>OW626783.1:6071454-7290454 GCA_939628115.1 Tribolium freemani | reverse complement strand
TTCAGGACCATTTTCCTTTCTTCCATCCCGAAAATGGCAGCTGCAAACGTAGGCTCCTGGTCCGGGTTCTACATCTCTTCTACATTTAACAATGAAACAAGCAATTAATAATTAATATAAAAACATCTATTAAAAATTACCTCAACAATTTTTTCCATAGTGCTCGTTCTTTTCCCGACTTAGGAAAACTAAAAAAATGGCATTTATCGCGAGTACTATAGTGTTTGCAATCTGGAGCCCAACACATTCCCATAGTTGTGATGTAAAAACCTACTACACATGAACTATCAAAGTACCGCAACAAAATATTATTCACAAATCATACCTAATGATGTACCACAAAAATGAGATAATGTCTTGGAAAAACAGAATTTTAAAAATTCAAAAACACGAAGATATGGAGAACGATCGGAAAAACACGATAACAAAAGACACTCACGAAAGAAGCACAGCACTCACAACCCGTACTACTTTCAACCCTGTACGTGCCTGAACCCTCTACCCTCGTATACCTGCTATTCATCCCTCGTGATGGGGAAGGGGGACAGGAAACAACCCGTTTATTGGGGTTGCGCCGGTTGCACCCCATGAATTCGTCATTAAGAAGAAATCTAATGTCATTAGTGTGGCAAACCATTTTTCCCTCAGTTTTAAAAGGCCACATAATAATTTATATCAATATGATGTCCAAATTAAGAAAAACTGAATTTTGAAGTTTGAAAAAAGTTAGGTTAGAAAAGGATTTATGTGTTCAACTTACAGAAATATTAGCTCAGTTGCTAAAATCTTTAAGAAACGACATTGCATTTTTCATAGCTATCATTTCTCTGTAAAAGTAATGTTCCTACACTTCTAGCATTAAACAAATACGAAAAACTCTTAAATGCCCATAAGAAAAGCATTGACAATGGCGATTGTTTAGCTTTAAAGTGCTGACCTACCTCAAATGTCTACGTCACACTGCTAGCGCGTATTATAAAATTAAATCAAAAATAAAATATTTTCTTAAAAACTTTCATATACAGTTCACTTTATGCAAGTTATAATCAGTTTTAAATGTCAAAACTAATAATAATAGTAATAATAGTAATAATAGTAATAATAGTAATAATAACAATAATAATAATAATAATAACAGTAAGAATAATAATAATAAGAAGAAGAAGAAGAAGGAATAAGTTTTTTTCTTGGAAATTATAAATTGAATCATTCCTTCAAGCTAATCTAGAAGATCCTCAGTCTGTTTTATTAAATTATACTCGTTTCTTTTGAGCAAAAAGCAGCCCCAAATAAGGTGTTTTTTTCTTAAACTGTAACATTAATCCTGTTTTTGAGGCGGAATAAGATGTTTTCAGTTTGGTCTTATAGGTTTTACTCGTTTCTAAGCAAAGAATCTTCCAAAATAAGAGGTTTCTTTAAAATTATAATGTGAATCGTTTTTTTGAAGCTACATAAAACGTTTTCAGTGGGTTTTGTATAAGTTTTACGCGTATTTTGCTAGTTCTTGTGTAAATAATATTTTTTTGATCTAGACTAAAGCATTCTCAGTCTGATTCATTAAATTATATTCGGTTCATTAGGCAAAAAATAGCTTCAAATAAAGCGTTTTTATCTAAAGTGAGACATTAATCGTGTTTTTGAAGAGGAATAAGACGTTTTCAGCCTCTTCATAAAAGGTTAGCTAGTTTGAAAGCAAGAATTTGCCCAAAGAAATGCATTTTTTTTTCAAGCTAGTGCATAAACCCTTCACTGTACGCAAGGAATAATCGGTTTAAACTGTCAAAAATAATAAAAATTATTATAATAGTAATAATAATAATAATAATAATAATAATGATAATAATAATAATAATAATAATAATATTAATAATAACAATAATAATAGTAATAAATACTTTCCTTAAAAATTATAACATGAAACGTTTTTTAAGCTAGTGTAAAGCGTTTTCAATCGGTTTTAGTAAATTATATTGGTTTTTGTAAGCAGCCCCAAATAAGGTATTTTTATCCAAAGTGTAACATTAATAGTGTTTTGAGGCGGAATAAGACGATTTCAGTTTGTTTGATAAAGTTTTACGCGTTTCTAAGCAAAGAATCTTTCGAAATAGGCAAGTTTCTTTCAAATCAGAATGCAAGTCGCTTTTTTGAGGAGGAATAAAAGGTCTTCAGTCTGCTTTGTATAATTTATACCAGTTTCTGTGCAAATAATATATAGCAATATGCCGTTTTCTTTCAGATTACAACGTGAATCGTTCTTTTAAGCTAGTCTAAAGTGTTCTCAGTATGTTTTATTATATTATACTCACTTCTATAATCAAAAAACAGCCCCAAATAAAGCGTTTTTATCCAAATTTTAACATAAACCTTAATTTCAAGATAGAATAACGCGTTTTCAGTCTTTGTTTTCTTAATTATTTCATCATAAGTCTATTTTTTAAGTAGTCTAAAGCGTTCCCAGTCTGTTTGATTAAATTATATTCGTCTCTTTATGGAAAAAATAGCTTCAAATAAAGCGTTTTTATCCAAACTGTGACATTAAACATGTTTTTGAGAAAGAATAAGACGTTTTCAGCCACTTCATAGAAGGTTAGGTAGTTTTAAAGCAAGGAATTGCCCAAAATAAAATATTTTCTTAAAAACTGCCTTTCATATACAGTTCACTTTACGCAAGTTATAATCAATTTTAACTGTCTAAACTAATAATAATAAAAATAATAATAGTAATAATAATAATAATAATAGCAATGATAATAATAATAACAATTATAATAACAATAATGATAGTAATAATAAGTTAATGATAACAATATTAATAATAATAATAAAAATAATAATAATAGTAATAAAAATTCTTTAAGCAAAAAATTGTCTGAAATTCACTGTTTTTGTTCAAGCAGCCCCAAATAAAGCGTTTTTATCTAAATTGTAACATCAATGTTAATTTCAAGATAGAATAACGCGTTTTCAGTATTTGTTTTCTTAATTATTATATCATGAATCTATTGTTTAAGTAGTCTAAAGCGTTCCCAGTCTGTTTGATTAAATTATATTCGTCTCTTTATGGAAAAAATAGCTCCATATAAAGCGTTTTTATCCAAACTGTGACATTAAACGTGTTTTTGAGAAAGAATAAGACGTTTTCAGCCACTTCATAGAAGGTTAGGTAGTTTTAAAGCAAGGAATTGCCCAAAATAAAATATTTTCTTAAAAACTGCCTTTCATATGCAGTTCACTTTACGCAAGTTATAATCAGTTTTAACTGTCTAAACTAATAATAATAATAATAATAATAATAGTAATAATAATAATAATTATAATAATAGCAATGATAATAATAATAACAATTATAATAACAATAATGATAGTAATAATAAGTTAATGATAACAATATTAATAATAATAATAAAAATAATAATAATAGTAAAAAAACTTCTTTAAGCAAAAAATTGTCTGAAATTCACTGTTTTTGTTCAAGCAGCCCCAAATAAAGCGTTTTTATCTAAATTGTAACATCAATGTTAATTTCAAGATAGAATAACGCGTTTTCAGTATTTGTTTTCTTAATTATTATATCATGAATCTATTTTTTAAGTAGTCTAAAGCGTTCCCAGTCTGTTTGATTAAATTATATTCGTCCCTTTATGGAAAAAATAGCTCCATATAAAGCGTTTTTATCCAAACTGTGACATTAAACGTGTTTTTGAGAAAGAATAAGACGTTTTCAGCCACTTCATAGAAGGTTAGGTAGTTTTACAGCAAGGAATTGCCCAAAATAAAATATTTTATTAAAAACTGCCTTTCATGTACAGTTCACTTTACGCAAGTTATAATCAGTTTTGACTGTCTAAACTAATAATAATAGTAATAATAATAATGATAATAATAATAACAATTATAATAACAATAATGATAGTAATAATAAATTAATGATAACAGTATTAAAAGTAATAATAATAGAAATAAAAACCTTTCGAAATAAATGCTTTCCTTAAAAATTATGACATAAATCGTTTTTCTAAGCTAGTGTAAAGCGTTCTCAATCGGTTTTATTAAATTATACAAGTTTTTTTTAAGAATCCTTCGAAATAAGTTCTTTTATTCCAAATTATAAAATTAAATCAAAAATAAAATATTTTCTTAAAAACTGCCTTTCATATACAGTTCACTTTACGCAAGTTATAATCAGTTTTAACTGTCAAAACTAATAATAATAGGAATAATAGTAATAATAATAATAATAATAATAATAATTTAATTTCCTTTTGCCTTTTGAATAGAATATGGTTGTTACTACGATTTAAAAAGTATTTTTTAAATAAAGAAATTTGTCTTGTATGCAAATTTTATATATTCAAAAAGCCTCGACCTCCATATTCTCTAGATAAAGAAAATATTTCAATAGCTGATTTTGGATGGTGTTTCCTAAAACGAGTAAATAGTGTTCTGATTTCAATGTTAATATAATTAATATCAGTATTTGTCCATTAAATAAGCCCAAGTGAATAATCCAAAACAGGTAAAACTATAGTATATTATATTATTGTTGTACAAAACAATCCATTGTCTAATGAGAGGGTTTCCAAAGGAACGAGTTCGACAAGATGTCTTGAACAACGAGTGTAATATGCTATTTTTTCTATTTTGCCTTACTTTATTGAAATTCTTTCTTTAAATCATTTAAAATCAATGTAAACCAGCAATTGTCGCTTTTTCTGAAACGTGGTTACACTCATCAATTCTAGATAGTGTAATCGCCATTGATAATTATATTTTAATTAGAGATGACCGAGAAAAGTGTCGTGGAGGTGGTGTCTGTATATATTTTAATAAATCAATTTTTAGTAATGACACTAAATTTACGACACTTGATATTTGTGCTAAACCGTACGATTCTCTATGGAATAAAATTGAAACAAATACTCTAAATTTTGTTTTTGCTTGTATTTACAGACCTCCAAAAAATACTCTTTTAAACAATTGTGACAACGACAAAATTTTATTAGAATGCTTATCATCGGTATCTAAAAAGTATCCAAATTTAATAATTGTAGGTTATTTTAATTTTCCTAATATTACATGGACAATTGACTCTGTTATTACAAACACTATAACAGAATTTGAATTTGTAGGTTTTTTAATTGAGAATAATATTCAACAAATGGTCAAACAACCGACGAGGTATAGACATGGACAAATTCCATCTACTTTAGACCTAGTATTATTGTCTGACTTAAATTTAGCAAATTCTTTAGAGATAACAGATCCTATTGGAAAGCCAGATCATTTAAAAATTAATTTTGATTTACAGTTTTTGAGTTTCCCAATTCCAGTTTACGCCACAATTTCTATCGCTTTAATTAATTATGAAAGTTTAGTAGCAATTTGGCTAATTTTGATTGGAGTTTTCTGGATGGAATGAGTGTTCAAGATCAGTGGACATCATTCACTGCTAAACTTAAATCTTTGCAACAATCAAACACTACAATTATAACTCAAAAAGTAAACAATAAAAAACCTTGGATTAATAATTTATTACTAAATAAAATTAGATACAAAAAAAACTGTGGAAATCATATTAACATAATCCAACTGAAAACAATTACGCTTTACACCGAAATTTTTCTAATAAATTAAAATATGAAATTACAAATAACAAAACTAACTACGAAAATGCTCTTTTAAAAAAACTTAAAGCTTTTTATTCATATGTGGGATAACACATTTCTAATAGAGTAGCAGTTCCTCTTGTCCACGATTCTAACGGCAGAATATGTTCTGATTATAGAGAAACGGCAAATGCTTTAGCTGAATGTTTTACATCAGTTTATATCTCAAATAATCAACAAATCGATTTGTTTAACATGCCTGGGTGGAATGAAGAATGTTTGTCGCAGATTTATTTTTCCCCCGTAGAAATAGGAAAACTTCTAAAAAATCTTGCAGTTGACGTTGCTCCTGGCCCGGACAATGTTCCGGCAAAGCTTTTAAAAAGCTGCTCTTCAATTATAGCTGCACCTCTCTCTACGATAATGACAAGGTCAATAGAAGCTGGTGAGCTTCCAAAAGACTGGTTGCAAGCTGTAGTTACTCCGATATATAAGACTGGCGATAAGCTAAATCCTAATAACTATCGACCAGTAAGGATCACGTCTTTATGCTGCAAAATTATGGAGATAATAGTTGTTAAACACCTGCTGACACATCTCGAAAAGTTTAGTCTTATACCATATTAACAACATGGTTTTTTGCCCAATAGATCTGTGTTGACTAACATGCTTCATTCTGCTAATGCATGGACAAAAATAATTGACTCTGAGCATCCGCTGGATGTAATTTACTTAGACTTCAGCAAAGCATTTGACAAAGTCCCACATAAATTATTACTGTTAAAGTTAGAATCTGTTGGGATTACAGGAAATGTTTTAAACTGGATCAGGGCATTTTTAAATGATAGAGAGTTTTGTGATAAAGTTGCTGGAACATTTTCGTCTCGTAGGTCGGTTGAAAGTGGCGTGCCACAAGGCTCGGTACTAGGTCCGCTTTTGTTTATAATTTACACAAGTGATTTATTGTTCTCTCTTGGAGAATGTTGTGCAGCATATGCAGATGATATAAAAATTTTTGGTAACCCATTAAAAATTGATATACATCAAAAATTAAAAATAGTGTATGATTGGTGTGATCAGTGGAAAATTCCTATAAAGCCTTTAAAGCCGTGGGCAGAGCTAGACAAATGCTTTATATTTTCAAACATGTTTTTGTTCAACCTAACGTTAATTTGCTCACAAAAATTTATTGTGCATATATACGTCCACTTATTGAATATGCGATATCTGTTTGGCGACCTAATTTAAAAAAAGATTATATATTAATTGAGCGACTACAACACGAAGTCACTCGCTGGAATTACGATCTTGGAAAACTAAATTACGAAGAACGATTAAACAAATTAAGAATAAACTCCATAGACAGTCGACAAAACAGGGCCGATTTAATTCTAATGTTCAGAATAACACATAATCTGTTTATTCCAAGTAGATTATATTATTTAGAGTTTGCTGACAGCGAGAGGTTTCGTGGACATCCCTATAATACAAAAAAAGGTAGCATTTAAAACCACTGTAAAACAGCATTATCTAACGAACCGAACTTTTGATATTTGGAACAAATTACCGTCTAGCATTGTGGAAGTCGAAACAGTATATAAATTTAAAGAATCCTTACACTCACACTTCAATGCGCATAATTAATTTAATTTTGAAAAAAAGGTTAATCCTCGGCAAATAATCTTTACGAATAATAATAATAATAATAATAAATAATGACCTAGTAACTTTTGAGATTTTGTGTTGGTAATATAACGTATGGGTGGAAATGACAGTTTATTGAAAATAAATTACAATTAATTTCAAATCTTATTGCTATGTTACTGCATATTTAAACATATTGAGAACGTTCTAGATTAACTTGAAAGAATGATTAAATTTTACAATTTGGAATAAAAGAACTTATTTCGAAGGATTCTTAAAAAGAACTTGTATAATTTAATAAAACCGATTGAGAACGCTTTACACTAAATTAGAAGAACGATTTATTACATAATTTTCAAGGAAAACCTTTATTTCGAAAAGTTTTTATTACGATTATTATTATTTTTAATACTGTTATCATTAATTTATTATTACTATCATTATTGTTATTATAATTGTTATTATTATTATCATAACTATTATTAATATTATTATTAGTTTTGACAGTTAAAACTGATTATAACTTGCGTAAAGTGAACTGTACATTATGAAAGGCAGTTTTTAAGAAAATATTTTATATTGGGCAATTCCTTGCTTTCAATCTACCTAACCTTATATGAAGTGGCTGAAAACGTCTTATTCTTTCTCAAAACACGATTAATATCACAGTTTGGATAAAAACGCTTTATTTGGAGCTATTTTTTGTATAAAGAGACGTATGTAATTTAATCAAACCGACTAAGAATGCTTTAGACTACTTAAAAATAGATTCATGATATAATAATTAAGAAAACAAAGACTGAAAACGCGTTATTCTATCTTGAAATTAAGATTTATGTTACAATTTAGATAAAAACGCTTTATTTGGGGCTGCTTGAACAAAAACAGTGAATTTCAGACAATTTTTTGCTTAAAGAATTTTTATTACTATTATTATTATTTTTATTATTATTATTAATATTGTTATCATTAACTTATTATTACTACCATTATTTATATTATAATTGTTATTATTATTATCATTACTATTGTTATTATTATTATTATTACTATTATTACTATTATTATTAGTTTAGACAGTTAAAACTGATTATAACTTGCGTAATGTGAACTGTATATGAAAGGCAGTTTTTAAGAAAATATTTTATTTTGGGCAATTCCTTGCTTTAAAACGACCTAACCTTCTATGAAGTGGCTGAAAACGCCTTATTCTTTCTCAAAAACACGTTTAATGTCACAGTTTGGATAAAAACGCTTTATTTGGAGCTATTTTTTCCATAAAGAGACGAATATAATTTAATCAAACAGACTGGGAACGCTTTAGACTACTTAAAAAATAGACTTATGATGTAATAATTAAGAAAACAAAGACTGAAAACGCGTTATTCTATGTTGAAATTAAGGTTTATGTTGAAATTTGGATAAAAACGCTTTATTTGGGGCTGTTTTTTGATTATAGAAGTGAGTATAATATAATAAAACATACTGATAACACTTTAGACTAGCTTAGAAGAACGATTCACGTTGTAATCTGAAGGAAAACGGCATATTTCTATATATTATTTGCACAGAAACTGGTATAAATTACACAAAGCAGACTGAAGACCTTTTATACCTCCTCAAAAAAGCGACTTGCATTATGATTTGAAAGAAACCTGCCTATTTCGAAAGATTCTTTGCTTAGAAACGCGTAAAACTTTATCAAACAAACTGAAATCGTCTTATTCCGCCTCAAAACACTATTAATGTCACACTTTGGATAAAAATACCTTATTTGGGGCTGCTTAAAAAAACGAATATAATTTATTAAAACCGATTGAAAACGCTTTACACTAGCTTAAAAGAACGTTTTATGTTATGATTTTTAAGGAAAGGATTTATTACTATTATTATTGTTATTATTAATATTATTATTATTATTATCATTATTATTATTATTATTATTATTATTATTATTATTATTACTATTATAATAATTTTTATTATTTTTGACAATTTAAACCGATTATTCCTTGCGTACAGTGAAGGGTTTATGCACTAGCTTGAAAAAAAAATGCATTTCTTTGGACAAATTCTTGCTTTCAAACTAGCTAACCTTTTATGAAGTGGCTGAAAACGTCTTATTCCTCTTCAAAAACACGATTAATGTCTCACTTTGGATAAAAACGCTTTATTTGAAGCGATTTTTTGCCTAATGAACCGAATATAATTTAATGAATCAGACTGAGAATGCTTTAGTCTAGGTAAAAAAAAACGATTTATGTTATAATTTGAAACGAAACGGCTTATTTCGAAATATTATCTACACAGGAACTAGTAAAATACGAGTAAAACTTATACAAAACCCACTGAAAACTTTTTATGTAGCTTCAAAAAAACGACTCACGTTATAGTTTAAAAAAAACCTGCTTATTTTGGAAGATTCTTTGCTTAGAAACGAGTAAAACCTTATCAGACCAAACTGAAAACAACTTTTTCCGCGTCAAAAACACGATTAATGTTACAGTTTAAGAAAAAAAACACCTTATTGGGGCTGCTTTTTGCTCAAAAGAAACGAGTATAATTTAATAAAACAGACTGAGGATCTTCTAGATTAGCTTGAAGGAATGATTCAATCTATAATTTGCAAGAAAAAAACTTATTTCTTCTTCTTCTTCTTGTTCTTATTACTATTATTACTATAATAATAATAATAATAATAATAATAATAATAATTATTATTATTATTATTATTATTATTATTATTATTATTATTATTATTATTATTACTATTACAATTATATTTGTCAGTTAAAACCGAATACACCTTGCGTATAGTGAACGGTTTATGCACCAGTTTGGAAGAAAATGTTTTATTTTGGGAAAGTCCATGCTTTCACACTAGCTAACTTTTTATAAAGTGACTGAAAACGACTTATTCTTCCTCAAAAACACGACTTATGTCTCAGTTTGGATAAAAACGCTTTATTTGGAGTCATTTTTTGCTTAACGAACCGAATATAATTTAGTAAATCACACTGGGAATGCTTTAGTCTGGATCAAAAGAACGATTTTTATTAAAATTTAAAAGAAATCGACTAATTTCGAAATATTATTTACACAGAAACGTATCAACCACGAGTTAGAAACGAGTAAAACCTTACCAAACCAAACTAAAAACATCTTATTTCGCCTCAAAAACACCATTAGTGTTACAGTTTAAAAAAACACCTTGTTTGGGGCTGCTTTTTGCATAAAGAAACGAGTATAATTTAAAATATCAAATTATGTTATAGTTTCGATAAAAACAGCTTATTTTGTACGTTTATTAGCTTTGAAACGAGCAAACGTTAGAAGACATACTGAAAACGCTTTGATCAGGCTCAAAAGAACGAATTATGCTATAGTTTGAACAAAAAGGGCTTATTCCGTACGATTGATTACTTAAATAAACGAGTATATTTAATAAAACAGACTGAAAACGCTTTATTCTGGCACAAAAGAACGATTGATGCAATAATTGGGAAGCAAATGGCTTATTTCGAAAGATTTTTTGCTTTGAATCCAATAAAACTTACACAAATGGAGCCGAAAACGTCTTAGTTAGCTTCAAAAAAGCGATATATATTATAATTCGAAAGAAAACGACTTATTTCGAACTATTCTTAGCTTTGAAACCAGCAAACGTTTACAAAACATACTGAAAACCCTTTATTCAGGCTCAGAAGAACGAACTATGTTATAGTTTAAACAAAAACAGCAAATTTCAGACTATTTTTTGCTTAAAGAAACCAGTATATTTAATAAAACAGACTGAAAACGCTTTATTCTTGCTCAAAAGAACGATTAATGCAATGATTTGGAAGCAAAGGGAATATTTCGTAGGTTTTTTTGCTTAGAATCCAGTAAAACTTATACAAATAGGGCCGAAAACGTTTTATTTCGCTTTAAAAAAGCGATATAAATTATAAATCGAAAGAAAGCGGCTTATTTCGAACGATTCTGAGCTTTGAAAACAGCAAACGTTTAGAAATCATACTGAAAACGCTGTATTCTGGCTTGAAAAATCGAATTATGTTATAGTTTCTACAAAAACAGTGAATTTCAGACAATTTTTTGCTTAAAGAAACGAGTATATTTAATAAAACAGACTGAAAACGCTTTATTCTGGCTCAAAAGAACGATTGATGCAATAATTTGGAAGCAAATGGCTTATTTCGAAAGATTTTTTGCTTAGAATCCAGTAAAACTAACACAAATGGAGCCGCAAACGTCTTAGTTCGCTTCAAAAATACGATATATATTATAATTTGAAAGAAATCTGCTTATTTCGAACGATTCTTAGCTGCAAAACCAGCAAACGCCTCAAAAAAACGTTCTATGTGACAGTTTGTAGAAAAGCAGCTTATTTAAGACGATTCTTTGCTGAGAAATCAGTTAACTTTTATAAAACAGACCGTAAACGCTTTATTTAAGCACAAAAGTACAAATTATACAATAGTTTGAATGAAAAAAGGGCTTCTCTCGGAAGATTCTTTGCTTAGAAACGAGAAAAGGCACTAATTTTAAAGAAAAACCTTTATTTTAGACAAATTCTTTTCTTAAAATCGAGAAAACTCTCAGGATTGGCTTTAATTAGTGCTAGAACTGTTTTCTTGTGACAGAATAAAACGTTTTCACTCTGCTTTATTAAAGTTTGCTTAATTTGAAGCCAAGAATAGTTCGAAATAAACCGTTTTCTTTTAATCTATAACATAATTCGTTCTTTTGAGCAAGAATAAAGCGTTTGCACTATGTTATGTAAACGTTTGCTGGTTTCGAAGCTAAGAGTCGTTCGAAATAAGCCATTTTCGTTCGAATTACAATTTATATCGCATTTTTGAAGCGAAATAAAACGTTTTCGGTTGGATTTGCATAAGTTTTACTGGATTCTAAGCAAAGAAACCTTCGAAATTTTCCCTATGCTTCTAAATTATTGCATTAATCGTTCTTTTGAGCAAGGCTAAAGCGTTTTCAGTCTGTTTTATTAAATATACTCGTTTCTTTAAGCAAAAAATTGTCTGAAATTCACTGTTTTTGTACAAACTATAACATAATTCGATTTTTTGGGCCTGAATAAAGCCTTTTCAGTATGCTTTGTAAACGTTTGCTGGTTTCAAAGCTAAGAATCGTTCGAAATAAGCCGTTTTCTTTCGAACTATAATATATATCGCTTTTTTGAAGCTAACTAAGACGTTTTCGGCTCCATTTGAGTAAGTTTTACTGGATTCTAAGCAAAAAATCTTTCGAAATAAGCCATTTGCTTCCGAATTATTGCATCGATCGTTCTTTTGAGACAGACTAAAGCGTTTTCAATCTGTTTTATTAAATATACTCGTTTATTTAGGTAATCAATCGTACGGAATAAGCCCTTTTGTACAAACTATAGCATAATTCGTTCTTTTGAGCATGATTAAAGCGTTTTCAGTATGTCTTCTAAACGTTTGCTCGTTTCAAAGCTAATAAACGTACAAAATAAGCTGTTTTTATCGAAACTATAACATAATTAGTTATTTTGAACTAGAATAAGATGTTTAAAATTTGCTTTGTGTAAGTCTTCAGGTTTTTAAGCAAATATTTGTCAAAAATTAACCATGTTCTTACAAACTGGTGCATAAACCGTTCACAATTCGGAAGTTATAGTTTGTTTTAAATTATTAAAATAATAATAATAATAAAAAAATATATAATAATATTAATAATAATGATAATAATTATAACAATAATAATAATAATAATAATAATAAGAAGAAGAAGAAGAAGTCGAATCCTTCGAATTGAGTTCTTTTCTTTAAAATTATAAATTTAATCGTTCCTTCAAACTAATCTAGAAAGTTCTCAGTCTGCTTTATTAAATTATACTCGTTTCTTTATGCAAAAAGCAGCCCCAAATAAGGTGTTTTTTTTTAAACTGTAACAATAATGGTGTTTTTGAGGCGAAATAAAATGTTTATAGTTTGGTCTGGTAAGGTTTTACTCGTTTCTAAGCAAAAAAGCTGCCGAAATAAGCAGGTTTCTTCCAAATTATAATGTGAATCGTACTTTTGAAGCGACATAAAACGATTTCAGTCTGTTTTGTTTAAGTTTAACTCGTGTTTGACTCGTTTCTGTGTAAATAATATTTCGAAATTAGTCGTTTTCTTTTAAATTTTAATAAAAATCGTTCTTTTGATCCAGACTAAAGCATTCTCAGTCTGATTTACTAAATTATATTCGGCTCGTTAAGCAAAAAATGGCTCCAAATAAAGCGTTTTTATCCAAACTGAGACATTAGTCGTGTTTTTGAGAAAGAATAAGTCGTGTTCAGTCATTTTATAAAAAGTTAGCTAGTGTGAAACCAAGGACTTTGCCAAAATAAAACATTTTCTTCCAAACTGGTGCATAAACCGTTGACTATACGCAAGGTATATTCGGTTTTAACTGACAAATATAATTGTAATAGTAATAATAATAATAATAATAATAATAATAATAATAATAATAATAATAATAATAATAATAATAATAATAATAATAATAATAATAATAATAATAATGATAATAATAATAATAATAATAACAATAAGAAGAAGAAGAAGAAGAAGAAATAAGTTTTTTTCTTGCAAATTATAAATTGAATCATTCCTTCAAGCTAATCTAGAAGATCCTCAGTCTGTTTTATTAAATTATACTCGTTTCTTTTGAGCAACAAGCAGCCCCAAATAAGGTGTTTTTTTCTTAAACTGTAAAATTTATCGTGTTTTTGAGGCGGAATAAGATGTTTTCAGTTTGGTCTGATAAGGTTTTACTCGTTTCTAAGCAAAAAATACTCCAAAATAAGCAGGTTTTTTTCAAATTATAATGTGAATCGTTTTTTTGAAGCTACATAAAACGTTTTCAGTGAGTTTTGTATAAGTTTTACTCGTAATTTACTAGTTCCTCGGTAGATAATATTTGGGAATAAGCCGTTTCGTTTCAAATTATAACATAAATCGTTTTTTTCATCTAGACTAAAGCATTCTTAGTCTGATTCATTAAATTATATTCGGTTCATTAGGCAAAAAATAACTTCAAATAAAGCGTTTTTATCCAAATTAATCGTGTTTGTGAAGAGGAATAAGACGTTTTCAGCCACTTCATAAAAGGTTAGCTAGTTTGAAAGCAAGAATTTGCCCCAAGAAATGTATTTTTTTTCAAGCTAGTGCATAAACCCTTCACTGTACGCGAGGAATAATCGGTTTTAACTGTCAAAAGTAATAGTAATTATTATAATAGTAATAATAATAATAACAATAATAATAATACTAATAATAATAATAATAATAATAATAATAAAAATAATAATAATGATAATATTAATAATAACAATAATAATAGTAATAAATCCTTTCCTTAAAAATTATAACATGAAACGTTCTATTAAGCTAGTGTAAAGCGTTTTCAATCGGTTTTAATAAATTATATTCGTTTTTTTAAGCAGCCCCAAATAAGGCATTTTTATCCAAAGTGTAACATTAATAGTGTTTTGAGGCGGAATAAGACGATTTCAGTTTGTTTTGATAAAGTTTTACGCGTTTCTAAGCAAAGAATCTTTCGAAATAAACAGGTTTCTTTCAAATCATAATGCAAGTCGTTTTTTTGAAGAGGAATAAAAGGTCTTCAGTCTGCTTTGTATAATTTATACCAGTTTCTGAGCAAATAATATATAGAAATATGCCGTTTTCTTTCAGATTACAACGTGAATCGTTCTTTTAAGCTAGTCTAAAGTGTTCTCAGTATGTTTTATTATATTATACTTACTTCTATAAATTATCATTACTATTATAATAATAATTATTATTTTTAACAGTTAAAACCGATTATTCCTTGCGTACAGTGAAGGGTTTATGCACTAGATTGAAAAAAAATGCATTTCTTTGGGCAAATCCTTGCTTTCAAACTAGCTAACCTTTTATGAAGTGGCTGAAAACGTCTTATTCCTCTTCAGAAACACGACTAATGTCTCACTTTGGATAAAAATGCTTTATTTGAAGCAATTTTTTGCCTAATGAACCGAATATAATTTAATAAATCAGACTGAGAATGCTTTAGTCTAGATAAAAAAAACGATTTATGTTATAATTTGAAACGAAACGGCTTATTTCGAAATATTATCTACCCAGGAACTAGTAAAATACGAGTAAAACTTATACAAAACCCACTGAAAACGTTTTATGTAGCTTCAAAAAAACGATTCACATTATAATTTGAAAAAACATGCTTATTTCGGAAGATTCTTTGCGTAGAAACGAGTAAAACCATATCAGACCAAACAGAAAACATCTTATTCCGCTTAAAAAACACCATTAATGTTCCGGTTAAAAAAAACACCTTATTTGGGGCTGCTTTTTGCATAAAGAAACGAGTATAATTTAATAAAACAGACTGAGAACTTTCTAGATTAATTTGAAGGAACGAATAAATTTATAATTTTGAAGAAAAGAACTCAATTCGACGGATTGCAATTGTCGCTTTTTCTGAAACGTGGTTACACTCATCAATTCCAGATAGTGTAATCGCCATTGATAATTATATTTTAATTAGAGATGACCGAGAAGGGTGTCGTGGAGGTGGTGTCTGTATATATTTAAATAAATCAATTTTTAGTAATGACACTAAATTTACGACACTTGATATTTTTGCTAAACCGTACGATTCTCTATGGAACTAAATTGAAACAAATACTCTAAATTTTGTTTTTGCTTGTATTTACAGACCTCCAAAAAATACTCTTTTAAACAATTGTGACAAAATTTTATTAGAATGCTTATCATCGGCATCTAAAAAGTATCCAAATTTAATAATTGTAGGTGATTTTAATTTTCCTAATATTACATGGACAGTTGACTCTGTTATTACAAACACTATAACAGAATTTGAATTTGTAGATTTTTTAATTGAGAATAATATTCAACAAATGGTCAAACAACCGACGAGGTATAGACGTGGACAAATTCCATCTACTTTAGACCTAGTATTATTGTCTGACTTAAATTTAGCAACTTCTTTAGAGATAACAGATCCTATTATAAAGTCAGATCATTTAAAAATTAATTTTGATTTACAGTTTTTAAGTTGCCCAATTCCAGTTTACGACACAATTTCTATCGCATTAATTAATTATGAAAAAATTAGTAGCAATTTGGCTAATTTTGATTGGAGTTTTCTAGATGGAATGAGTGTTCAAGATCAGTGGACATCATTCACCTCTAAACTTAAATCTTTGCAACAATCAAACACTACAATTATAACTAAAAAAGTAAACAATAAAAAACCTTGGATTAATAATTTATTACTAAATAAAATTAGATACAAAAAAAACTGTGGAAATCATATAAACATAATCCAACTGAAAACAATTACGCTTTACACCAAAATTTTTCTAATAAATTAAAATATAAAATTACAAATACCAAAACTAACTACGAAAATGCTCTTTTAAAAAAACTTAAATCTTTTTATTCATATGTGGGAAAACACATTTCTAATAGAGTAGCAGTTCCTCTTGTCCACGATTCTAACGGCAGAATATGTTCTGATTATAGAGAAACGGCATATGCTTTAGCTGAATGTTTTACATCAGTTTATATCTCAAATAATCAACAAATCGATTTGTTTAACATGCCTGGGTGGAATGAAGAATGTTTGTCGCAGATTTATTTTTCCCCCGTAGAAATAGAAAAACTTCTAAAAAATCTTGCAGTTGACGTTGCTCCTGGCCCGGACAATGTTCCGGCAAAGCTTTTAAAAAGCTGCTCTTCAATTATAGCTGCACCTATAATTGAATGCAAAAGACTGGTTGCAAGCTATAGTTACTCCGATATATAAGACTGGCGATAAGCTAAATCCTAATAACTATCGACCAGTAAGCATTACGTCTTTATGCTGCAAAATTATGGAGAAAATAGTTGTTAAACACCTGCTGACACATCTCGAAAAGTTTAATCTTATACCATATCAACAACATGGTTTTTTGCCCAATAGATCTGTGTTGACTAACATGCTTCATTCTACTAATGCATGGACAAAGATAATTGACTCTGAGCAACCGCTGGATATAATTTACTTAGACTTCAGCAAAGCATTTGACAAAGCCCCACATAAATTATTACTGTTAAAGTTAGAATCTGTTGGGATTACAGGAAATGTTTTAAACTGGATCAGGGCATTTTTAAATGATAGAGAGTTTTGTGTTAAAGTTGCTGGAACATGTTCGTCTCGTAGGTCGGTTGAAAGTGGCGTGCCACAAGGCTCGGTACTAGGTCCGCTTTTGTTTATAATTTACACAGATGATTTATTGTTCTCTCTTGGAGAATGTTGTGTAGCATATGCAGATGATATAAAAATTTTTGGTAACCCATTAAAAATTGATATACATCAAAAATTAAAAATAGTGTATGATTGGTGTGATCAGTGGAAAATTCCTTTAAAGCCTTTAAAGCCGTGGGCCGAGCTAGACAGATGCTTTATATTTTAAATTATGTTTTTGTTCAACCTAACGTTAATTTGCTCACAAAAATTTATTGTGCATATATACGTCCACTTATTGACTATGCGATATCTGTTTGGCGACCTAATTTAAAAAAAGGTTATATATTAATTGAGAGACTACAACACGGAGTCACTCGCTGGAATTACGATCTTGGAAAACTAAATTACGAAGAACGATTAAACAAATTAAGAATAAACTCTATAGACAGTCGACAAAACAGGACCGATTTAATTCTAATGTTCAGAATAACACATAATCTGTTTATTCCAAGTAGAGAATATTATTTAGAGTTTGCTGACAGCGAGAGGTTTCGTGGACATCCCTATAAAACAAAAAAGGAAGCATTTAAAACCACTGTAAAACAGCATTATCTAACGAACCGAACTTTTGATATTTGGAACAAATTACCGTCTAGCGTTGTGGAAGTCGAAACACTATATAAATTTAAAAAATCCTTACACTCACACTTCAATGCGCATAATTAATTTAATTTTGAAAAAAAGGTTAATCCTCGGCAAATAATCTTTACGAATAATAATAATAATAATAATAATAAATAATGACCTAGTAACTTTTGAGATTTTGGGTTGGTAATATAACGTATGGGTGGAAATGACAGTTTGTTGAAAATAAATTACAATTAATTTCAAATCTTATTGCTATGTTACTGCATATTTAAACATACTGAGAACGTTCTAGATTAACTTGAAAGAATGATTAAATTTTACAATTTGGAATAAAAGAACTTATTTCGAAGGATTCTTAAAAAGAACTTGTATAATTTAATAAAACCGATTGAGAACGCTTTACACTAGCTTAGAAGAACGATTTATGTCATAATTTTCAAGGAAAACATTTATTTCGAAAAGTTTTTATTACTATTATTATTATTTTTAATACTGTTATCATTAATTTATTATTACTACCATTATTGTTATTATAATTGTTATTATTATTATCATAACTATTATTATTATTATTATTAGTTTTGACAGTTAAAACTGATTATATCTTGCGTAAAGTGAACTGTATATGAAAAGCAGTTTTTAAGAAAATATTTTATTTTGGGCAATTCCTTGCTTTCAAACTACCTAACCTTTAATGAAGTGGCTGAAAACGTCTTATTCTTTCTCAAAACACGATTAATATCACAGTTTGGATAAAAACGCTTTATTTGGAGTTATTTTTTTTATAAAGAGACGTATGTAATTTAATCAAACCGACTAAAAATGCTTTAGACTACTAAAAAAATAGATTCATGGTATAATAATTAAGAAAACTAAGCCTGAAAATGCGTTATTCTATATTGAAATTAAGATTTATGTTACAATTTTGATAAAAACGCATTATTTGGGGCTGCTTGAACAAAAACAGTGAATTTCAGACAACTTTTTGCTTAAAGAATTTTTATTACTATTATTATTATTTTTATTATTATTATTAATATTGTTATCATTAACTTATTATTACTACCACTATTGTTATTATAATTGTTATTGTTATTATTATTACTATTATTATTATTATTATCATTATTACTATTATTACTATTATTACTAGTTTAGACAGTTAAAACTGATTATAACTTGCGTAAAGTGAACTGTATATGAAAGGCAGTTTTTAAGAAAATATTTTATTTTGGGCAATTCCTTGCTTTAAAACGACCTAACCTTCTATGAAGTGGCTGAAAACGGCTTATTCTTTCTCAAAAACACGTTTAATGTCACAGTTTGGATAAAAACGCTTTATTTGGAGCTATTTTTTCCATAAAGAGACGAATATAATTTAATCAAACAGACTGGGAACGCTTTAGACTACTTAAAAAATAGACTTATGATGTAATAATTAAGAAAACAAAGACTGAAAACGCGTTATTCTATCTTGAAATTAAGGTTTACGTTGCAATTTTGGATAAAAACGCTTTATTTGGGGCTGTTTTTTGACTATAGAAGTGAGTATAATATAATAAAACATACTGAGAACACTTTAGTCTAGCTTAAAAGAACGATTCACGTTGTAATCTGAAAAAAAACGGCATATTTCTATATATTATTTGCACAGAAACTGGTATAAATTACACAAAGCAGACTGAAGACCTTTTATACCTCCTCAAAAAAGCGACTTGCATTATGATTTGAAAGAAACTTGCCTATTTCGAAAGATTCTTTGCTTAGAAACGCGTAAAACTTTATCAAACAAACTGAAATCGTCTTATTCCGCCTCAAAACACTATTAATGTTACACTTTGGATAAAAATACCTTATTTGGGGCTGCTTACAAAAACCAATATAATTTACTAAAACCGATTGAAAACGCTTTACACTAGCTTAAAAGAACGTTTCATGTTATAATTTTTAATGAAAGTATTTATTACTATTATTATTGTTATTATTAATATTATTATTATTATTATTATTATTATCATTATTATTATTATTATTATTATTATTATTATTATTATTATTACTATTATAATAATTTTTATTATTTTTGACAGTTTAAACCGATTATTCCTTGCGTACAATGAAGGGTTTATGCACTAGCTTAAAAAAAATGCATTTCTTTGGGCAAATTCTTGCTTTCAAACTAGCTAACCTTTTACGAAGTGGCTGAAAACGTCTTGTTCCTCTTCAAAAACACGATTAATGTCTCACTTAAGATAAAAACGCTTTATTTGAAGCTATTTTTTGCCTAATGAACCGAATATAATTTAATGAATCAGACTGAGAATGTTTTAGTCTAGATCAAAAAAATATTATCTACATAAGAACTAGTAAAATACGATTAAAACTTATACAAAACCCACTGAAAACGTTTTATGTAGCTTCAAAAAAACGATTCACATTATAATTTTAAAAAAACCTGCTTATTTTGGAAGATTCTTTGGTTAGAAACGAGTAAAAACTTATCAGACCAAACTGAAAACATCTTATTCCGCCTCAAAAACACGATTAATGTTACAGTTTAACAAAAAAAAACCTTAATTGGGGCTGCTTTTTGCTCAAAAGAAACGAGTATAATTTAATAAAACAGACTGAGGATCTTCTAGATTAGCTTGAAGGAATGATTCAATCTATAATTTGCAAGAAAAAAACTTATTTCTTCTTCTTCTTCTTCTTCTTATTATTATTATTATTATTATTATTATTATTATTATTATTATTATTATTATTATTATTATTATTATTATTATTATTATTATCATTATTATTATTATTATTACTATTACAATTATATTTGTCAGTTAAAACCGAATATACCTTGCGTATAGTGAACGGTTTATGCACCAGTTTGGAAGAAAATGTTTTATTTTGGGAAAGTCCATGCTTTCACACTAGCTAAATTTTTATAAAGTGACTGAAAACGACTTATTCTTCCTCAAAAACACGACTAATGTCTCAGTTTGGATAAAAACGCTTTATTTGGAGCCATTTTTTGCTTAACGAACCGAATATAATTTAGTAAATCAGACTGAGAATGCTTTAGTCTGGATCAAAAAAACAATTTTTATTAAAATTTAAAAGAAAACGACTAATTTCGAAATATTATTTACACAAAAACGAGTCAAACACGAGTTAAACTTAAACAAAACAGACTGAAAACGTTTTATGTCGCTTCAAAAGATCGATTCACATTATAATTTGGAAGAAACCTGCTTATTTCGGCAGCTTTTTTGCTTAGAAACGAGTAAAACCTTATCAAACCAAACTAAAAACATCTTATTTTGCCACAAAAACACCATTAATGTTACAGTTTAAAAAAAAACACCTTATTTGGGGCTGCTTTTTGCATAAAGAAACGAGTATAATTTAATAAAACAGACTGAGAACTTTCTAGATTAGTTTGAAAGAACGATTAAATTTATAATTTTGAAGAAAAGAACTCAATTCGAAGGATTCGTCTTCTTCTTCTTCTTCTTATTATTATTATTCATATTATTCATATTATTATTATTATTATTATTATTATTATTATTATTATTACTATTATTATTATTATTATTATTATTATTATTATTATTATATATATATTTTTTATTATTTTAATAATTTAAAACCAACTATAACTTTCGAATAGTGAACGGTTTATGCACCAGTTTGTAAGAACATGGTTAATTTTTGACAAATATTTGCTTAAAAACCTGAAGACTTACACAAAGCAAATTGAAACATCTTATTCTAGTTCAAAATAACAAATTATGTTATAGTTTCGATAAAAACAGCTTACTTTGGACGTTTATTAGCTTTGAAACGAGCAAACGTTTACAAGACATACTGAAAACGCTTTAATAAGTCTCAAAAGAACGAATTATGCTATAGTTTAAACAAAAAGGGCTTATTCCGTACGATCGATTGCCTAAATAAACGAGTATATTTAATAAAACAGACTGAAAACGATTTATTCTGGCTCAAAAAACGATTGATGCAATAATTTGGAAGCCAATGGCTTATTTCGAAAGATTGTTTGCTTAGAATCCAGTAAAACTTACACAAATGGAGCCGAAAACGTCTTAGTTAGCTTCAAAAAAGCGATATATATTATAATTCGAAAGAAAACTGCTTATTTCGAAAGAATCTTAGCTACGAAACCAGCAAACGTTTACAAAACATACTGAAAACCTTCTATTCAGGCTCAGAAGAACGAATTATGTTATACTTTAAACAAAAACGGCAAATTTCAGACTATTTTTTGCTTAAATAAACGAGTATATTTAATAAAACAGACTGAAAACGCTTTATTCTTGCTCAATAGAACGATTGATGAAATAATTTGGAAGCAAAGGGAATATTTCGAAGGTTTTTTGCTTAGAATCCAGCAAAACTTATACAAATCGGGCCGAAAACGTTTTATTTCGCTTCAAAAAAGCGATATATATTATAATTCGAAAGAAAACGGCTTATTTCGAACGATTCTTAGCTCCAAAACCAGTAAACGCCTCAAAAAGACGTTCTATGTTACAGTTTTTAGAAAAGCGGCTTATTTAAGACGATTCTTTGCTGAGAAATCAGTTAACTTTTATAAAATAGACCGTAAACGCTTTACTAAGCACAAAAGTACAAATTATACAACAGTTTGAATGAATAGAGCTTCTCTCGGAAGATTCTTGGCTTAGAAACGAGAAAAGGCACTAATTTTAAAGAAAAACCTTATTTTAGACAATTTCTTTTCTTAAAATCGAGAAAACTCCAAGAATTGGCTTTAATTAGTGCTTGAACTATTTTCTAGTGACAGAATAAAACGTTTTCAGTCTGCTTTATTAAAGTTTGCTTAATTTGAATCCAAGAATATTTCGAAATAAACCGTTTTCTTTTAATCTATAACATAATTCGTTCTTTTGAGCAAGAATAAAGCGTTTTGAGTCTGTTTCATTAAATATACTCGTTTCTTTAAGCAGAAAATAGTCTGAGATATGCCGTTTTTGTTTATACTATAATATAATTCGTTCTTCTGAGCCTGAATAGAGCATTTTCAATATGTTTTGTAAACGTTTGCTGTTTTCAAAGCTCAGAATCGTTCGAAATAAACCGCTTTCTTTCGAATTATAATTTATATCGCATTTTTAAATCGAAATAAAACGTTTTCGTTGGGATTTGCATAAGTTTTACTGGATTCTAAGCAAAAATTCTTTCGAAATAAGCCATTTGCTTCAAAATTCTTGCATCAATGGTTCTTTTGAGCCAGAATAAAGCGATTTCAGTCTGTTTTATTAAATATACTCGTTTATTTAGGCAATCAATCGTACGGAATAAGCCCTTTTTGTTCAAACTGTAGCATAATTCGTTCTTTTGAGCCTGATTAAAGCGTTTTCAGTATGTCTTTTAAACGTTTGCTCGTTTCAAAGCTAATAAACGTCCAAAATAATCTGTTTTTATCGAAACCATAACATTATTTGTTATTTAGAACTTGAATAAGATGTTTTCAATTTGATTTGTGTAAGTCTTCAAGTTTTTAAGCAAATATTTGTCAAAAATTAACCATGTTCTTACCAACTGGTACATAAACCGTTCACTATTCGAAAGTTATAGTTGGTTTTAAATTATTAAAATAATAATAAAAAAAAATACTTAATAATAATAATAATAATAATAATAATAATAATAATAACAAGAAGAAGAAGAAGAAGAAGTATCCTTCGAAATGAGTTCTTTTCTTCTTTAAAATAATCTAGAAAGTTCTCAGTCTGTTTTATTAAATTATACTCGTTTCTTTATGCAAAAAGCAGCCCAAGTTAGTTGTTTCTTTTTAAACTGCAACATTAATGGTGTTTTTGAGGCGAAGTAAGATGTTTTTAGTTTGGTTTGATAAGGTTTTACTCGTTTCTAAGCAAAAAAGCTGCCGAAATAAGCAGGTTTCTTCCAAATTATAATGTGAATCGTTCTTTTGAAGCGAAATAAAACGTTTTCAGTCTGTTTTGTTTAAGTTTAACCCGTGTTTGACTCGTTTCTGTGTAAATAATAATTCGAAATTAGTCGTTTTCTTTTAAATTCTAATAAAAACCGTTTTTTGATCCAGACTAAAGCATTCTCAGTTTGATTTACTAAATTATATTCGGTTCGTTAAGAAAAAATGGCTCCAAATAAAGCGTTTTCATACAAACTGAGACATTAATCGTGTTTTTGATGAAGAATAAGTCGTTTTCAGTCACTTTATAAAAAGTTAGCTAGTGTGAAAGCAAGGACTTTCCCAAAATAAAACATTTTCTTCCAAACTGGTGCATAAACCGTTCACTATAAGCAAGGTATATTCGGTTTTAAATGACAAATATAATTGTAATAGTAATAATAATAATAATAACAATAATAATAATAATAATAATAATAATAATAATAATAATAATAATTAGCCCCAAATAAGATGTTTTTTTCTTAAACTGTAACATTAATCGTGTTTTTTAAGCGGAATAAGATGTTTTCAGTTTGGTTTGATAAGGTTTCACTCGTTTATAAACAAAGAATCTGCCGAAATAAGCAGGTTTTTTTCAAATTATAATGTGAATCGTTTTTTTGAAGCTACATTAAACGTTTTCAGTTTGTTTATATTCGGTTCATTAGGCAAAAAATAACTTCAAATAAAACGTTTTTATCCAAAGTGAGACATTAATCGTGTTTTTGATGGGGAATAAGACGTTTTCAGCCACTTCATAAAAGGTTAGCTGGTTTGAAAGCAAGGATTTGCCCAAAAAAATGCATTTTTTTTCAAACTAGTGCATAAACCCTTCACTGTACGCAAGGAATAATCGGTATTATCTGTCAAAAATAATAATAATTATTATAATAGTAATAATAATAATAATAATAATAATAATAATAATAATAATAATAATAATAATAATAATAATAATAATAATAATAATAATAATAATAATAATAATAATAATAATAATCATAGTCGTTCTTTTGAGCAAGAATAAAGCGTTTTCAGTCTATTTTATTAAATATACTCGTTTCTTTAAGCAAAAAATTGTCTGAAATTAACAGTTTTTGTTCAAACTATAACATAATTCGTTCTTTTGAGCCAGAATAATGCGTTTGCAGTATGTTTTGTAAACGTTTGCTGATTTCGAAGCTAAGAGTCGTTCGAAATAAGCCGTTTTCTTTCGAATATATATATCACTTTTTTGAAGCGAATTTAGACGTTTTCGGCTCGATTTGTATATGTTTTACTGGATTCTAAGCAAAAAATTCTTTAAAAATTAGCCATTTGCTTTCAAATTATTACATCAATCGTTCTTTTGAGCTAGAATAAAGCGTTTTCTGTCTGTTTTATTAAATACACTCGTTTCTTTAAGCAAAAAATTGTCTGAAATTTGCTGTTTTTGATCAAACTTTAACACAATTCGTTCTTTTGAGCCAGAATAAAGCGTTTGCAGTATGTTTTGTAAACGTTTGCTGGTTTCGAAGCTAAGAGTCTTTCGAAATAAGCCGTTTTCTTTCGAATTATAATATATATCGCTTTTTTGAAGCGAACTTAGACGTTCTATGTAGAGATGGTATGGAACAACGTTTTTGCGAAACAGTTTCGAACTGTTCCTGTTCCCTAATGATATCTGTTCCAAATACCTGTTCCTGTTCCAACGCAAGTCGCACTAAATTTAAAGTGAAACTGTTACCGATAACAATTGCTCCGTCTAGCATGATTTCGTGCGATACCTTCTCATAGGAACTCGCATCACAAGACTCGAAGTCGAATGTTGTTCCTCATATAAATACAAGCAAAACAAGCAAACAAGTGAATTTTAATTGATTTATGTATGGGAGCACATCTTTACAAATTACATAAAATAAATGAGTTGGAAAGGTTTAAGAGATGACATATTTTATCTCTTGAATTGTGAAAATTGCGCGAAGAATGTTACCTGTTTATATTATTAGTGAATTTACAGGTACATAAATATACACAGATTAAAAAACAAATTATTGTACGTAATTATATTTTTTATTCATTTTTGTTGTGTTAAATTTCATTGACCATAATTTACGATAAAAATAAGACGCCGCATTAGCAAAATATAAACGGAGTAACCCGATACTAAATAATGAAACATGGAATTATGCATCATCGAGTGAGAGTCCCGAGACCGAGACCAATGTCTGATGCGAATATTGGCAGGGAACGACAGTGATGAGGAACAGAAACAATTTCAGGAACAGGTATCAGTTAACGGATCGAGATATTACGAGACCAATATCTGTTCCAGTGCGAAAGTTGTTAGCGGGTGTAAGCATAGAACAAGCGTCGTTCGAAGTATCGCAGTAACTGTTACTTACAGAATGATGGAACAGTTCCGTGGAACAGTCACCGCATACCTGTTCCAAAATAACAGTTCCAGTATTTTCGTACCATCTCTAGTTCTATGCTCATACTTAGACGTTTCTATGCTCATGCAACCCTCTAGAGTTGTTAAAAGTAGAAAAACAGTCAGTAAGTTTGATTTTTAAAATTTAGATTTTTGCAATTTTGGTCGCGATTTTCACGATTTCCGGTACCCTGAAAATTTATAGAGCAATAACTCCGGAACTATTAGAGATAACTCAATGACGTTTACCATCGTTGGAAAGCTCTATTAATTGTCTATTATTTTCAAAAAAGATTATTATTCTACGACTTATAGTTTTCGAGAAAATTTCGAAAAAACAAAAGTAGCTAAAATCTTTAAAAAATTCATAACTAAAAAACTATTAGGAATTTGGCGATTTTCTCGACGAAAATCGATTTCCCGGATCATTTTGCATAGGTGAGGTATAAAATAGTGCCAATTTTTTGAGTTGTTTAGCCGTAAAAGAGAAAATAAAAAAATTGAAACATTTGTTAACACCCCCCCCCTTAAAAATGGCCAATTTTTAAAGGCTTGTATGCAAATTTTGTAGATTCAGAAAGCCTCGACCTCCATATTCTCTAGATAAAGAAAATCTTTCAATATCTGATTTTATATGGTGTTTTATAAAACGAGTAATTAGTGTCATGATTTCAATGTTAGTATAATTAATATCAGTATATGTCCATTTAATAATCCCAAGTGAATAATCTAAAACAGGTAAAACAAATGTATTTATTGCCTTCATGAGATTTATTGAATTTAAATGTGTTTTAACTAATTGTCTACATCTCATGATAAAACCATCAACTTGTTTAGCTTTTATGTCACTATGTGATATTTTATTTGATTCTTTGAATCCTAAATATTTATTCAAGTCACCATTATTGAGGCTTTCAGTCTTTTCTTGACTCTCAGACTTAAAATTTAATTTTTTAAAATTTCCTTTATTAATTGCTAGAATTTTGCATTTATCTACACCAAATGACATACCAATATCTAAAGAAAAATTTTCTGTTAGTTTAAGTTATAAATTCAGTTGTTTCTCGTTCGCAGCATATAATTTAATATTATCCATATACATTAGTTGTTCCTTACACCCGAATGATCCTTTAATAAACTCTTTTTGTTTTTCGTTAATTATATTATTTTCTAAACAATGGCCATAAATTAAATCAGAGATGCAATATGTCATTATTTTATAAATTGTTGAAATTGGTCTACATTTCGATGGATTTTGTGTATCTGTATCTTTTGGTTTTAAATATGTAACTCCATGTACTAAAAACTCTGGGAAATTGTGTGGGTTTTCAATAAAAGTGTTAAAATGCCCTAAAATTTGTGAGTGCACACAGGTAAAATTTTTTAACCAAAAATTTATGATTTATTTATTATTTCAGTTAAAATATCATTAGTTATTTTAAAAGACGGCGTTTTATTGTTTTTTTGAAATTTGTGTTTTAATAAGATTAAACCATGATGCCGACACGTTAAAATCTTTCTTTTCGGACCAAATGTTTTTCAAAAATTGAGTTAAGCTGTTTTCATTGGGAAGACCATTATTTTGCTTAGAATCCAGTAAAACTTATACAAATTTGGCCGAAAACGATTTATTTCGCTTCAAAAAAACGATATATATTATAATTCGAAAGAAAACGGCTTATTTCGAACGACTCTTAGCTTCGAAACCAGCAAACGCCTCAAAAAGACGTTCTATGTTACAGTGTTTGTAGAAAAGCGGCTTATTTAATATATAGAAATATGCCGTTTTCTTTCAGATTACAACGTGAATCGTTCTTTTAAGCTAATCTAAAGTGTTCTCAGTATGTTTTGTTAAATTATACTCACTTCTATAAACAAAAAACAGCTCCAAATAAAGCGTTTTTATCCAAATTTTAACATAAACCTTAATTTCAAGATAGAATAACGCGTTTTCAGTTTTTGTTTTCTTAATTATTACATCATAAATCTATTTTTTAAGTAGTCTAAAGCGTTCTCAGTCGGTTTGATTAAATTATATTCGTCTCTTTATAGAAAAAATAGCTCCAAATGAAGCGTTTTTATCCAAACTGTGACATTAATCGAATTTTTGAGAAATAATAAGACGTTTTCGGCCACTTCATAAAAGGTTAGGTAGTTTGAAAGCAAGGAATTGCCAAAAATAAAATATTTTCTTAAAAACTGCCTTTCATATACACTTCACTTTATGCAAGTTATAATCAGTTTTAACTGTCAAAACTAATAATAATAGTAATAATAGTAATCATAATAATAAAAATAATTGAATTTCCTTTTGCCTTTGAATTGAATATGGTTGTTACTACGATTTAAAAAGTATTTTTTAAAAGAAGAAATTTGTCTTGTATGCAAATTTTGTAGATTCAGAAAGCCTCGACCTTCATACTCTCTATATAAAGAAAATATTTCAATAGTTGATTTTGGATGGTGTTTCCTAAAACGAGTAAATAGTGTTCTGATTTCAATGTTAATATAATTAATATCAGTATTTGTCCATTAAATAATCCCAAGTGAATAATCTAAAACAGGTAAAACAATGGTATATTATTATACTAGTTGTACAAAACAATCCATTGTCGAATGAGAGGGTTTCCAAAAGAACTAGTTCGACAAGATGTCTTGTACAACGAGTGTAATATGCTATTTTTTCTATTTCGCCTTTATTTATTGAAATTCTTTGTTTAAATCATTTAAATAATGACCTAGAATCTTTTGAGATTTTGGGTTGGTTATATGACGTATGGGTGGAAATGACAGTTTATTGAAAATAAATTACAAATAATTTCAAAACTTATTGCATTGTTACTGCATATTTAAGCATACTGAGAACGTTCTAGATTAACTAGATTAAGAATGATTCAATTTTATAATCTGAAATAAAAGAACTTATTTCGACGGATTCTTAAAAAAAACTTGTATAATTTAATAAAAGTGATTGAGAACGCTTTACACTAGCTTAGAAGAACGATTTATGTCATAATTTTTAAGGAAAGCAATTATTTCGAAAGGTTTTTATTACTATTATTATTATTTTTAATACTGTTATCATTAATTTATTATTACTATCATTATTGTTATTATAATTGTTATTATTATTATCATCACCATTATTACTATTATTATAAGTTTTGACAGTTAAAACTGATTATAGCTTGCGTAAAGTGAACTGTATATAAGGCAGTTTTTAAGAAAATATTTTATGTTGGGCAATTCCTTGCTTTCAAACTACCTAACCTTTTATGAAGTGGCTGAAAACGTCTTATTCTTTCTCAAAACACGATTAATATCACAGCTTAGATAAAAACGCTTTATTTGGAGCTATTTTTTCTATAAAGAGACGTATCTAATTTAATCAAACCGACTAAGAATGCTTTAGACTATTTAAAAATAGATTCATGATATAATAATTAAGAAAACAAAGACTGAAAACGCGTCATTCTATATTGAAATTAAGATTTATGTTACAATTTAGATAAAAACGCTTTATTTGCGGCTGCTTGGACAAAAAAAGTGAATTTCAGACAATTTCTTGCTTAAAGAATTTTTATTACTATTATTATTATTTTTATTATTATTATTAATATTGTTTGAAAGCATTGCCAAAAATAAAATATTTTCTTAAAAACTGCCTTTCATATACAGTTCACTTTACGCAAGTTATAATCAGTTTAAACTGTCAAAACTAATAATAATAATAATAATAATAATAATAATAATAATAATAATAATAATAATAATAATAATAATTGAATTTGCTTTTGCCTTTGAGTAGAATATGGTTATTACTACGATTTAAAAAGTATTTTTTAATAGAAGAAATTTGTCTTGTATGCAAATTTTGTAGATTCAGAAAGTCTCGACCTCCACATTCTCTAGATAAAGAAAATCTTTCAATAGCTGATTTTGGATGGTGTTTCCTAAAACGAGTAAATAGTGTTCTGATTTCAACGTTAATATAATTAATATCAGTATTTGTCCATTTAATAATTCCAAGTGAATAATCTAAAACAGGTAAAACAAATCTATTTATTGCCTTCATGAGATTCATTGAATTTAAATGTGTTTTAACTAATTGTCTACATCTCATGATAAAACTACCAACTTGTTTAGCTTTTATGTCACTATGTGATATTTTATTTATTATATTTAATAAATTTTTTTTGCGAGATATCGCAACCTTTCAGTAGCTGACTTTGGATGGTGTTTCCTAAAACGAGTAAATAGTGTTCTGATTTCAATGTTTGTATTATTAATATCAGTATTTGTCCATTTAATAATCCCAAGTGAATAATCTAAAACAGGTAAAACAAATGTATTTATTGCCTTCATGAGGTTCATTGATTTTATATGTGTTTTAACTAATTGTCTACATCTCATGATAAAACTAGCAACTTGTTTAGCTTTTATGTCACTATGTGATATTTTATTTGATTGTTTGAATCCTAAATATTTGTTCAAGTCACCATTATTGAGGCTTTCAATCTTTCTTGACTCTCAGCCTTAAAACTTAATTTTTTAAAATTTCCTTCTCTACACCAAATGACATACCAATATCTAATGAAAAATTTTCTATTAGTTTAAGTTATAAATTCAGTTGTTTCTCGTTCGCAGCATATAATTTACTATTATCCATATACATTAGATGATTCAATTTAGCTACAACTGTTTTATTATTTTTTAAATTGAAACCATAATTAGATGAATTCAAAATATCAGAAAGTGGTTTTATTGCTAAACAAAACCATAAAGGGCTAAGTGAATCTTCCTGAAAAATACCCTTTTTTATTTTAATTGGATCTGTGGTTTCAGGGCGATATCTCGCAAAAAAAATTTATTAAATATAATAAATAAAATATCACATAGTGACATAAAAGCTAAACAAGTTGGTAGTTTTATCATGAGATGTAGACAATTAGTTAAAACACATTTCAATTCAATGAATCTCATGAAGGCAATAAATACATTTGTTTTACCTGTTTTAGATTATTCACTTGGAATTATTAAATGGACAAATACTGATATTAATTATATTAACGTTGAAATCGGAACACTATTTACTCGTTTTAGGAAACACTATCCAAAATCAGCTATTGAAAGATTTTCTTTATCTAGAGAATATGGAGGTCGAGACTTTCTGAATCTACAAAATTTGCATACAAGACAAATTTCTTCTTTTAAAAAATACTTTTTAAATCGTAGTAACAACCATATTCTATTCAAAGGCAAAAGCAAATTCAATTATTATTATTATTATTATTACCATTATTATTAGTTTTGACAGTTAAAACTGATTATAACTAGCGTAAAGTGAACTGTATATGAAAGACAGTTTTTAAGAAAATATTATATTTTTGGCAATTCCTTGCTTTCAAACAATATTAATAATAATAATAAAAATAATAATAATAGTAATAAAAATTCTTTAAGCAAGAATTTGTCTGAAATTTACTGTTTTTGTTCAAGCAGCCACAAATAAAGCGGTTTTGTCTAAATTTTAACATAAATCTTAATTTCAAGATATAATAACGCGTTTTCAGTTTTTGTTTTCTTAATTATTATATCATGAATCTATTTTTTAAGTAGTGTAAAACATTCTTAGTCGGTTTGATTAAATTACATACGTCTCTTTATAGAAAAAATAGCTCCAAATAAAGGGTTTTTATCCAAATTGTGATATTAATCGTGTCTTGAGAAAGAATAAGACGTTTTCAGCCACTTCATAAAAGGTTAGGTAGTTTGAAAGCAAGGAATTGCCCAAAATAAAATATTTTCTTAAAAACTGCCTTTCATATACAGTTTACTTTACGTAAGTTTTAATCAGTTTTAACTGTCAAAACTAATAATAATAGTAATAATAGTAATAATAGTAATGATAATAATAATAACAATTATAATAACAATAAAGATAGTAATATTAAATTAATTATAACAGTATTAGAAATAATAATAATAATAATAAAAACCTTTCGAAATAAATGCTTTCCTTAAAAATTATGACATAAATCGTTATTGTAAGCTAGTGTAAAGCGTTCTCAATCAGTTTTATTAAATTATACAAGTTTTTTTTAAGAATCCTTCGAAATAAGTTCTTTTATTCCAAATTATAAAATTTAATCATTCTTTCAAGTTAACCTAGAACATTCTCAGTATGTTTAAATATGCAGTAACAATGCAATAAGATTTGAAATTATTTGTAATTTATTTTCAATAAACTGTCATTTCCACCCATACGTCATATTACCAACCCAATATCTCAAAATTTACTAGGTCATTATTTATATGATTTAAACAAAGAATTTCAATAAATATAGGCGAAATAGAAAAAATAGCATGTTACACTCGTTGTACAAGACATCTTGTCGAACTCGTTCCTTTGAAAACCCTCTCATTCGACAATGGATTGTTTTGTACAAATAGTATGATAATATACTATTGTTTTACCTGTTTTAGATTATTCACTTGGGATTATTTAATGGACAAATACTGATATTAATTATATTAACATTGAAATCAGAACACTATTTACTCGTTTTAGGAAACACCATCCAAAATCAGCTATTGAAAGATTTTCTTTGTCTAGAGAATATGGAGGTCGAGACTTTCTGAATCTACAAAATTTGCATACAAGACAAATTTCTTCTTTTAAAAAATACTTTTTAAATCGTAGTAACAACCATATTCTATTCAAAGGCAAAAGCAAATTCAATTATTATTACTATTATTATTACCATTATTATTAGTTTTGACAGTTAAAACTGATTATAACTATCGTAAAGTGAACTGTATATGAAAGGCAGTTTTTAAGAAAATATTATATTTTTGGCAATTCCTTGCTTTCAAACAATATTAATAATAATAATAAAAATAATAAAAATAGTAATAAAAATTCTTTAAGCAAGAATTTGTCTGAAATTTACTGTTTTTGTTCAAGCAGCCACAAATAAAGCGTTTTTATCTAAATTTTAACATAAATCTTAATTTCAAGATATAATAACGCGTTTTCAGTTTTTGTTTTCTTAATTATTATATCATGAATCTATTTTTTAAGTAGTGTAAAACATTCTTAGTCGGTTTGATTAAATTACATACGTCTCTTTATAGAAAAAACAGCTCCAAATAAAGCGTTTTTATCCAAATTGTGATATTAATCGTGTTTTGAGAAAGAATAAGACGTTTTCAGCCACTTCATAAAAGGTTAGGTAGTTTGAAAGCAAGGAATTGCCCACAATAAAATATTTTCTTAAAAACTGCCTTTCATATACAGTTTACTTTACGTAAGTTATAATCAGTTTTAACTGTCAAAACTAATAATAATAGTAATAATAGTAATAATAGTAATGATAATAATAGTAACAATTATAATAACAATAAAGATAGTAACATTAAATTAATTATAACAGTATTAGAAATAATAATAATAATAATAAAAACCTTTCGAAATAAATGCTTTCCTTAAAAATTATGACATAAATCGTTATTCTAAGCTAGTGTAAAGCGTTCTCAATCAGTTTTATTAAATTATACAAGTTTTTTTTAAGAATCCTCCGAAATAAGTTCTTTTATTCCAAATTATAAAATTTAATCATTCTTTCAAGTTAACCTAGAACATTCTCAGTATGTTTAAATATGCAGTAACAATGCAATAAGATTTGAAATTATTTGTAATCTATTTTCAATAAACTGTCATTTCCACCCTTACGTCATATTACCAACCCAAAATCTCAAAACTTACTAGGTCATTATTTAAATGATTTAAACAAAGAATTTCAATAAATAAAGGCGAAATAGAAAAAATAGCATGTTACACTCGTTGTACAAGATATCTTGTCGAACTCGTTCCTTTGAAAACCCTCTCATTCGACAATGGATTGTTTTGTACAAATAGTATAATAATATACTATTGTTTTACCTGTTTTAGATTATTCACTTGGGATTATTTAATGGACAAATACTGATATTAATTATATTAACATTGAAATCAGAACACTATTTACTCGTTTTAGGAAACACCATCCAAAATCAGCTATTGAAAGATTTTCTTTGTCTAGAGAATATGGAGGTCGAGACTTTCTGAATCTACAAAATTTGCATACAAGACAAATTTCTTCTTTTAAAAAATACTTTTTAAATCGTAGTAACAACCATATTCTATTAAAAGGCAAAAGCAAATTCAATTATTATTATTATTATTATTACGATTTATTATTATTAGTTTTGACAGTTATAAACTGATTATAACTTGCGTAAAGTGAACTGTATATGAAAGGCAGTTTTTTAGAAAATATTTTATTTTTGTCAATTCCTTGCTTTCAAACTACCTCACCTTTTATGAAGTGGCTGAAAACGTCTTATTATTTCACAAAAACAGGATTAATGTCACAGTTTGGATAAAAACGCTTCATTTGGAGCTATTTTTTCCATAAAGAGACGAATATAACTTAATCAAACAGACTGAGAACGCTTTAGGCTACGTAAAAAATAGATTTATGATGTACTAATTAAGAAAACAAAAACTGAAAACGCGTTATTCTATCTTGAAATTAAGGTTTATGTCAAAATTTTTATAAAAACGCTTTATTTGGAGCTTATAAGAACGATTCACGTTGTAATCTGAAAGAAAACGTCATATTTCTATATATTAAATAAGCCGCTTTTCTACAAACTGAAACATAGAACGTCTTTTTGAGGCATTTGCTGGTTTTGGAGCTAGGAATCGCTCGCAATAAGCCGTTTTCTTTCGAACTATAATATATATCGTTTTTTTGAAGCGAAATAAAACGTTTTCGGCCCGATTTATATAAGTTTTACTGGATTCTAAGCAAAATAATGGTCTTCCCAATGAAGACAGCTTAACTCAATTTTTGAAAAACATTTGATCCGAAAAGCAAGATTTTAACGTGTCGGCATCATGGTTTAAACTTATTAAAACACAAATTTCAAAAAACAATAAAACGCCATCTTTTAAAATAACTAATGATATTTTAAATGAAATAATAAATAAATCATAAATTTATGGTTAAATAAGTTTACCTGTATGCACTCACAACTTTTATGGCATTTTAACACTTTTATTGAAAACCCACATAATTTCCCTGAGTTTTTAGCACATGGAATTACATATTTAAAACCAAAAGATTCAGACACACAAAATCCATCAAAATATAGACCAATTAGTAGTCTTTCAACAATTTATAAAATAATGACATCTTGCATCTCTGATTTAATTTATGGCCATTGTTTAGAAAATAATATAATTAACGAAAAACAAAAAGAGTTTATTAAAGGATCTTTCGGGTGTAAAGAAGAACTTATTATAGATAATATACTAATGGAACAAGCAAGAAAACATAACAGAATTATATACACAGCTTTTATAGATTTAATGAATCAGAATGAGAATGCTTTAGTCTAGATCAAAGAAACGATTTATGTTATAATTTGAAACGAAACGGCTTATTTCGAAATATTATCTACACAGGAACTAATAAAATACGAGTAAAACTTATACAAAACCCACTGAAAACGTTTTATGTAGCTTCAAAAAAACGATTCACATTAAAATTTGAAAAAAACCTGCTTATTTTGGAAGATTCTTTGCTTAGAAACGAGTAACACCTTATCAGACCAAACTGAAAACATCTTATTCCGCCTCAAAAACACGATTAATGTTACAGTTTAAGAAAAAAACACCTTATTTGGGGCTGCTTGTTGCTCAAAAGAAAGGAGTATAATTTAATAAAACAGACTGAGGATCTTCTAGATTAGCTTGAAGGAATGATTCAATTTATAATTTGCAAGAAAAAAACTTATTTCTTCTTCTTCTTCTTCTTATTATTATTACTATTATTATTATTATTATTATTATTATTATTATTATTATTATTATTATTATTATTATTATTATTATTATTATTATTATTATTATTATTATTATTATTATTATTATTATTATTATTATTATTACTATTATTATTATTATTATTATTATTATTACTATTACAATTATATTTGTCAGTTAAAACCGAATATACCTTGCGTATAGTGAACGCTATATGCACCAGTTTGGAAGAAAATGTTGTATTTTGGGAAAGGCCTTGCTTTCACACTAGCTAACTTTTTATAAAATGACTGAAAACGACTTATTCTTTCTCAAAAACACGACTAATGTCTCAGTTTGGATAAAAACGCTTTATTTGGAGCCATTTTTTGCTTAACAAACCGAATATAATTTAGTAAATCAGACTGAGAATGCTTTAGTGTGGATCAAACGAACGATTTTTATTAAAATTTAAAAGAAAACGACTAATTTCGAAATATTATTTACACAGAAACGAGTCAAACACGAGTTAAACTTAAACCAAACAGACTGAAAACGTTTTATGTCGCTTCAAAAGTACGATTCCCATTATAATTTGGAAGAAACCTGCTTATTTCGGCAGCTTTTTGCTTATAATGTCTCAGTTTGTAAAAACTCTTTATTTGTAGCCATTTTATGCTTAACGAACCGAATATAATTTCGTAAATCAGACTGAAAATTCTTTAGTCTGGATCAAAAGAACGATTTTTATTAAAATTTAAAAGAAAACGACTTATTTCGAATTATTATTTACACAGAAACGAGTCAAACACGAGTTAAACTTAAACAAAACAGACTGAAAACGTTTTATGTCGCTTCACAAAAACGATTCACATTATAATTTGGAAGAAACCTGCTTATTTCGGCAGCTTTTTTGCTTAGAAACGAGTAAAACCTTATCAAACCACACTGAAAACATCTTATTCCGCTTAAAAAGCACCATTAATGTTACAGTTTATAAAAAAACTACTAATTTGGGGCTGCTTTTTGCATAAAGAAATATTTTTATTATTATTTTAATAATTTAAAACCAACTATAACTTTCGAATAGTGAACGGTTTATGCACCAGTTGTTAAGAACATGATTAATTTTTGACAAATATTTGCTTAAAAAAATGAAGACTTACAAAAAGCAAATTGAAAACATCTTATTCAAGTTCAAAATAACAAATAATGTAATAGTTTCGATAAAAACTGATTGTTTTGGACGTTTATTAGTTTTGAAACGAGCAAACGTCTACAAGACATACTGAAAACGCTTTAATCAGGCTCAAAAAAACGAATTAGGCTATAGTTTGAACAAAAAGGGCTTATTCCGTACGATTGATTGCCTAAATAAACGAGTATATTTAATAAATGGCTCAAGAACGATTGATGCAAGAATTTGGAAGCAAATGGCTTATTTCGAAAGATTTTTTGCTTAGAATCCAGTAAAACTTACACAAATGGAGCCAAAAACGTCTTAGTTCGCTTCAGAAAAGCGATATATATTATAATTCGAAAGAAAACGGCTTATTTAGAACGACTCTTAGCTTCGAAACCAGCAAACGTTTACAAAACATACTGCAAACGCTTTATTCTGGCTCAAAAGAACGAATTATATTATAGTTTGAACAAAAACAGTGAATTTCAGACAATTTTTTGCTTAAAGAAACGAGTGTATTTAATAAAACAGACTGTAAACGCTTTATTCATGCTCAAAAGAACGATTGATGCAATAATTTGAAAGCAAATTTGAAAGAAAACGGCTTATTTCGAACGATTCTTAGCTTCGAATCCAGCGAACGTTTACAAAACATACCAAAAACGTTCTATTCAGGCTCAAAAGAACGAATTATGTTATAGTTTAAACAAAAACGGCAAATTTCAGACTATTTTTTGCTTAACGAAACGAGTATATTTAATAAAACAGACTGAAAATGCTTTATCCTTGCTCAAAAGAACGATTAATGCAATAATTTAGAAGCAAAGGGAAAATTTCGAAGGTTTTTTTTGCTTAGAATCCAGTAAAACTTATAGAAATCGGGCCGAAAACGTTTTATTTCGCTTCAAAAAGGCGATATAAATCATAATTCGAAAGAAAGCGGCTTATTTCGAACGATTCAGAGCTTTGAAAACAGCAAACGTTTACAAAACATACTGAAAACGCTCTATTCAGGCTCAGAAGAACGAATTATGTTATAGTTTGATCAAAAACAGTGAATTTCAAACCATTTTTTGCTTAAAGAAACGAGTATATTTAATAAAGCAGACAGAAAACGCTTTATTCTAGCTCAACAGAACGATTGATGCAATAATTTGGAAGCAAAGGGGATATTTCGAAGGTTTTTTTTGCTTAGAATTCAGCAAAACTTATACAAATCGGGCCGAAAACGTTTTATTTCGCTTCAAAAAGGCGATATATATTATAATTCGAAAGTAAACGGCTTATTTCGAACGATTCTTGGCTTCAAATTAAGCAAACTTTAATAAAGCAGAGTGAAAACATTTTATTCTGTCACAAGAAAACAGTTCAAGCACTAATTATAGCCAATCCTGGGAGTTTTCTCGATTTTAAGAAAAGAAATTGTCTAAAATAAAGGTTTGTCTTTAAAATTAGTGCCTTTTCTCGTTTCTAAGCAAAGAATCTTCAGAGAGAAGCCCTTTTTTCAATCAAACTATTGTATAATTTGTACTTTTTTGTGTTTTTGTACAAACTATAACATAATTCGATTTTTTGGGCCAGAATAAAGCCTTTTCAGGATGCTTTGTAAACGTTTTCTGGTTTCAAAGCTAAGCTAAGAATCGTTCGAAATAAGCCGTTTTCTTTCGAATTATAATATATATCGCTTTTTTGAAGCTAACTAAGACGTTTTCGGCTCCATTTGTGTAAGTTTTACTGGATTCTAAGCAAAAAATCTTTGGAAATAAGCCATCTGCTTCCAAATTATTGCATCAATCGTTCTTTTGAGCCAGAATAAAGCGTTTTCAGTGTGTTTTGTAAACGTTTGCTCGTTTTAAACTAATAAACGTCCAAAATAAGCTTTTTTTATCGAAACTATAACATAATTATAGTTGGTTTTAAATTATTAAAATAATAATAATAAAAAAAATTTATAATAATAATAATAATAATAATAATAATAATAATAATAATAATAATAATAATAATAATAATAATAATAATAATAATAATAATAATAATAATAATAATAATAATGATAATAATTATAATAATATTAATAATAAGAAAAAGAAGAAGACGAATCCTTCGAATTGAGTTCTTTTCATCAAAGTTATAAATTTAATCGTTCCTTCAAACTAATCTAGAAAGTTCTCAGTCTGTTTTATTAAATTATACTCGATTCTTTATGCAAAAAGCAGCCCCAAATAAGGTGTTTTTTTTAAACTGTAACTTTAATGGTGTTTTTGAGGCGAAATAAGATGTTTTTAGTTTGGTTTGTAAGGTTTTACTCGTTTCTAAGCAAAAAGCTGCCGAAATAAGCAGGTTTCTTCCAAATTATAATGTGAATCGTACTTTTGAAGCGACATAAAACGTTTTCAGTCTGTTTGGTTTAAGTTTAACTCGTGTTTGACTCGTTTCTGTGTAAATAATATTTCGAAATTAGTCGTTTTCTTTTAAATTTTAATAAAAATCGTTCGTTTGATCCAGACTAAAGCATTCTCAGTCTGATTTACTAAATTATATTCGGTTTGTTAAGCAAAAAATGGCTCCAAATAAAGCGTTTTTATCCAAACTGAGACATTAGTCGTGTTTTTGAGAAAGAATAAGTCGTTTTCAGTCATTTTATAAAAAGTTAGCTAGTGTGAAAGCAAGGCCTTTCCCAAAATACAACATTTTCTTCCAAACTGGTGCATATAGCGTTCACTATACGCAAGGTATATTCGGTTTTAACTGACAATAATAATAATAATAATAATAATAATAATAATAATAATAATAATAGTAGTAATAATAGTAATAAGAAGAAGAAGGAATAAGTTTTTTTCTTGCAAATTATAAATTGAATCATTCCTTCAAGCTAATCTAGAAGATCCTCAGTCTGTTTTATTAAATTATACTCCTTTCTTTTGAGCAACAAGCAGCCCCAAATAAGGTGTTTTTTTCTTAAACTGTAAAATTAATCGTGTTTTTGAGGCGAAATAAGATGTTTCCAGTTTGGTCTGATAAGGTTTTACTCGTTTCTAAGCAAAGAATCTTCCAAAACAAGCAGGTTTTTTTCAAATTTTAATGTGAATCGTTTTTTTGAAGCTACATAAAACGTTTTCAGTGGGTTTTGTATAAGTTTTACTCGTATTTTACTAGTTCCTGTGTAGATAATATTTCGAAATAAGCCGTTTCGTTTCAAATTATAACATAAATCGTTTCTTTGATCTAGACTAAAGCATTCTCATTCTGATTCATTAAATCTATAAAAGCTGTGTATATAATTCTGTTATGTTTTCTTGCTTGTTCCATTAGTATATTATCTATAATAATTTCTTCCTTACACCCGAATGATCCTTTAATAAACTCTTTTTGTTTTTCGTTAATTATATTATTTTCTAAACAATGGCTATAAATTAAATCAGAGATGCAAGATGTCATTATTTTATAAATTGTTAAAAGACTACTAATTGGTCTATATTTTGATGGATTTTGTGTATCTGAATCTTTTGGTTTTAAATATGTAATTCCATGTGCTAAAAGCTCTGGGAAATTATGTGGGTTTTCAATAAAAGTGTTAAAATGCCATAAAAGTTGTGAGTGTTCACAGGTAAACTTTTTTAACCAAAAATTTATGATTTATTTATTATTTCAGTTAAAATATCATTAGTTATCTTAAAAGACGGTGTTTTATTGTTTTTTGAAATTTGTGTTTTAATAAAATTAAACCATGATGCCGACACGTTAAAATCTTTCATTTCGGACCACATGTTTTTCAAAAATTGAGTTAAGCTGTTTTCATTGGGAAGACCATTATTTTGCTTAGAATCCAACAAAACTTACACAAATCGGGCCTATTATTATTAGTTTAGACACTTAAAACTGATTATAACTTGCGTAAAGTGAACTGTACATGAAAGGCAGTTTTTAAGAAAATATTTTATTTTGGGCAATTCCTTGCTTTAAAACTACCTAACCTTCTATGAAGTGGCTGAAAACGTCGTATTCTTTCTCTAAAACACGTTTAATGTCACAGTTTGGATAAAAACGCTTTATTTGGAGCTATTTTTTCCATAAAGAGACGAATATAATTTAATCAAACAGACTGAGAACCCTTTAGACTACTTAAAAATTGATTTATAATGCAATAATTAAGAAAACAAAGACTGAAAACGCGTTACTCTATGTTGAAATTGAGGTTTATGTTAAAATTTGGATAAAAACGCTTTATTTGGGGCTGTTTTTTGATTCTAGAAGTGAGTATAATATAATAAAACGTACTGACAACACTTTAGACTAGCTTAAAAAAACGATTCACGTTGTAATCTGAAAGAAAACGGCATATTTTTATATATTATTTGCACAAACTGGTATAAATTATACAAAGCAGACTGAAGACCTTTTATTCCTCCTCAAAAAAACGACTTGCATTATGATTTGAAAGAAACTTGCCTATTTCGAAAGATTCTATGCTTAGAAACGCGTAAAACTTTATCAAAACAAACTGAAATCGTCTTATTCCGCCTCAAAACACTATTAATATTACATTTTGGATAAAAATGCCTTATTTGGGGCTGTATAAAAGAAGCCAACATCATTTCATCGGACAGCTGCAGACCGGTTTCGCCCTTTTGGGGCTCGTCAATGCAGCGCAGTCCGATAAAATGATGTGGCTTCGGAGTCTTAAGCGACTAACGACGACGATGGTGAGACAAAGGTGGTGTGGAACGCCACCTGTCGGGGTGCATGGAGACTCTAGACCGTCATATCGACGGGCGGGAATTTGCAAAGCAAATCTCCCGTAGCGCCCGCCGAGAGAGGTAAACCAGCATTAGCCAAAACAGCTACTCCTCGGGCAAATACCCCGCCAGGCGCTGAATTACATGACCAATGCCGGCGCCCCCACATCACAGGACAAAACTGCCCAAGTCTCGATGTATAAAAGAAGCCAACATCATTTGCTTTGCAAATTCCCGCCCGTCGATGTGAAGGTCTAAAGTCCCCATGCACCCCGACAGGTGGCATTCCACGCCACCTTTGTCTAACCATCGTCGTCGTTAGTCGCTTAAGACTCCGAAGCCACATCATTTCATCGGACTGCGCTGCACTGACGAGCCCCAAAAGGGCGAAACCGGTCTGCAGCTGTCCAAAGAAATGATGTTGGCTTCTTTTATACATCGAGACTTGGGCAGTTTTGTCCAGTGATGTGGGGGCGCCGGCATTGGTCATGTAATTCAGCGCCTGGCGGGGTATTTGCCCGAGGAGTAGCTGTTTTGGCTAATGCTGGTTTACCTCTCTCGGCGGGCGCTACGGGAGATTTGATTTGCAAATTCCCGCCCGTCGATGTGAAGGTCTCGAGTCCCCATGCACCCCGACAGGTGGCGTTCCATGCCACCTTTGTCTCACCATCGTCGTAGTTAGTCGCTTAAGACTCCGAAGCCACATCATTTCATCGGACTGCGCTGTACTGACGAGCCCCAAAAGTGCGAAACCGGTTTGCAGCTGTCCGATGATATGATGTTGGCTTCTTTTATACATCGAGACTTGGGCAGTTTTGTCCAGTGATGTGGGGGCGCCGGCATTGGTCATGTAATTCAGCGCCGGGCGAGGTATTTGCCCGAGGAGTAGCTATTTTGGCTAATGCTGGTTTACCTCTCTCGGCGGGCGCTACGGCAGATTTGCTTTGCAAATTCCCGCGCGTTGACGTGAAGGTCTAGAGTCCCCATGCACCCCGACAGGTGGACGCCACCTTTGTCTCACCATTATTTGGGGCTGCTTAAAAAAACGGATATAATTTATTAAAACCGATTGAAAACGCTTTACACTAGCTTAAAAGAACGTTTCATGTTATAATTTTTAAGGAAAGGATTTATTACTATTATTATTGTTATTATTAATATTATTATTATTATTATCATTATTATTATTATTATTATTACTATTAGAATAATAATTATTTTTCACAGTTAAAACCGATTATTCCTTGCGTACAGTGAAGGGTTTATGCACTAGCTTGAAAAAAAATGCATTTCTTTGGGCAAATTCTTGCTTTCAAACTAGCTAACCTTTTATGAAGTGGCTGAAAACGTCTTATTCCTCTTCAAAAACACGATTAATGTCTCACTTTGGATAAAAACGCATTATTTGAAGCTACACAGGAACTAGTGAAATACGAGTAAAACTTATACAAAACCCACTGAAAACGGGTGATTATATATAATATAATTATATTATTATATATTATATGATTCACATTATAATTTATAAAAAACCTGCTTATTTTGGAAGATTCTTTGCTTAGAAACGAGTAAAACCTTATCAAACCAAACTGAAAACATCTTAAAAAACTTATTTCTTCTTCTTCTTCTTCTTCTTCTTCTTATTATTATTATTATTATTATTATTATTACAATTATTTTTGGCAGTTAAAACCGAATATACTTTGCGTATAGTGAACGGTTTATGCACCAGGTTGGAAGAAAATGTTTTATTTTGGGCAAGTCCTTGCTTTTTTTTTTTGGAGAGGGGAAATGCATTTACGCATACCAGACTTCGTCTGGTTATGTGGGACTCGGTCGGTAAGAGTGCAAGCCGACAATACCCACTAAAACCCCTCGCGTCACCTTAGGGATCGGACCATTGCTCCTTAATCTGAAAAGAGCTGCACAGCTAAATGTGGTAATGGCATTTGATGCTTACCAGATTCGGAAAATCTGAAGGAGAGGGCATTTTTGATCACAAGAGGGCCATCCTTGGCCTCTTGCATCTGGACGGACCGTTTTCGTCGTAGTCAACGGCCTCTCGGACCAGGGGGTTCGGATGTGTTTCCGCCTTCGGAAAGGCTCGCTCGGCGATCTCACGGAAGAATTCCTCCATCGTCGGCATCTTCGCCTCTCGGTGCAATTGGTTGTTTCGAACAAACCACGGGGCGTTGAATGCTTGTCGGAGGAATTTGTTTTGGAAGGTTTGTAACTTCTGCATCCGAATCTTACAGGGCGCGAACGCCCAAGCTACAGAAGCATAAGTTACGGTGGGTCGGATAACTGATTTGTACAACAAGAGCTTGTTGTCAATTGACAACGAGCTCCGCCGACATACGAGAGATCTCAGCATTCCCGTGGCCATCTTGCCCTTCGCGAGTGCGTAGTCAAGGTGTTGGCCAAAGGAAAGTTTTTTGTCAAGAATGACCCCGAGATATTTGACCTGGTCAGACCAGGGAATATCTGCGTTGAACATTCGAACGAACCCAGGAGGGCTGACTCTACGTCGTGCCAACAAAAGCGCTTGGATTTTGTCGGGGTTGACGTTTATGAGCCACCTGCGACACCAGTTTTCGATGCGCTCCACAGACTCCTGCAAGTAGCGGGCAGCCATGTGTGGTTGCTTCGATCTGGTGAAGATCGCTGTGTCGTCTGCGTATATTGCCAGTGTCGTACGATCAGTTTTTGGAATGTCGTGGGTGAAAATGGAGTACAGAAGGGGTGAAAGGACGGAGCCCTGAGGGAATCCGGCTTCCAGGTCCTGGGGATCTGAAACAGAGTTATTGATTCTCACCTGGAAACGGCGTCCGTCGAGAAACGATCTGATCATTTGAACCATTGCGAGCGGAATGCCAGTCTGATGGAGCTTGTAAATAAGCCTATCATGCCAAACCGCATCGAATGCTTTTGCCACGTCGAGAAACACTGCACCAGTAACTTGTTTGCGCTCGATACTGATGGAAGCGTGCTCTACGACTCGTAGTAGCTGATCAGTTGTTGAGTGTTTCGACCGAAAGCCGAATTGTTCGTCGGGGATGATGTGCCGTTCCTGGGTGAGATGGAAGAGACGGGAGCGGATGAGATGTTCTGCGACCTTTCCCACAGCCGACAGCAAGCTGATTGGCCTGTGGTTCTGGGGAAACTTTGGGTCCTTCCCCGATTTCGGAATGAAAATGACCGTTGCCATTTTCCAGTTCTCTGGAAAATATCTGAAACTGAACATTGCATTAAAAATACCTGTCAGTTCGACGATGACTTTCAGCGGGAGGTTCTTGAGAGCCCTGTTGCTGATTTCGTCTGGTCCTGATGCCTTCTTTTTCTTCAGCTTCCGAATCACTCCGGAAACTTCTTCGGGGGTTGTCGGGGTCAAGGGGTCATCTGGGTCCTCGGTGGCGATGGATTCCACGTGGTCCTCGATCTCTTCGACGTGGTCCAGGTCAGCGTTCGTAAGGTTGAGTGAGCATTGTCTGCTCAAGCTCAACGCGAACGCTTCTGCATTCTCCTCGTCTGTGAAAACGATCTCGTTCTCACCGTGGATTGGTGGAAGCTGTTTTCGGTCGGATCTCAGCGCCCTCGACATTCTCCAGACGGAGTTGTCTTCGGCGGTGAGAGATTGAAGTTTGGACTCCCATCTCTCGTTTCTGAAATCAGAAAGTGCTTTTCTCACCTCCCATCTCAGCCGGTTGGCTTCTGCACGGTCCACCGGAAAACCGGTGCGTTGTGAAATGCGCCTGGCTCGCCTTTTTGCCCTGATGAGGTCCCTGATTTTCCATGGAATCTCCAGTCTTGGGGCCGGGGTTCTCCGTTCCCTGGTTGCGGTGGAAATGGCGTCCCGAATCTTCGTCTCGAAGAATTGGACCGCCTCATCGAATTCTTCTGCGGATGTGATCGGTGGGATTGTTCCGAAGTTGTTCACAAGGTGCTTGGTGAATTTCCTCCAATCCACTGAGGTATAACAACACTCAACATGATCGTTAGCCTCGTTCCCGATTTGCATCAGGACGGGGTAATGATCCGAGGAGAGGTCGTTCATTACCGTCAGCCGAACCTGGTGCAGGACGTTTTTGACGATTGCCACGTCAAGGATGTCGGCAGCACCATCTGTGTTTCGGTAGAACGTGGATTCTACCGGAGCCATGACAGAGATGTCCAGGTGTTGATCCGTGAAATCGTTGAGGATGTTTCCGTTTCTGTTCGAACGGCGGCTCCTCGAGTTGATGTGCTGGCAAATCAAAACCGTCTGCAGCCTGATGGTCAAGGTTGAAAAACAAAAGAAATCAGGCAAAGCAGCCCAGTGCCATCGATGCCAGCGATTCTTCCACGCTCAGCGGAATTGCATGGCAGAACACACATGTGTCAAGTGCGGGGAAGCACATGACACAAAAGTGTGCACAAAGGAGCGTCAGGAGCCTCCCAAGTGTGCCAACTGTAATGGCCCCCACACGGCCAATTACAGAGGCTGCCCGCAGTTCCCCAAGCTGCAGAAAACCGCCGCCCCCAGGACAACCGCCCCCGCCAAGGTGGCCGCCCCCAAGGCATAAGCCCCCAAAAAGTCCGCCGCCCCCAAGCCAACAGCCGCCCCCAAAGTCGTCGCTCCCAAGGCAAACCCCACCGCCAAGAAAGACAAAGGAGGCACGAAAAAGACCGCTCAAGAGCGTCAATCGGTGACCTTTGGATTGCAGAGGAATCAGATTGCCACGGCCTTGGCAATGGCAAAGAGCCCGGAGGAGTTGGCTGAAAAACTTTCAGCCTTCGTCGCTCTCCTTCTGAATTGTTGATGGGTGCAAATCAATTAATTCAGAATTCTTTTCAGGTTGCGTTCTGGAACGCCAACGGTCTTCGAGCAGCCCGGGACGAGCTCGAAGAATTCGTCGACAGGTTGCAACTGGACATCGTACTTGTGTGCGAAACAAAGTTGCAACCTCCGGCGACAGACCCAAAAATTCGGGGATTCACTCTCCACAGGGCCGACAGAGGGACCGGCCCAGGAGGAGGAACGGCAATTTTTGTACGTAACCGAATTAAACACTCTGTTCTAGCAACACCAGATTTTCGCAACATGGAAGCCGTGGGCATCAACGTAGCCACTGCAAATGGGCCTCTGCGTCTGTTTGCATGTTACAATCGCCCATAAATTCCAATTCTCGGAGAGGACCTGCTGACGCTTTTCGACGGCAACACCCCAAGGATCGCTGCTGGCGATTTCAACGCCAAGCACATCAACTGGGGAAGCCGCCGTTCGAACAGAAACGGAAACATCCTCAACGACTTCACGGATCAACACCTGGACATCTCCGTCATGGCTCCGTTAGACCCCACGTTCTACCGAAACACAGATGGTGCTGCCGACATCTTTGACGTGGCAATCGTCAAAAACGTCCTGCACCAGGTTCGGCTGACGGTAATGAACGACCTCTCCTCGGATCATAACCCCGTCCTGATGCAAATCGGGAACGAGGCTAACGATCCGGTTGAGTGTTGTTATACCTCAGTGGATTGGAGGAAATTCACCAAGCAGAAGAAATCGATGAGGCGGTCCAATTCTTCGAGACGAAGATTCGGGACGCCATTTCCACCGCAACCAGGGAACGGAGAACCCCGGCCCCAAGATTGGAGATTTCATGGGAAATCAGGGACCTCATCAGGGCAAAAAGGCGAGCCAGGCGCATTGCACAACGCACCGGTTTTCCGGTGGAGCGTGCAGAAACCAACCGGCCGAGATGGGAGGTGAGAAAAGCACTTTCTGATTTCAGAAACGAGAGATGGGAGGCCAAACTTCAATCTCTCACCGCCGAAGACAACTCCGTCTGGAGAATGTCGAGGGCGCTGAGATCCGACCGAAAACCGTTTCCACCAATCCACGGTGAGAACGGGATTGTTTTCACAGACGAGGAGAAAGCAGAAACGTTCGCGTTGAGCTTGAGCAGACAATGCTCACTCAACCTCACGAACGCTGACCTGGACCACGTCGAAGAGATCGAGGACCACGTGGAATCCATCGCCACCGAGGACCCAGATGACCCCTTGACCCCGACAACACCCGAAGAAGTTTCCGGAGTGATTCGGAAGCTGAAGAAAAGGAAGGAATCAGGACCAGACGAAATCAGCAACAGGGCTTTCAAGAACCTCCCGCTGAAAGTCATCGTCGAACTGACAGGTATTTTTAATGCAATGTTCAGTTTCAGATATTTTCCAGAGAACTGGAAAATGGCAACGGTCATTTTCATCTCGAAACCGGGGAAGGACCCGAAGTTTCCCCAGAACCACAGGCCAATCAGCTTGCTGTCGGCTGTGGGAAAGGTCGCAGAACATCTCATCCGCTCCCGTCTCCTCCATCTCACCCAGGAACGGCACATCATCCCCGACGAACAATTCGGATTTCGGTCGAATTACTCAACAACTGATCAGCTACTACGAGTCGTAGAGCACGCTACCATTAGTATCGAGCGCAAGCAAGTTACTGGTGCAGTGTTTCTCGACGTGGCAAAAGCATTCGATGCGGTTTGGCATGATAGGCTTATTTACAAGTTCCATCAGACTGGCATTCCACTCGCAATGGTTCAAATGATCAGACCGTTTCTCGACGGACGCCGTTTCCAGGTGAGAATCAATAACTCTGTTTCAGATCCCTAGGACCTGGAAGCTGGAGTCCCTCAGGGCTCCGTCCTTTCACCCCTTCTGTACTCCATTTTCACCCACGACATTCCAAAAACTGATCGTACGACACTGGCAATATACGCAGACGACACAGCGATCCTCACCAGATCGAAGCAACCACACATGGCTACCCGCTACTTGCAGGAGTCTGTGGAGCGCATCGAAAACTGGTGTCGCAGGTGGCCCATAAACGTCAACCTCGACAAAAGCCAAGCGCTATTGTTGGCACGACGTAGAGGCAGCCCTGCTGGGTTCGTTCGAATGTTCAACGCAGATATTCCCTGGTCTGACCAGGTCAAATATCTCGGGGTCATTCTTGACAAAAAACTTTCCTTTGGCCAACATCTTGACTACGCACTCGCGAGGGGCAAGATGGCCACGGGAATGCTGAGATCTCTCGTATGTCGGCGGAGCGCGTTGTCAATTGATAAGAAGCTCTTGTTGTACAAATCAGTTATCCGACCCACCGTAACCTATGCTTCTGTAGCTTGGGCGTTCGCGCCCTGTAAGACTCGGATGCAGAAGTTACAAACCTTCCAAAACAAATTCCTCCGACAAGCATTCAACGCCCCGTGGTTTGTTCGAAACAACCAATTGCACCGAGAGGCGAAGATGCCGACGATGGAGGAATTCTTCCGTGAGATCGCCGAGCGAGCCATTCCGAAGGCGGAAACACATCCGAACCCCCTGGTCCGAGAGGCCGGTGACTACGACGAAAACGGTCCGTCCAGATGCAAGAGGCCAAGGATGGCCTCCTTGTGATCAAAAATGCCCTCTCCTTCAGATTATCCGAATCTGGTAAGCATCAAATGCCATTACCACATTTAGCTGTGCAGCTCTTTTCAGATTCCATAAAATAGATCACTTCGGGGGGGATTCCCCCGAAGCGCCCTCTTCTCTCTTCTGGCGCCATGCAACCCAGCGTGCGTTCAGGGATGAAGGACCAATGGTCCGATCCCTAAGGTGACGCGAGGGGTTTTAGTGGGTATTGTCGGCTTGCACTCTTACCGACCGAGTCCCACATAACCAGACGAAATCTGGTATGCGTAAATGCATTTCCCCTCTCCAAAAAAAAAAAGAAACTTCTAGATTAGTTTGAAGGAACGATTATATTTATAATTTAGAAGAAAAGAACTCATTTCGAAGGATTCATTTCAAAGGCAAAAGGAAATTCAATTATTACTATTATTATGATTAGTATTATTAATATTATTATTAGTTTTGACAGTTAAAACTGATTATAACTTGCGTAAAGTGAACTGTATATGAAAGGCAGTTTTTAAGAAAATATTTTATTTTTGGCAATACCTTTTATGAAGTGGCTGAAAACGTCTTATTATTTCTCAAAAACACGATTAATGTCACAGTTTGCATAAAAACGCTTCATTTGGAGCTATTTATTAAATATACTCGTTTCTTTAAGCAAAAAATTATTTGAATTCACTTTTTTGAACAAACTATAACATAATTCGTTCCTTTGAGCCAGAATAAAGCGTTTTCAGTATGTTTTGTAAACGTTTGCTGTTTTCAAGGCTCAGAATCGTTCGAAATAAGCCGCTTTCTTTCGAATTATAATTTATATCGCTTATTTGAAGCGAAATAAAACGTTTTCGGCCCGATTTGTATAAGTTTTGCTGGATTCTAAGCAAAAAAACCTTCGAAATATTCCCTTTGCTTCCAAATTATTGCATCAATCGTTCTTTTGAGCAAGAATAAAGCGTTTTCAGTCTGTTTTATAAAATATAGTCGTTTCTATAAGCAAAAAATAGTTTGAAATTTGCCGTTTTTGTTTAAAGTATAACATAATTCGTTCTTCTGAGCCTGAATAGAGGGTTTTCAGTATGTTTTGTAAACGTTTGCTGGTTTCGAAGCTAAGATTCGTTCGAAATAAGCAGGTTTCTTTAAAATTATAATATATATCGCTTTTTTGAAGCTAACTAAGACGTTTTCGGCTCCATTTGTGGTAGTTTTACTGGATCCTTAGCAAAAAATCTTTCGAAATAAGCCATTTGCTTACAAATTGTTGCATCAATCGTTCTTTTGAGCCTGAATAAAGCGTTTTCAGTCTGTTTTATTAAATATACTCGTCTATTTAGGCAATCAATCGTACGGAATAAGCCCTTTTTGTTCAAACTATAGCATAATTCGTTCTTTTGAGCCTGATTAAAGCGTTTTCAGTATGTCTTGTAAACTTTTGCTCGTTTAAAAGCTAATAAACGTCCAAAATAAGCTTTAGGTCTTCAGGTTTTTAGGCAAATATATGTCAAAAATTAACCATGTTCTTACAAACTGGTGCATAAACCGTTCACTACTCGAAAGTTATAGTTGGTTTTAAATTATTAAAATAATAGTAAAAAAATATATATAATAATAATAATAATAATAATAGTAATAATAATAATAATAATAATAATAATAATAATAATAATAATAATAATAATAATAATAATAATAATAATAATAATAATAATAATAATAATAACAAGAAGAAGAAGAAGAAGAAGAAGAAGAACAAAACGAATCCTTCGAATTGAGTTCTTTTTTTCAAAATTATAAATTTAATCGTTCCTTCAAACTAATCTAGAATGTTCTCAGTCTGTTTTATTAAATTATACTCGTTTCTTTATGCAAAATGCAGCCCCAAATAAGGTGTTTTTTTTTAAACTGTAACATTAATGGTGTTTTTAAGGCGAAATAATATGTTTTTAGTTTGGTTTGGTAAGGTTTTACTCGTTTCTAAACAAAAAAGCTCCCGAAATAAGCAGGTTTCTTCCAAATTATAATGTAAATCGTTCTTTTGAAGCAACATAAAACGTTTTCAGTCTGTTTTATTAAAGTTTAGCTCGTCTTTGACTCGTTTCTGTGTAAATAATATTTCGAAATTAGTCGTTTTCTTTTACATTTCAATATAAATCGTTCTTTTGATACAGACTAAAGCATTCTCAGTCTGATTTACTAAATTATATTCGGTTCGTTAAGCAAAAAATGGCTCCATATAAAGCGTTTTTATCCAGCGCAGTCCGATGAAATGATGTGGCTTCGGAGTCTTAAGCGACTAACGACGACGATGGTGAGACAAAGGTGGCATGGAACGCCACCTGTCGGGGTGCATGGGGACTCGAGACCTTCACATCGACGGGCGGGAATTTGCAAAGCAAATCTCCCGTAGCGCTCGCCGAGAGAGGTAAACCAGCATTAGCCAAAGCAGCTACTTATCGGGCAAATACCCCGCCAGGCGCTGCACTGCCACATCATTTCATCGGACTGCGCTGCACTGACGAGCCCCAAAATAGCGAAACCGGTCTGCAGCTGTCCGATGAAATGATGTTGGCTTCTTTTATACATCGAGACTTGGGCAGTTTTGTTCAGTGATGAGGGTGCGCCGGCATTGGTCATGTAATTCAGCGCCTGGCGGGGTATTTGCCCGAGGAGTAGCTGTTTTGGCTAATGCTGGTTTACCTCTCTCGGCGGGCGCTACGGGAGATTTGCTTTGCAAATTCCCGCCCGTCGATGTGAAGGGCTCGAGTCCCCATGCACCCGGACAGGTGGCGTTCCATGCTACCTTTGTCTCACCATAATAAATAAAGTTGTACAAAACAATCCATTGTCGAATAAGAGGGTTTCCAAAGGAACGAGTTCGACAAGATATCTTGTACAACAAGTGTAATATGCTATTTTTTCTACTTCGCCTTTATTTATTGAAATTCTTTGTTTAAATCATTTAAATAATGACCTATTAATTTTTGAGATTTTGGGTTGGTAATATGACGTATGGGTGGAAATGACAGTTTATTGTAAATAAATTACAAATAATTTCAAATCTTATTGCATTGTTACTGCATATTTAAACATACTGAGAACGTTCTAGATTAACTTGAAAGAATGATTCAATTTTATAATTTGGAATAAAAGAACTTATTCCGAAGGGTTCTTAAAAAAAAACTTGTATAATTTAATAAAACCGATTGAGAACGCTTTACACTAGCTTAGCAGAACGATTTATGTCATAATTTTTAAGGAAAGCATTTATTTCGAAAGGTTTTGATTAATATTATTATTATTTTTAATACTGTTATAATTAATTTATTATTACTATTATTATTGTTATTATAATTGTTATTATTATTATCATTACTATTATTACTATTATTATTATTACTATTATTACTCTTATTATTAGTTTTGACAGTTAAAACTGATTATAACTTGCGTAAAGTGAACTGTATATGAAAGGCGGTTTTTAAGAACATATTTTATTTTGGGCAATTCCTTGCTTTCAAACTATCTAACCTTTTATGAAGTGGCTGAAAACGTCTTATTCTTTCTCAAAACACGATTAATATCACTGTTTGAATTAAAACGCTTTATTTGGAGCTATTTTTTCTATAAAGAGACGTATGTAATTTAATCAAACCGACTAAGAATGCTTTAGACTACTTAAAAAATAGATTCATGATATAATAATTAAGAAAACAAAGACTGAAAACGCGTTATTCTATCTTGAAATTAAGATTTATGTTACAATTTAGATAAAAACGCTTTATTTGGGGCTGCTTGAACAAAAACAGTAAATTTTAGAGAATTTTTGCTTAAAAATTTTTTATTACTATTATTATTATTTTTATTATTATTATTAATATTGTTATCATTAACTTATTATTACTATCATTATTGTTATTGTAATTTTTATTATTATTGTCATTACTATTATTATTATTATTATTATTATTATTATTATTACTATTATTATTAGTTTAGACAATTAAAACTGATTATAACTTGCGTAAAGTGAACTGTATATGAAAGGCAGTTTTTAAGAAAATATTTTATGTTGGGCAATTCCTTGCTTTAAAACTACCTAACCTTCTATGAAGTGGCTGAAAACGTTTTATTCTTTCTCAAAAACACGTTTAATGTCACAGTTTGTATAAAAACGCTTTATTTGGAGCTATTTTTTCCATGAAGAGACGAATATAATTTAATCAAACAGACTGGGAACGCTTTAGACTACTTAAAATATAGATTTATGATGTAATAATTAAGAAAACAAAGACTGAAAACGCGTTATTCTATCTTGAAATTAAGGTTTATGTTAAAATTTGGATAAAAACGCTTTATTTGGGGCTGTTTTTTGATTATAGAAGTGAGTATAATATAATAAAACATACTGAGAACACTTTAGACTAGCTTAAAAGAACGATTCACGTTGTTATCTGAAAGAAAACGGCATATTTCTGTATATTATTTGCACAGAAACTGGTATAAATTATACAAAGCAGACTGAAGACCTTTTATTCCTCCTCAAGAAAGCGACTTGCATTATGATTTGGAAGAAACCTGCCTACTTCGAAAGATTCTTTGCTTAGAAACGCGTAAAACTTTATCAAAACAAACTGAAATCGTCTTATTCCGCCTCAAAACTCTATGAATGTTTCACTTTGGATAAAAATGCCTTATTTGGGGCTGCTTGAAAAAACGAATATAATTTATTAAAACCGATTGAAAACGCTTTACACTTGCTTAAAAGAACGTTTCATGTTATAATTTTTAAGGAAAGCATTTATTACTATTATTATTGTTATTATTAATATTATTATTATTTTTATCATTATTATTATTATTATTTATTATTATTATTATTACTATTATAATAATTAATATAATTTTTGACAGTTAAAACCAATTATTCCTTGCGTACAGTAAAGGGTTTATGCACTAGCTTGAAAAAAATGCATTTCTTTGGACAAATTCTTGCTTTCAAACTAGCCAACCTTTTATGAAGTGGCTGAAAAGGTTTTATTCCTCTTCAAAAACACGATTATTGTCTCACTTTGGATAAAAACGCTTTATTTGAAGCTATTTTTTGCCTAATGAACCGAATATAATTTAATGAATCAGACTGAGAATGCTTTAGTCTAGATCAAAAAAACGATTTACGTTATAATTTGAAACGAATTGAAACGAAACGGCTTATTTCGAAATATTATCTACACAGGAACTAGTAAAATACGAGTAAAACTTATACAAAACCCACTAAAAACGTTTTATGTAGCTTCAAAAAAACGATTCACATTATAATTTGAAAAAAACCTGCTTATTTTGGAAGATTCTTTGCTTAGAAACGAGGAAAACCTTATCAGACCAAACTGAAAACATCTTATTCCGCCTCATAAACACGATTAATGTTACAATTTAAGAAAACAACATCTTATTTGGGGCTGCTTTTTGCTCAAAAGGAACGAGTATAATTTAATAAAACAGACTGAGGATCTTCTAGATTAGCTTGAAGGAATGATTCAATTTATAATTTGCAAGAAAAAACTTATTTCTTCTTCTTCTTATTAATATTATTATTATTACTATTATTATTATTATTATTATTATTATTATTATTATTATTATTATTATTATTATTATTATTATTATTATTATTATTATTATTATTATTATTATTATTATTATTATTATTATTATTATTATTATTATTATTATTATTATTATTACTATTACAATTATATTTGTCAGTTAAAACCGAATATACCTTGCGTATAGTGAACGGTTTTTGCACCAGTTTGGAAGAAAATGTTTTATTTTGGAAAGTCCTTGCTTTCACACTAGCTAACCTTTTATAAAGTGACTGAAAACGACTTATTCTTTCTCAAAAACACGACTAATGTCTCAGTTTGGATAAAAACGCTTTACTTGGAGCCATTTTTTGCTTAACGAACCGAATATAATTTAGTAAATCAGACTGAAAATGCTTTAGTCTGGATCAAAAGAACGATTTTTATTAAAATTTAAAAGAAAACGACTAATTTTGAAACATTATTTACACAGAAACGAGTTAAACACGAGTTAAACTTAAACAAAACAGACTGAAAACGTTTTATGTCGCTTCAAAAGAACGGTTCACATTATAATTTGGAAGAAACCTGCTTATTTCGGCAGCTTTTTTGCTTAGAAACGAGTAAAACCTTACCAAACCAAACTAAAAACATCTTATTTCGCCTCAAAAACACCATTAATGTTACAGTTTAAAAAAAACACCTTATTTGGGGCTGCTTTTTGCATAAAGAAACTAGTATAATTTAATAAAGCAGACTGAGAACTTTCCAGATTAGTTTGAAGGACCGATTAAATTTTTTAATTTTGAAGAAAAGAACCCAATTCGAGAGATTCGTCTTCTTCTTCTTCTTCTTCTTCTTCTTCTTCTTATTATTATTATTATTATTATTATTATTATTATTATTAATAGTATAATTATTATTATTATTATTATATACTTTTTTTTATTATTATTTTAATAATTTAAAACCAACTATAACTTTCGAATAGTGAACGGTTTGTGCACCAGTTTATAAGAACATGGTTAATTTTTGACAAATATTTGCTTAAAAACCTGAAGACTTACACAAAGCAAATTGAAAACATCTTATTCTATTTCAAAATAACAAATTATGTTAGAATTTCGATAAAAACAGCTTATTTTGGACGTCTATTAGCTTTGAAACGAGCAAACGTTTACAAGACATACTGAAAACGCTTTAATCAGGCTCAAAAGAACGAATTATGCTATAGTTTGAACAAAAAGGGCTTATTCCGTACGATTGATTACCTAAATTAACGAGTATATTTAATAAAACACACTGAAAACGCTTTATTCTGGCTCAAAAGAACGACTGATGCAGTAATTTGGAAGCAAATGGCTTATTTCGAAAGATTTTTTGCTTAGAATCCAGTAAAACTTACACAAATGGAGCCGAAAACGTCTTAGTTAGCTTCAAAAAAGCGATATATACAGGCTGATTCTTTTAGGGCCTACATTAGAAACTTTTTAACTTGTAATATAGCTAGAGCTTTAAAATTTTGTATACGTTCTAAATCGGCCATTCTGAATTCAATTAAATTATTTTCAAAATGGCTGAACTTCTGGAACTACGAGAAATGGGCGCCAACTTTAAAATTTTAAATAGTAATTCCACATTTTTATTGCATTTTTGAATTCACTTTCTCAAACTGACTAAAATGTACTTTAGTTGTTGGTACTTATCTGTCATAGTTTTTGACATTTGTCAATTTTTTTGTTAAAATTATCACTTGCAGGAGTGTATTTAAAATATGACAGCCCTTCAACCCTTTGCGATAAGTGATTAATTTTTTTTGTATTCGATTACAGAAGGTTTGAAGAGCATTCTAGAATTTTCAAAATTGTCATCTGTCAAAATTCAAGGGTAGTGTGATTTTTTCAAAATGGTTATTAAAGAACGGCTATAACTCAGTTTTTTCAAATGGAACGACATTATTTTCTTAACGGCAGTTGAAAGAACATCGACATTTATGGTGACTTTTATGTACATGTCCTATACCTATCTCGTACAGTTTTTGAAAAAAAATCACAAAAAACGAATTTTACTTTGTAATTTTCATCGTTAATCATGTAGGTCTTGTAAAATGGTCAACAGTTGTCAAACTTCAACATCTTATTTAGTTATTAGATGGTTCATAATCGAATAAGCAGTAAAACAATAATATTTAATTATGGGTTATTATAACTTAGTGAATTATGTAAAGTAACTCAGTCAGTATGCCATCGAATTTTGAACTTCTTGAATGAAAATGGTAGACAAATCAAACATTTCTATTAATTAATAGCACAACTTTATCGCATTTTTTGAAAGTTTACTCGATTAAAAATGAAAATAATGATCTAAAAATCAGTTTTTTGCGATTATTTTAAAAACTGTAAGAGATAGATATAGAAGATGTTGATAAAAGTCTCCATATAAATCGATGTTCTTTTAATTGCCATGGAAAAAACAAGGTCATTCCATTTGAAAAAACTGAATTATAATTATTTCTTGATCATCATTTTCAAACAAAATTCAATTCAAAATTCTGAAGATTTTAGAAGATCCTCCAAACCTTTGGTTATCAAATGCAAAAAGAATTATTCACTTACTGTAAAGGGTCCAAGAGTTGTGATATTTTAAATAAACCCCGGTAAATGAAAATTTGCAAAAAAAAATTGACATACGTCAAAAACTATGACAGATAAGTACTAACAACTAGGGTATATTTTAGTCAGTTTCAAAAGGCGAATTCAAAAATGTAATAAAAATAGGTGGTTACTATTTAAAATTTCAAAGTTGGCGCCAATTTCTCTACGTTCCGGAAGTTCAGATATTTTCAAAATAATTTAGTTGGACTCAGAATGGTCGATTTGGATCGTGTACTAAATTTTAAACTTCTATCTATACTAGAAGTTAAAAAGTTTCTAATGTAGGCCCTAAAAGAATCACCCTGTATTATAATTCGAAATAAAACGGCTTATTTTGAACGATTCTTAGCTTCGAAACCAGCAAACATTTACAAAGCATACTGAAAAGGCTTTATTCTGGCCCAAAAGATCGAATTATGTTATAGTTTGTACAAAAACAGTGAATTTCAGAAAATTTTTTGCTTAAAGAAACGAATATATTTAATAAAACAGACTGAAAACGCTTTATTCTGGCTCAAAAGAACGATTGATGCAATAATTTGGAAGCAAATGACTTATTTCGAAAGATTTTTTGCTTAGAATCCAGTAAAACTAACACAAATGGAGCCGAAAACGTCTTAGTCCGTTTCAAAAAAGCGATATATACTATAATTCGAAAGAAAACTGCTTATTTCGAACGATTCTTAGCTTCGAAACCAGCAAACGTTTACAAAACATACTGAAAACCCTCTATTCAAGCTCAGAAGAACGAATTGTGTTATAGTTTAAACAAAAACGGCAAATTTCAGACTATTTTTTGCTTAAAGAAACGAGTATATTTAATAAAACAGACTGAAAACACTTTATTCTTGCTCAAAAGAACGATTAATGCAATAATTTGGAAGCAAAGGGAGTATTTCGAAGGTTTTTTGCTTAGAATCCAGTAAAACTTATACAAATCGGGCCGAAAACGTTTTATTTCGGTTCAAAAAAGCGATATAAATCATAATTCGAAAGAAAGCTTCTTTTTTCGAACGATTCAGAGCTTTGAAAACAGCAAACGTTTACAAAACATTCTGAAAACGCTCTATTCAGGCTCAGAAGAACGAATTATGTTAGAGTTTAAACGAAAACGGCAAATTTCAGACTATTTTTTGCTTATAGAATCGAGTATATTTAATAAATCAGGCTGCAAACGCTTTATTCTATCTCAAAAGAACGATTGATGCAATAATTTGGAAGCAAAGGGAATATTTCGAAAGTTTTTTGCTTAGAATCCAGCAAAACTTATACAAGTCGGGCTGAAAACGTTATATTTCGCTTCAAAAAAGCGATATAAATTATAATTCGAAAGAAAGCGGCTTATTTCGAACGATTCTGAGCTCTGAAAACGGCAAACGTTTACAAAACATACTGAAAACGCTTTATTCTGACTCAAAGGAACGAATTATGTTATAGTTTGATCAAAAACAGTGAATTTCAAACAATTTTTTGCTTAAAGAAACGAGTAAATTTAATAAAGCAGACAGAAAACGCTCTATTCTAGCTCAACAGAACGATTGATGCAATATTGATTCCAATTGATGGGTCCAATTTTATTTTTACTGTTTACCAATGAATTGCTTTTCTCCCTTCATAACTGTTATTCGGCTAATGCCGATGACATTAAATTATTTGGTAATCCAAGCAAAACAAATTTACAAGAAAAATTGGATATTGTTGTGGAGTGGAGCGAGAAATGGTAAATTCCTTTAAATCTAACAAAGTGCTCTGTGCTACATTGCGGCGCAAACAACACAAATATAAACTACAGTATAAACAATACAAATTTAGCTGTAAAAGCTTCTCAAAAAGATTTGGGGGTCGTTGTTTCAAATACCCTTAGCTGGAGTGAACAATGTATAACTTCCGTAGGAAAAGCAAGACAAATCTTGTATCTTCTTAGGCATGTTTTTGTCAACCCTTCAGTTAAGTTAATTTCCAAACTTTGTAAAATGTATATTCGCCCTCACTTAGAGTTTGCTATCTCTGTATGGCGCCCTCATTTAATTAAGGATTTGAAAATTTTGGACAGAGTACAACATGAAGTCACTCGTTGGTCAACTACGCTACAAAAATTAACATACAACGAACGTTTAGAATTGCTTGGTTTATCAACACTTGCAAAAAGATACGATAGGGCTGATTTAATACAAATGTTTCGAATTACACACGATTCGTTTCCGGATGAATCACAACAATATCTTAAACTCTCAACAGACAATAAACTGCGTGGACATTTATTCAAAATTAAAAAAGAAAGTTTTTTGACGTCAATTAGACAACATTTTTTCACAAATCGATCTTTCGATCTTTGGAATGGACTCTCAGCTAACATAGTTTCTACCGCGTCTGTATACTAATTTAAGAGAATGTTAGATCAAATTAAAACCACCTAAGGTTAAAAGGATCACGATACAGGTTTTACCTCCGCAATTAATTCGGTTTAATAATAATAATAATAATAAAAATAATAATTTGGAAGCAAAGGGAATATTTCGAAGGTTTTTTTGCTGAGAATCCAGCAAAACTTATACAAATCGGGCCGAAAACGTTTTATTTCGCTTCAAAAAGGCGATATATATTATAATTCGAAAGAAAACGGCTTATTTCGAACGATTCTTAGCTCCAAAATAAGCAAACGCCTCAAAAAGACGTTCTATGTTACAGTTTGTAGAAAAGCGGCTTATTTAAGACGATTCTTTGCTGAGAAATCAGTTAACTTTTATAAAACAGACCGTAAACGCTTTATTTAAACACAAAAGTAAAAATTATACAATAGTTTGAATGAAAAAAGTGCTTCTCTCGGAAGATTCTTTGCTTAGAAACCAGAAAAAGCACTAATTTTAAAGGAAAACCTTTATTTTAGACAATTTCTTTTCTTAAAATCGAGAAAACTCCCAGGATTGGCTTTAATTAGTGCTTGAACTGTTTTCTTGTGACAGAATAAAACGTTTTCAATCTGCTTTATTAAAGTCTGCTTAATTTGAAGCCAAGAATAGTTCGAAATAAACCGTTTTCTTTTAATCTATAACATAATTCGTTCTTTTGAGCAAGAATAAAGCGTTCTCAGTCTGTTTCATTAAATATACTCGTTTCTTTAAGCAAAAAATAGTCTGAAATTTGACGTTTTAGTTTAAACTATAACATAATTCGTTGTTTTGAGCCTGAAAAGAGCGCTTTTAGTATGTTTTGTATGGTTTCAAAGCTAAGAATTGTTCGAAATAAGCCGTTTTCTTTCGAATTATAATATATATCGCTTTTTTGAAGCAAACTAAGACTAAGTCGTTTTCTTTTAAATTATAATAAAAATCGTTCTTTTGATCCAGACTAAAGCATTCTCAGTCTGATTTTCTAAATTATATTCGGTTCGTTAAGCAAAAAATGGCTCCAAATAAAGCGTTTTTATACAAACTGAGACATTAATCGTGTTTTTGATGAAGAATGAGTCGTTTTCACTCACTTTATAAAAAGTTAGCTAGTGTGAAAGCAAGGACTTGCCCAAAATAAAACATTTTCTTTCAAACTGGTGCATAAACCGTTCACTATACGCAAGGTTTATTCGGTTTTAACTGACAAAAATAATTGTAATAGTAATAATAATAATAATAATAATAATAATTATAATAATAATAATATTAATAATAATAATAATAAGAAGAAGAAGAAATAAGTTTTTTTCGTCCAAATTATAAATTGAATCATTCCTTCAAGCTAATCTAGAAGATCCTCAGTCTGTTTTATTAAATTATACTCGTTTCTTTTGAGCAAAATGCAGCCCCAAATAAGATGTTTTTTTCTTAAACTGTAACATTAATCGTGTTTTTTAAGCGGAATAAGATGTTTTCAGTTTGGTTTGATAAGGTTTTACTCGTTTATAAGCAAAGAATCTGCCGAAATAAGCAGGTTTTTTTCAAATTATAAAGTGAATCGTTTTTTTGAAGCTGCATAAAACGTTTTCAGTTTGTTTTGTATAAGTTTTACTCGTATTTTACTAGTTCCTGTGTAGATAATATTTCGAAATAAGACGTTTCGCTTCAAATTATAACATAAATCATTTTTTTGATCTAGACTGAAGCATTCTCAGTCTGATTCATTAAATTACATTCGGTTCATTACGCAAAAAATAGCTTCAAATAAAGAATTTTTATCCAAAGTGAGACATTAATCGTGTTTTTGACGAGGAATAAGACGTTTTCAGCCACTTCATAAAAGGTTAGCTAGTTTGAAAGCAAGGTTTTGCCCAAAAAAATTCATTTTTTTTCAAACTAGTGCATAAACCCTTCACTGTACGCATGGAATAATCGGTTTTAACTGTCAAAAATAATAATAATTATTATAATAGTAATAATAATAATAATAGTAATAATAATAATAATAATAGTTATAATAATAATAACAATAATAATAATAATAATAATAATAATAATAATAATAATAATAATAATAATCGTTCTTTTGAGCAAGAATAAAGCGTTTTCAGTCTGTTTTATTAAATTATACTCGTTTCTTTAAGCAAAAAATTGTCTGAAATTTACTGTTTTTATTAAAACTATCACATAATTCGTTCTTTTGAGCCAGAATAAACCGTTTGCATTATGTTTTGTAAACGTTTGCTGGTTTCGAAGCTAAGAGTCGTTTGACATAAGCCGTTTTCTTTCGAATTATAATATATATCGCTTTTTTGAAGCGAATTTAGACGTTTTCGGCTCGATTTGTATATGTTTTACTGGTTTCGAAGCAAAAAATTGTTTCAAAATTAGCCATTTGCTTTCAAATTATTACATCAATCGTTCTTTTGAGCTAGAATAAAGTGTTTTCTCTCTGTTTTATTAAATTTACTCGTTTCTTTAAGCAAAAAATTGTCTGAAATTTACTGTTTTTATTAAAACTATCACATAATTCGTTCTTTTGAGCCAGAATAAAGCGTTTGCTGTATGTTTTGTAAACGTTTGCTGGTTTCGAAGCTAAGAGTCTTTCGAAATATGCCCTTCTCTTTCGAATTATAATATATATCGTTTTTTTGAAGCAAACTTAGACGTTCTATGCTCATACTTAGACGTTTCTATGCTCATACAGCCCCCTAGAATTGTTAAAAGTAGAAAAACAGTCAGTAGGTTCAATTTTTAAAATTTTGATTTTTGAAATTTTGGTCGCGATTTTGACGATTTCCGGTACCCGGAAAATTTATCGAGCAATAACTCCGGAACTATTAGAGATATCTCAATGAAGTTTATTATCGTTGGAAAGCTTTTTAAATTGTCTATTATTTTCAAAAAAGATTATTATTCTGCGACTTATAGTTTTCGAGAAAATTTCGAAAAAATGCAAAAGTAGCTAAAATTTTAAAAAATTCATAACTAAAAAACTATTAGGAATTTGGCAATTTTCTCGACGAAAATCGATTCCCCGGATCATTTTGCATAGGTAAGGAATAAAATAGTGCCAATTTTTCGAATAGTTTAGCCGTAAAAGAGAAAATAAAAAAATTGAAAAATTTGTTAAATTCCCACCCCCCTTAAAAATGGCCAATTTTTAAAGTCATGTATGCAAATTTTGTAGATGCAGAAAGCCTCGACCTCCATATTCTCTAGATAAAGAAAATCTTTCAATAGCTGATTTTGGATGGTGTTTCCTAAAACGAGTAAATAGTGTTCTGATTTAAATGTTAATATAATTAATATCAGTAATTGTCCATTTAATAATCCCAAGTGAATAATCTAAAACAGGTAAAACAAATGTATTTATTGCCTTCATGAGATTCATTGAATTTAAATGTGTTTTAACTAATTGTCTACATCTCATGATAAAACTATCAACTTGTTTAGCTTTTATGTCACTATGTGATATTTTATTTGGCTGTTTGAATCCTAAATATTTATTCAAGTCACCATTATTGAGGCTTTCGATCTTTTCTTGACTATCAGTCTTATAATTTAATTTTTTTAAATTTCCTTTATTAATTGCTAGAATTTTGCATTTATCTAAACCAAATGACATACCAATATCTAAAGAAAAATTTTCTGTTAGTTTAAGTTATAAATTCAGTTGTTTCTCGTTCGCAGCATATCATTTAATATTATCCATATACATTAGATGATTCTATTTAGCTACAACTGTTTCATTATTTTTTATATTGAAATCATAATTAGATGAATTCAAAATATCAGAAAGTGGCTTTATAGCTAAACAAAACCATAAATGGCTGAGTGAATCTCCCTGAAAAGTACCCCTTTTTATTTTAATTGAATCTGTTTTTAAACTTTTGTCTTTAAGATTTAAATTTAAAGTTGTTTTCGAAAAGTGCATAAAAGCTGTGTATATAATTCTGTTATGTTTTCTTGCTTGTTTCATTACTATATTATCTATAATAAGTTGATCCTTACACCCGAATGATCCTTTAATAAACTCTTTTTGTTTTTCGTTAATTATATTATTTTCTATGCAATGGCTATAAATTAAATCAGAGATGCAAGACGTCATTATTTTATAAATTGTTAAAAGACAAGTAATTGGTCTATATTTTGATGGATTTTGTGTATCTGAATCTTTTGGTTTCAAATATGTAATTCCATGTGCTAAAAACTCTGGGAAATTATGTGGGTTGCCATAAAAGTTGTGAGTGCACACAGGTAAACTTTTTTAACCAAAAATCTATGATTTATTTATTATTTCAGTTAAAATATCATTAGTTATTTTAAAAGACGGCGTTTTATTGTTTTTTGACATTTGTGTTTTAATAAGATTAAACCATGATGCCGACACGTTAAAATCTTTCTCTTCGGACCAAATGTTTTTCAAAAATTGAGTTAAGCTGTTTTCATTGGGAAGACCATTATTTTGCTTAGAATCCAGTAAAACTTAAACAAATCGGTCCGAAAACGTTTTATTTCGCTTCAAAAAAACGATATATATTATAATTCGAAAGAAAACGGCTTATTTTGAACTACTCCTAGCTCCAAAACCAGCAAACGCCTAAAAAGACGTTCTATGTTACAGTTTGTAGAAAAGCGGCTTATTTAATATATATAGAAATATGCCGTTTTCTTTCAGCATAATTTCTTTCAGAAATTATGCTAACTTCTATAAACAAACCATAGCTCCTGATAAAGCGTTTTTTTCCAAATTTTAACATAAACCTTAATTTCAAGATTTAGAATAACGCGTTTTCAGTTTTTGTTTTCTTAATTATTACATCATAAATCTATTTTTTAAGTAGTCTAAATCGTTCTCAGTCTGTTTGATTAAATTATATTCGTCTCTTTATGGAAAAAATAGCTCCAAATAAAGCGTTTTTATCCAAACTGTGACATTAATCGTGTTGTTGAGAAATAATAAGACGTTTTCAGCCACTTCATAAAAGGTTAGGTAGTTTGAAAGCAAGGCATTGCCAAAAATAAAATATTTTCTTAAAAACTGCCTTTCATATACAGTTCACTTTACGCAAGTTATAATCAGTTTTAACTGTCAAAACTAATAATAATAGTAATAATAATAATAAAAATTGAATTTTCTTTTGCCTTTGAATAGAATATGGTTGTAACTACGATTTAAAAAGTATTTTTTAAAAGAAGAAATTTGTTTTGTATGCAAATTTTGTAGATTCAGAAAGCCTCGACCTCCATATTCTCTAGATAAAAAAAATATTTCAATAGCTAATTTTGGATGGTGTTTCCTAAAACGAGTAAATATTCGAAAGATAACGGCTTATTTCCTACGATTCTTAGCTTTGAAACCAGCAAACTTTTACAAAGCATACTGAAAAGGTTTTATTCTGGCCCAAAAAATCGAATTATGTTATAGTTTGTACAAGAACAGTTAATTTCAGACAATTTTTTCCTTAAAGAAACGAGTATATTTAATAAAACAGACTGAAAACGCTATATTCTTGCTCAAAAGAACGATTAATGCAATGATTTGGAAGCAAAGGGAATATTTCGAAGGTTTTTTTTTGCTTAGAATCCAGTAAAACTTATACAAATCGGGCCGAAAACGTTTTATTTCGCTTCAAAAAAGTGATATAAATTATAATTCGATAGAAAGCGGCTTATTTCGAACGATTCTGAGCTTTGAAAACAGCAAACGTTTACAAAACATACTGAAAACGCTTTATTCTGGCTCAAAGGAACGAATTATGTTATAGTTTGATCAAAAACAATGAATATCAAACAATTTTTTGCTTAAAGAAACGAGTATATTTAATAAAGCAGACAGAAAACGCTTAATTCTAGCTCAACAGAACGATTGATGCAATAATTTGGAAGCAAAGGGAATATTTCAAAAGTTTTTTGCTTAGAATCCAGCAAAACTTATACAAATCGGTCCGAAAACGTTTTATTTCGCTTCAAAAAAGCGATATAAATTATAATTCGAAAGAAAACGGCTTATTTCGATCGATTCTTAGCTGCAAAACCAGCAAACGCCTCAAAAAGACGTTCTATGTGACAGTTTGTAGAAGGGCAGCTTATTTAAGACGATTCTTTGCTGAGAAATCAGTTAACTTTTATAAAACAGACCGTAAACGCTTTATTTAAGCACAAAAGTACAAATTATACAATAGTTTGAATGCAAAAAAGGCTTCTCTCGGAAGATTCTTTGCTTTGAAACGAGAAAAGACACTAATTTTAAAGAAAAACCTTTATTTTAGACAATTTCTTTTCTTAAAATCGAAAAAACTCTCAGGATTGGCTTTAATTAGTCCTAGAACTGTTTTCTTGTGACAGAATAAAACGTTTTCACTCTGCTTTATTAAAGTTTGCTTAATTTGAAGCCAAGAATAGTTCGAAATGAACCGTTTTCTTTTAATCTATAACATAATTCGTTCTTTTGAGCAAGAATAAAGCGTTTGCAGTATGTTTTGTAAACGTTTGCTGGTTTCGAAGCTAAGAGTCGTTCGAAATAAGCCGTTTTCGTTCGACTTATAATTTATATCGCATTTTTGAAGCGAAATAAAACGTTTTCGGTGGGATTTGCATAAGTTTTACTGGATTCTAAGCAAAAAAAACCTTCGAAATTTTCCCTTTGCTTCTAAATTATTGCATTAATCGTTCTTTTGAGCAAGAATAAAGCGTTTTCAGTCTGTTTTATTAAATATACTCGTTTCGTTAAGCAAAAGAGAGTCTGAAATTTGCCGTTTTTGTTTAAACTATAACATAATTCGTTCTTTTAAGCCTGAATAGAGCGTTTTTAGTATGTTTTGTAAACGTTCGCTGGTTTCGAAGCTAAGAATCGTTTGAAATAAGCCGATTTCTTTCGAATTATAATATATATCGCTTTTTTGAAGGGAACTAAGATGTTTTCGGCTCGATTTACATAAGTACTGGATTTTAAGTAAATAATCTTTCGAAATTAGCCATTTGCTTTCAAATTATTGCATCAATCGTTCTTTTGAGCAAGAATAAAGCGTTTTCGGTCTGTTTTATTAAATATACTCGTTTCTTTAAGCAAAAAATTGTCTGAAATTCACTGTTTTTGTTCAAACTATAATATAATTCGTTCTTTTGAGCCAGAATAAAGCGTTTGCAGTATGTTTTGTAAACGTTTGCTGGTTTCGAAGCTAAGAGTCGTTCGAAATAAGCCGTTTTCTTTCGAATTATAATATATATCGCTTTTTTGAAGCCAAGTTAGACGTTTTCGGCTCGATTTGTATATGTTTTACTGGATTCTAAGCAAAAAATCTTTCAAAATTAACCATTTGCTTTCAAATTATTGCATCAATCGTTCTTTTGAGCTAGAATAAAGCGTTTTCTCTCTGTTTTATTAAATATACTCAATTCTATAAGCAAAAAATAGTCTGAAAGTTGCCGTTTTTGTTTAAACTATAACATAATTCGTCCTTCTGAGCCTGAATAGAGCGTTTTCAGTATGCTTTTTAAACGTTTGCTGGTTTCAAAGCTCAGAATCGTTCGAAATAAGACGCTTTCTTTCGAATTATAATTTTTGAAGCGAAATAAAACGTTTTCGGTAGGATTTGCATAAGCTTTACTGGATTCTAAGCAAAAAAACCTTCGAAATTTTTCCTTTGCTTCTAAATTATTGCATTAATCGTCCTTTTGAGCAAGGTTAAAGCGTTTTCAGTCTGTTTTATTAAATATACTCGTTTCTTTAAGCAAAAAATTGTCTGAAATTCACTGTTTTTGTACAAACTATAACATAATTCGATTATTTGTGCCAGAATAAAGCCTTTTCTGTATGCTTTGTAAACGTTTGCTGGTTTCAAAGCTAAGAATCTTTCAAAATAAGCCGTTTTCTTTCGAATTATAATATATATCGCTTTTTTGAAGCTAACTAAGACGTTTTCGGCTCCATTTGTGTAAGTTTTACTGGATTCTAAGCAAACAATTTTTCGAAATAAGCCATTTGCTTCCAAATTATTGCATTGATCGTTCTTTTGAGCCAGAATAAAGCGTTTGCAGTATGTTTTGTAAACGTTTGCTGGTTTCGAAGCTAAGAGTCGTTCGAAATAAGCCGTTTTCTTTCGAATTATAATATATATCGCTTTTTTGAAGCGAAGTTAGACGTTTTCGGCTCGATTTGTATATGTTTTACTGGATTCTAAGCAAAAAATCTTTCAAAATTAACCATTTGCTTTCAAATTATTGCATCAATCGTTCTTTTGAGCTAGAATAAAGCGTTTTCTCTCTGTTTTATTAAATATACTCAATTCTATAAGCAAAAAATAGTCTGAAAGTTGCCGTTTTTGTTTAAACTATAACATAATTCGTCCTTCTGAGCCTGAATAGAGCGTTTTCAGTATGCTTTTTAAACGTTTGCTGGTTTCAAAGCTCAGAATCGTTCGAAATAAGACGCTTTCTTTCGAATTATAATTTTTGAAGCGAAATAAAACGTTTTCGGTGGGATTTGCATAAGCTTTATTGGATTCTAAGCAAAAAAACCTTCGAAATTTTTCCTTTGCTTCTAAATTATTGCATTAATCGTCCTTTTGAGCAAGGTTAAAGCGTTTTCAGTCTGTTTTATTAAATATACTCGTTTCTTTAAGCAAAAAATTGTCTGAAATTCACTGTTTTTGTACAAACTATAACATAATTCGATTATTTGTGCCAGAATAAAGCCTTTTCTGTATGCTTTGTAAACGTTTGCTGGTTTCAAAGCTAAGAATCTTTCAAAATAAGCCGTTTTCTTTCGAATTATAATATATATCGCTTTTTTGAAGCTAACTAAGACGTTTTCGGCTCCATTTGTGTAAGTTTTACTGGATTCTAAGCAAACAATTTTTCGAAATAAGCCATTTGCTTCCAAATTATTGCATTGATCGTTCTTTTGAGCCAGAATAAAGCGTTTTCAGTCTGTTTTATTAAATATACTCGTTTATTTAGGAAATCAATAATAATAATAATAAGAAGAAGAAGAAGAAAAAGAAGAAGACGAATCCTTCGAATTGAGTTCTTTTCTTCAAAATTATAAATTTAATCTTTTCTTCAAACTGTTTTATTAAATTATACTCGTTTTTTATGCAAAAAGCAGCCCCAAATAAGGTGTTTTTTTAAAACTGTAACACTAATGGTGTTTTTGAGGCGAAATAAGATGTTTTTAGTTTGGTTTGATAAGGTTTTACTCGTTTCTAACTCGTGTTTGACTCGTTTCTGTGTAAATAATATTTCGAAATTAGTCGTTTTCTTTTAAATTTTAATAAAAATCGTTCTTTTGATCCAGACTAAAGCATTCTCAGTCTGATTTACTAAATTATATTCGGCTCGTTAAGCGAAAAATGGCTCCAAATAAAACGTTTTTATCCAAACTGAGACATTAGTCGTGTTTTTGAGAAAGAATAAGTCGTGTTCAGTCATTTTATAAAAAGTTAGCTAGTGTGAAAGCAAGGACATTTTCTTCCAAACTGGTGCATAAACCGTTGACTATACGCAAGGTATATTCGGTTTTAACTGACAAATATAATTGTAATAGTAATATTAATAATAATAATAATAATAATAATAATAATAATAATAATAATAATAACAATAATAATAATAATAATAATAATAATAATAATAATAATAATAATAATAATAAGAAAAAGAAGAAGACGAAGAAGAAATAAGTTTTTTTCTTGCTAATTATAAATTGAATCATTCCTTCAAGCTAATCTAGAAGATCCTCAGTCTGTTTTATTAATTTATACTCGTTTCTTTTGAGCAACAAGCAGCCCCAAATAAGGTGTTTTTTTCTTAAACTGTAAAATTAATCGTGTTTTTGAGGCGGAATAAGATGTTTTCAGTTTGTTCTGATAAGGTTTTACTCGTTTCTAAGCAAGGAATATTCCAAAATAAGCAGGTTTTTTTCAAATTATAATGTGAATCGTTTTTTTGAAGCTACATAAAACGTTTTCAGTGAGTTTTGGATAAGTTTTACTCGTATTTTACTAGTTCCTGTGTAGATAATATTGGGAAACAAGCCGTTTCGTTTCAAATTATAACATAAATCGTTTTTTTGATCTAGACTAAAGCATTCTCAGTCTGATTCATTAAATTATATTCGGTTCATTAGGCAAAAAATTGCTTCAAATAAAGCGTTCTTATCCACATTAATCGTGTTTTTGAAGAGGAATAAGACGTTTTCAGCCACTTCATAAAAGGTTAGCTAGTTTGAAAGCAAGAATTTGCCCAAAGAAATGCATTTTTTCTCAAGCTAGTGCATAAACACTTCACTGTACGCAAGGAATAATCGGTTTTAACTGTCAAAAATAATAATTATTATTATTATAGTAATAATAATAATAATAATAATAATAATAATAATAATAATAATAATAATAGTAGGATATATACGCCGATGTCATCATAAATTCCAACTCAACTCTAACGCTAGAGGTCGCCCCAATCTGCAAGTTTCCCGCCAATCCCGCTTGATGGCGCTGCCGTCAGCTCAGCCAATCACAGATGGCGCTGCCCTCCATTTTTTTTTTTTAAACTTCCCGCCAACAGATGGCCGACGCACACCCCCTGCCCGTTTGCGAATATGCAACCAGGAATACAAGCAGTTGCTTTTTGGTGTTGCAAAAGTTGGGTTTTTGAGGTTGTGAGATTTTGAATATATGATTTTTGAAATATGCAATTTTAAATACATGTTTTTTAAAGTTGTAGTGAGTTAAGCAGAATATCAGAAAATAGCGCTTGTCAGTAATAATTAATAAAGGAAAGTCATTATTTTGTCGATAAGGAAATCGAGGTTCAAATCCTGATTAGGATTTTTTTTTCAGAAAAAAAAACAATAATATGTAGCATATCATGTATTTATAAAATAATATTTTACATTAATAAGAATATTTTAAAAATAATATATTAAAACAAAATAACATACAATATATCATATATTTACATACAGTACAAACTAGGTAGGTAGGTAGGTACAGGTAGTATAGGTAGTTTTTATTTTTTATTTTTTTTTATTTTATTTTTTTTTTGTCAAGCCGAAGGTTTTTTTGCGGGGGGTTGAGAGAGGTGATCTGGTCTGTGTCTAGGATTTTCCCCTAACAACCCCCCAATAACCTTCGGCTTGACTTTTTGTATTTTAGACTGCCTAATAGTAATAAAATAAAAAAGATTATGACGACATCTAACAACAGTGGTGTGGATTTTGGACATCTGGTGGTCGTGCTCTGCCCTGAAGCCTGAATTCTGTTGATGAAGTTAAGCGCAGTGGTCCTCCCCTATTGGCGATGATTCAGTTTATTCTAAAAAAAATCAGAACTTTCCTTTGCTGCCCTGTTAGCGAGTTTTGAGTTCCCCTACTGATTTATTCGTCAGTGGATCTAAGAAAAAGATCAAAAATTATAGAAATATATACATTTAAAAAAAGAAACTTATCTCTTCAGAAAAGAAAGAAATTTATGTTTTTATCATCGTGTTTCGACTTCGTATCTCTGTTTCTGTTTTAATATCTAAAAACAATTTATTACAATTTGTTAACAAAATAATATGGAAGACTGATCATACTTACATTTTTTTCCATTTTTGTATCATGTTTTAACTTAACATATATTTTCGGTTTAGAATTAATTAATTCCTAAAATAAAAATATAAAATAAGAGATTTATAAAACAATTAAATTTCTGCTTACCTGTATAGCTAATGGTTTCTCAGACAAATTTTCTTTCGATCGCAATTTCTATTAGCAGCTTATTGAAATGAGATCATATACACTATGTAAAAATTCTTCAACTTATAGCGTAGATAATAGAAATTCAACATTTGGTAACAACATTATTTATAATAGAATAAATTTTAAAAACTTTAAAATTTACAAAACACACCATACTTAAAGAGATATTACTCGAAAAACACATACACGCGTCGTTTATGCCATTTTATATAGACTTGTGATGAACAACAAGATGACTAATAAAAACCGCAAGATAATGTTTGATAAACGTAAGAAACCACAATAAACAGGATGAGAAATGACCACAAACACTCGGGGCTAAACTCAAGGTCAAGGTTGTGTTGATAAGCGTAAGAAACCACAATAAACAAGATAAGAAATGATCACAAAACCCAGTCACACACGTGGAACTTTAACTACAAAAATTTGTATTTGTATTTAGTTAATAATAAAATCTTAATAAATCCAAAAACAGAAAATATGCATATAATTAGATTTTTTGGTATGATGAAAATTTGATATGAAATTTCAATGTAATATTTGATAGGATAAGGAAAGAAATGATTATCAAATATAAAAAGAAAAAGGAAAATACAGAAAAGTAATTAAGCTTTATTATTTGTAACTAATACACAAGTATTATGAGTTTTGTATAATTCAAAATAATCTATTAACGTTTGGATACAAAGTGTCACTCCTGAAAAATAATCAGTATTATTTTAATATTAAGTACTTAAGATATTTATTTTACAAGCAAAAATTGTTTTTCTACCATGAATAGACATGAAAGCTGTGTCATTGTTAACAGTTAATACAAATAAACCTGATGCCATTAATGACGATGCTAGACCTACGTATGCTCCATAATGTACAGAAAGTGATTTTTTTTTTAAAGTCATTATTATCAAAAATCCTGCTGAACCAAACGCACAAACAACTGAAAAATAAAATAAAATACAATAAAAATTACATTTAGTATTACTTACATAAAAACGATAAAAAAAATTCCAAATCGGTCCCTTTTTCAATTATTTGTACTTTCCAAGAAGACTCTGTTTTTATCTCTTCTTCTTTTTCATTTTTTTGATTGTTAAGTCCGGAACTGAGATCTGACATTTTGATTCCATGTGTGGTGTTGTTTACGCAAAAATGAAAATGTAATCGTAGTTCTTCTCTTTTTATAGTCGCTCCTTATAGGTTTTTAGGTTGTTCAGTTTTCATATTTAAATTATTATAACTAAACCATTCTAAACTAATCTAATTTCTAAGAATAATATTATTTTCGATTATGGGATCTTTGTAACTGTCTCTGATATTGCATAATAACTTCTAATTCGAGATTGAATAATTATTGTAAGCTTTTGTATAAAGGGGAAAATTACGAAAACATTTAATTTCGATTGTGGCATCCATTTTAGACGAGAATACATTTTTTCTACATTTGTTATACAGTCATTTACAAATAAAGGTACATTTTTAAATTTGCTATAATTTAAAAATGGCTAATAACGATTTTTTGTTAACACATTTTGTAAAAATTTGTACAAGCGAAATAAGCCTCTTCATGATAATTTTTGCAAAAATCCAGTTGATGGATTACCATGTTTTTTCTTTTAAATTGTCGTTTCTTGTCAGCTGGTAGTTCTTAGATTATATTATGTTAAACAATATCTTTAATATTAATCCAACTGTTTTGATTACTTAGAAAACCAAGCCATTTAACAAGTAGTTTATTTCCTTTACGACGTATAACTTTTTCAACTAAATATGAATCAGTGTATTTACTTTTTTGCAGTTCTGGTTCATAAAAACATCCTTTAATTGGTTGACCTTGTAAATCTTCAAGCAGATAAGTTCTGGGATTTGTTAAATTTTAACTTTAGAAATTCTAAATATTTCTGTAGTCCAATTGGGTGTGTATCCTTTTTCAAACGAATATTTTATTTTACTTATTCGTACCAAATCACCCTTATTATATTTATGTGGGACTACAATTTTTAAATGATTGTAAGAGTGAATTTCTGACTCATTACTTTTATCAATTTCAATTGGCTTCTTTCCGGTAGTGCGATGACGTGTATTATTATAATCAAATGTAACACTATTTAATTTATTTATCCATTTATAAGAGGCACATAATAGTATATTATGATACGAGATTTATAAGACGCATTTTGTCGCACGCACGGAATTGTGGCACGACGAGCGCAGCGAGGAGTGTCATAATGGAGTAAGTGCGACAAAATGCCTTATAAACGAGATATCATACACTATTTTTTCTACTTTGCACCTTTTTTGACAAAAAAATTCAATTTCGAAGTTTAGGGAATTTTGTGGCAGTTGACAGCATTTGCGTGGGTCATGAAATTAAATTAATAATGTGGATCGTCATTAGTTTATTCGTAAAATGTATTCTGAAAGTGTCCAAGACGTTTTGCAATGCATCTACCCCTCAACGAATACGGGCTTTTGTGGCAAACACGCGGAATTTGAACATTGGCCTAAGGAGAATGGGATCTCAAATTACTCACTTGCACTGGCTTTTGAAGTCATGTTTGTACACTACTCGAAAGGTGTTCGAAGGGACTACGTATCAGGGTTGGTAGAAAAGCCTCTAAAGGTTCGAAATTGATTCATTTGATTAAATTATCACTTGAAACAGGTGCCGATTGACACTGACAGTTCTCTCAGATAATTGTCAAAAAACTAGATTGCCATCATTTTCCAACTAAATTACCCTGGTTTTTAGTGTAATTATTATAGCACTCCGTTGGATATTACGAAACCCGAATGGCGTATCGTAATGACCTCAGTACGAAACAAAAGTAGAAAAAGTAAATTCTTTATACAATTTAGATTTTAAAGTTCTAATCACACGTTCAGCAATTGCTGCCTTTTTAACACTATAGGTACTATAATGATTAATTTCATAATTTCTCATTAAATTTTTAAATTTTATAATATAAAATTCTTTTCCCTGATCTGTTTGAATATTTTGTGGTACTCTACCATCTTGTAATAGTATGTTTGCAACCGATTCAACAACATTATTTGCACTTTTTGATTTTAGAGGTCTAGTCCATAAATACTTAGAAAAACGGTCTATAACCACTAAAATATACTTGTAGCCGTTGTTTTCGAGGGCGTAATTCTGCATATCAGCCAAATCTATTTGCCATAGATCATCGAATCCTTTGATTATTGTTCGTCTCCGTTTGAAGTTTTTTCGGGCGGTTCGAAAAATTTCTACAACAATTCCTTTTTTTGTATTGCTTGTGTTAACTTTCTTTTTTTTGCCATATTTTAGTTTTAATCCGTATTTATAGGTGATGGTGTAATACGTTTTCGTTTTTTATCTAATTCTTCCAAATTATTTATGCGATGTGTTAGTAGTTCAACGTCTCTTTGGTTACTACTTAACAACTCTTGAAATTTATTGATTTTATTAAGTTTTTCGTTAAAATCTGTCATTTTTTTATCAATTTCCCTTCTAATAATTTCATCTACATTTTTTATTTCCACCATAAATTTGGTCCATTCAGCATTAGTCTTATCAATAAACACTTTGATTTGCTTTTCTAATTCAGGAAGAGCTTTATTAACTTTTTCAGTTATTTTGGCAAACTTTATTTTCCATTCTTCATTCATTTGATTAATGCTAATATTTAGGTTATTTAACGATGCTAATGCTGTATTAATGTTACCAAGATTAAACTCATTTTTTATTGTTTCTATGTCATTCAATGTTTTATCAATTTGTCTTTGTAATTCCAAAAATTTTGCGTCAATCATTAATACAATATTATTATTTGCTTCATCATATTTTTTATTCTGTATTCTAAAGTCATTTTGTAAATTATTGTAATTATCATTCCATATTTTATCAGCTCTACGAATATTATTATTTAAATCTGTTAAAGCGTCAACAACATTCTTCAGTTTTCTCTCAACATTTTTGTTAGCAGAATCAGTATACCTCTTAGTAACACAGTCTTGGTTATTAGTGGGGATTACATAGTTTATGATTCTGCATATCAAAGTCCCCATCTGATGTATATCGTAAACTACTTTTCAATTGCAAAATTTGTTGTTGATGATAAAGATTACCATTTGCTAAAGAACGTCCGAACTTGTCGACACTCATTGTGATACTAAACAATTATATCTAGTTCACGTAATTCTTCTTCAATATTTCTTATCTCATTTAAATGTGAAAAATTACCTGCTTGTAATGATGCATGTAAAAGACTAAGACGTTGTACTAATTCATTAATATCATTCCAGTAAACGTATTCTATAGGATTTTGATTGTAAAGTTTATAATTAGAACCACTTTTTATTTCTGATTTGATTAATGAAGAAGAATCAGATTCACTTTTAAAGAGGCGCCGCCTTTGTAGATCAGAATCACGAGGGGGCTTATCAAATTTGCTTCTTATGGGGGTTTCAAACAAAATATCATGAGTTGGTTTAAAAAGGAGTTTAATTAAATCTAAATACTTTCTAGATTGCAAACTTTTTATTTGTCTCTTTGAATCGTTTTTTTGTCTATGTGCGTTAGTCATTTCTAGCATTTGCTTGTAGTTTTGATAGTCTTCTTTAGTTAAACGTTTAAAATCATTATCAGAATAAGTTTTCTTAAATAGTAACTCATAAAGTCCTTTTGTACCTGGAAAGATCTGATCTTTTAAAATAAAGTTAGCGTTTTTATCTACTTTTAGCTCATCATTTCTTAACTAAAATTTATTTAAATTTAAATTATATTTAGGTCCAAAAATTTCGTCAGAATTATGTTCAATAATATCTCCCATATAGGTTTGAAGCTGTTCTGGAAATTGTTCTAAAAAATCGGAAGCAGCTTTCTCAGATAGAACATTTCCATCGTCATCAAAAAAACTTTCACGGTAACCTTTATCAACACTTTCGTTAATTTGGGACTCATTACTTTGACCTAATATATCATTTCCGCTAGGTTTCCATTAAAATAATTCATCTTTATTATCTGTAGTATCATTAACATCATTGTCTTTACCTCCATTGTCTCTGTCACTCTCGTTTTCGTTTATCTCGCTTTTCACGTTTCGTATAAAATCTAAAGTTATTTTTTATTCATTTTTCCATAGGATTTTCTTTTTAAACCTTTTTTTAATTCATTGGGTTGTTCTCCAGAAGTTACAACAATTGGCGATTTTTCTTCAAGTTTATACGAAATTTCTTTTATTGGTTTAATAATTGGTTGAAACAATTTGTTTGTTGATTCATCTTGTTCTTGCATTCCTAGTTGTAATGCTTTATATTTTTTTCTTACACTGTCGGATAATGCAATAATCCGTTTCTTAAGGTTTATTTCTTTAGAAGAACTGATCATTGCATAAAAACTCTTCAATAAAAAAATTGACATTTTGAAAAATATTGATACTAATATACTTACTAGCAAACAGACTATAATTCGTTAAACAGTAACACTAACGGTCAATTAATCGGTAGTAAGTTACCAATTTACCAAAATGCGGTTACCAATTACTGATAGGCTAAACAGGTTGTTAAACGGATTTACCAGTCAGATTAACATTCAGTAAACAGCAACAATAACAGTCAATTAATCGGTAAACGGTTTCTAAAATAATGTTTCCGATTACTGAGTACACTTATCAATAAATACAAGAAAGTTTTAATTTGCTTTATATTTTTTAACACTGTTTGATACTATAATAATCCGTTTCTTAGCCGGTTCTTCTTGAAAGAAGTATTCTCTACTTGAAGACTAATGCCCGGTTGCACAAAAGTCAAATTAATCGGCCATCATGTGATGGTCCGTCAAAATTTGATGGTTTGTTAACGGTTTGTTAATTTTGAATGCGTTGCACAAAACAATTTGCACATGTTTTAATCGTTCATCATATGATGCTCCGTTAATCGTCGATTAATAAAAAACCAATTTGGCAACAAGGCCTTATGTCATTTGATATGTCATTTGATATATATTTGACAGCCTAATTTTTTTTATTAATATTGTGTTTTCCCGGACTTTGGGTTTTACCAAGTACTTTATGTGTCGATTTAACTTGTATTCTTTCGTCTTCAAAGTGTTCTGTTTGCTGCGAACAATTTATGGTGTTAGAAATAGTGTTTGATGCCTTGCGTGGATTTGTGAACTCTAATGATGTAGTACTTGAGTTTATGGCAAATTTCTAGACCTAAAGGGAGCAAGGAGAATAGGGTTGTGAAATTTTGCCGTGTCCGCGATCTCTTTATTTTCATTTTTCGGGGGTATTTGCCAAGGGGTACCAAGACGCTATTCCAGAAGGCAAAACACGGAAATAGCCCTAAAGGCAGATGAAATTAAGGCGTGAAAAAATTTACATGTGTTTATTACCAAATTCAATAAACCTTCATTTGAATATTGGAGTTTTATTTTAACTAAAATTAATAAAGTTTTTACACTTCTTTTTTTGTGAGGTTATTTGGACAACGCTTTTTGAAAGTGAATCATCCGCATTGGCACATTGGGAAGCAGACCAACAAAGTGGACATTATGTTATTCGTTAAAAAATAAGTTATTGCTCGAATTGTTTTATTGAATAAACGATACAAATTCATGTCTGAGCGGGTTGTGTGACTTTCTGGGATAACCCTACAGATGTTTTACAAAAGACAAAAAACCAAAATCGCAAAAAAATTGGGTTTGTGCACTGAGGGATTTGATTTGTTGCGTTTTGGTGCAATTCTATTTTTTTATTTAAACGAAAGTGCTTTTTACACTCATGGTCAAGCAACATCTCAAACAAATCCCCAGGATCTCTGATTTTCTGCACAGGCCTCTCAGCCACTACAATCACTTGCACATAACCTTTCTCATCCAACAAAATAAATTCAACGTTTTCCTCCTTAATTCTTTTTACTCTCTCACCCCTTACGTAGTTGTTTACTTTAGTTCATGAACATTCATGAAATTTTACCAAAAACACCTTAAATTCTCCAATAAAAAGTATTACAAACGGTTAATCAGAGATTAATCGCTCGTGGATCGGCCATTAAGTTGATGACTTGTTAAACACTGATTAACAATGACATTTGCGTTGATTTGCGTTTGTGCAACGGAAAACAGAGTTAATCAACGATTAATTGACAATTATCGTTGACGTTCATCAAATATTTGATGAGAGATTAATCAAAGATTAATCAGCCGTTAACGGTGTTTTGCGTTGCACAAAATTTTTGATGGACGATTAACACTTTGTTAACGGCCAATTATCTTTTGTGCAACCGGGCATAAAAGTAAAATGTGATATTTCAAAGAAACATTGATACTTATATACTTACTAGCAAACTGTTTGGGCAAACTGTTGTACTAATCAGATTATCATTCGGCAAACAGAAACAATAACGGTCAATTAATCGGTAGGCGGTTTCTAAAATAGGGTTACCAACAACTGATCGGTAAAGGGATGTATCAATTAGATTACCACTCGGAAAAAAGTAACAATAACGGTCAATTAATCGGTAAACGGATCCTAAAACGATTTCTAAAATGGAGTTGCCGATTACCTATTGAATATACTTACCAATTAATAATGAATCGTTTTAAATAGTATCGTGATAAGCTATATCACAATTTTTAACGTGTATAGGTTCGTTATGGTAGTTAAAACGGTATTGAAATAAATCTATCAAAACCACATCTATAGCGTCCGTTATTAAGATCATTTTCCTTACTTATAACTAAAAAACCATAACAAATTTTCCAACATTCACGACACATTTTATTAAATTTATCAAACGACATGTCGGAACCTACATGATCTTAATATATGTGTTTTAAATTCATTTCATCTTGTTTTAAAATTATGAGAAAATTTGTATTATCTCGTATCAAATGTTTAGGTATACGCGTATAAGTTTGACACAGATAGAAACAATCTATATTTTTGTGTCTTCCCATACAAAAATATTCTCTAATAACATTTTGCTTATCACATGCTACATCACCGAAAATAAATAAAGAATTTTCTTCTGCATTTGATGGATTAATAATATTTGCATTTTCAGAATATGGAAAATATTTTATACATTTTGTTTGTTTCAAAACTGATGTTAAGAGTTTATATTTCGATTGATATAATGATTTTGAATAAATATACACGTTTTTAAATTTTAAACCTTTTTTATCAAAAATTAATGATAACAGTATATTAGTTTTGCCAGATCCAGATGGTCCGCATATTATGGCTCTTATTGAATTTAGTAATAACACACCATGCCGATATTTCTTTAAACTTTGTTCGGTTGGTAAATCGAGATTTATTACTGATAAAGATGTACTTTGCTTTATCGTCTTCATAATACTACTGATTGATATATATATATATATATATATATTGTCGCGTAAATTTTAAATTGAGCGCACTGCACGGGCTCAGTTCGAGGAGGCTGGGACTGGGTTCCAAGAAAACACAAACTAATAAACCCCGGTATAATAAAAATTAAACTTGCTACAAAATTAAATGGGCGCCACTGGCTTTTCTGGTGAAGCCAGAAACCAAACGAAATTAAATTTATAGTAATTAACAAAATTATGACAACAAGAAAGAGCGCTGTTTCTTTCACAGGATTTAGAAATTTAAATTAAGCAAATTAATAATAAAGAGCCTGAAGGGCAGTAGTTGTTTTATTTAAGCCTGCAGGGCAATGTAGACCCCGGTATAATAAAAATTAAACTTGCTACAAAATTAAATGGGCGCCACTGGCTTTTCTGGTGAAGCCAGAAACCAAACGAAATTAAATTTATAGTAATTAACAAAATTATGACAACAAGAAAGAGCGCTGTTTCTTTCACAGGATTTAGAAATTTAAATTAAGCAAATTAATAATAAAGAGCCTGAAGGGCAGTAGTTGTTTTATTTAAGCCTGAAGGGCAATGTAGACAAATTGGGAAATCGACTTAGCTTGACAAACTCCGGGTAGTCACTCCGGGTCCAGGTATTGGTAATCGGGACGGTGGCTCCGAGTACGAGTTACCCCTCTGACGAGAGGGACAGGTAGTAGATACTAGTCCAGAGGGATGGGATCCAAAATCCACCACGTGGAAATGACCCTGGCGATGGAATGGTACGGAATGTTGAGATTCCAAATAAATCTCGTCCAAGAGTAAAGAAAGGGAAAAGAAAACCCTAATAGAAACGTTATTTAGACCCTAGAATTACCCTTAGATCGTGACCTACCTCGAATTCGAGGGTTTTCTTCAAGAAACGGGAAGATTACAAAATGGCTTCCCTTAAATTGCTATGAAGTGGGTGCTTAAACGGCCAAATTTGCCACAAAATATATGGGAACGCTGGACCAGACAATCCTTTCCCAGAAATCGGTAAGATAACAGGTACGGTAGAAGGAACAGGATCCGTCCAGCTTCCAGGTACTGGCAAGCGCAGGAGAGACGTTTGACCGCTTCACTAGCAAGCACCAAAAAAAAGGGAGATTTTTGACCGAAATTTGACAGAAGTTCTCTCAAGAGAGGGGTAGTAAAAAAAAACTCGCGGTTTCGAACTTCAAGAGTACCACCAATTTGAGGGAAACAAATTCACCAAGACAGATGGTAAAGGTCACTTTCTGGAGGTCAAAGGTGACGGGTGGTTTGTTTACCTTTGGAGGTTATAACGAATGAGGGTCGAAAATTCAAAGAAGGTAAAGTCGAAGATAACGGAAAGGGAAAGTTAAAGTCCATTTGTCTTTAGGAGATCCTGGGACAGAAGAAAATACTAATTAAATTACTCAAAATTTTCACGAAAGGGAAAGTACGAACACAAACGACACAAAGAAACGTTGGCAATGAAATTGAGGCATTGGAGGCCAAGACCAACACCCCCAGGGTGGTAATACGGGCAAAAGTGGCCCAGGTACCCTGAAATCTGGGAGCCCACAAGTTTGGTAGTCGAAAATTACGAAATTATTTCATTTCATCAGATGTTAGAAATGATAAATTTTTAGTCCCCAAGCATTAGTGGATTCCCTAAGCCCATCCACTCCGGGCAGTATAAACGGAACGTTACACTGTCCCTCTCCCACAAAAAGAAAAAGGCGGTAGCCTTTTTCTTTAACGGAACCCTCGGAATAAATTGAAATTAGAACTTATTACAAATTAAGTGGATTTATTGTTAATTAGCAAGGGTAGGTCTTCAATTATTACGTTAGTCATGTTCGGGGTAGTCGTCGTTCTCGTCAGTCTCGTCTTCAGTTTCGCTTCCGGACGAATCCGAGTCATCTATATGGTACTGTTTTAAATCTTGAATATGCCAGTTCCCGGCGTCAGAACCATCGTCATTCCGAATTCGGTACACAAGATTTGAAATCTTCTCTGACACAGTACCGAGGACATATTTAGGGCTTAGTTTTGCAGTGAATTGGTGTCCGGCGGAAGACAATACTTTATTTTTTCGCCAAATTCGATCACCGACGTTAAATGATAAATCCCTACTAGAGGCGTTATAACGACGGACATTTTTACGATAAGCGTTATGTAGATTGTCCCGCACAATTTGGAAAACTTCTGTCAATTGGTTAATCTCTCTTGCGTAGTCGCGACGATCCGCTACGGTAAAATCGAAGTTATTTCCGTTGGTGGGTATATTTCGGTAATAGTTTCCGGACAACGGTATATGTCTTCCAAAATTAAGGAACGCGGGGGTATAACGAGTACTTTCGTGGCGGGCAGTGTTTATAGCAGCCTGAATTTTTGATAGTTCCTGGTCCCAGGTATCGTGCGCATTGATGTAAGATCGAATGGCGGTACCGATGGTGCGGTTTGTTCTCTCGACAAAATTTGCTTGTGGGTGGTACTTTGCGTTATACCAAATTTTCTCTACATTATATGAATTCACAAATCGTTTAAACGCGTTCCCGATAAATTGTTTGCCGTTGTCCGCAATTATAAATTGGGGTACGCCATACACCAAAAAGACACGTTCTTCTAAGAATTTAATAACTGGTGTAGACGTTGCCTTCTTAATGGGTAGTAGGAGCGTGTATTTAGAGAACCAATCCGATACTGCAAGGAGATACTTGTGACCCTTGTTTGTTCGAGGAAAAGGACCCATGTAGTCCAAGGCGATAACCTGCCATGGGAATCGTACAACTTTTTCGCGGCCCATAAGTCCGAGTGGCCCTCCGTTAGGAGCTTTTTGGGCGGCGCAAGTACGGCAGGTTCTTACGTAACGATAGATATCAGATCTCATTCCAGGCCAGAAGTAAGTTTCCTTGATTCGGGAGAGCGTTTTAAAGGTCCCGAAGTGAGCTGCGGTTGGGGGGTCATGGCATGATTGAATGACCGCGTGTCGTTTTGATTTAGGAACTACGAATTTCCACTCTCGTTCGTTGTTTTGTAAAGGGGCGCGGCTAGGACAGAACTTCATTAGTTTGTCGTCATCGACTGACCAACCAGGATAATTATCCGGTGACTCTAAAATCCTTTGTATCATCCTGTGATACCACCTATCATTTTCGGCTGGTTCGAGATCGATTACCGCGATTTCCGGTTCGGAACTTACTAAAGGCCTTATACGTGAAAGAGCGTCCGGGACAACGTTACAATTTCCCTTACGGTGAATGACATTAAACGAGAATTGCTGGAGTCGTAAGATCCATCGTGCCAAGCGGCCGGTAGGGTTTTTCATACGGAAAAGGTACAGAAGGGAGTAATGATCCGTGATGACTTTGAAGGTGGTGCCTTCAATATAGGGTCGAAATTTTTCAATGGAGAAGATTACTGCCAAACACTCGCGCTCTGTTACAGAGTAGTTCCGCTCGGTTTTAGAAAGACCTCGGCTGGCAAAGCAAATGACTTTTTCAAGGTCGCCTTCTCCTTGGGTCAGTACGCCACCTAGACCAATGTCGCTGGCGTCGCATTGTACGTAGAAAGGTTTCGAGAAGTCAGGTGTGGTTAAAACTGGCGCAGAAACTAGCGCATTTTTAATCCCTTAAAAGGCAGTTTCAGTTTTTTCATTCCACGTTACTTCTTGTTTCTTTTTCTTGCCCTTTAAGAGGTCATTTATAGGGGCCACCAGAGAAATTTTTTATGAAACGACGGTACCAGCTACAAAGGCCGATAAACCTCTTTATTTCGGTTGCGTTCTTAGGGCGCGGGTATTCGACCATAGAGGAAATTTTTTCCGGGTCCGTACGAAGACCTTCTGAGTCAATTAGGTAGCCGAGATATTTAAGAGACGTACGAAAGAGCTTGCTTTTTTCTAAATTAATTGTCAAGTTAGCTGCTTTGAGGCGGTTAAGGACTGTCTCTAACAGTTCGACATGTTCTTTAAAGGTAGCGGTCACGATAATCAGGTCATCTAAGTACACGAATATTTGGGGTTCGAATTGTGGTCCAAAGATAGCATCCATCAGACGTTGTTGGGTTTGTGCGGAGTTTCGTAAGCCAAATGGCATAACGGTAAACTGGAATAATCCCCGTCCTTGAACTGCAAAAGCCGTTTTTTCTTTGGAGGGTTCGGTAAGAGGAATTTGCCAGAATGCTTTACGGAGATCTAGAGAGCTGATAAATTTTGCATCTCTTAATAGAGAGAGTATTCTGTCGATGCGAGGGAGTGGATATGAGTCATGTTTAGTGATCTCGTTTAATTTTCGACCGTCAAAACAAAAGCGATATTCCCCGGATGGTTTCTTAACGAGGAGTACTGGGGAACACCACGGGCTTTGTGACGGTTCTATGACTCCTAAACGTAACATCTCGTCTACTTCACTATTAAGAATCTTTTGCATGTACGGGGACATAGGGTACTGATACTGTCGGAACGGGGCGGCATTTCCGGTATCTATATTTAATGACAACTTGTGGGTACGACCTAACGCATCACCGCTTATTTCATGAAATTTATCTGTTATTGTTTTGGCCACGACAGACTGTTCGACGGAAAGGGAGTTTTCGGAATGTAATAAGTCAATAGGGGTTTGGCTTTGCGGTTTACAGGTACGAGAAAGGTAATCTAAGCAAACGGAAAAGGTATCGCAAAAGTCACTACCCAAAATTAACGTCTGATCTAGTGAAGGGATGACCAAAACCGATAAGTTTTCCTTTACATCGTCTAGTGTTATTTCTATTTGGACTTCGTATTCGACTGGATGTTGGTTGCCGTCTGCGGTACGAGCAAATTTAAAATCGGAGACAATTTTACTTAAGTTTAGTTCTTTTATTAAATACAATCCCTTGACTCCTAAAACAGATTTTGAAGCACCTGAGTCAATGAGGGCCATAATCTTGAAATGGTTTATTTTAATCCTGAGGTATGGTCGGTTATCATTTGATTTAGTTAAAATAAGTGAGCTAAGGGTTGCTACCGGTTCCAGTCTGTGAGATAAAAATTTTCGTACATGGGCAACCCAGTTCGTCCATTCCAATGACATTCTGCTGATTTTAGAAGTGGGTTGTCGGCTGCGACCAGCGACAGCCGATTCCCTATTTAGTTTTTTGAAGTACAATTCGGGCAAGTAAACACGGTAACATCGCGAGTTTCGCAACGATAACAAAATCGTCCACGTTTCTCCGAGCAGTGGGTATAAAAGTGGTTCGCACTACCGCAATTAAAGCATTTTCGGGGCGTCGATGTGGCGGCCGCGGTCGGGGTTGTAATTTTATTTGAAGTCCCGGTGGACGTTTTTTGTTGGGGGCTACGTATAACCTGTTTCACTTGAAACGTTTCTGAGTTATTCTGGGATGTAGTAGGTGCGCTAGCTATTAACGAAAGTTCTGGTTCTACTAAGTGCCAATTTGGTTTGGCCGGTGGTTGGACAAAAGCGAGGGATTTCTCCACCTTTTTACATAATTCTTGGAGTTCCTTTACTGACGAGATATCATGTAGTGCGAGAGCGGTAATAAATTCGGGACGAATTAATTTGCGTAAGTAGTGGAGCTTTGTTTTTTCAGACGGTATTTCCGGAAGACGCTTGAATAATGTTTGCATAATGGCAATATAGATAGCGATTGGTTCGTCTTTATGCTGAAATCTGGTTTTGATCTCCTCCCACAAGAGGTCATTATAGTCTGGGGGAAGAAATTCTTCCTTTAACGCGGTTACCAGAGAGTGCCAATCATTGAACTGGCCTTTAATGGAACGAAACCAAATTAAAGCACGTCCTCTGAATAGGTCGATCCCCGATAGGAATAATTCTTGAGAACTAACTCTACGAGCGATAGATAGTTCTTCGACGTTTTCGAGAAAGGAAATTAAATTGTCGGTAGGTTCTCCGGAAAAAGAAATTCCCCACTTATATACAGGAACCTGCTTTGGCTCCGTTAGGGGAAAGGGAGTCGAATTGCTGAATTGAAACTGAGTGGTATTCTGAGCAAAAGGTGTCGTCATAGGGGAATGGAGGGCGCGGTCTCTTAAGTCGGCCTCGAGGGTCAAACAAGTTGCATGCAGTTCGTCACGAATGGCTTTAAACTCTTCGTTGGACTCGCTTGGAATAGGCATTCTTGAAATACGCTCGCGAACGTGGTTAAGTCTGGTCTGTATGCGTTGACAAAGTGTATCAGTCGAAAGTCCGGAGTCAAATTCAAGTATTAGTGTCGTGATCGATTGTAATGTCTCAGTAATTTCTTGTTTGTCCGTTTCGAAGCTCAAATGCTTAGTAGTGAAATTCACTGGTCGCGTACGTTCCTTAAGTTGCTCATGTTCTAAGAGACGGCATTTTTCTTCTTTAGTACGTTTGGTTCTAATTCGACGTATAAGCAATTCATAAGTAAGCTCGTGCTCGGATAGATATTGAGGTAAAATAAGATTTGATTCGGATGCCATTTCGCGAGTTTGTCAAGAATAGGGGTTATTAGCCTGTTGTTTTCTTTTTAGAAGAAATATGGCCCCACGTTGGGCGCCAAAATTAGTGTCGCGTAAATTTTAAATTGAGCGCACTGCACGGGCTCAGTTCGAGGAGGCTGGGACTGGGTTCCAAGAAAACACAAACTAATAAACCCCGGTATAATAAAAATTAAACTTGCTACAAAATTAAATGGGCGCCACTGGCTTTTCTGGTGAAGCCAGAAACCAAACGAAATTAAATTTATAGTAATTAACAAAATTATGACAACAAGAAAGAGCGCTGTTTCTTTCACAGGATTTAGAAATTTAAATTAAGCAAATTAATAATAAAGAGCCTGAAGGGCAGTAGTTGTTTTATTTAAGCCTGAAGGGCAATGTAGACAAATTGGGAAATCGACTTAGCTTGACAAACTCCGGGTAGTCACTCCGGGTCCAGGTATTGGTAATCGGGACGGTGGCTCCGAGTACGAGTTACCCCTCTGACGAGAGGGACAGGTAGTAGATACTAGTCCAGAGGGATGGGATCCAAAATCCACCACGTGGAAATGACCCTGGCGATGGAATGGTACGGAATGTTGAGATTCCAAATAAATCTCGTCCAAGAGTAAAGAAAGGGAAAAGAAAACCCTAACAGAAACGTTATTTAGACCCTAGAATTACCCTTAGATCGTGACCTACCTCGAATTCGAGGGTTTTCTTCAAGAAACGGGAAGATTACAAAATGGCTTCCCTTAAATTGCTATGAAGTGGGTGCTTAAACGGCCAAATTTGCCACAAAATATATGGGAACGCTGGACCAGACAATCCTTTCCCAGAAATCGGTAAGATAACAGGTACGGTAGAAGGAACAGGATCCGTCCAGCTTCCAGGTACTGGCAAGCGCAGGAGAGACGTCTGACCGCTTCACTAGCACGCACCAAAAAAAAGGGAGATTTTTGACCGAAATTTGACAGAAGTTCTCTCAAGAGAGGGGTAGTAAAAAAAAACTCGCGGTTTCGAACTTCAAGAGTACCACCAATTTGAGGAAAACAAATTCACCAAGACAGATGGTAAAGGTCACTTTCTGGAGGTCAAAGGTGACGGGTGGTTTGTTTACCTTTGGAGGTTATAACGAATGAGGGTCGAAAATTCAAAGAAGGTAAAGTCGAAGATAACGGAAAGGAAAAGTTAAAGTCCATTTGTCTTTAGGAGATCCTGGGACAGAAGAAAATACTAATTAAATTACTCAAAATTTTCACGAAAGGGAAAGTACGAACACAAACGACACAAAGAAACGTTGGCAATGAAATTGAGGCATTGGAGGCCAAGACCAACACCCCCAGGCTGGTAATACGGGCAAAAGTGGCCCAGGTACCCTGAAATCTGGGAGCCCACAAGTTTGGTAGTCGAAAATTACGAAATTATTTCATTTCATCAGATGTTAGAAATGATAAATTTTTAGTCCCCAAGCATTAGTGGATTCCCTAAGCCCATCCACTCCGGGCAGTATAAACGGAACGTTACAATATATAGACGTATTAACCGCCTTTACCAAGCCCAAAAAGGCATATTCTCCGGTGTATACCAAGCCCGACACCTACTTACCCAGCCCGACTTCGGGCTTCGTAATTTTCACGTGTATAAATCGTTCCCCCAGCATTAGTACCATCCACAGACACGCGTGGCGCATTTTCGACTTGGCTTCGTAAAGTCGGTTTATATCTCAAAACATACACGTTTAGTTCGAGGGTTTGCCGTATAGGGGGCGTACGGTCGCTGATGTATATACACTGTAGATGTTCTCCGGATGTTAACCACCCCATGACGTTCAGCGCAGTATCCGAAGCCCGTCAACGCGGCAAACGCGCACAGCGCATTAAATGCCTTCCAATATTAATTTAAGTATTAGAACTGGTGGATGGATGAGCAAAAAGCCTCCAGACTCGTAAATCTCGATGTTAGCCACCCCAAGATGTTTAATGCAGTATCCGAAGTCAATGTAGCAAAAGAGCACAGCGCATTAAATGCTTCCCAAGAAAAGGTGCTTTTTCCAAAAATCAGTCAAACCAAAAATTAAAAAATACCGAGGCAGGTGATTTTTTATTTTTAAAGGAACACTATTTAATGTACTTTTAAAAGTTGAAGATCCAAACCTTTTTATAATACGAACAACTAATTCAAGGTTTTAAATAAAATTACCCTTTTTGTGATGCCTTAAGTATAAGAAATTTTGACCAGAAATTAGGCAGTGCATGTCTTTTTGAGTTTGGATATTATTTTATAAAGTTACATGGTGCTAAATTACTTGAAAATAAAAAAGGTCGTTCATTAATAAGTTGATTATTTAATTTAAATTCAATGACTTGCTTAGTCCAAATGACTACTGTAGTTTTTGAATACTGCCATATCAGTCACATCTTTTAATTGTAGGAGTTTTCTCAATTTTTTGCATTTTTCGAAAAAGTTGCTTTAAGTGTAATGAGTTTAAAGTAATGCATAAAATTCGTAATTCTTTTATTTTTAAAAAATAAAAAAAATGCAGAAACAGGTAACTTTGCATTTTAATTCTGCTCAAATTTGACCTAACTGAATCAGTCATGGCGGCCAATATGGCGGCGCCATGACGTCATCATAAACTTTTTTAAATACAACGATACAATTTTTTTGTATAATTAGAAGCTGTACTAATAAGCCTTTACAACTGTGCTACTTATTTTGGATGTGAGTGAGCCCAACGCAGAAAAAAAATTTAAATTTTTATAATAATATTCATATTTTTGATATCTTTCTAAAATATAATAAGAATGCACAAACAGGAAACTTATTATTTTAAGGGTGCTCAATTCTGACCTAAATGGATCAGTCACAGCGTCTAATTCATATGAATGTTTTACCTTACTTTAGACTAATTATAATTTTAATTTTTTTTTTCGTGTTTGCTTCACTCACATTCAAAATAAGTAAAGTCCTATTAATAAGACTTTTAATTATAAAAAAAAAGATATCGTTCCATTGGCCGCCCTGACTGATTCAGTTACGTCATTTTTAAGCCCAATTAAAATGCTAAGTTCCCTGTTTTTGTATGTTTTTAATTTTTGAAAAATAAAAGAAATATGAATTTTATACTTCACTTTATAATGATGATTTAAAAAAAAATTTACGTGTTTGGTTTATACATATTCAAAATAAGTAGTTGTAAAGGCCTTTTATTCTTCGACACTGTCAGAATTTACGATTTTTCTCCTGTGTAAGGAAGTTTTGACAAGTATCAACATGAAACGTCAGATTATTTTTAGCAGATTTAAAGCAATTTTAAGCCTTGTTGAGTTTAATTCGAAGAATAAAATTTTGTATCCAACTCGTTTTCGTGTAAATCGGTTCATTTATTTCACCTCGTGGATGTTAAACGTCTCGTTGGCACTCGACGTTTAAAAATCCACTCGTGAAATAAAGCGTCCGATTTACACTCAAACTCGTCGAATAAATAACTATTAGTAGAGCTTCTAATTATGCAAAAAAAAAGATATCGTTCCGTTTAAAAAATTCTGTAATGACGTCATGGCGCCGCCATCTCGACCGCCATGATTGATCCAGTCAAGTCAAATTGGAGCTCAATTAAAATGCTAAGTTACCTGTTTCTGCATTTTTTTTATTTTTGAAAAATTAAAGAATTAGGAATTTTATGCGTTACTTTAAACTCACTCTGAATAGTTGGTTCTGAAAATCTATTGGATCTGGTACTGGTTGACGTAGATAAAACTACTCAAAATTAAAAAAACACTGACAAGCCGAATTTCCGGTGAAAATAGCTTTGATTTGAAGTATAACAAAAGGGGTACCTAATGCCATTTAAAATGTTGAAGAAGTTGTATGTATTACAAAATAGGTTGGTGCTACAATTTTAAAAAGTCTCTAAAATGTGTCCCAGTGTAAAAAAATTGACCTGTGTCGGAAGTTCTAATTTTTTGTTTATTTTCTAAGATATCTAGGGAGGCTTGTTTAAAAAAACAACCCTCTAATGGAAGGCACATAGTGCGCTATACAGCCAAATTCCTGGTCAATGTAGCATTCATGTGAAGTATCACAAAAGGGATGATGTCTTCAAAATTTTGAAGAGGTTGTTTCTACTACAAAAGGGGTTGATGCTAAAATTTTTCAAAAGTACTTGAAAAAGTGCCCCCCTGTAAATATAAATTGACCTACCTCAGGATTTCTGATTTATCTTATTGATTTTAAATGTACATGGAACAAGTTTTAAAATGATTACATTCAAAATTTGTTTTAAATTGAAATAATATTAATATGAAATTTATTTATTGTTAAGTTTGTTTGCAGTTTTTTATTAGGCTCATTAGAACACTAGTACTGATATTCAACTAATAAGTTGAATATGATTATTATTAAAGTTGTTTTGTATGAGGTATTTTTTGTTGTCTCACTATTTAATTCAAGTTTAGTTCTTGAAAACAGTCCTAACAATTTCGTCTCAAAGAAAACGTTTACGAGTTTTTTATTGGCATGTTTACAATTTGTGGTAATTTCGTGTGTTCAAAATTGCGAAAAATATCTCTAGTGCGTCTTACGAATCTTACACCAGAACATTTGCTAAAATGGGATGTCGATTATAATTTTCCCGAATTTTTCTTACTTTGTTGAAATTTCTTTAAAAATTATTTTTTTTACGATTAAGGAGGTTACAAGGAATATCTGTATCTAAAAATAATGTTTTTATGTGCTCAAATAAGGCCAAACTAAAATTAAAACTAAAAATATTTACGAAGTACGGCGTTCAAAATTCAAGCTGTTTTATTGGTTGATACCAGTAAGTTTTCGAGTTGTTGTTTATAATTTCTTTATCTAACGTTAAAATACAATTTACTAACAACAAATTACTTATCAATATTGCTTTAGGTGCTCAGGAAATTTGATTATCAAAACTTCATTTAATTCTTGTTTATTTGTTAAAAGCAAGTGAAAACCAAATCATTTCTTACGAAAAAGAAAATTTACGTTTTTTAATGTCATGTATTCAGTCTGATATAGTTTCGTCCTAGAAATTTTGAATAAATGTTTCTATAACATCTTGATAATTCTGCTCCATTTGATTTGCTGAAATGAGGTGTAGATTAATTTTTTTTATACCTTTCTTGTTTTTTAATAATTGCATTTTTTAAAAGTTATATCGATTATAATATATTTGTTTATTGATGTAATAATGTAGGTATTATTCAAGTAAAGTCAAAATTAAGGACCATTTTACTTTTTTGTAGGAACTTGTTATTTTTTTATTTTTTTTTAAACTTTATTATTTAACCTTGAAGTACAATTTTCTAACAAGTTGCTAACTATAAAGCAAAATCTGCTCACAGCAAATTTTATTAGGCGATATACAGCGTTGGGCGAAAGTCTGGAACCAAGCGTTTTGTGTCTAAACTATGTACTTTACGAAAAAACTAATTAGTACATCATCAACTACTTTAAAAATGTGATGATTTTTCGAGAATAAATTTTTTCGAAATTCCTTTTAGTTTTCGAGTTCTACAAAAAAAAATTTTTTTTCAAATGGCACCCTACTATGGCGATTTTTTTGGGAAAAGATTATGCCTTAGGAATTACATCTAAGTCAATAATATTGTTTTTGAACCAGTGGTTTTTTTTAAATAAATTATTAAAATTGCGGTCCGAACTCAATACGAAGATTTTTCGAATTTGGCCGAAGTGGTTGTATGGATGGATTTTTGTCCACTAATTTGATTCGTAAAATTTTTCGCAATTATAAACATCCATGGATACAACCACATCGGCCAAGTTCGAAAAACCTTCGTAATGAGCTTGGAACGCAATTTTAATAATTTATTTAAGAAAAACAACTGGTTTAAAATTAATTTTATTAAAGTAGGATTTGGTTTTAGAGCTTAATCTTTTACCAAAAAAATCGCCGTAGTAGGGTGCCATTTGAAAAAAATTTTTTTGAATAACTCGAAAACTAAAAGGAATTTCGAAAAAATTTATTCTTGAAAAATGCCCACATTTTTAAAGTAGCTGATGATGTACTAAATAGTTTTTTTGTAAGGTACATAGTTTAGGCACAAAACGCTTGGTTCCAGACTTTCGCCCAACGCTGTACATGATTTATCAATTTAAGATTTTTAATTTTTTGTAAGTTTTCTGTGATATTCTGAGGAGAAACGCCTCATTTAAGTTGCAGTTTTTTTCAGATAAGAAAAGCATCATCAATAAGAGTCATTACACAAAATAAAAAAACAAGTGCCCCTTTTTAATAAGGCTAGATCATAGATCATAAAGATAAAATCTTTTGTGTGTAGTTATGCTTAATTATTATTAATATTTTTTTGATTATTTTTTTGTTATATTACATTACTGTTTTAATCGTTTAATACTTATCGGAAAGGTAATGGAGGGTACTATTAAAAACAGAAAACAAAACTGACCGTTGCCATTTAAAAATAATAATAATAACGTCATAAATAGATAAATAAAATCAATCTGTTCAAAGATTTTTTGAAAAATGACCGACAACAAAAATATAAATTTATGCGTGGCTTTAAGCTTACCCTACGTAATTTGGTAATTGGACATTTTTAACTTTGAGAACTTTTTGGCGAAATGCAAAATGTAAGTCTTCACTTGTACTAAATAAATAAATTCAATAATAGTTATTTTTGCATTAAGGGCGTAAAAAGCTTTTATTTGTTTTACTGTGATTCACGACAAATAAAGAATAATTATGTACATTTTGCACAATTTGTTACCAATTTGTCAAATAAATAATTTATCAAAGAATTATCAATAAATAAGAATGAAAATGGTAAGCGTCGATTACCGAAATTGTCTTTTTTTAATAACGAGTGGCAAACTTGTAAATGCGTAATATTGATTGCATCCAGAATTTGGTAAGCCTTATTTTATTATTCATGAATCGCCTTCTATTTAGCATTAATTTATCGAATTTTGCTATTTTATTTTTATTAAACTAGGTAAAAATTCATAACAATACAAACGAGAAATCAGATAAGACATCATTACCACGTAATATACGAGTATACTAGAAATTAGACTGTAATAAGTACGTAAGTTATTGTTCCTACTATTATTTAGGTGCCCGATGCTGAAAAATAATCCAAGCGGCAATTTAACTTAGTGAGTAAATATGGGCAACACTGTCGGGCTTCGTATAATGCGCAAAACATGCTTAATATATACAAACGGGACTCTCATAGTGGGTAAAACATAGTGGGCTTTGCAAAATCTGAGATATATATTTTCAAATGTATGTTGAAAAAACTTACCCCTCTGCGGTTGCGAATAATAGTTTTTAATTATAGAATGCGTTTGTGCAGAATATACAGCTCTAAGTATAAAGGAAAGCCCGGGCTTCTTAGTGCCTATAGAACATACCGGGCTTGATAAAGATAGCTGGGTATGTATATATATATATATATATATATATATATATATATATATATATATATATAAGGACATAAGTTTATATACTGCTTAGTATAAATGTTGACATTTAAAGGTGAAGGTGTTCTAAATTCGCCGATAAATAACCTACCCATAGAATTACATATTCCTGGATATCAGTTTTGCGGACGCGGAATTCATCTTCAAGATCGTTTACGTAGAGGTGATCTAGGAATCAATAAATTGGACCAGGCTTGCAAAGAACACGATATTGCATATTCCCTATCAAATAATTTAAAAGATAGACACACCACAGATAGAATACTTGAGAATAAAGCCTGGTCACGTGTTAAGTCTAAAGACGCTTCTTTTGGCGAAAAAGCAAGCGCTTGGCTCGTCACAAACGCTATGAAAATAAAACGAAAAATAGGAATGGGTCTAGAACCGAATCAGTCGTTTAAACAAGTTGTTCTAAATCCGCTTCGTAAAAAATTTTAGTCTTACCAAGGATTAGAACATGATAAGGATCACATTCGCAACGTATTAAAGGAGGCAAAAATTGCGGTTAAAAAAATTAAAAATCGTAAACGCATTAAAATTCCACGAATATTACCATTACCCAAAGTAGGTGGTATATTGCCCCTTTTGCCATTAATTTTTGGAGGTCTGTCAGCTCTTGGCGCCTTAAGTGGAGGCGCTGCTGGTATAGCAAAAGCCGTAAATGACGCAAAAGCAGCAAAACAAAAACTGGAGGAAGAACAAAGACATAATAAGACAATGGAATCTATCGCTATAGGAAAGAAAGGAAGTGGTTTATATCTCATTAAACGCCGTAGAGGATTTGGTCTATACTTGAAAAAGTTTTAAAAAAACTATCAATAAAGCTACCTAGGCGTCCGTTAACTGATGAAGATTTAATCAAATTTGCTGCAAAGTTAAACATTCATTACTTTCGTGGAGTGTTTATGAGAGATAACTTACCGTTATCTGGACCGAAAAGATATGAATATGGCATTGTAAATTTAGATTCTAGTAAGGGATTAGGAACTCATTGGGTAGCTTATAAAAAAATAGATAATAACGTACATTATTTTGATAGTTTTGGTAACCTCAAACCACCAATAGAATTGATTGATTATTTTAAAAACTGTCAAATATATTTTAACCATGATCGGTTTCAGAAATTAAATTATAATTGTGGTCATTTATGTTTACAATTTTTATGTAATAGAGAATAAAACCAAGTTGTAGCTATTGTTTATTTTAGTCATGTCTTTAACGTTTACTCTGAAAGGTCGTTCCAGCTTCCTCGAAGCTGACTTTTATCCACCAATAGAAATTAATCCTAATAATAATTATTCATTAGGTTTAATTGGTTTGTTTCCATACAACAGTATTCCGAATATTGAAGATGGTGTAAATAATAAACTTTATGTATCATCATCAAAAAATCAGAAAGAATATCAAGTTTTGAGTATACCTACTGGTTCATATGAAATTGGTGATTTAGAACGATACATTAGAGATAATTTAAAAAAAATAACAGACCCATCAATTAAAATAGAAAAAGCGTTTTCATTGAAACCAAATAATAACACCTTAAAAGCTGAACTGATAAGTGTTTATTATATCGATTTTAATCATGAAGACAGCATCGGAAGTTTACTAGGGTTTTCCAAAAATGTTTTAGAACCAAATAAAAAATACGAGTCAGATTTACCTGTAAATATTATTAAGGTAACATCGGTTCGTGTTGAATGTAATACAATATCAGGTTCTTACTACGGAAGTAATAGTTCTCATACAATTTATGAATTTTCTCCATCCGTCGACCCTTGATACGCCATAAATATTGAACCATCAAATCCTATATATTTGCCGATTATAAATAAAAAGATCATTAGTAAATTAGCTATTGATCTTGTAGATCAGAATTTTCAACCAATTAATTTCCGAGGTGAAGAAGTAGTTGTACGTTTAGAGTTAAAAAATAATGGGCCTAGTTTTTTCTAATATAACTAGCCCCATTTCTCAGCAAAGTTCAGTTTTTATTAAACCATTAACGACGTCATTAAAATGACATTAAAAAGTGTTCAAATTTTCCAGTCATTAGGCTATAATGTCAGAAAAGTTAGAAATATTCAACGCACCCCTTTTCGACCACAGCATAAGTAAAGAAGACGAACGGACTTATCATCCTCATGTTAAATCATTTGATTATAATGATGAGATAGAGATTGATATTAATCAGCAAGATGCATTTATTTGTATGGCAGATTCTTACCTTTGCATTGAAGGACTTTTCGAATTAACGCCGGCTGGCCCCGACGTAGCTGGGGAATGCAAATTAATCAATAATGCAGGTGTACATTTATTTGAATCAATAAGTTATGAATTTAATGGTAAAGAAATTGAAAAACTACGAGATCCTGGAACTTTATCATCAATTCGAGGATATATTTGTTATAATAAAGACGAATGTAAAGGCTTGATGTTGGCGGGATGGAAATGACATTCAGACAATGGACAGAAATAATAAAAAATTTTGGTTTAGAATACCATAAGGTTTTTTGTTTGGGATATTCCGCGATTACAAACACGTCATGATTGGACGTCATAAGATAAGACTCGTGCGTAGTCGTACTGATAAGAACTCTTACGTGGTTATCAATGGGGAAAAGAAAGCAGCTGTGAAAATTAATAATATCAATTAAAAGTAAAACATATTTTTCCAAACGACAAATTAAAACTTCAATTACTTCAACAGATGAAATCAGATGAGCCCATATCTATTGGCTTTCGTAAATGGGAATTGTATGAGTTACCTGCATTAGGTACAGGTACTAACAAAGAGGTTTGGAGTATCAAAACATCAACAAACATAGAAAGTCCAAGATATGTTATTTTAGCATTTCAAACAGATGTTAAAGACAATGAAAAAAAAGATAACTCAAAATTTAATCACATAAACTTGAGAAACTTTCGTGTATGGTTAGGCTCACAGATGTATCCACATGAAGCATATAATCTTAATTTTGAACAAAATCAGTATCTTGAGGCTTATCAGGCATACGTTGATCTTTCCAAAACTCTTAGTGAACACAGCTTGTCAAATATTATAAATAATTATATAATATTCGCAAGTAGAGCTTTATTTATCGTTGATTGCTCAAAACATGATGAATTACTTAAGTCATCAACAATTGATGTTAAAATTGAATTTGAAAGTAACGAGAATTTTCCCGAAAGGACCCGTGCTATTTGAATAATTGTACAAGATAAAGTTATTGATTACACACCTTTAAGTGGAATCGTAAGAGAAATTATTAAAAAAATAATGATTTATCTTTCGAAGTAACCGCAACATCCGTTTTATGACTTTGTTATCTCTTAAATAGTTTATGCGATTTACAGTATTTTTACAATTGCTTGTGGGTAGTGCATTATTGTCCGAATCATACGCTCTTACAGTTCGTTGTCTAAAATTAGTCTGCTGCTATCAGCCAAAACAGAAGGACGTATAATGTAAGTGCTATTTTTTATTACTATTTCATTATTAGTAATCTTTTTTTTTTAGATTTTCTTAATAAGTTATTTATCTCTTGATCGTGTACTGATGTTTAAGTGCGATCAGTGTGGTAAAGAATTTACACGCAAATTCAGCTTAAAACGTCATTTACAACGTTCTTGCAGTCGACTTTGTACAGCTAAATTATCCGCTCAAGAAAAAACTACTACAAAAGAACATACCAGTATTAAAGAACCACTCAAGGGCTCCACTCTTTCGAAGCCTTCAAACGAAGCGGATGTTAAAATTGTAATTAGTATAATCCGACAATTATAAGAACGTAAACAATGGATACTTTACCGAAATTATATGACTTAAATTCTGCTGTAAAAAGGTTACGACAACTGTTAGAAAACGTCATTTTCGATATTAATCACTCCCAAGTTTATAATGCTAATGAACTGAATCTGCAGCATCGTTTTCAGACGGCAATTACTATTTGTGAACGTTTTCTCTCAAACAGTATTGACATCAACATGTTATGTCAGTTATTACAAGATTGTGAAATGGATGGATTTATCGATGAACTAGTACCATACCTACCGCAAGAATTAGAACAAAAATTTGTTCCTGTTGACACCCAATATGAATCAAATGTGTTTTAAATTGTAATTATTTAATAAATACATGTTCTTGAAACGGTGTTTTACTTCAAAATGATTTGGAAATAATAAAACTAAATTTACGAGTTTTTATTAGGGAACAGTTTCAGCCTGTCGTAAATACATAATTTTTTTCATTGATTAATTAAACTATCGAAAAATGGATAGATGGATTGGCAAAATCTATTGCGACTAAGAAATAACTATGATTAATATTGCTTTATAATAAAGTAATTATTACTTTATGCATATTTTCAGTTTGTAGATCAACACAACTTTGACCTTGAGTTTGGTCCCGCCAAAGTTCCACGTGTGTTTGTGGTCATTCCTCATCCTGTATATTGTGGTTTCGTACGATTACCAGTTATTATCATATTGTTCTTATTAAAATTTATATAATAACGAAAATTGCGGTTTCCATTACTCATCCTCTTGTTCATCACAAGTCTATATAAACTGATAAAAACAACGCGTGACTTTATGCATATTTTCAGTTTTTGGATTTATTAAGATTTCATTATTAACTAAATACAAACACAAATTTTTGGTAGTTAAAGTTTCACGTGTGTGACTGGCTTTTGTGATCATTTCTTATCTTGTTTATTGTGGTTTCTTACGCTTATCAACACAACCTTGACCTTGAGTTTAGCCCCGTGTGTTTGTGGTCATTTCTCATCCTGATTATTGTGGTTTCTTACGTTTATCAACTATTATCTTGCGGTTTTTATTAGTCATCTTGTTGTTAGTAGTAAGAAGGGCCCATTAGTGCGACCTTGACCCAGGTCACGGTCAAAGGTCAAGGTCAAAGGTTAATTGCATTTATTAATTAGGACTTAATTAATTAGGTCATTTTTCTTAATTAGGTTAATTAATAATTACACCGTTAATTAGTATGTGGTTAATTAGTCCTTAATTAATTAGGTCATTTTCTTAATTAGGTCAATTAATAATTACACCGTTAATTAGTATGTGATTAATTAGTCGCAATTAATTAAAGCTTAATTAATTAATTGGTTCATTTTTTAATTGGTCAATTAATAATGATTCAGTTAATTAATATCAAATTAATTACTCTAATTAGATGACTGTTAATTAGCGTAAGTTTAATTAGTAATTGATTTAATAAGCTGTAATTAAGGGCAATGAAATTTGCATAACAATCATGCAAGTCGAGACTTGTCTGAGACATGTTTGAATAGGTTGAAACTTGTCTAAACTTGTCTACTCTTGTTGAAACTGTATTTAATCTGAAATTAATACAATTTTAAGTGAAATTTGCAGTTCATGAGCACGATTCAATGTACCTACTAAATCGAATAGAGAGTGATAAGTGTTAGCTCAAATGTACAAAATTTATTGTTATGACCGTAATGTCGTGTGAACTTTTGGGGGACAATAATTGTCCTTTTTTGAGAAATTTGAGCAGGTGTGCGATACTAATGTTTTCCTATTCTTATGCAATATAAGGATGAGGTGATTATAGGTGAAACGTTCAAATTTATCGTTATGACCGAAATATCCTGGGAACTTTTCTGTCGATGTTTAATTTTTGGGGAACTATTGTTTCTTTATTGATAAATTTTAGCAGGTGTACTATACTAATATTTTCCTATTCTTGTACAATATAAGGATGCAGTGATTACAGGATTACAGGTGAAACATTTTGTGTGTAAACAGTGAGAAACGGCAGGTACTTCTTTGATCTTGACAAAGGGAGTAACCCAGTGGTCCGAGTACGCAGGTATAAGGGATATTGCGATTTGAATTTGCAATTGTTCTTTTTTGAAATACTATATGTACAGTTGGATGCAATAAAAACGGAAAATTGAAATTTCTTCAGATTGAAAGAGATCTTGATTGTCAATTTGACAGCTGTCACATTCAAACAATTATTGCTCTATGGCACATTAAAATGCACTGGACTAGGTTTAATAAGGTTTTTAATAATAATGTTACCTTAGGACACTGAAAACTACCGGTTCAGCAGATAATAATTTGATGACTGCGTTGAAGTTGTCAAGTTTTGAAAAAAGCCAAAAAAAAACTAAGGAAAAATATAAAAATCTGACATTTTTATGCTATGACATTTTCCGTTTTTATTGCATCCAACTGTATCTTAAAGTCCAAATAATACTTTATAAATTTAGAATTATTATATGCTTTATTAGTGCGTGGGAACCTTTGTCTATGGATGAAGTAGAGGTTATAAAATAATTCTTGATATGTGTTGTACAATCTGCATATAAATGAATGTACGATCGTAGTAGGTATTAAAAGCTTGCCGCTTCTTTCGAGAAAAAACGAACACTGTTAGTATATGAAAAATTTGGTTTTACTGGCTGCCTAGGTAGATAAAAATTGGTACTTTTCAGAAATTTTATATAAATTCCATAACCAGCTGAGATCCTACACTCTTTTATAAACAGTCCGTATATTAGCATTATGGTGGTAGTAAATTACTATAATTTGCTCTTGATTGTAGTTTTAAATTGGCAATACATATAACTAAGAAACGAGTTGGTCAATGTAAATCTTACAAAATATTATAAGTTGATGAGCTAGACGCAAATTTATAAGGATATGGGAAAAGGTTACAGATTTAAAACTTATGAGTCGTATTTTTATTTATTTATACAAGCCTTAATTAATTACTTCTTTACAATTTACAAAAAAAAATAAAAAATAAAAATAAAATAATAAAATTATTGAAAACCGTATGGTACTGTATCGAAAGAGGCTTCTAAATGACGGCATTTAACGACTCTCTTTTTCTTCTTGCGTCCTCTTGTCTGTGGCACTTAAAAATGTGTTTAGCCATCCTGTGCCATACCAGCCTATGCAGTTTGTTATAAAGACATGTCACCATAGCGTCTACAACATAAACAATTACTCGTGAGTAATAAATGACGCAATACTCTAAATTAAACTTACCAGTGCATAAGCTGGCTGATGGTTTTCTTATAGGACTGTCCATATTTTAAAAGAACCAACTTTCTTTTTTATAAATAAAATTCACTGGGGAAGCACTCGTAGGTACCTAACTTAAAATAAAATCTGCAGAAGTTTCGTATATTTATACAGGATGTTTTGTGGCAAAGAAGTTATATTAGAAAAAGACGAGAACTCACAGCTGAGCTGTTGTAGCCTCTAGTTTGCTCCACCTCCTCAAATTTCGACCAATAAAGATTAAAATCCTATTTAATAAACACAAAATTGAAATGGAAGGGATGTTATCCCGTCAGTTTCATAAGTCTTTTTTTTCTATTTATATCTGTCTTTCTTTCTTAGTACTCTCTGATTCAACACTACAAAAATGCCAACATTGCATTTTACCAGATTATTTTTAAATAATATTTAAATAACATTTAAAGTATTTTTATATAGTATTGCTATTAACGTCTGACCAAAATCATCAACGGAATTATGTACTTTTCTAATTGCGTTGCCTCTACTTACATCAAGAAGCGTAAATTTTTTTAAAGTTACTTTCTTTCATTTTATTTGATGCTTTTTTATAAAAATAAATAAATATGCGTATGGTGGTAATGCCATCACCCAAGTGCCAGAGTTTTCAGGTCGCATCTACAGCCTCTGACCTGACCTAACGACCACTAACTAGTAGTAACCGGGACCGACGGCTTAACGTCTCCTCCGAAAGACGAGTTAGTTGCGATGTTTTTGGCATTACATTATCCGGTCACCCATCCAAGGAGTGACCGGGGTCAGTGCTGCTTAACTTCATAAACTAATGAAAACCTATGAAATCAGCTAGTCTATGCTTTTTTATAATCTTTAAGTATGAATTATTTTCTCTATAACATTTTATACAAGCAGCATTATTTTTATCAGTTTCATATAATGGTGCATTTATAAAGTTCATATCTTGAAATTGCAACATTTTGCAATAACAGCTAATTGTATGTTATGGTATAGTTTAGGTATTTCTGTTTTAATTTTTTTTATTTATTAATTAATCGCGAATATTCCTGACATAACTTTCAAATGTCGTTTATCAATTATACCTTTTTAGCTGAAAACGCCAACTTTATTACCATCATTATTTGTTTATATGGTTACAAGTTACAAATTAGTCGCTAAAAATATTTTATTTTTATTAAAAATCTTAATTTTGTTAATTAATGTATTTGGGATTTAGTAAGCGGGAACATTTTATCAAATTTAAAAAAACTTGGCCGATATAAAATTGTTGTAAAGAAAAGTAATGTTTGTAATAGTTAAGAAAATCAAAAGTAAAGAACACACTGTTAACTTGAAGATTGCGTCTTCACTCAAATAAGGTTTTAAAAAAATGACATTACGCGTACTCGTATACATTACTCGAAGAGAGTTAAATTCAAATATTAGCAACGAATTTTCCAATAAGCGTAATCTAAGTTAAATAAAATACATACAACTACTTACTAATTTCTAGTTTGCATCCACATACAAATAAGATTTAAAAAATTTGACGTTATGAGCTAAAAAGTAATAATAAAAAACCAAGCTTTATAAGTACATACTGCTGAAATGCATAATGAAACGAACCTTGACATTATTTACATACAAACTGATATTTGTACCTAGTCTGCAGTATCAATTCTATAACAGTCAGATTTTAACTGATGCGAATTGTTGTCTCCAAAAGGTATCTGCACGATAGCTAACGATACTATCTAAACACAAAGGTTCCCACGCTGTAACAAAGCATACAAATTTATTAAGTGCTATTCAGACTTTAAGATACACATAATATTTCAAAAACAACAATGTCAAATTCAATTCGCAGTACCCCTTATAACTGCGTATTCGACACTAGATTACTCCCTTTGTCAAGATCAAAAAGAACCTGTCCTTTCTCACTGTTTATACACAAAGTGTCACCTGTAAACATTGCACGCTTAAACTGTATTAGAATAGGAAAACATTTTAGTATAGTGTACCAGCATAAACTTGTTAAAAAGGAACAATTTCTTTAATAGATGAATTTACCAATAAGCGTAATCGAAGATAAATGAGAATTAAGATTTACAAGAAAAAATAACATGCTTATAGCTACAAATTTCTTGTTTGCAACACGTACAGATAGGATTAAAAAAATTTGACGTTATGAGCTAAAATGGAATAATTAAAAACGCTCTTTAAAAGTTTAGAGACAAGGAAACAAATAATAATCACTACTCAACACAAGTTTTGTCCTTTGAACAATGTGAGTAAAATTTGATACTTCTGCTTAGACTTATAAATAAATAAATATGAATATGCGTATGGTGGTAATGCCCTCACCCAGGTGCCAGAGTTTTCAGGTCGCATCTACAGCCTCTGACCTGACCTAACGACCACAACTTAGTAGTGACCGGGACCGACGGCTTAGCGTCTCCTCCGAAAGACGAGTTAGTTTATGTTTTGTTAGTTTATTAAAACTATTATAAAAGCGAATTTTGTAACAGGCTTTGAAATATCTTGTAAGTTTTAGTTGTCAAAATAATTTTTATGTGCTGTTACTGTTCTCGCGAAAACTAGTTTACTGTAAAAGTAGTTTCTTTCTATGTAAAAACATCAGAAAATAAAAATCACATGGAAATAACTTGCAAAAATCATCCTTAAGTCGTTCTGCCACATTTAAGAGTTAATTTGTGTTCAATTATATAAATAATTTTTGGGAGCAATAATTAAAATTTAAAAATTTCTGTGGATATTATTTATAAACGTGACGTGATGAGATCAAACTGACAGTTAAAGACATCACACTATTTATGTTTCACATAGAGGACAAAGAAAATCATCAAATTTGCTGTGTAGCGTAATTTATGAAAAAAAAACCTAGTGAAATGCATAATAAAATAAACTTTCACACTATCTACATACAAATTGTTATTTGGTTCTGCAATATCACTATCACGGCAATATGCTAAAAGGTGCAATTTATGTAATATACAACAATTTTATTAAACTGCTAAAAAATGACGCTACTGATATAGAAATGTTACATGGTTAAGAAGATTTAAAAAAAAGTCTTTAATAATATGAAAGAAAACGTTGCAATATATTAAGGTGACTTCCGTGGATACCTGACTAGCGTAAATTTTATCTTTACGAGTTATGGTTAGAAAATGATAGAAAAAGAAATATTATTAAGTATGTAAGATGTTTGTCAAAAACTTATTTTTCAGGACTTAGTTATACACTTTGTTGAATATGTATCTTTTTAGATGTACTAATAATGTATATATAAACGTGTTTCTAGTAATGCGAGCGTTATGAAAATTCATTCATGTAAAAATTGCACAAATTTTATTCGTAACTGATATCTACTTATCTTACTTAGGTACCTGCTTGTTTGATAAATATGATTGGTGCACAATTTAGGTACAATAGTGAGACCGTGATTAAAGGTTGATTGATGTTTAACTTATTTACAATTTATTTATTTAATTAATCTTGAATTTTGTTTTTGATTTTCGAAATGATTTGGCTCGTCTAGTTAATTGAGTCTCTAAATGATTGTTTCACTTACCTACGTTGTGTCTGTTTGATGTACGAAGTCACTCTTATAGTGATATTGCAATTGTAGTTTAATTCTTATCAGAAAGGGTCCAGGATTTATCCGTAACACAAGTCCGGATTCAAAGTTGTGTCAAAACGCATGGGAGAAGAAATTTAAACCACAAGTTTCCTCCAAAGTTATTTATTACAAGAAGAATGAATATTCCGTTGGATGGATTACAATAATCAATGGTTATGAAAGTTTGATCAAATTTGGCCAATTATTTATTTGGATTTCTATGATAAAGTCGTCAAATATATCCGAGTCGTAACCACAATTCGTTTTGAATTTGAATTAAAATTTGTTTTGTTGTCGCTGAGCGATACGAAGAGATTTTCTTGATAACTCTTTGTTATTTAACCTGAATTAATTTAATTCAGTAAAGTCCAGCAGATTTAACCTACGTTTCAGACGATATTGTTCGAACTCGTATGGTCCAGGCAACTAAAAGCGCGTTTTTAAACTACTTGTACCAGAGTCGGATTTTAACATGCTCTCGGAATGTTTGATAAGTGCATCGCATTTAATTGTTGCGCCCTAGTGCCGGAATACCGTCTCCGGTAAAAGTCAGGTCAACACCTGGAACAATTCCGAACAAAACCCGGACACACAAGATTTTACAAATCAATCTGAATAAATGTAGAAGTAATTTCTCTCTAAGGGTTTCCCGTCCACGAGCTTTGACAAAGACTTGTTCAGAACCTTGCCATTTCGCGATATCAGTTTATTACAGATAATCACGGATGATTATGTCTGCTCGATCGTCCGTAGTAGCCTACAAGTACATGGAAGTACTTGCCGTTGGGAAGGGAATTACAACGTCCATTCTAAGTACAACGGGCGGAAACTACGACCTGCCACCGCGTCATAGACCTTGTTAAAGTTGGGGAAGAGCGTCCCCGAGGACTACGACTCTTCCCATGAAGATGGCCAACTCACGAGCCTGTAATTTCTGATCTGGGCGCAAAGGAGAAACCTTCCTTTGCTTTATCGCCTAACACGTCACGACAGAGAAATCGTTCTACTCTAACCCTATCCTTAACTAGCAACAAATCATTCTATTTCGTAAGGTTTCGGAATATGAACAGTTAAACTATTTGTGTACAACAGTTTGACAAGCACCATGGTTTTTGGTCTTAGATTTTAGTTGTTGTTTAATATTTGTTAGATGCCGTTTCACTCAAATTTGTTGTAACAAACTGAAATTTCAATAATGAAGGTGATGTGGGAATTCTAATATTGTAACTTAAACCTGTGATATTCAAATCGGAATTAGAATTGATTGTTGCGAAGTGTTTTAAGTTAAAATACTTTATTTAAACTTGAATAATTAATCTCTGGTAAAGCGCGAAATTTTGAAAAATATTTGATCTCCGAAATTTGGGTGAACAAATAATTTGTGGTCACGAGAACTTTATGAGATGAATGATAATGTTCACTATTACGCAATGACTTTGAAGAAACTCAAATAATATTATAAAAGTAAATGAATAAAATTAATTAACCCTTTTGAGGGCCTACCTAAAAATTTTAATCCTCCAAACGCAAGGGCTGTTAGCTGCTCCTCAGGCGTTGCAGTTCGCAGCACCAATTATTCGAACTAACACTAAAACTTGTTTTTAACTTATTCCACTAATCACTTAACTCTAGCACTTAATTTAAGAATTTAAATTAATTTATTTTAAAATTATGATTAACTGTATTTAGCACACTAAAAGTAAAAGACGACTTTGTTTTTTTTAACTTTCTAGAAAAAAAATTAAAAAGCTGCACGAAAATCGACTAACTTGAAAGGCAGTCAAAAATCGAATCCTTCTCCAAACCAAGGGCTAATCTTGCGTAAGCTACGCTAACTCGCTTACCCCACTACCCTCGTTAAGTAGTTTCCACATATGCGACATTATGCAAATTTGACTCTTATGATGTCTTGGCATTTGATCAAACCTCGTTTAACTCTCTTAATATTATTATTAACTAACAGTTGGGGTGTTTTCCGATTGTCAATTTCATTATTATTTAACATTAAATTCGGTAATCGTCGTTCTAAACTGAATACAATACAATAACGCTATGGAATTACCCCAAACATCCTGAAAGAGAAATTAAACTCCAAAATGGGTTGTTGTTAGATCTGAAGTTGTTTTTGGGACTTAAGGAAGTGGGTTTGATGTAACAACAAATTTTGTTTGTTTAAATAATACAGAAAATATATGGAAGAACCCCGTGAGGAAACTGTAATTTTGGCCGTACTACCCCTTGTTAGATGTCGCCCCCAGTACTACATCGGTACTATTTTTACATTTCCGCGTTTTCCTTCAATTTCCTTAGGGATTTTCCTGTCTACTTTCCTCCTAGGATTATGTTAGTAACGGGCAGCAATCGTGTCATGCAATATTTGCTTACAATAATTTAATTAAATAAAATGATTTATAAATCCGAATTACGACGGCTGCAACTTAAATATAGGGTTGAATTTTACACCAAAATGTTCAGAAAAATTCCGCGTGTTTTTCTACACTACCGGTTTCGTGATCTGATCTTGATTAAACAAAGAAATCGTTAATTACGCTGCAATTTCTGATAAGGAATGCACAGGTGCGCTTGTAATTTGATATTCTTTTAAAAGCTCTGTTCTGTAACGAATTTGTCAACACCCCCGATTCAAGCGGCACTTGACCAGCGTCGTTTTGGCTATGCTAATCTATTTAACAGACATGCATTTCAACCGGCCAATTCGTTCTTGAAGTTTTACAACAATTCGTTAACAATTAAATAAAAAGGAATTTCGATTCTTTCTCGAGTTGTTTACTGATCATCATCGTGATTTAAATTAGCGAATGAATTTCTTTCTTTATAAAACGTGACTAGTTAATTTCTAAACAAAACACTGGATTTATTTATTTAGTTTTATCAATAAATTTTGACTATTTAAACAAACTATATTAATTATTATTTTGTGAGAAAATCATTGAATTATCTGGGCGACTGGGGTGCAGAGCCAGGCCGTCGCCAACCCCCAGAACTTTGCATATCCACTTGTTAAAACACATGGCCTTTTGACCACCCAATTCGGCGATTTGTAACGCTCTTTAACAGTTCTTGGAAAGTTTCGTGGGCACGATAATTTTCTAAACATTTTAATGCTAACAAAGGAATAAATAAGTTAAATTAAAATTGTTGGAATTTGAATGAATATTGCAACGAAGCTAAACGTTTAAACTGACTCCGAATAATTTGTGCTGGTTCATAAAATAAAATTATAAATACCGCGATCATCACAGTACTCTTTTAAATTTTGCATGTGTTACCACTAGGTCATTTGAAATTTGCTGTCGGACAGTGAAATAATATTCGTCCATTGTTATTTTTTACTTTATAAACAGTTATTAATTTAAAAATTCATAGATTTATTGTGTAAGTAATTTGAAGGTGTTCTAATTTGTTAGATAAAAATTTTGCGAGCGAATGAATTAAAGAAAACATTACCTCTAGGTTTCTGAAATCCAAAATAACAACACCAATATTATAGTGCAATGAAATGAATAAGAATAATTTTACATTACTTTGTTGCAATCTCTAAATTACATGTATTAATTTTGATTCGTTGCCTTACATTTTGTAAAAATAGCTTGTCATTTCTTTCAACATCGATATGAGCAAGATGAGAACAAATTTCAGTGATAATAATCGCTAGCACTTAAAGTCTTAATTTTATGAAATAGTATTAGTCCATTTATAAACAAAATTAATAAAGAATATGTGTAAAATTGGCTTAATTTAAAGAGCGAATGTTCAAAAGATCGAAAAGTCCGAAAACAACGAAACGTTTACAACTATTTTTAGGTGTCGGAAGTGCAACTTGTTACAGTTCAAACTTTTTTCTTTTTTTTCAAGTACCGGAGCTTAGTTGTTACGTGTGGTTAGATTATAGAATCAGCTAATTTGCTTTCCGCCTTTATTGTTTTAGTCAACTTAAAGAAATTTCAAAATAACTTAAAGAAAAGTCTTTGGTTTCAACACTATTGTAAATAATTCTCATAGTCTAAGTTCCTTTGGCTCAAACAAAATCGTTTCTCATCAAAACACTTTCGGCAATCATTATAATCTAAAGCTATATTCACACGTGGCCGTCGACTGACCGCCACTAGGCCGTCCCTTGCTTGCCACCCCCACAGCCAATCACTCATGTTCTAAAAAAAAAAAATTCGAAACTATTAGGCGCCTGGAGTACCTATTGCTTTTTTCGGTTTCAGCTTTATCTACTGTTGGGGCTCAAGCACCATTGGATCTTAGCTGTCGTTTTCCCGGAGGGAGTAACGACAACTAAGCCCAGGTGCTCGATCCCTACAGTGAATAAAGCTGAAACCGAAAAAGTAATACTCCAGATGCCTAATAGTTTCGAATTTTTTTTTTTTTTAGAACATGAGTGATTGGCTGTGGGGGGTGGCAAGCAAGGGACGGCCTAGTGGCGGTCAGTCGACGGCCACGTGTGAATATAGCTTTAGATTATAATGATTGCCGAAAGTGTTTTGATGAGAAACGATTTTGTTTGAGCCAAAGGAACTTAGACTATGAGAATTATTTACAATAGTGTTGAAACCAAAGACTTTTCTTTAAGTTATTTTGAAATTTCTTTAAGTTGACTAAAACAATATAGGCGGAAAGCAAATTAGCTGATTCTATAATCTAACCACACGTAACAACTAAGCTCCGGTACTTGAAAAAAAAAGAAAAAAGTTTGAACTGTAACAAGTTGCACTTCCGACACCTAAAAATAGTTGTAAACGTTTCGTTGTTTTCGGACTTTTCGATCTTTTGAACATTCGCTCTTTAAATTAAGCCAATTTTACACATATTCTTTATTAATTTTGTTTATAAATGGACTAATACTATTTCATAAAATTAAGACTTTAAGTGCTAGCGATTATTATCACTGAAATTTGTTCTCATCTTGCTCATATCGATGTTGAAAGAAATGACAAGCTATTTTTACAAAATGTAAGGCAACGAATCAAACTTAGTACATGTAATTTAGAGATTGCAACAAAGTAATGTAAAATTATTCTTATTCTTTTCATTGCACTTTAATATTGCTTTTGTTATTTTGGATTTCAGAAACCTAGAGGTAATGTTTTCTTTAATTCATTCGGTCGCAAAATTTTTATGTAACAAATTAGAACACCTTCAAATTACTTACACAATAAATCTATGAATTTTTAAGTTAATAACTCTTTATGAACTAAAAAATAACAATGGACGAATATTATTTCACTGTCTGACAGCAAATTTTAAATGACCTAGTGGTAACACATGCAAAATTTAAAAGAGTACCTAAATTGTGCACCAATCATATTTATCAAACAAACAGGTACCTAAGTAAGATAAGTAGATATCAGTTACGAATAAAATTTGTGCAATTTTTACATGAATGAATTTTTATAACGCTCGCATTACTACAAACACGTTTATATATACATTATTAGTACATCTAAAAAGATACATATTCAACAAAGTGTACAACTAAGTCCTGAAAAATAAGTTTTTGACAAACATCTTACATACTTAATAAAATTTCTTTTTCTATCATTTTCTAACCATAACTCGTAAAGATAAAATTTACGCTAGTCAGGTATCCACGGAAGTCACCTTAATATATTGCAACGTTTTCTTTCATATTATTAAAGACTTTTTTTTAAATCTTCTTAACCATGTAACATTTTTATATCAGTAGCGTCATTTTTTAGCAGTTTAATAAAATTGTTGTATATTACATAAATTGCACCTTTTAGCATATTGCCGTGATAGTGATATTGCAGAACCCAATAACAATTTGTATGTAGATAGTGTGAAAGTTCATTTTATTATGCCTTTCAGTAGGTTTTTTTTTCATAAATTACGCTACACAGCAAATTTGATAATTTTCTTTGTCCTCTAAGTGAAACATAAATAGTGTGTTGTCTTTAACTGTCAGTTTTATCTCATCACGTCACGTTTATAAATAACATCCACCGAAATTTTTAAATTTTAATTATTGCTCCCAAAAATTATTTTTATAATTGAACACAAATTAATTCTTAAATGTGGCAGAACGACTCAGGATGATTTTTGCAAGTTATTTCCATGTGATTTTTATTTTCTGATGTTTTTACATAGAAAGAAACTACTTTTACAGTAAACTAGTTTTCGCGAGAACAGTAACAGCACATAAAAATTATTTTGACAACTAAAACTTACAAGATATTTCAAAGCCTGTTACAAGATTCGCTTTTATAATAGTTTTAATAAACTAACAAAACATAAACCTTAAAAAAGTTCTAGAAATAAAAATATCGTAATTTCAAGAGTGATAAAATGATAAACATAAAATTTATTTAAGAATGTGATGTGATATGACAAAAAAAAATGTATTATATTCGTGAACTATAAGTCTAAGCAGAAGTATCAAATTTTACTCACATTGTTCAAAGGACAAAACTTGTGTTGAGTAGTGATTATTATTTGTTTCCTTGTCTCTAAACTTTTAAAGAGCACTTTTAATTATTCCATTTTAGCTCATAACGTCAAATTTTTTTAATCCTATCTGTACGTCTTGCAAACAAGAAATTTGTAGCTATAGGCATGTTATTTTTTCTTGTAAATCTTAATTCTCATTTATCTTCGATTACGCTTATTGGTAAATTCATCTATTAAAGAAATTGTTCTTTTTTAACAAGTTTATGCTGGTACACTATACTAAAACGTTTTCCTATTCTAATACAGTTTAAGCGTGCAATGTTTACAGGTGACACTTTGTGTATAAACAGTGAGAAAGGACAGGTTCTTTTTGATCTTGACAAAGGGAGTAATCTAGTGTCGAATACGCAGTTATAAGGGGTACTGCGAATTGAATTTGACATTGTTGTTTTTGAAATATTATGTGTATCTTAAAGTCTGAATAGCACTTAATAAATTTGTATGCTTTGTTACAGCGTGGGAACCTTTGTGTTTAGATAGTATCGTTAGCTATCGTGCAGATACCTTTTGGAGACAACAATTCGCATCAGTTAAAATCTGACTGTTATAGAATTGATATTGCAGACTAGGTACAAATATCAGTTTGTATGTAAATAATGTCAAGGTTCGTTTCATTATGCATTTCAGCAGTATGTACTTATAAAGCTTGGTTTTTTATTATTACTTTTTAGCTCATAACGTCAAATTTTTTAAATCTTATTTGTATGTGGATGCAAACTAGAAATTAGTAAGTAGTTGTATGTATTTTATTTAACTTGGATTACGCTTATTGGAAAATTCGTTGCTAATATTTGAATTTAACTCTCTTCTTTAACCTTATTTGAGTGAAGACGCAATCTTCAAGTTAACAGTGTGTTCTTTACTTTTGATTTTCTTAACTATTACAAACATTACTTTTCTTTACAACAATTTTATATGGGCCAAGTTTTTTTAAATTTGATAAAATGTTCCCGCTTACTAAATTCCAAATACATTAATTAACAAAATTAAGAATTTTAATAAAAATAAAATATTTTTAGCGACTAATTTGTAACTTGTAACCATATAAACAAATAATGATGGTAAAAAAGTTGGAGTTTTGAGCTAAAAAGGTATAATTGAAAAACGACATTTGAATGTTATGTCAGGAATATTCGCGATTAATTAATAAATAAAAAAAATTAAAACAGAAATTCCTAAACTATACCATAACATACAATTAGCTGTTATTGCAAAATGTTGCAATTTCAAGATATGAACTTTATAAATGCACTATTATATGAAACTGATAAAAATAATGCTGCTTGTATAAAATGTTATAGAGAAAATAATTCATACTTAAAGATTGTAAAAAAGCATCAAATAAAATGAAAGAAAGTAACTTTAAAAAAATTTACGCTTCTTGATGTAAGTAGAGGCAACGCAATTAGAAAAGTACATAATTCCGTTGATGATTTTGGTCAGACGTTAATAGCAATATTATATAAAAATACTTTAAATGTTATTTAAACATTATTTAAAAATAATCTGGTAAAATGCAATGTTGACATTTTTGTAGTGTTGAATCAGAGAGTACTAAGAAAGAAAGACAGATATAAATAGAAAAAAAAGACTTATGAAACTGACGGGATAACATCCCTTCCATTTCAATTTTGTGTTTATTAAATAGGATTTTAATCTTTATTGGTCGAAATTTGAGGAGGTGGAGCAAACTAGAGGCTACAACAGCTCAGCTGTGAGTTCTCGTCTTTTTCTAATATAACTTCTTTGTCACAAAACATCCTGTATAAATATACGAAACTTCTGCAGATTTTATTTTAAGTTAGGTACCTACGAGTGCTTCCCCAGTGAGTTTTATTTATAAAAAAGAAAGTTGGTTCTTTTAAAATATGGACAGTCCTATAAGAAAACCATCAGCCAGCTTATGCACTGGTAAGTTTAATTTAGAGTATTGCGTCATTTATTACTCACGAGTAATTGTTTATGTTGTAGAGGATATGGTGACATGTCCTTATAACAAACTGCATAGGCTGGTATGGGACAGGATGGCTAAACACATTTTTAAGTGCCACAGACAAGAGGACGCAAGAAGAAAAAGAGAGTCGTTAAATGCTGTCATTTAGAAGCCTCTTTCGATACAGTACCATACGGTTTTCAATAATTTTATTATTTTATTTTTATTTTTTATTTTTTTTTGTAAATTGTAAAGAAGTAATTAATTAAGGCTTGTATAAATAAATAAAAATACGACTCATAAGTTTTAAATCCGTAACCTTTTCCCATATCCTTATAAATTTGCGTCTAGCTCATCAACTTATAATATTTTGTAAGATTTACATTGACCAACGCGTTTCTTAGTTATATGTATTGCCAATTTAAAACTACAATCAAGAGCAAATTATAGTAATTAACTACCACGATAATGCTAATATACGGACTGTTTATAAAAGAGTGTAGGATCTCAGCTGGTTATGGAATTTATATAAAATTTCTGAAAAGTACCAATTTTTATCTACCTAGGCAGCCAGTAAAACCCAATTTTTCATATACTAACAGAGTTCGTTTTTTCTTGAAAGAAGCGGCAAGCTTTTAATACCTACTACGATCGTACATTCATTTATATGCAGATTGTACAACACATATCAAGAATTATTTTATAACCTCTACTTCATCCATAGACAAAGGTTCCCACGCACTAATAAAGCATATAATAATTCTAAATTTATAAAGTATTATTCGGACTTTAAGATGCAATTGGATGCAATAAAAACGGAAAATGTCATAGCATAAAAATGTCAGATTTTTATATTTTTCCTTAGTTTTTTTTTGGCTTTTTTCAAAACTTGACAACTTCAACGCAGTCATCAAATTATTATCTGCTGAACCGGTAGTTTTCAGTGTCCTAAGGTAACATTATTATTAAACCATTCCAACCTAGTCCAGTGCATTTTACTGTGCCATAGAGCAATAATTGTTTGAATGTGACAGCTGTCAAATTGACAATCAAGATCTCTTTCAATCTGAAGAAATTTCAATTTTCCGTTTTTATTGCATCCAACTGTACATATAATATTTCAAAAAAGTATAATTGCAAATTCAAATCGCAATATCCCTTAAACCTGCGTACTCGGACCACTGGGTTACTCCCTTTGTCAAGATCAAAGAAGTACCTGCCGTTTCTCACTGTTTACACACAAAATGTTTCACCTGTAATCCTGTAATCACTGCATCCTTATATTGTACAAGAATAGGAAAATATTAGTATAGTACGTACACCTGCTAAAATTTATCAATAAAGAAACAATAGTTCCCCAAAAATTAAACATCGACAGAAAAGTTCCCAGGATATTTCTTTTGGGGGACAATAATTGTCCTTTTTTGAGAAATTTGAGCAGGTGTGCGATACTAATGTTTTCCTATTCTTATGCAATATAAGGATGAGGTGATTACAGGTGAAACGGTCAAATTTAGGTCATAACGATAAATTTGAACGTTTCACCTGTAATCACCTCATCCTTATATTGCATAAGAATAGGAAAACATTAGTATCGCACACCTGCTCAAATTTCTCAAAAAAGGAAAATTATTGTCCCCCAAAAGTTCACACGACATTACGATCATAACAATAAATTTTGCACATTTGAGCTAACACTTATCACTCTCTATTCGATTTAGTAGGTACATTGAATCGTGCTCATGAACAGCAAATTTCACTTAAAATTGTATTAATTTCAGATTAAATACAGTTTCAACAAGAGTAGACAAGTTTAGACAAGTTTCAACCTGTTCAAACATGTCCCAGACAAGTCTCGACTTGCATGATTGTTATGCAAATTTCATTGCACTTAATTACAGCTTATTAAATCAATTACTAATTAAACTTACGCTAATTAACAGTCATCTAATTAGAGTAATTAATTTGATATTAATTAACTGAATCATTATTAATTGACCAATTAAAAAATGAACCAATTAATTATTTAAGCTTTAATTAATAGCGACTAATTAATCACATACTAATTAACGGTGCAATTATTAATTGACCTAATTAAGAAAATGACCTAATTAATTAAGGACTAATTAACCACATACTAATTAACGGTGTAATTATTAATTGACCTAATTAAGAAAAATGACCTAATTAATTAATTTATTAAGTCCTAATTAATAAATGCAATTAACCGTTGACCTTGACCTTTGACCGTGACCTTGACCTTTGGTCGTGGCCTTTGACCTTTGACCTTGACATAAAGTCAAGGTCGCACTAATGGCCCTTCTTACTACTGTTGTTCATCACAAGTCTATATAAAATGGCATAAACGACGCGTGTATGTGTTTTTCGAGTAATATCTCGTTAAGTATGGTGTGTTTTGTAAATTTTAAAGTTTTTAAAATTTATTCTATTATAAATAATGTTGTTACCAAATGTTGAATTTCGTTTATCTACGCTATAAGTTACATAGTGTAATGATCTCATTTCAATAAGCTAAAACGTTTGAAAGAGCTGCTAATAGAAATTGCGATCGAAAGAAAATTTATCTGAGAAACCATTAGCTATACAGGTAAGCAGACATTTAATTGTTTTATAAATCTCTTATTTTATATTTTTATTTTAGGAATCAATTAATTCTAAACCGAAAATATATGTTAAGTTAAAACATGATACAAAAATGGAAAAAATGTAAGTACGATCAGTCTTCCATATTATTTTGATAACAAATTGTAATAAATTGTTTTTAGATTTTAAAACAGAAACAGAGATGCGAAGTCGAAACACGATGATAAAAACATAAATTTCTTTCTTTTCTGAAGAGATAAGTTTCTTTTTATAAATGTATATATTTCTATAATTTTTGATCTTTTTCTTAGATCCACTGACGAATAAATCAGTAGGAGGACTCAAAACTGGCTAACAGGGGAGCAAAGGAAAGTTCTGATTTTTTAGAATAAATGGAATCATCGCCAATAGGGGAGGACCACTGCGCTTAATTAACTTCATCAACAGAATTCAGGCTTCAGGACAGAGCACGACCTCCAGATGTCCAAAATCCACACCACTGTTGTTAGATGTCGTCATAATCTTTTTTATTTTATTACTATTAGGCAGTCTAAAATACAAAAAGTCAAGCCGAAGGTTATTGGGGGGTTGTTAGGGGAAAATCCTAGACACAGACCAGATCATCTCTCTCAACCCCCCCGCAAAAAAACCTTCGGCTTGACAAAAAAAAATAAATAAATAAAATAAAAAAAAATAAAAAATAAAAACTACCGATACTACCTGTACCTACCTACCTACCTAGTTTGTAATGTATGTAAATATATGATATATTGTATGTTATTTTGTTTTAATATATTATTTTTAAAATATTCTTAATAATGTAAAGTATTATTTTATAAATACATGATACATATTATTGTTTTTTTTTCTGAAAAAAAAATCCTAATCAAGATTTGAACCTCGATTTCCTTATCGATAAAATAATGACTTTCCTTTATTAATTATTACTGACAAGCGCTATTTTCTGATATTCGGCTTAACTCACTACAACCTTAAAAAACATGTATTTAAAATTGCATATTTCAAAAATCATGTATTCAAAATCTCACAATCTCAAAAACCCAACTTTCGCAACCCCAAAAAGCAACTGCTTGTATTCCTAGTTGCATATTCGCAAACGGGCGGGGGGTGTGCGTCGGCCATCTGTTGGCGGGAAATTAAAAAAAAAAAATATGGAGGGCAGCGCCATCTGTGATTGGCTGAGCTGACGGCAGCGCCATCAAGCGGGATTGGCGGGAAACTTGCAGATTGGGGCGACATCTAGCGTTAGAGTTGAGTTGGAATTTATGACGACATCGGCGTATATATCCTACTTATAATGATAATAATAATAATAATAATAATAATAATAATAATAATATTAATAATAACAATAATAATAGTAATAAATCCTTTCCTTAAAAATTATAACATGAAACGTTCTTTTAAGCTAGTGTAAAGCGTTTTCAATCGGTTTTAATAAATTATATTCCTTTTTTTTATGCAGCCCCAAATAAGGCATTTTTATCCAAAATGTAACATTAAAAGCGTTTTGAGGCGGAATAAGACGATTTCAGTTTGTTTTGATAAAGTTTTACGCGTTTCTAAGCAAAGAATCTTTCAAAATAGACAGGTTTCTTTCAAATCATAATGCAAATCGCTTTTTTGAGGAGGAATAAAAGGTCTTCAGTCTGCTTTGTATAATTTATACCAGTTTCTGGGCAAATAATATATAGAAATATGGCGTTTTCTTTCAGATTACAACGTGAATCGTTCTTTTAAGCTAGTCTAAAGTGTTCTCAGTATGTTTTATTATATTATACTCACTTCTATAATCAAAAAACAGCCCCAAGTAAAGCGTTTTTATCCAAATTTTAACATAAACCTTAATTTCAAGATAAAATAACGCGTTTTCAGTCTTTGTTTTCTTAATTATTACATCATAAATCTATTTTTTAAGTAGTCTAAGGGGCTGATTCCAAGTTGAGTTACGACCGACGCAAATCGTGATTGACATAGCAACGACGCAAATCTAGCAATGTCATTGGTTGCTGCTATGCAACTGCGACCCACGCAACTTTGCGACCCAACTTGAAATCAGCCCCTAAAGCGTTCCCAGTCTGTTTGATTAAATTATATTCGTCTCTTTATGGAAAAAATAGCTCCAAATAAAGCGTTTTTATTTAAACTGTGACATTAAACGTGTTTTTGAGAAAGAATAAGACGTTTTCAACCACTTCATAGAAGGTTAGGTAGTTTTAAAGCAAGGAATTGCCCAAAATAAAATATTTTCTTAAAAACTGCCTTTCATATACAGTTCACTTTACGCAACTTATAATCAGTTTTAACTGTCTAAACTAATAATAATAGTAATAATAGTAATAATAATAATAATAATAATAACAACAGTAATGATAATAATAATAACAATTATAATAACAATAATGATAGTAATAATAAGTTAATGGTAACAATATTAATAATAATAAAAATAATAATAATAATAATAAAAATTCTTTAAGCAAAAAATTGTCTGAAATTCACTGTTTTTGTTCAAGCAGCCCCAAATAAAGCGTTTTTATCTAAATTGTAACATAAATCTTTATTTCGAGATAGAATAACGCGTTTTCAGTCTTTGTGTTCTTAATTATTATATCATGAATCTATTTTTTAAGTAGTCTAAAGCATTCTTAGTCGGTTTGATTAAATTACATACGTCTCTTTATAGAAAAAATAGCTCCAAATAAAGCGTTTTTATCCAAACTGTGATATTAATCGTGTTTTGAGAAAGAATAAGACGTTTTCAGCCACTTCGTAAAAGGTTAGGTAGTTTGAAAGCAAGGAATTGCCCAAAATAAAATATTTTCTTAAAAACTGCCTTTCATATACAGTTCACTTTACGCAAGTTCTAATCAGTTTTAACTGTCAAAACTAATAATAATAGTAATAATAGTATTGATAATAATAATAACAATTATAATAACAATAACGATAGTAATAATAAATTAATGATAACAGTATTAAAAGTAATAATAATAGTAATAAAAACCTTTCGAAATAAATGCTTTCCTTAAAAATTATGACATAAATCGTTCTTTTAAGCTAGTGTAAAGCGTTCTCAATCGGTTTTATTAAATTATACAAGTTTTTTTTAAGAATCCTTCGAAATAAGTTCTTTTATTCCAAATTATAAAATTAAATCAAAAATAAAATATTTTCTTACAAACTGCCTTTCATATACAGTTGACTTTACGCAAGTTATAATCAGTTTTAACTGTCAAAACTAATAATAATAGTAATAATAGTAATAATAATAATAATAATAATAATTTAATTTCCTTTGAATAGAATATGGTTGTTACTACGATTTAAAAAGTATTTTTTTAAAGAAGAAATTTGTCTTGTATGCAAATTTTGTAGATTCAAAAAGCCTCGACCTCCATATTCTCTAGATAAAGAAAATATTTCAATAGCTGATTTTGGATGGTGTTTCCTAAAACGAGTAAATAGTGTTCTGATTTCAATGTTAATATAATTAATATTAGTATTTGTCCATTAAATAATCCCAAGTGAATTATCTAAAACAGGTAAAACTATAGTATATTATATTATTGTTGTACAAAACAATCCATTGTCGAATGAGAGGGTTTCCAAAGGAACGAGTTCGACAAGATGTCTTGTACAACGGGTGTAATATGCTATTTTTTCTATTTCGTCTTAATTTATTAAAATTCTTTCTTTAAATCCTTTAAAATCAATGTAAACCAGCAATTGTCGCTTTTTCTGAAACGTGGTTACACTCATCAATTCCAGATAGTGTAATCGCCATTGATAATTATACTTTAATTAGAGATGACCGAGAAGAGTGTCGTGGAGGTGGTGTCTGTATATATTTAAATAAATCAATTTTTAGTAATGACACTAAATTTACAACACTTGATATTTTTGCTAAACCGTACGATTCTCTATGGAATAAAATTGAAACAAATACTCTAAATTTTGTTTTTGCTTGTATTTACAAACCTCCAAAAAATGCTTATCATCGTCATCTAAAAAGTATCCAAATTTAATAATTGTAGGTGATTTTAATTTTCCTAATATTACATGGACAGCTGACTCTGTTATTCCAAACACTATAACAGAATTTGAATTTGTAGATGTTTTAATTGAGAATAATATTCAACAAATGGTCAAACAACCGACGAGGTATAGACATGGACAAATTCCATCTACTTTAGACCTAGTGTTATTGTCTGACTTACATTTAGCAACTTCTTTAGAGATAACAGATCCTATTGGAAAGTCAAATCATTTAAAAATTAATTTTGATTTACAGTTTTTGAGTTACCCAATTTCTATCGCTTTAATTAATTATGAAAAAATTATTAGCAGTTTGGCTAATTTTGATTGGAGTTTTCTGGATGGAATGAGTGTTCATGATCATTCACCTCTAAACTTAAATCTTTGCAACAATCAAACACTACAATTATAACTAAAAAATTAAACAATAAAAAACCTTGGATTAATAATTTATTACTAAATAAAATTAGATAAAAAAAACTGTGGAAATCATATAAACATAATCCAACTGAAAACAATTACGCTTTACACCGAAATTTTTCTAATAAATTAAAATATGGAATTACAAATACCAAAACTAACTACGAAAATGCTGTTTTAAAAAAACTTAAAGCTTTTTATTCATATGTGGGAAAACACATTTCTAATAGAGTAGCAGTTCCTCTTGTCCACGATTCTAACGACAGAATATGTTCTGATTATAGAGAAACGGCAAATGCTTTAGCTGAATGTTTTACATCAGTTTATATTTCAAATAATCAACAAATCGATTTGTTTAACATGCCTGGGTGGAATGAAGAATGTTTGTCGCAGATTTATTTTTCCCCCGTAGAAATAGAAAAACTTCTAAAAAATCTTGCAGTTGACGTTGCTCCTGGCCCGGACAATGTTCCGGCAAAGCTTTTAAAAAGCTGCTCTTCAATTATAGCTGCACCTCTTTCTACGATAATGACAAAGTCAATAGAAGCTGGTGAGCTTCCAAAAGACTGGTTGCGAGCTATAGTTACTCCGATATATAAGACTGGCGATAAGTTAAATCCTAATAACTATCGACCAGTAAGCATCACGTCTTTATGCTGCAAAATTATGGAGAAAATAGTTGTTAAACACCTGCTGACACATCTCGAAAAGTTTAATCTTATACCATATTAACAACATGGTTTTTTGCCCAATAGATCTGTGTTGACTAACATGCTTCATTCTACTAATGCATGGACAAAGATAATTGACTCTGAGCAACCGCTGGATATAATTTACTTAAACTTCAGCAAAGCATTTGACAAAGTCCCACATAAATTATTACTGTTAAAGTTAGAATCTGTTGGGATTACAGGAAATGTTTTAAACTGGATCAGGGCATTTTTAAATGATAGAGAGTTTTGTGTTAAAGTTGCTGGAACATTTTCGCCTCGTAGGTCGGTTGAAAGTGGCGTGCCACAAGGCTCGGTACTAGGTCCACTTTTGTTTATAATTTACACAAGTGATTCATTGTTCTCTCTTGGAGAATGTTGTGCAGCATATGCAGATGATATAAAAATTTTTGGTAACCCATTAAAAATTGATATACATCAAAAATTAAAAATAGTGTATGATTGGAGTGATCAGTGGAAAATTCCTTTAAATACAAAAAAGTGCTGTGTACTACACTGCGGTCCAGGAAATCCCAATCAGGATTATGTTATTAATAATACCAATTTAGAAATTAAAACTAAACACAAAGACTTAGGAATTGTGGTAAACAATATGTTAACTTGGTCAGATCAATGCGCAGCGGCCGTGGGCCGAGCTAGACAAATGCTTTATATTTTAAAACATGTTTTTGTTCAACCTAACGTTAATTTGCTCACAAAACTTTATTGTGCATATATACGTCCACTTATTGAATATGCGATATCTATTTGGCGACCTAATTTAAAAAAATATAATATATTAATTGAGAGACTACAACACGAAGTCACTCGCTGGAATTACGATCTTGGAAAACTAAATTACGAAGAACGATTAAACAAATTAAGTATAAACTCTATAGACAGTCAACAAAACAGGGCCGATTTAATTTTAATGATTATTCCAAGAAGAGAATATTATTTAGAGTTTGCTGACAGCGAGAGGCTTCGTGGACATCCCTATAAAACCACTGTAAGACAGCATTATCTAACGAACCAAACTTTTGATATTTGGAACAAATTACCGTCTAGCGTTGTGGAAGTCGAAACAGTATATAAATTTAAAAAAGCCTTACACTTACACTTCAATGCGCATAATTAATTTAATTTTGAAAAAAAGGTTAATCCTCGGCAAATAATCTTTACTAATAATAATAATAATAATAATAATAGATAATGACCTAGTAACTCTTGAGATTTTGGGTTGGTAATATAACGTATGGGTGGAAATGACAGTTTATCGAAAATAAATTAAAAATAATTTCAAATCTTATTGCTATATTACTGCATATTTAAACATACTGTGAACGTTCTAGATTAACTTGAAAGAATGATTCAATTTTACAATTTGGAATAAAAGAACTTATTTCGAAGGATTCTTAAAAAAAACTTGTATAATTTAATAAAACCGATTGAGAACGCTTTACAGTAGCTTAGAAGAACGATTTATGTCATAATTTTCAAGGAAAACATTTTTTTCGAAAAGTTTTTTTACTAATATTACTATTTTTAATACTGTTATCATTAATTTATTATTACTATCATTATTGTTATTATAATTGTTATTATTATTATCATTACTATTATTACTATTATTATTATTACTATTATTACTATTATTATTAATTTTGACAGTAAAAACTGATTATAACTTGCGTAAAGTGGACTGTATATGAAAGGCAGTTTTTAAGAAAATATTTTATTTTGGGCAATTAGTTGCTTTCAAACTACCTAACCTTTTATGAAGTGGCTGAAAACGTCTTATTCTTTCTCAAAACACGATTAATATCACAGTTTGGATAAAAACGCTTTATTTGGAGCTATTTTTTCTATAAAGAGACGTACGTAATTTAATCAAACCGACTAAGAATTCTTTAGACTACTTAAAAATAGGTTCATGATATAATAATTAAGAAAACAAAGACTGAAAACGCTTTATTCTATCTTGAAATTAAGATTAATATTACAATTTAGATAAAAACGCTTTATTTGGGGCTGCTTGAACAAAAACAGTGAATTTCAGAGAATTTTTTGCTTAAAGGATTTTTATTACTATTATTATTATTTTTATTATTATTATTAATATTGTTATCATTAACTTATTATTACTACCATTATTGTTATTATAATTGTTATTATTATTATCATTACTATTATTATTATTATTATTATTACTATTATTACTATTATTGTTAGTTTAGACAGTTAAAACTGATTATAACTTGCATAAAGTAAACTGTATATGAATGGCAGTTTTTAAGAAAATATTTTATTTTGGGCAATTCCTTGCTTTAAAACGACCTAACCTTCTATGAAGTGGCTGAAAACGGCTTATTCTTTCTCAAAAACACGTTTAATGTCACAGTTTGGATAAAAACGCTTTATTTGGAGCTATTTTTTCCATAAAGAGACGAATATAATTTAATCAAACAGACTGGGAACGCTTTAGACTACTTAAAAAATAGATTTATGATGTAATAATTAAGAAAACAAAGACTGAAAACGCGTTATTCTATCTTGAAATTAAGGTTTATGTTGAAATTTGGATAAAAACGCTTTATTTGGGGCTGTTTTTTGATTATAGAAGTGAGTATAATATAATAAAACATACTGAGAACACTTTAGACTAGCTTAAAAAAACGATTCCCGTTGTAATCTGAAAGGAAACGGCATATTTCTATATGTTATTTGCACAGAATATATATATATACCTCCTCAAAAAAGCGACTTGCATTATGATTTGAAAGAAACCTGCTTACTTCGAAAGATTTTTTGCTTAGAAACGCGTAAAACTTTATCAAACAAACTGAAATCGTCTTACTCCGCCTCAAAACACTATTAATGTTACACTTTGGATAAAAATACCTTATTTGTTTTCATTTTTAAGGAAAGGATTTATTACTATTATTATTGTTATTATTAATATTATTATTATTATTATTATTATTATTATTATTATTATTATTATTATTATTATTATTATTATTATTATTATTATTACTATTACAATTATATTTGTCAGTTAAAACCGAATATACCTTGCGTATAGTAAACGGTTTATGCACCAGTTTGGAAGAAAATGTTTTATTTTGGGAGTCCATGCTTTCACACTAGCTAACTTTTTATAAAGTGACTGAAAACGACTTATTCTTCCTCAAAAACACGACTAATGTCTCAGTTTGGATAAAAACGCTTTATTTGGAGCCATTTTTTGCTTAACGAACCGAATATAGTTTAGTAAATCAGACTGAGAATGCTTTAGTCTGGATCAAAAGAACGATTTTTATTAAAATTTAAAAGAAAACGACTAATTTCGAAATATTATTTACACAGAAACGAGTCAAACACGAGTTAGAAACGAGTAAAACCTTACCAAACCAATCTAAAAACACCTTATTTCGCATCAAAAACACCATTAGTGTTACAGTTTAAAAAAAACACCTTATTTGGGGCTGCTTTTTGTATACAGAAACGAGTATAATTTAATAAAACAGATTGAGAACTTTCTAGATTAGTTTGAAAGATCGATTAAATTTATGATTTTGAACGTCTTAGTTCGCTTCAAAAAAGCGATATATATTATATTTCGAAAGAAAACTGCTTATTTCGAACGATTCTTAGCTTCGAAACCAGCAAACGTTTACAAAACATACTGAAAACCATTTATTCAGGCTCAGAAGAACGAATTATATTATAGTTTAAACAAAAACGGCAAATTTCAGACTATTTTTTGCTTAAAGAGACGAGTATATTTAATAAAACAGACTGAAAAAGCTTTATTCTTGCTCAAAAGAACGATTAATGCAATGATTTGGAAGCAAATGGCTTATTTCGAAAGATTTTTTGCTTATAATCCAGTAAAACTTACACAAATGGAGCCGAAAACGTCTTAGTTAGCTTCAAGAAAGCGATATATATTATTCGAAAGAAAAATGCTTATTTCGAACGATTCTTAGCTTCGAAACCAGCAAACGTTTACAAAACATACTGAAAACCCTTTATTCAGGCTCAGAAGAACGAATTATGTTATAGTTTAAACAAAAACGGCAAATTTCAGACTATTTTTTGCTTATAGAAGCGAGTATATTTAATAAAACACACTGAAAACGCTTTATTCTTGCTCAAAAGAACGATTAATGCAATAATTTGGAAACAAAGGGAATATTTCGAAGGTTTTTTTGCTTAGAATCCAGTAAAACTTATACAAATCGGGCCGAAAACGTTTAGTTCGCTTCAAAAAAGCGAAATAAATTATAATTCGAAAGAAAGCGGCTTATTTCGAACGATTCTGTACTTTGAAAACAGCAAACGTTTACAAAACATACTGAAAACGCTTTATTCTGGCTCAAAGGAACGAATTATGTTTTAGTTTGATCAAAAACAGTGAATATCGAACAATTTTTTGCTTAAAGAAACGAGTATATTTAATAAAGCAGACAGAGAACGCTTTATTCTAGCTCAACAGAACGATTGATGCAATAATTTGGAAGCAAATGGAATATTTCGAAGGTTTTTTGCTTAGAATCCAGCAAAACTTATACAAATCGGTCCGAAAACGTTTTATTTCGGTTCAAAAAAGCGATATAAGTTATAATTCGAAAGAAAACGGCTTATTTCAAACGATTCTTAGCTGCAAAACCAGCAAACGAATCAAAAAGACGTTCTATGTGACAGTTTGTAGAAAAGCAGCTTATTTAGGACGATTCTTTGCTGAGAAATAAGTTAACTTTTATAAAACAGACCGTAAACGCTTTATTTAAGCACAAAAGTACAAATTATACAACAGTTTGAATGACAAAAGGGCTTCTCTCGGAAGATTCTTTGCTTAGAAACGAGAAAAGGCACTAATTTTAAAGAAAAACTTTATTTTAGACAATTTCTTTTCTTAAAATCGAGAAAACTCCCAGGATTGGATTTAATTAGTGCTAGAACTGTTTTCTTGTGACAGAATAAAACGTTTTCACTCTGCTTTATTAAAGTTTGCTTAATTTGAAGCCAAGAATAGTTCGAAATAAACCGTTTTCTTTTAATCTATAACATAATTCGTTCTTTTGAGCAAGAATAAAGCGTTTGCAGTAAGTTTTGTACACGTTTGCTGGTTTCGAAGCTATGAGTCGTCCGAAATAAGTCGTTTTCTTTGGAATTATAATATATATCGCTTTTCTGAAGCGAACTTAGACGTTTTCGGCTCGATTTGTATATGTTTTACTGGATTCTAAGCAAAAAATCTTTCAAAATTAACCATTTGCTTTCAAATTATTGCATCAATCGTTCTTTTGAGCTAGAATAAAGCGTTTTCTGTATATACTCGTTTCTATAAGCAAAATATAGTCTGAAATTTGCCATTTTTGTTTAAACTATAACATAATTCGTTTTTCTGAGCCTGAATAGAGCGTTTTCAGTATGCTGTTTAAAAGTTTGCTGGTTTCAAAGCTCAGAATCGTTCGAAATAAGCCGCTTTCTTTCGAATTATAATTTTTGAAGCGAAATAAAACGTTTTCAGTGGGATTTGCATAAGTTTTACTGGATTCTAAGCAAAAAAACCTTCGAAATTTTTCCTTTGCTTCTAAATTATTGCATTAATCGTTCTTTTGAGCAAGGTTAAAGCGTTTTCAGTCGGTTTTATTAAATATACTCGTTTCTTTAAGCAAAAAATTGTCTGAAATTCACTGTTTTTGTACAAACTATAACATAAATCGACTTTTTGGGCCAGAATAAAGCCTTTTCAGTATGCTTTGTAAACGTTTGCTGGTTTCAAAGCTAAGAATCGTTCGAAATAAGCCGGTTTCTTTCGAATTATAATATATATCGCTTTTTTGAAGCTTACTAAGACGTTTTCGGCTCCATTTGTGTAAGTTTTACTGGATTCTAAGCAAAAAAACCTTCGAAATTTTTCCTTTGCTTCTAAATTATTGCATTAATCGTTCTTTTGAGCAAGGTTAAAGCGTTTTCAGTCGGTTTTATTAAATATACTCGTTTCTTAAAGCAAAAAATTTTCTGAAATTCACTGTTTTTGTACAAACTATAACATAAATCGATTTTTTGGGCCAGAATAAAGCCTTTTCAGTATGCTTTGTAAACGTTTGCTGGTTTCAAAGCTAAGAATCGTTCGAAATAAGCCGTTTTCTTTCGAATTATAATATATATCGCTTTTTTGAAGCTTACTAAGACGTTTTCGGCTCCATTTGTGTAAGTTTTACTGGATTCTAAGCAAAAAAAACCTTCGAAATTTTTTATTTGCTTCTAAATTATTGCATTAATCGTTTTTTGAGTAAGGTTAAAGCGTTTTCAGTCGGTTTTATTAAATATACTCGTTTCTTTAAGCAAAAAATTGTCTGAAATTCTCTGTTTTTGTATAAACTATAACATAAATCGATTTTTTCGGCCAGAATAAAGCCTTTTCAGTATGCTTTGTAAACGTTTGCTGGTTTCAAAGCTAAGAATCGTTCGAAATAAGCCGTTTTCTATCGAATTATAATATATATCGCTTTTTTGAAGCTTACTAAGACGCTTTCGGCTCCATTTGTGTAAGTTTTACTGGATTCTAAGCAAAAAATCTTTCGAAATAAGCCATTTGTTTCCAAATTATTGCAACGATCGTTCTTTTGAGCCAGAATATAGCGTTTTCAGTCTGTTTTATTAAATATACTCGTTTATTTAGGTAATCAATCGTACGGAATAAGCCCTTTTTGTTCAAACTATAGCATAATTCGTTCTTTTGAGCCTGATTAAAGCGTATTCAGTATGTCTTGTAAACGTTTGCTCGTTTCAAAGCTAATAAACGTACAAAATAAGCTGTTTTTATCGAAACTATAACATAATTTGATAATTTGAACTAGAATAAGATGTTTTTAATTTGCTTTGTGTAAGTCTTCAAGTTTTTAAGCAAATATTTGTCAAAAATTAACCATGTTCTTACAAACTGGTGCATAAACCGTTCACTATTCGGAAGTTATAGTTGGTTTTAAATTACTAAAATAATAATAGTAATAATAATAATAATAATAATAATAATAATAATAATAATAATAATAATAATAATAATAATAATAATAATAATAATAATAATAATAATAATAAGAAGAAGAAGAAGAAGAAGAAGAAGAAGAAGAAATAAGTTTTTTTCTTGCAAATTTTAAATTGAATCATTCCTTCAAGCTAATCTAGAAGATTCTCAGTCTGTTTTATTAAATTATACTCGTTTCTTTTGAGCAACAAGCAGCCCCAAATAAGGTGTTTTTTTCTTAAACTGTAAAATTAATCGTGTTTTGAGGCGAAACAAGATGTTTTCAGTTTGGTCTGAGAAGGTTTTACTCGTTTCTAAGCAAAGAATATTCCAAAATAAGCAGGTTTTTTTCAAATTATAATGTGAATCGTTTTTTTGAAGCTACATAAAACGTTTTCAGTGAGTTTTGTATAAGTTTTACTCGTATTTTACTAGTTCCTGTGTAGAAAATATTTGGAAATAAGACGTTTCGTTTCAAATTATAACATAAATTGTTTTTTTGATCTAGACTAAAGCATTCTCAGTCTGATTCATTAAATTATATTCGGTTCATTAGGCAAAAAATTGCTTCAAATAAAGCGTTTTTATCGACATTGATCGTGTTTTTGAAGAGGAATAAGACGTTTTCAGCCACTTCATAAAATGTTAGCCAGTTTGAAAGCAAGAATTTGCCCAAAGAAATGCATTTTTTTAATCTAGTGCATAAACCCTTCACTGTACGCAAGGAATAATCGGTTTTAACCGTCAAAAATAATAAAAATTATTATAATAGTAATAATAATAATAATAATAATAATAATAATAATAATAATAATAATAATAATAATAATAATCGTTCTTTTGAACAAGAATAAACCGTTTTCGGTCTGTTTTATTAAATATACTCGTTTCTTTAAGCAAAAAATTGTCTGAAATTTAGTGTTTCTGTTCAAACTATAACATAATTCGTTCTTTTGAGCCAGAATAAAGCGTTTGCAGTATGTTTTGTAAACGTTTGCTAGATTCGAAGCTAAGAGTCGTTCGAAATAAGCCGTTTTCTTTCGAATTATAATATATATCCCTTTTTTGAAGCGAATTTAGACGTTTTCTGCTCGATTTGTATATGTTTTACTGGATTCTAAGCAAAAAATTCATTCAAAATTAGCCATTTGCTTTCAAATTATTACATCAATCGTTCTTTTGAGCTAGAATAAAGCGTTTTCTGTCTGTTTTATTAAATATACTCGTTTCTTTAAGCAAAAAATTGTCTGAAATTTACTGTTTTTGTTCAAACTATAACATAATTCGTTCTTTTGAGCCAGAATAAAGCCTTTGCAGTATGTTTTGTAAACGTTTGCTGGTTTCGAAGCAAAGAGTCGTTCGAAATAAGCCGTTTTCTTTAGAATTATAATATATATCGCTATTTTGAAGCGAACTTAGACGTTCTATGCTCATACTTAGACGTTTCTATGCTCATACAGCCCCCTAGAGTTGTTAAAAGTAGAAAAAATTTTTAAAAAATTTATAACTAAAAAACTATTAGGAATTTGGCGATTTTCTCGACGATAATCGATTTCCCGGATCATTTTGCATAGGTAAGGGATAAAATAGTGCCAATTTTTCGAATAGTTTAGCCGTAAAAGAGAAAATAAGAAAATTGAAAAATTTGTTAAAACCTTAAAAATGGCCAATTTTTAAAGTCTTGTATGCAAATTTTGTAGATTCAGAATGCCTCGACCTCCATATTCTCTAGATAAAGAAAATCTTTCAATAGCTGATTTTGGATGGTGTTTCCTAAGACGAGTAAATAGTGTTCTGATTTCAATGTTAATATTATTAATATCAGTATTTGTCCATTTAATAATCCCAAGTGAATAATATAAAACAGGTAAAACAAATGTATTTATTGCCTTCATGAGATTCATTGAAGTTAAATTTGTTTTAACTAATTGTCTATATCTCATGATAAAACTATCAACTTCTTTAGCTTTTATGTCACTATGTGATATTTTATTTGGTTGTTTGAATCCTAAATATTTATTCAAGTCACCACTATTGAGGCTTCCAATCTTTTCTTGACTCTCAGTCTTAAAATTTAATTTTTTAAAATTTCCTTTATTAATTGTTAGAATTTTGCATTTATGTACACCAAATGACATACCAATACCTAAAGAAAAATTTTCTGTTAGTTTAAGTTATAAATTCAGTTGTTTCTCGTTCGCAGCATGTAATTTAATATTATCTATATACATTAGATGATTCAATTTAGCTACAACTGTTTTATTATTTTTTAAATTGAAACCATAATTAGATGAATCCAAAATATCAGAAAGTGGTTTTATAGCTAAACAAAACCATAAAGGGCTGAGTGAATCTCTCTGAAAAATACCCGTTTTTATTTTAATTAGATCTGTTTTTAAACTTTTGTCTTTAAGATTTAAATTTAAAGTTGTTTTCGAAAATTTCATAATATAATATATAATAAATGCCATAAAAGTTGTGAGTGCACACAGGTAAACTTTTTTAACCAAAAATATATGATATATTTATTATTTCAGTTAAAATATCATAAGTTATTTTAAAAGACGGCGTTTTATTGTTTATTGAAATTTGTGTTTTAATAAGATTAAACCATGATGCCGACACGTTAAAATCTTTCTTTTCGGACCAAATGTTTTTCAAAAATTGAGTTAAGCTGTTTTCATTGGGAAGACCATTATATTGCTTAGAATCCAGTAAAACTTATACAAATCGGGCCGAAAACGTTTTATTTCGCTTCAAAAAAACCATATATATTATAATTCGAAAGAAAACGGCTTATTTCGAACGATTCCTAACTCCAAAACCAGCAAACGCCTCAAAAAGACGTTCTATGTTACAGTTTGTAGAAAATCGGCTCATTTAATATATAGAAATATGCCGTTTTCTTTCAGATTACAACGTGAATCGTTCTTTTAAGTTAGTCTAAAGTGTTCTCAGTACGTTTTATTAAATTATACTCACTTCTATAAACAAAAAACAGCTCCAAATAAAGCATTTTTATCCAAATTTTAACATAAACCTTAATTTCAAGATAGAATAACGCGTTTTCAGTTTTCGTTTTCTTAATTATTACATCATAAATCTATTTTTTAAGTAGTCTAAAGCGTTCTCAGTCTGTTTGATTAAATTATATTCGTCTCTTTATGGAAAAAATAGCTCCAAATGTAGCGTTTTTATCCAAACTGTGACATAAGTCGTGTTTTTGAGAAACAATAAGACGTTTTCAGCCACTTCATAGAAGGTTAGGTAGTTTGAAAGCAAGGAATTGCCAAAAATAAAATATTTTCTTAAAAACTGCCTTTCATATACAGTTCACTTTACGCAAGTTATAATCAGTTTTAACTGTCAAAACTAATAATAATAGTAATAACAGTAATAATAATAATAATAATAATTGAATTTCCTTTTGCTTTTGAATAGAATATGGTTGTTACTACGATTTAAAAAGTATTTTTTAAAAGAAGAAATTTGTCTTGTATGCAAATTTTGTAGATTCAGAAAGCCTCGACCTCCATATTCTCTAGATAAAGAAAATCTTTCAATAGCTGATTTTGGATGGTGTTTCCTAGAACGAGTAAATAGTGTTCTGATTTCAATATTAATATAATTAATATCAGTATTTGTCCATTAAATAATCCCAAGTGAATAATCTAAATCAGGTAAAACAATAGTATATTATTATACTAGTTGTACAAAACAATCCATTGTCGAATGAGAGGGTTTCCAAAAGAACGAGTTCGCCAAGATGTCTTGTTCAACGAGTGTAATATGCGGTTTTTTCTATTTCGCCTTTATTTATTGAAATTCTTTGTTTAAATCATTTCAATAATGACCTAGTAACTTTTGAGATTTTGGGTTGGTAATATGACGTATGGGTGGAAATGACAGTTTGTTGAAAATAAATTACAAATAATTTCAAATCTTATTGCATTGTTACTGCATATTTAAACATACTGAGAACGTTCTAGATTAACTTGAAAGAATGATTAAATTTTATAATTTGGAATAAAAGAACTTATTTCGGAGGATTCTTAAAAAAAACTTGTATAATTTAATAAAACCAATTGAGAACGCTTTACACTAGCTTAGAAGAACGATTTATGTCATAATTTCTAAGGAAAGCATTTATTTCGAAAGGTTTTTATTACTATTATTATTGTTTTTAATACTGTTATCATTAATTTATTATTACTACCATTATTGTTATTATAATTGCTATTATTATTATCATTACTATTATTACTGTTATTGTTATTACTATTATTACTATTATTATTAGTTTTGACAGTTAAAACTGATTATAACTTGCGTAAAGTGAACTGTATATAAAAGGCAGTTTTTAAGAAAATATTTTATTTTGGGCAATTCCTTGCTTTCAAACTACCTAACCTTTTATGAAGTGGCTGAAAACGTCTTATTCTTTCTCAAAACACTATTAATATCACAGTTTGGATAAAAACGCTTTATTTGGAGCTATTTTTTCTATAAAGAGACGTATGTAATTAAATCAAACCGACTTAGAATGCTTTAGACTACACAAAAAATAGATTCATGATATAATATTTAAGAAAACATAGACTGAAAACGCGTTATTCTATCTTGAAATTAAAATGTATGTTACAATTTAGATAAAAACGCTTTATTTGGGGCTGCTTGAACAAAAAGAGTGAATTTCAGACAATTTTTTGCTTAAAGAATTTTTATTACTATTATTATTATTTTTAATATTATTATTAATATTGTTATCATTAACTTAATGTTACTATCATTATTGTTATTATCATTACTATTATTATTATTATTATTATTATTATTATTATTATTATTATTATTATTATTATTACTATTATTATTAGTTTAGACAGTTAAAACTGATTAGTAACTTTTGAAATTTTGGGTTGGTAATATGACGTATGGGTGGAAATGACAGTTTATTGAAAATAAATTACAAATAATTTCAAATCTTATTGCACTGTTACTGCATATTTAAACATACTGAGAACGTTCTAGATTAACTTGAAAGAATGATTCAATTTTATAATTTGGAATAAAAGAACTTATTTCGAAGGATTCTTAAAAAAAACTTGTATAATTTAATAAAACTGACTGAGAACGCTTTACACTAGCTTAGAAGAACGATTTATGTCATAATTTTTAAGGAAAGCATTTATTTCGAAAGGTTTTTATTACTATTATTATTATTTTTAATACTGTTATCATTAATTTATTATTACTATCATTACTGTTATTATAATTGTTATTATTATTATCATTAATATTATTACTATTATTATAAGATTTGACAGTTAAAACTGATTATAACTTTCGTAAAGTGAACTGAATATGAAAGGCAGTTTTTAAGAAAATATTTTATTTTGGGCAATTCCTTGCTTTAAAACTACCTAACCTTTTATGAAGTGGCTGAAAACGTCTTATTCTTTCTCAAAACACGATTAATGTCACAGTTTGAATAAAAACGCTTTATTTGGAGCTATTTTTTCCATAAAGAGACGAATATAATTTAATCAAACAGACTGGGAACGCTTTAGACTACTTAAAAAATAGATTTATGATGTAATAATTAATAAAACAAAAACTGAAAACGCGTTATTTTATCTTGAAATTTAGGTTTATGTTAAAATTTGGATAAAAATGCTTTCCTTGGGGCTGTTTTTTGATTATAGAAGTGAGTATAATATAATAAAACATACTGAGAACTCTTTAGACTAGCTTAAAAGAACGATTCACGTTGTAATCTGAAAGGAAACGGCATATTTCTATATATTATTTGCACAGAAACTGGTATAGATTATACAAAGCAGAATGAAGACCTTTTATTCCTCCTCTAAAAAGCGACTTGCATTATGATTTGAAAGAAACCTGTCTATTTCGAAAGATTCTTTGCTTAGAAACGCGAAAAACTTTATCAAAACAAACTGAAATCGTCTTATTCCTCCTCGAAACACTATTAATGTTACACTTTGGATAAAAATGCCTTATTTGGGGCTGCTTAAAAAAACGAATATAATTTATTAAAACCGATAGAAAACGCTTTACACTTGCTTAAGAGAACGTTTAATGTTATAATTTTTAAGGAAATTATAACATTTTTAAGGAACGTATTATTATTATTATTGTTATTATTAATATTATTATTATTATTATTATCATTATTATTATTATTATTATTACTATTATAATAATTATTATTATTTTTGACAGTTAAAACCGATTATTCCTTGAGTACAGTGAAGGGTTTATGCACTAGTTTGAAAAAAATGCCTTTTTTTGGGCAAATCCTTGCTTTCAAACTAGCTAACCTTTTATGAAGTGGCTGAAAACGTCTTATTCCTCTTCAAAAACACGATTAATGTCTCATTTTGGATAAAAATGCTTAATTTGAAGCTATTAGTTTGGAGGAACGATTAAATTTATAATTTTGAAGAAAAGAACTCAATTCGAAGGATTCGTCTTCTTCTTCTTCTACGTACTATTATTATTATTATTATTATTATTATATATATATATATATATATATATATATATATATATATATATATATATATATATATTATATTATATATATATTATTATTATTTTAATAATTTAAAACCTACTATAACTTTCGAATAGTGAACGGTTTATGCACCAGTTTGTAAAAACATGGTTAATTTTGGATAAATGTTTACTTAAAAACCTGAAGACTTACACAAAGCAAATTGAAAACATCTTATTCTAGTTCAAAATAACAAATTATGTTATAGTTTCTATAAAAGCAGCTTATTTTGGAAGTTTAATAGCTTTTGAAACGAGCAAACGTTTAGAAAACATACTGAAAACGCTTTAATCTGGCTCAAAAGAACGAATTATGCTATAGTTTGAACAAAAACGGCAAATTTCAGACTATTTTTTGCTTAAAGAAACGAGTATATTTAATAAAACAGACTGAAAACGCTATATTCTTCCTCAAAAGAACGATTAATGCAATTATCTGGAAGCAAAGGGAATATTTCGAAGGTTTTTTTGCTTAGAATCCAATAAAACTTACACAAATGGAGCCGAAAACTTCTTAGTTAGCTTCAAAAAAGCGATATATATTATAATTCGAAAGAAAACAGCTTATTTCGAACGATTCTTAGCTTTGAAACCAGCAAACGTTTACAAAGCATACTGAAAAGGCTTTATTCTGGCCCAAAAGACCGAACTAAGTTATAGTTTGAACAAAAACAGTGAATTTTAGACAATTTTTTGCTTAAAAAACGAGTATATTTAATAAAACATATTGAAAACGCTTTATTCTGGCTCAAAAAAACGACTGATGGAATAATTTGGAAGCACATGGCTTATTTCAAAAATTTTTTTGCTTAGAATCCAGTAAAACTAACACAAATGGAGCCGAAAACGACTTAGTTCGCTTCAAAAAAGCGATATATATTATAATTCGAAAGAAAACTGCTTATTTCGAAACCAGCAATCGTTTACAAAACATACTGAAAACCCTCTATTCAGGCTCAGAAGAACGAATTATGTTATACTTTAAACAAAAACGGCAAATTTCAGACTATTTTTTGCTTAAAGAAACGAGTATATTTAATAAAACAGACCGAAAACGCTTTATTCTTGCTCAAAAGAACGATTAATGCAATTATCTGGAAGCAAAGGAAATATTTCGAAGGTTTTTTTGCTTAGAAACCAGTAAAACTTATACAAATCGGGCTGAAAACATTTTATTTCGCTTCAAAAAAGCGATATAAATTATAATTCGAAAGAAAGCGGCTTATTTCGAACGATTCTGAGCTTTGAAAACAGCAAACGTTTACAAATCATACTGAAAACGCTTTATTCTGGCTCAAAAGAACGAATTATATTATAGTTTGAACAAAAACAGTGAATTTCAGACTATTTTTTGATAATAGAAACGAGTATATTTAATAAAACAGATTGAAAACGCTTTATTCTTGCTCAAAAGAACGATTAATTCAATTATCTGGAAGCAAAGGGAATATTTTGAAGGTTTTTTTTGCCTAGAAACCAGTAAAACTTATACAAATCGGGCCGAAAACGTCTTATTTCGCTACAAAAAAGCGATAGAAATCATAATTCGAAAGAAAGCGGCTTATTTCGAACGATTATGAGCTTTGAAAACAGCAAACGTTTACAAAACATACTGAAAACGCTCTATTCAGGCTCAGAAGAACGAATTGTGTTATAGTTTAAACAAAAACGGCAAATTTCAGACTATTTTTTGCTTAAAGAAATGAGTATATTTAATAAAACAGACTGAAAACGCTTTAATCTTACTCAAAAGATCGATTAATGCAATAATTTGGAAGCAAAGGGAGTATTTCGAAGGTGTTTTTGCTTAGAATCCAGTAAAACTTATACAAATCGGGCCGAAAACGTTTTATTTCGCTTCAAAAAAGCGTTATATATTATAATTCGAAAGAAAACGGCTTATTTCGAACTCGTATTTTACTAGTTCCTGTGTAGATAATATTTCGAAATAAGCAGTTTCGTTTCAAATTATAACATAAATCGTTTTTTTGATCTAGACTAAAGCATTCTCAGTCTGATTCATTAAATTATATTCGGTTCATTAGGCAAAAAATAGCTTCAAATAAAGCGTTTTTATCCAAAGTGAGACATTAATCGTGTTTTCGATGAGGAATAAGACATTTTCAGCCACTTCATAAAAGCTTAGCTAGTTTGAAAGCAAAGATTTGCCCAAAAAATGCATTTTTTTTCATACTAGTGCACAAACACTTCACTGTACGCAAGGAATAATCGGTTATAACTGTCAAAAATAATAATAATAATTATGATAGTAATAATAATAATAATAATAATAATAATAATAATCATTCTTTTGAGCAAGAATAAAGCGTTTTCAGTCTGTTTTATTAAATATACTCGTTTCTTTAAGAAAAAAATTGTCTGAAATTTACTGTTTTTGTTCAAACTATAACATAATTCGTTATTTTGAGCCAGAATAAAGCGTTTGCTGTATGGTTTGTAAACGTTTGCTGGTTTCGAAGCTAAGAGAAAGAAATAAGCCGTTTATATCGCTTATATATCCCTTTTTTGAAGCGAACTTAGACGTTCTATGCTCATACTTAGACGTTTCTATGTTCATACAGCCCCCTAGAATTGTTAAAAGTAGAAAAACAAATTTTGCTTTTTGCAATTTTGGTCGCGATTTTGACGATTTCCGGTACCCGGAAAAATTATCGAGCAATAACTCCGGAACTATTAGAAATAACTAAATGAAGATTATTATCGTTGGAAAGCTCTTTCAATTGTGTATTAATTTCAAAAAGATTGTTCTACGACTTATAGTTTTCGAGAAAATTTCGAAAAAATGGAAAAGTAGCTAAAATTTTAAAAAATTCATAACTAGTGTGATATTAATCGTGTTTTGAGAAAGAATAAGACGTTTTCAGCCATTTCATAAAAGGTTAGGTAGTTTGAAAGCAAGGAATTGCCCAAGATAAAATATTTTATTAAAAACTGCCTTTTATATACAGTTCACTTTACGCAAGTTATAATCAGTTTCAACTATCAAAACTAATAATAATAGTAATAATAGTAATAATAGTAATGATGATAATAATAACAATCATAATTACGATAATGATAATAATAATAAATTAATGACAACCGTATTAAAAATAATAATAATAGTAATAAAAACCTTTCGAAATAAATGCTTTCCTTAAAAATTATGACATAAATCGTTCTTCTGAGCTAGTGTAAAGCGTTCTCAATCGGTTTTATTAAATTATACAAGTTTTTTTTAAGAATCCTTCAAAATAACTTCTTTTATTACGAATTATAAAATTGAATCATTCTTTCAAATTAATCTAGAACGTTCTCAGTATGTTTAAATATGCAGTAACTATGCAATAAGATTTGAAATTATTTGTAATTTATTTTCAATAAACTGTCATTTCCACCCATACGTCATATTACCAACCCAAAACCTCAAAAGTTACTAGGTCATTATTTAAATGATTTAAACAAAGAATTTCAATAAATAAAGGCGAAATAAAAAAAATAGCATATTACACTCGTTGTACAAGACATCTTGTCGAACTCGATCTTTTGGAAACCCTCTCATTCGACAATGAATTGTTTTGTACAACTAGTATAATAATATACTATTCTTTTACCTGTTTTAGATTATTCACTTGGGATTATTTAATGGACAAATGCTGATATTAGTTATATTAACATTGAAATCAGAACACTATTTACTCGTTTTAGGAAACACCATCCAAAATCAGCCATTGAAATATTTTCTTTATCTAGAGACTATGGAGGTCGAGGCTTTCTGAATCTACAAAATTTGCATACAAGACAAACTTCTTCTTTTAAAAAACACTTTTTAAATCGTAGTAACAACCATATTCAATTCAAAGGCAAAAAGAAATTCAATTATTATTATTATTATGATTACTATTATTACTATTATTATTAGTTTTGACAGTTGAAACTGATTATAACTTGCGTAAAGTGAACTGTAAATGAAAGGCAGTTTTTAAGAAAATATTTTATTTTTGGCAATACTTTGCTTTCAAACTACTTAACCTTTTATGAAGTGGCTGAAAACGTCTTATTATTTCTCAAAAACACGATTAATGTCACAGTTTGGATAAATACGCTTCATTTGGAGCTATTTTTTCCATAAAGTGACAAATATAATTTAATCAAACTTAAAATATAGATTTATGATATAATAATTAAGAAGACAAAAACTGAAAACGTGTCATTCTATCTTGAAATTAAGATTTATGTTAGAATTTAGATAAAAACGCTTTATTTGGGGCTGCTTGAACAAAAAAAGTGAATTTCAGAAAATTTCTTGCTTAAAGAATTTTTATTACTATTATTATTATTTTTATTATTATTATTAATATTGTTTGAAAGCAAGGAATTGCCAAAAATAAAATATTTTCTTAAAAACTGCCTTTCATATACAGTTCACTTTACGCAAGTTATAATCAGTTTTAACTGTCAAAACTAATAATAATAGTAATAATAGTAATAATAATAATAATAATAATTGAATTTGCTTTTGCCTTTGAATAGCATATGGTTGTTACTACGATTTATAAAGTATTTTTTAAAAGACGAAATTTGTCTTGTATGCAAATTTTGTAGATTCAGAAAGCCTCGACCTCCATATTCTCTAGATAAAGAAAATCTTTCAATAGCTGACTTTGGATGGTGTATCCTAAAACGAGTAAATAGTGTTCTGATTTCAATGTTAATATAATTAATATCAGTATTTGTCCATTCAATAATCCCAAGTGAATAATCTAAAACAGGTTAAGCAAATGTATTTATTGCCGTCATGAGATTCATTGAATTTAAATGTGTTTTAACTAATTGTCTACATCTCATGATAAAACTAACAACTTGTTTAGCTTTTATGTCACTATTTCTTCTATTAAAAAATACTTTTTAAATCGTAGTAACAACCATATTCTATTCAAAGGCAAAAGCAAATTCAATTATTATTATTATTATTATTACTATTATTACTATTATTATTAGTTTTGACAGTTAAAACTGATTATAACTTGCGTAAAGTGAACTGTGTATGAAAGGCAGTTTTTAAGAAAATATTTTATTTTTGGCAATTCCTTGCTTTCAAACAATATTAATAATAATAATAAAAATAATAATAATAGTAATAAAAATTCTTTAAGCAAGAAATTGTCTGAAATTCACGTTTTTTGTTCAAGCAGCCCCAATTAAAGCGTTTTTATCTAAATTGTAACATAAATCTTAATTTCAAGATAGAATGACGCGTTTTCAGTTTTTGTTATCTTAATTATTATATCATGAATCTATTTTTTAAGTAGTCTAAAGCATTCTTAGTCGGTTTGATTAAATTACATACGTCTCTTTATAGAAAAAAATGCTCCAAATAAAGCGTTTTTATCTAAACTGTGATATTAATCGTGTTTTGAGAAAGAATAAGACGTTTTCAGCCACTTCATAAAAGGTTAGTTAGTTTGAAAGCAAGGAATTGCCCAACATAATATATTTTCTTAAAAACTGCCTTTCATATACAATTGACTTTACGCAAGTTATAATCAGTTTTAACTGTCAAATCTTATAATAATAGTAATAATATTAATGATAATAATAATAACAATTATAATAACAATAATGATAGTAATAATAAATTAATGATAACAGTATTAAAAATAATAATAATAGTAATAAAAACCTTTCGAAATAAATGCTTTCCTTAAAAATTATGACATAAATCTTTCTTCTAAGCTAGTGTAAAGCGTTCTCAGTCAGTTTTATTAAATTATTCAAGTTTTTTTTAAGAATCCTTCGAAATAAGTTCTTTTATTCCAAATTATAAAATTGAATCATTCTTTCAAGTTAATCTAGAACGTTCTCAGTATGTTTAAATATGCAGTAACAGTGCACTAAGATATGAAATTATTTGTAATTTATTTTCAATAAACTGTCATTTCCACCCATACGTCATATTACCAACCCAAAATTTCAAAAGTTACTAGGTCATTATTTAAATAATTTAAACAAAGAATTTCAATAAATATAGGCGAAATAAAAAAAATAGCATATTACACTCGTTGTACAAGACATCTTGTCGAACTCGTTCTTTTGGAAACCCTCTCATTCGACAATGAATTGTTTTGTACAACTAGTATAATAATATACTATTCTTTTACCTGTTTTAGATTATTCACTTGGGATTATTTAATGGATAAATGCTGATATTAATTATATTAACATTGAAATCAGAACACTATTTACTCCTTTTAAGAAACACCATCCAAAATCAGCTATTGAAATATTTTCTTTATCTAGAGACTATGGAGGTCGAGGCTTTCTGAATCTACAAAATTTGCATACAAGACAAATTTCTTCTTTTAAAAAACACTTTTTAAATCGTAGTAACAACCATATTCTATTCAAAGGCAAAAAGAAATTCAATTAATGTTATTTATATGATTACTATTATTACTATTATTATTAGTTTTGACAGTTAAAACTGATTATAACTTGCGTAAAGTGAACTGTGTATGAAAGGCAGTTTTTAAGAAAATATTTTATTTTTGGCAATACCATGCTTTCAAACTACCTAACCTTTTATGAAGTGGCTGAAAACGTCTTATTGTTTCTCAAAAACACGATTAATGTCACAGTTTGGATAAAAACGCTTTATTTGGAGCTATTTTTTCTATAAAGAGACGTATGTAATTTAATCAAACCGACTAAGAATGCTTTAGACTACTTAAAAAATAGATTCATGATATAATAATTAAGAAAACAAAAACTGAAAACGCGTTATTCTATCTTGAAATTAAGGTTTATGTTAAAATTTGTATAAAAACGCTTTATTTGGAGCTGTTTTTTATTTATAGAAGTGAGTATAATTTAATAAAACATACTAAGAACACTTTAGACTAGCTTAAAAGAACCATTCACGTTGTAATCTGAAAGAAAACGTCATATTTCTATATATTAAATAAGCCGCTTTTCTACAAACACTGTAACATAGAACGTCTTTTTGAGGCGTTTGCTGGTTTTTCAGCTAGGAATCGTTGGAAATAAGCCGTTTTCTTTCGAATTATAATATATATCGTTTTTTTGAAGCGAAATAAACGTTTTCGGCCCTATTTGTATAAGTTTTACTGGATTCTAAGCAAAATAATGGTCTTCCCAATGAAAACAGCTTAACTCAATTTTTGAAAAACATTTGGTCCGAAAAGAAAGATTTTAACGTGTCGGCATCATGGTTTAGTCTTATTAAACCACAAATTTCAAAAAACAATAAAACGCCGTCTTTTAAAATAACTAATGATATTTTAACTGAAGTAATAAATAAATCATAAATTTTTGGTTAAAAAAGGTTACCTATGTGCACTCACAACTTTTATGGCATTTTAACACTTTTATTGAAAACCCACATAATTTCCCAGAGTTTTTAGCACATGGAATTACATATTTAAAACCAAAAGATTCAGATACACAAAATCCATCAAAATATAGACCAATTTCAACAATTTATAATATAATGACATATTGCATCTCTGATTTAATTTATAGCCATTGTTTAGAAAATAATATAATTAACGAAAAACAAAAAGAGTTTATTAAAGGATTATTCGGGTGTAAGGAACAACTAATATATATGGATAATATTAAATTATATGCTGCGAACAAGAAACAACTGAATTTATAACTTAAACTAACAGAAAATTTTTCTTTAGATATTGGTATGTCATTTGGTGTAGATAAATGCAAAATTCTAGCACTTAATAAAGGAAATTTTAAAAAATTAAATTTTAAGACTGATAGTCAAGAAAAGATTGAAAGCCTCAATAATGGTGACTTGAATAAATATTTAGGATTCAAACAATCAAATAAAATATCACATAGTGACATAAAAGCTAAACAAGTTGATAGTTTTATCATCAGATGTAGACAATTAGTTAAAATACATTTAAATTCAATGAATCTCATGAAGGCAATAAATACATTTGTTTTACCTGTTTTAGATTATTCACTTCTGATTATTAAATGGACAAATACTGATATTAATTATATTAACATTGAAATCAGAACACTATTTACTCGTTCTAGGAAACACCATCCAAAATCAGCTATTGAAAGATTTTCTTTATCTAGAGAATATGGAGGTCGAGGCTTTCTGAATCTACAAAATTTGCATACATGATTTTGAAAATTGGCCATTTTTAAGGGGGGGGGGGGTTTAACAAATGTTTAAATTTTTTTCTTTTTTCTTTTACGGCTAAACTACTCGAAAAATTTTCACTATTTTATCCCTTACCCACGGAAAATGATCCGGGAAATCGATTTTCGTCGAGAAAATCGCCAAATTTCTAATGGTTTTTTTGGTTATAAATTTTTTAAAGATTTTAGCTACTTTTGCTTTTTTTACCGAAATTTTCTCGAAAACTATAAGTCGTAGAATAATAGTCTTTTTTGAAAATAATAGACAATTAAAAGAGCTTTCCAACGATAGTAAACGTCATTGAGTTATCTCTAATAGTTCCGGAGTTATTGCTCGATAAATTTTCCGGGTACCGGAAATCGTCAAAATCGCGACCAAAATTGCAAAAATCAAAATTTTAAAAATTGAACCTACTGACTGTTTTTCTACTTTTAACAACTCTAGGGGGCTGCATGAGCATAGAAACGTCTAAGTATGAGCATAGAACGTCTAAGTTCGCTTCAAAAAAGCGATGTATATTATAATTCGAAAGAAAACGGCTTATTTCGAAAGACTCTTAGCTTCGAAACCAGCAAACGTTTACAAAGCATACTGCAAACGCTTTATTCTGGCCCAAAAGAACGAATTATGTTATAGTTTGAACAAAAACAGTTAATTTCAGAAAAAAAACGGCATATTTCTATATATTATTTGCACAGAAACTGGTATAAATTTTACAAAGCAGACTGAAAACCTTTTATACCTCCTCAAAAAAGCGACTTGCATTCTGATTTGAACGAAACCAGCCTTTTTCGAAAGATACTTTGCTTAGAAGCGCGTAAAACTTTATCAAACAAACTGAAATCGTCTTATAGTATACTGAAAACGCTTTATTCTTGCTCAAAAGAACGATTATTATTATTATTATTATTATTATTATTATTATTATTATTATTATTATTATTATTATTATTATTATTATTATTATTTTTTATTATTATTACTATTATAATAATAATTATTATTTTTGACAATTAAAACCGATTATTCCTTGCGTACAGTGAAGGGTTTATGCACAAGTTTGAAAAAAAATGCAATTTTTTGGGCAAATCCTTGCTTTCAAACTGGCTAACCTTTTATGAAGTGGCTGAAAACGTCTTATTCCTCATCAAAAACACGATTAATGTCTCACTTTGGATAAAAACGCTTTATTTGAAGCTATTTTTTGCATAATGAAACGAATATAATTTAATGAATCAGACTGAGAATGCTTTAGTCTAGATCAAAAAAACGATTTACGTTATAATTTGAAACGAAACTGCTTATTTCGAAATATTATCTACACAGGATCTAGTAAAATACAAGTAAAACTTATACAAAACAAACTGAAAACGTTTTATGTAGCTTCAAAAAAACGATTCACATTATAATTTGAAAAAAACCTGCTTATTTCGGCAGATTCTTTGCTTATAAACTAGTAAAACCTTATCAAACCAAACTGAAAACATCTTATTCCGCTTAAAAAACACGACTAATGTTACAGTTTAACAAAAAAACATCTTATTTGGGGCTGCTTTTTGCTCAAAAGAAACGAGTATAATTTAATAAAACAGACTGAGGATCTTCTAGATTAGCTTGAATAAATGATTCAATTTATAATTTGGAAGAAAAAAACTTATTTCTTCTTCTTCTTCTTCTTCTTCTTCTTCTTCTTCTTCTTCTTCTTATTTTTATTATTATTATTATTATTATTATTACAATTATTTCTGTTAGTTAAAACCGAATATACCTTGCGTATAGTGAACGGTTTATGCAAGAGTTTGGAAGAAATTTTGGGCAAGTCCTTGCTTTCACACTAGCTAATTTTTATAAAGTGACTGAAAACGACTTATTCTTTATCAAAAACACGATTAACGTCTCAGTTTGTATAAAAACGCTTTATTTGGAGCCATTTTTTGCTTAACGAACCGAATATAACTTAGTAAATCAGACTGAGAATGCTTTAGTCTGGATCAAAAGATCGATTTTTATTAAAATTTAAAAGAAAATGACTTACTTCGAATTATTATTTACACAGAAACGAGTCAAACACGAGTTAAACTTAAACAAAACAGACTGAAAACGTTTTATGTCGCTTCAAAAAAACGATTCACATTATAATTTGGAAGAAACCTGCTTATTCCGGCAGCTTTTTTGCTTAGAAACGGGTATAATTTAATAAAACAGACTGAGAAACTTCTAGATTAGTTTGAAGAAACGATTAAATTTATAATTGAGAATAAAAGAAATCATGTCGAAGGATTCTTCTTCTTCTTCTTCTTATTATTATTATTATTATTATCATTATTATTATTATTATTATTATTATTATTATTATTATTATTATTATTATTATTATTGTTATTATTATTATATATAATAATTAATTAATTAATTAATTATTATATATATATTATATTATTATTTTAATAATTTAAAACCTACTATAACTTTCGAATAGTGAACGGTTTATGCACCAGTTGGTAAGAACATGGTTAATTTTTGACAAATACTTGCTTAAAAAACCTGAAGACTTACACAGAGCATATTGAAAACATCTTATTCCAGTTCAAAATAACAAATAATGTTATAGTTTCGATAAAAACAGAATATTTTGGACGTTTATTAGCTTTGAAACGAGCAAACGTTTACAAGACAAACTGAAAACGCTTTAATCAGGCCAAAAAAAAACGAATTATGCTATAGTTTGAACAAAAAGGGCTTATTCCGTACCATTGATTGCCTAAATAAACGAGTATATTTAACAAAACAAACTGAAAACGCTTTATTCTAGCTCAAAAGAACGATTGATGCAAGAATTTGGAAGCAAATGGCTTAGTTCGAAAGATTTTTTGCCTAGAATCCAGTAAAACTTACACAAATGGAACCGAAAACGTCTTAGTTCGCTTTAGAAAAGCGATATATATTATAATTCGAAGAAAACGGCTTATTTCGAACGATTCTTATCTTTGAAACCAGCAAACGTTTAAAAAGCATATTGAAAACGCTCTATTCAGGCTCAGAAGAACGAATTATGTTATAGTTTAAACAAAAACGGCAAATTTCAGACTATTTTTTGCTTAACGAAACGAGTATATTTAATAAAACAGACTGAAAACGCTTTATCCTTGCTCAAAAGAACGATTAATGCAATAATTTAGAAACAAAGGGAAAATTTCGAATGTTTTCTTGCTTAGAAGCCAGTAAAACTTATGCAAGTCCCACCGAAAACGTTCTATTTTGCTTCAAAAATGGGATATAAATCATAATTCGAAAGAAAGCGGCTTATTTCGAACGATTCTGAGCTTTGAAACCAGCAAACGTTTACAAAACATACTGAAAACGCTCTATTCTGGCTCAGAAGAACGAATTATGTTATAGTTTAAACAAAAACGGCAAATTTCAGATTATTTTTTGCTTATAGAAACGAGAATATTTAATAAAACATACAGAAAACGCTTTATTCTTGCTCAAAAGGACGATTGATGCAATAATTTGAAAGCAAATGGCTAATTTTGAAAGATTTTTTGCTTAGAATCCAGTAAAACATATACAAATCGAGCCGAAAACGTCTAAGTTCGCTTCAAAAAGGCGATATATATTATAATTCGAAAGGAAACGGCTTATTTCGAACGACTCTTAGATTCGAAACCAGCAAACGTTTACAAAACATACTGCAAACGCTTTATTCTGGCTCAAAAGGACGAATTATATTATAGTTTGAAAAAAACAGTGAATTTCAGACAATTTTTTGCTTAAAGAAACGAGTATATTTAAAAGAACAGACAGAAAACGCTTTATTCTTGCTCAAAAAAACGATTGATGCAATAATTTGAAAGCAAATGGCTAATTTCGAAAGATAATTTACTTAGAATCCAGTAAAACTTATGTAAATCGAGCCGAAAACCTTTTAGTTCTCTTCAAAAAAGCGATATATATTATATTTCGAAAGAAAACGGCTTATTTCGAACGATTCTTAGCTTCGAAACCAGCAAACGTTTACAAAACATACTAAAAACGCTCTATTCAGGCTCAAAAGAACGAATTATGTTATAGTTTAAACTGAAACGTCAAATTTCAAACTATTTTTTGCTTAAAGAAACGAGTATATTTAATGAAACAGACTGAAAACGCTTTATTCTTGCTCAAAAGAACGAATTATGTTATAGATTAAAAGAAAAGGGTTTATTTCGAACTATTCTTGGCTTCAAATTAAGCAAACTTTAATAAAGCAGAGTGAAAACGTCTTATTCTGTCACAAGAAAACAGTTCAAGCACTAATTAAAGCCAATCCTGGGAGTTTTCTCGATTTTAAGAAAAGAAATTGTCTAAAATAAAGGTTTTTCTTTAAAATTAGTGCCTTCTCTCGTTTCTAAGCAAAGAATCTTCCGAGAGAAGCTCTTTTTTCATTCAAACTATTGTATAATTTGTACTTTTGTGCTTAAATAAAGCGTTTACGGTCTGTTTTATAAAAGTTAACTGATTTCTCAGCGAAGAATCGTCTTAAATAAGCCGCTTTTCTACAAACTGTAACATAGAACGTCTTTTTGAGGCGTTTGCTGGTTTTGGAGCTAAGAATCGTTCGAAATAAGCCGTTTTCTTTCGAAGTATAAATATATATCGCTTTTTTGAAGCGATATAAAATGTTTTCGGCCCGATTTGTATAAGTTTTGCTGGACTCTAAGCAAAAAAACGTTCGAAGTATTCTCTTTGCGTCCAGATTATTGCATCAGTCGTTCTGTTGAGGTAGAATAAAGCGTTTTCAGTCTGTTTTATTAAATATACTCGTTTCTATAAGCAAAAAATAGTCTGAAATTTGCCGTTTTTGTTTAAACTATAACATAATTCGTTCTTCTGAGCCTGAATAGAGCGTTTTCAGTATGTTTTGTAAACGTTTGCTGTTTTCAAAGCTCAGAATCGTTCGAAATATGCCGCTTTCTTTCGAATTATAATTTATGAAGCGAAATAAAACGTTTTCGTTGGGATTTGCATAAGTTTTACTGGATTCTAAGCAAAAAATTTTTCCTTTGCTTCTAAATTATTGCATTAATCGTTCTTTTGAGCAAGGATAAAGCGTTTTCAGTCTGTTTTATTAAATATACTCGTTTCGTTAAGCAAAAAATAGTCTGAAATTTGCCGTTTTTGTTTAAACTATATCATAATTCGTTCTTTTGAGCCTGAATAGAGCGTTTTCAGTATGCTTTGTAAACGTTTGCTGGTTTCAAAGCTAAGAATCGCTCGAAATAAGCCGTTTTCTTTCGAATTATAATATATATCGCTTTTCTGAAGCGAACTAAGACGTTTTCGGCTCCATTTGTGTAAGTTTTACTGGATTCTAAGCAAAAAATCTTTCGAAATAAGCCATTTGCTTCAAAATTCTTGCATCAATCGTTCTTTTGAGCCAGAATAAAGCGTTTTCAGTCTGTTTTATTAAATATAGTCGTTTATTTAGGCAATCATCGTACGGAATATGCCCTTTTTGTTCAAACTATAGCATAATTCGTTCTTTTAGGCTCAAAAGACTGATGATTAAAGCGTTTTCAGTATGTCTTTTAAACGTTTGCTCGTTTCAAAGCTAACAATGTCCAAAATAATCTGTTTTTATCGAAACTATAACATTATTTGTTATTTTGAACTTAAATAAGATATTTTCAATTTGATTTGTGTAAGTCTTCAGGTTTTTAAGCAAATATTTGTACAAAAATTATCCATGTTCTTACCAAGTGGTGCATAAACCGTTCACTATTCGAAAGTTATAGTTGGTTTTAAATTATTAAAATAATAATAAAAAAAATATATAATAATAATAATTATAATAGTAATAATAATAACAATAATAATAACAACAATAATAATAATAATAATAATAATAATAATAAGAAGAAGAAGAAGAAAAATAAGAAGAAAAAGAAGAATCCTTCGAAATGTGTTTTTTCTTTTAAATTATAAATTTAATCATTCCTTTAAACTAATCTGGAAAGTTCTCAGCTGTTTAATTAAATTATACTCGTTTCTTTATGCAAAAAGCATCCCCAAATTAGTTGTTTTTTTAAACTGTAACATTAATGGTGTTTTGAGGCGAAATAAGATATTTTCAGTTTGGTTTCATAAGGTTTTACTCGTTTCTAAGCAAAAAAAGTTGACGAAATAAGCAGGTTTCTTCCAAATTATAATGTGAATCGTTCTTTTGAAGCGACATAAAACGTTTTCAGTCTGTTTTGTTTAAGTTTAACTCGTGTTTGACCCGTTTCTGTGTAAATAATATTTCGAAATTAGTCGTTTTCTTTTAAATTCTAATAAAAATCGTTTTGATCCAGACTAAAGCATTCTCAGTTTGATTTACTAAATTATATTCGGTTCGTTAAGCAAAAAATGGCTCCAAATAAAGCGTTTTCATACAAGCTGAGACATTAATCGTGTTTTTAATGAAGAATAAGTCGTTTTCAGTCACTTTATAAAAAGTTAGCTAGTGTGAAAGCAAGGACTTGCCCAAAATAAAACATTTTCTTCCAAACTGGTGCATAAACCCTTCACTATGCGCAAGGTATATTCGGTTTTAACGGACAAAAATAATTGTAATAGTAATAATAATAATAATAATAATAATAATAATAATAATAAGAAGAAGAAGAAGAAGAAGAAATAAGTTTTTTTCTTCCAAATTTTAAATTGAATCATTTCTTCAAGCTAATCTAGATGATCCTCAGTCTGTTTTATTAAATTATACTCGTTTCTTTTGAGCAAAAAGCAGCCACAAATAAGATGTTTTTTTCTTAAACTGTAACATTAATCGTGTTTTTGAGCGGAATAAGATGTTTTCAGTTTGGTTTGATAAGGTTTTACTCCTTTATAAGCAAAGAATCTGCCGAAATAAGCAGGTTATTTTCAAATTATGATGTGAATCGTTTTTTTGAAGCTACATAAAACGTTTTCAGTGGGTTTTGTATAAGTTTTACTCGTATTTTACTAGTTCCTGTGTAGATAATATTTCGAAATAAGCCGTCTCGTTTCAAATTATAACATAAATCTTTTTTTGATCTAGACTAAAGCATTCTCAGTCTGATTCATTGAATTATATTCGGTTCATTAGGCAAAAAATAGCTTTAAATAACGCGTTTTTATCCAAAGTGAGACATTAATCGTCTTTTTGATAAGGAATAAGACGGTTTCAGCCACTTCATAAAAGGTTAGCCAGTTTGAAAGCAAGGATTTGCCCAAAAAATTGCATTTTTTTTCAAACTAGTGCATAAACCCTTCACTGTACGCAAGGAATAATCGGTTTTAACTGTCAAAAATAATAATAATTATTATAATAGTAATAATAATAAATAATAATAATAATAATAATAATAAAAATAATAATAATAATAATAATAATAATAATAATAATCGTTCTTTTGAGCAAGAATAAAGCGTTTTCAGTATACTATAAGACGATTTCAGTTTGTTTGATAAAGTTTTACGCGCTTCTAAGCAAAGTATCTTTCGAAAAAGGCTGGTTTCGTTCAAATCAGAATGCAAGTCGCTTTTTTGAGGAGGTATAAAAGGTCTTCAGTCTGCTTTGTAAAATTTATACCAGTTTCTGTGCAAATAATATATAGAAATATGCCGTTTTCTTTCAGATTACAAGGTGAATCGTTCTTTTAAGCTAGTCTAAAGTGTTCTCAGTATGTTTTATTATATTATACTCACTTCTATAATCAAAAAACAGCCCCAAATAAAGCGTTTTTATCCAAATTTTAACATTAAACTTAATTTGAAAATAGAATAACGCGTTTTCAGTCTTTGTTTTCTTAATTATTACATCATAAATCTATTTTTTAAGTAGTCTAAAGCGTTCCCAGTCTGTTTGATTAAATTATATTCGTCTCTTTATGGAAAAAATAGTTCCAAATAAAGCGTTTTTATCCAAACTGTGACATTAAACGTGTTTTTGAGAAAGAATAAGACGTTTTCAGAAGGTTAGGTGGTTTTAAAGCAAGAAATTGCCCAAAATAAAATATTTTCTTAAAAACAGCCTTTCATATACAGTTCACTTTACGCAAGTTATAATCAGTTTTAACTGTCTAAACTAATAATAATGGTAATAATAGTAATAATAATAATAATAACAATTATAATAACAATAATGATAGTAATAATAAGTTAATGATAACAATATTAATAATAATAATAATAATTCTTTAAGCAAAAAATAGCTTCAAATAAAGCGTTTTTATCCAAAGTGAGACATTAATCGTGTTTTTGATGAGGAATAAGACGTTTTCAGCCACTTCATAAAAGGTTAGCTAGTTTGAAAGCAGGGATTTGCCCAAAAAAATTCATTTTTTTTCAAACAAGTCGTTCTTTTGAGCAAGAATATAGCGTTTTCAGTCTGTTTTATTAAATAAACTCGTTTCTTTAAGCAAAAAATTGTCTGAAATTTACTGTTTTTGTTCAAACTATAACATAATTCGTTCTTTTGAGCCAGAATAAAGCGTTTGCAGTATGTTTTGTAAACGTTTGCTGGTTTCGAAGCTAAGAGTCGTTCAAAATAAGCCGTTTTCTTTCGAATTATAATATATATCGCTTTTTTGAAGCGAATTTAGACGTTTTCGGTTCGATTTGTATATGTTTTACTGGATTCCAAGCAAAAAATTGTTTCAAAATTAGCCATTTGCTTTCAAATTATTACATCAATCGTTCTTTTGGGCTAGAATAAAGCGTTTTCTGTCTGTTTTATTAAATATACTCGTTTCTTTAAGCAAAAAATTGTCTGAAATTTATTGTTTTTGTTCAAACTATAACATAATTCGTTTTTTTGAGCCAGAGTAAAGCGTTTGCAGTATGTTTTGTAAACGTTTGCTGGTTTCGAAGCTAAGAGTCGTTCGAAATAAGCTGTTTTCTTTCGAATTATAATATATATCGCTTTTTTGAAGCGAACTTAGACGTTCTATGCTCATACTTAGACGTTTCTATGCTCATACAGCCCCCTAGTGTTGTTAAAAGTAGAAAAACAGTCAGTAGGTTCAATTTTTAAATTTTGATTTTTGCAATTTTGGTCGCGATTTTGACGATTTCCGGTACCCGGAAAATTTATCGAGCAATAACTCCGTAACTATTAGAGATAACTCAATGAAGTTTATTATCGTTGGAAGGCTTTTTAAATTGTCTATTATTTTCAAAAATAGTTATTTATGGTACGAGTGTGTTGTAGGGGATATAAGGCACGCGAAGAAACGGGTAAGTCACGAGCACGTAGTGCGAGTGGCTTTGTTTTTTCAAGTGCCTTAGGACCTACAACACACGAGTGCCATACATAACTTTATCCAACAACTAAATAAATAACCAAAAACCTATTAGCTATTTTGATTTATTTTTTGACAAATTAATTTGACAAATAATTCTATCAAGCCCAGCTTTTGAGAAGGCGTTGGCTCTTCATTCTATGGGAAAATAAAAACTAGAAAGTAAACAGTGGTGAAAACAGTGTTGGAAAAAGTAGAAGTTCCTCAGCATATCATAGAAGAAGCTGAAATTGCTTCCTCCAAATTGTTGCCCAGTAAGTCCAAGGGTGCATACGAGAAGGAATACCAAAATTTTCTTACTTGGCAAATAGAAAATGGAGTCTCTGGAATTACGGAAGAGATAATAATGGCTTACTTCCATATTCTAAGGAAAACTTGTGCCAGTTCATCGACATGAACCAAGTATTCGATGCTCAAATCTACCATAAGGCTCAACAAAAACGTTGACATTTCCAAATATGGTAAATTAATTGCCTATTTGAAAAGTGAATCGCGGACGCACAAGGCATAGAAAGCCGGCATTCTGGAAAAAGAACACATAGAAGAGTTTCTTGAGAAAGCACCAAACAGTCAACATTTGATGACAAAGGTAGGAATTATATACATTGTTATATGTGTCAGTCTTTAATTAGGTATATTTGTTAATAGGTACCACTCCTGATGGGAATCTATGGAGCCTGTAGGTGCCAAGAACTCACGAACATGAAGACTGACGAGATCGAAGACAAAGGCGGTTATCTTCTTGTTTCTGTACCAGACACAAAAACTTACAAACCCAGAAAATTCACAGTTATTGAAGAAGGTTGCGTTGTCAATCCGCTGGAATTATACAGAAAGTACATATCCTTAAGACATTCAAATTTCAGCTATCGAAGACTTTTTCTTAATTTCAAGAATCAAAAGTGCACCGTACAAGCCGTGGGAATCAACACTTTATCCAAGATACCGAGTCAAGTTGCTACATATTTAAATTTGCCAGAACCAGGATCTTACACGGGGCATTCATTACGTCGATCTTCGGCAACTCTTTTAGTTAATGGAGGTGGCGACATTACGACCCTCAAACGGCATGGAGGATGGCGTTCTAATACTGTTGCTGAGGGATACATTGAAGATTCTATTAACGAAAAAATTAATATTGCCAAGAAAATTCGAGGAGCGATATCAGAAAAGACAGAAACCAACAACGTTTTAGCGAGTACTTCTACATCAAATGCTCCAGAAACACGACTACATGGTGAGGTTCATGGAAATGAAGGCAACATAGTTAATGATCTTGAAGGTTTACAATGTAAATCTTTCAAATTTAATGTTTCATTTGATATCAACCTTAATGTTAATGTTAATAAGAAGTAGGACAAAAATGAGTTCAAATCTGAAAATGTGTCTATTTGTTTATCGAACTGTGTGAGTGAGTGAATTATGAATTTATAACTCACTAGTGAGTTATAGGGAATATAACTCACTAGTGAGTTATAGGGTACATAATTCAACTGAAATCAGTGCAATAATGGCTCTATAATGTAAAGGTGTTGAATAAAGATTATTATTCTACGACTTATAGTTTTCAAGAAAATTTCGAAATAATGCAAAAGTAGCTAAAATTTAAAAAAATTTATAACTAAAAAACTATTAGGAATTTGGCGATTTTCTCGACGAAAATCGATTCCCCGGATCATTTTGCATAGGTAGGGGATAAAATAGTGCCAATTTTTCGAATAGTTTAGCCGTAAAAGAGAAAATAAAAAAATTGAAAAATTTGTTAAACAGCCACCCCCCTTTAAAATGGCCAATTCTTAAAGTCTTGTATGCAAATTTTGTAGATTCAGAAAGCCTCGACCTCCATATTCTCTTGATAAAGAAAATCTTTCAATAGCTGACTTTGGATGGTGTTTCCTAAAACGAGTAAATAGTGTTCTGTTTTCAATGTTAATATAATTAATATCAGTATTTGTCCATTTAATAATCCCAAGTGAATAATCTATAACAGGTAAAACAAATGTATTTATTGCCTTCATGAGATTCATTGAATTTAAATGTGTTTTAACTAATTGTCTACATCACATGATAAAACTATCAACTTGTTTAGCTTTTATGTCACTATGTGATATTTTATTTGATTGTTTGAATCCTAAATATTTATTCAAGTCACCATTATTGAGGCCTTCAATCTTTTCTTGACTCTCAGTCTTCAATATAATTTTTTAAAATTTCCTTTATTAATTGCTAGAATTTTTCATTTATCTACACCAAATGATATACCAATATCTAAAGAAAAATTTTCTGTTAGTTTAAGTTATAAATTCAGTTGTTTCTCGTTCGCAGCATATAATTTAATATTATTCATATACATTAGATGATCCAATTTAGCTACAATTGTTTTATTATTTTTTAAATTGAAACCATAATTAGATGAATTCAAAATATCAGTAAGTGGTTTTATAGCTAAACAAAACCATAAAGGGCTGAGTGAACCTCTCTGAAAAATAAAAGTTTTTATTTTAATTGGATCTGTTTTTAAACTTTTGTCTTTAAGATTTAAATTTAAAGTTGTTTTCGAAAAGTTCATAATATAATCTGAAAAAGAAATTAAACTTGGATGTATTTTATATATTTATAAGATTTCTATTAACCAGGAATGGGGCACAGAATCATAAGCTTTTTTAAAATCTATAAAAGCTGTGTATATAATTCTGTTATGTTTTCTTGCTTGTTCCATTACTATATTATCTATAATAAGTTGTTCTTTACACCCGAATGATCCTTTAATAAACTCTTTTTGTTCTTCGTTAATCATATTATTTTCTAAACAATGGCTATAAATTAAATCAGATATGAAAGGTGTCATTATTTTATAAATTGTTGAAAGACAAGTAATTGGTCTATATTTTGATGGATTTTGTGTATCTGAATCTTTTGGTTTTAAATATGTAATTCCATGTGCTAAAAACTCTGGGAAATTATGTGGGATTTCAATAAAAGTGTTAAAATGCCATAAAAGTTGTGAGTGTACACAGGTAAACTTTTTTAACCAAAAATTTATGATTTATTTATTATTTCAGTTAAAATATCATTAGTTATCCTAAAAGAGGGCGTTTTATTGTTTTTTGTAATTTGTGTTTTAATAAGATTAAACCATGATGCCGACACTTTAAAATCTTTCTTTTCGGACCAAATGTTTTTCAAAAATTGAGTTGAGCTGTTTTCATTGAGAAGACCATTATTTGGCTTAGAATCCAGTAAAACTTATACAAATCGGTCCGAAAACGTTTTATTTTGCTTCAAAAAAGCGATATATATTATAATTTGTAAGAAAATGGCTTATTTCGAACTATTCCTAGCTCCAAAACCAGCAAACGCCTCAAAAAGACGTTCTATGTTTTAGTTTGTAAAAAAGCGGCTTATGTAATATATAGAAATATGCCGTTTTCTTTCAGATTACAACGTGAATCGTTCTTTTAAGCTAGTCTAAAGTGTTTTCAGTATGTTTTATTAAATTATACTCACATTTATAAACAAAATACAGCTCCAAATAAAGCGTTTTTATCCAAATTTTAACATAAACCTTAATTTCAAGATAGAATAACGCGTTTTCAGTCTTTGTTTTCTTAATTATTACATCATAAATCTATTTTTTAAGTAGTCTAATGCGTTCTCAGTCTGTTTGATTAAATTATATTCGCCTCTTTATGGAAAAAATAGCTCCAAATGAAGCGTTTTTATTCAAACTGTGACAATAATCGTGTTTTAGAGAAATAATAAGAGGTTTTCAGCCACTTCATAAAAGGTTAGGTAGTTTGAAAGCAAGGAATTTCCAAAAATAAAATATTTTCTTAAAAACTGCCTTTCATATACAGTTCACTTTACGCAAGTTATAATCAGTTTTAACTGTCAAAACTAATAGTAATAGTAATAATAGTACTAATAATAATAATAATAATTGAATTTGCTTTTGCCTTTAAATAGAATATGGTTGTTACTACGATTTAAAAAGTATTTTTTAAAAGAAGAAATTTGTCTTGTATGCAAATTTTGTAGATTCAGAAAGCCTCGACCTCCATATTCTCTAGATAAAGAAAATCTTTCAATAGCTGATTTTGGATGGTGTTTCCTAAAACGAGTAAATAGTGTTCTGATTTCAATGTTAATATAATTAATATCAGCATTTGTCCATTAAATAATCCCAAGTGAATAATCTAATACAGGTAAAACAAATGTATTTATTGCCTTCATGATATTCATTCAATTTAAATGTGTTTTAACTAATTGTCTACATCTCATGATAAAACTACCAACTTGTTTAGCTTTTATGGCACTATTTTATCCCTTACCTATGCAAAATGATCCAGGAAATCGATTTTCGTCGAGAAAATCGCCAGATTCGTAATAGTTTTATAGTTGTAAATTTTTTAAAGATTTTAGCTGCTTTTGCATTTTTTCGAAATTTTCTCGAAAACTATAAGTCGTAGAATAATAATCTTTTTTGAAAATAATAGACAATTAAATGAGCTTTCCAACGATAGTAAACGTCATTGAGTTATTTCTAATAGTTCCGGAGTTATTGCTCGATAAATTTTCCGGGTACCGGAAATCGTCAAAATCGCGACCAAAATTGCAAAAATCAAAATTTTAAAAATTGAACCAACTGACTGTTTTTCTACTTTTAACAACTCTAGGGGGCTGTATGAGCATAGAAACGTCTAAGTATGAGCATAGAACGTCTAAGTTCGCTTCAAAAAAGCGATATATATTATAATTCGAAAGAAAACGGCTTATTTCGAACGACTCTTAGGTTCGAGACCAGCAAACGTTTACAAAACACTGCAAACGCTTTATTCTGGCTCAAAAGAACGGATTATGTTATAGTTTGATCAAAAACAGTAAATTTCAGAAAAGGCTTTATTCTAGCTCAAAAGAGCGTTCGATGTAATAATTTGAAAGCAAATGGCTAATTTTGAAACAATTTTTTGCTTAGAATCCAGTAAAACATATACAAATCTTGCCGAAAACGTCTAAATTCGCTTCAAAAAAGCGATATATATTATAATTCGAAAGAAATCGGCTTATTTCGAACAAATCTTAGCTTCGAAATCAGCAAACTTTTACAAAACATACTGCAAACGCTTTATTCTAGCTCAAAAGAACGATTGATGCAATAATTTGAAAGCAAATGGCTAATTTCGAAAGATTATTTACTTAGAATCCAGTAAAACTTATGTAAATCGAGCCGAAAGCATCTTAGTTCGCTTCAAAAAAGAGATATATATTATAATTCGAAAGAAAACGGCTTATTTCGAACGATTCTTAGCTTCGAAACCAGCAAACGTTTACAAAACATACTAAAAACGCTCTATTCATGCTCAAAAGAACAAATTATGTTATAGTTTAAACTAAAACGGCAAATTTCAGACTATTTTTTGCTTAAAGAAACGAGTATATTTAATGAAACAGACTCAAAACGGTTTATTCTTGCTCATAAGAAAGAATTATGTTATCGATTAAAAGAAAACGGTTTATTTCGAACTATTCTTGGCTTCAAATTAAACAAACTTTAATAAAGCAGACTGAAAACGTTTTATTCTGTCACAAGAAAACAGTTCAAGCACTAATTAAAGCCAATTCTTGGAGTTTTCTCGATTTTAAGAAAAGAAATTGTCTAAAATAATTGTTTTTCTTTAAAATTAGTGCCTTTTCTCGTTTCTAAGCAATGAATCTTCCGAGAGAAGCCCTTTTCATTCAAACTATTGTATAATTTGTACTTTTGTGCTTAAATAAAGCGTTTACGGTCTGTTTTATAAAAGTTAACTGATTTCTCAGCAAAGAATCGTCTTAAATAAGCCGCTTTTCTACAAACTGTAACATAGAACGTCTTTTTGAGGCGTTTGCTAGTTTTGGAGCTAAGAATCGTTCGAAATAAATGTCATCTTTCGAATTATAATATATATCGCTTTTTTGAAGCGAAATAAAACGTTTTCGGCCCGATTTGTATAAGTTTTGCTGGATTCTAAGCAAAAAAAACCCTCGAAATATTCCCTTTGCTTCCAAATTATGGCATCAATCGTTCTTTTGAGCAAGAATAAAGCGTTTTCAGTCTGTTTTATTAAATATACTCGTTTCTATAAGCAAAAAATAGTCTGAAATTTGCCGTTTTTGTTTAAAGTATAACATAATTCGTTCTTCTGAGCCTGAATAGAGGGTTTTCAGTATGTTTTGTAAACGTTTGCTGGTTTCGAAGCTAAGATTCTTTCGAAATAAGCAGTTTTCTTTCGAATTATAATATATATCGCTTTTTTGAAGCTAACTAAGACGTTTTCGGCTCCAGTTGGGTAAGTTTTACGGATTCTAAGCAAAAAATCTTTCGAAATAAGCCATTGGCTTCCAAATTATTGCATCAATCGTTCTTTTGAGCCAGAATAAATCGTTTTCAGTATGTTTCATTAAATATACTCGTTTATTTAGGCAATCAATCGTACAGAATAAGCCCTTTTTTTAAACTGTGGCATAAATCGTTCTTTTGAGACTTATTAAAGCGTTTTCAGTATGTCTTGTAAACGTTTGCTCGTTTCAAAGCTAATAAACGTGCAAAATAAGCTGTTTTTATCGAAACTATAACACAATTTGTTATTTTGAACTAGAATAAGATGTTTTCAATTTGCTTTGTGTAAGTCCTCATTTTTTTAAGCAAATATTTGTCAAAAATTAAACATGTTCTTACAAACTGGTGCATAAACCGTTCACTATTAGAAAGCTATAGTTGGTTTTAAATTATTAAAATAATAATAAAAAATATATATATATATATATATATATAATGATAATAATAATAATAATAGTAATAATAATAATAATAATAGTAATAATAATAATAATAATAATAATAATAAGAAGAAGAAGAAGAAGAAGAAGACGAATCCTTCGAATTGAGTTCTTTTCTTCAAAATTATAAATTTAATCATTCCTTCAAACTAATCTAGAAAGTTCTCAGTCTGTTTTATTAAATTATACTCGTTTCTTTATGCAAAAAGCAGCCCCAAATAAGGTGTTTTTTAAAACTGTAACATTAATGGTGTTTTTGAGGCGAAATAAGATGTTTTTAGTTTGTTTTGGTAAGGTATTACTCGTTTCTAAGCAAAAAAGCTGCCGAAATAAGCAGGTTAAAGCGTTTTTATCCAAATTTTAACATAAACCTTAATTTCAAGATAGAATAACGCGTTTTCAGTCTTTGTTTTCTTAATTATTACATCATAAATCTATTTTTTAAGTAGTCTAAAGCGTTCCCAGTCTGTTTGATTAAATTATGTTCGTTTCTTTATAGAAAAAATAGCTCCAAATAAAGCGTTTTTATCCAAACTGTGACATTAAACGTGTTTTTGAGAAAGAATAAGACGTTTTCAGTCACTTCATAGAAGGTTAGGTAGTTTTAAAGCAAGGAATTGCCCAAAATAAAATATTTTCTTAAAAACTGCCTTTCATATACAGTTCACTTTACGCCAGTTATAATCAGTTTTAACTGTCAAAACTAATAATAATAGTAATAATAATAATATTAATAATAGTAATGATAATAATAATAAAAATTACAATAACAATAATAATAGTAATAATAAATTAATTATAACAGTATTAAAAATAATAATAATAATAATAGTAATAAAAACCTTTCGAAATAAATGCTTTCCTTAAAAATTATGACATAAATCGTTCTTCTAAGCTAGTGTAAAGCGATCTCAATCGGTTTTATTAAATTATACAAGTTTTTTTTAAGAATCCTTCGAAATAAGTTCTTTTATTCCAAATTATAAAATTGAATCATTCTTTCAAGTTAATCTAGAACGTTCTCAGTATGTTTAAATATGCAGTAACAATGCAATAAGATTTTCAATAAACTGTTATTTCCACCCATACGTCATATTACCAACCCAAAATCTCAAAAGTTACTAGGTCATTATTTAAATGATTTAAACAAAGAATTTCAATAAATAAAGGAGAAATAGAAAAAATAGAATATTACACTCGTTGTACAAGACATCTTGTCGAACTCGTTACTTTGGAAACCCTCTCATTCGACAATGGATTGTTTTGTACAACTTAATTTATTATTACTATTATTATTGTTATTATAATTGTTATTATTATCATCATTACTATTATTACTATTATTATTATTACTATTATTATTATTATTATTAGTTTTGACAGTTAAAACTGATTATAACTTGCGTAAAGTGAACTGTATATGAAAGGCAGTTTTTAAGAACATATTTTATTTTTGGCAATTCCTTGCTTTCAAACTACCTAACCTTTTATGAAGTGGCTGAAAACGTCTTATTATTTCTCAAAAACACGATTAATGTCACAGTTTGGATAAAAACTCTTTATTTGGAGCTATTTTTTCCATAATGGGACGAATATTATTTAATCAAACAGACTGAGAACGCGTTAGACCACTTAAAAAATAGATTTATGATGTAATAATTAAGAAAACAAAAACTGAAAACGCGTTATTCTATCTTGAAATTAAGGTTTATGTTAAAATTTGGATAAAAACGCTTTATTTGGAGCTGTTTTTTGTTTATAGAATTTAGTATAATTTAATAAAACATATTGAGAACACTTTAGACTAGCTTAAAAGAACGATTCACGTTGTAATCAGAAAGAAAACGGTATATTTCTATATATTAAATAAGCCGCTTTTCTACAAACTGTAACATAGAACGTCTTTTTGAGGCGTTTGCTGGTTTTGGAGCTAGGAATCGTTCGAAATAAGCCGTTTTCTTTCGAATTATAATATATATCGTTTTTTTGAAGCGAAATAAAACGTTTTCGGCCCGATTTGTATAAGTTTTACTGGATTCTAAGCAAAATAATGGTCTTCCCAATGAAAACAGCTTAACTCAATTTTTGAAAAACATTTGGTCCGAAAAGAAAGATTTTAACGTGTCGGCATCATGGTTTAATCTTATTAAAACACAAATTTCAAAAAACAATAAAACGCCGTCTTTTAAAATAACTAATGATATTTTAACTGAAATAATAAATAAATCATAAATTTTTGGTTAAAAAAGTTTACCTGTGTGCACTCACAACTTTTATGGCATTTTAACACTTTTATTGAAAACCCACATAATTTCCCACAGTTTTTAGCACATGGAATTACATATTTAAAACCAAAAGATTCAGATACACAAAATCCATCAAAATATAGACCAATTACTTGTCTTTCAACAATTTATAAAATAATGACATCTTGCATCTCTGATTTAATTTATAGCCATTGTTTAGAAAATAATATAATTAACGAAAAACAAAAAGAGTTTATTAAAGGATCATTCGGGTGTAAGGAAGAACTTATTATAGATAATATAGTAATGGAACAAGCAATAAAACATAACAGAATTATATACACAGCTTTTATAGATTATAAAATAGCTTATGATTCTGTGCCCTATTCTTGGTTAATTGAAATCTTATAAATATATAAAATACATCCAAATTTAATTTCTTTTTTACATTATATTATGAACTTCTCGAAAACAACTTTAAATTTAAATCTTAAAGACAAAAGTTTAAAAACAGATCCAATTAAAATAAAAAGAGGTATTTTCAGGGAGATTCACTCCGCACTTTATGGTTTTGTATAGCTATAAAACCACTTTCTGATATTTTGAATTCATTTAATTATGGTTTCAATTTAAAAAATAATAAAACAATTGTAGCTAAATTGAATCATCTAATGTATATGGATAATATTAAATTATATGCTGCGAACAAGAAACAGCTGAATTTATAACTTAAACTAACAGAAAATTTTTCATTAGATATTGGTATGTCATTTGGTGTACATAAATGCAAAATTCTAACAATTAATAAAGGAAATTTTAAAAAATTATATTTTAAGACTGAGAGTCAAGAAAAGATTGGAAGCCTCAATAATGGTGACTTGAATAAATATTTAGGATTCAAACAACCAAATAAAATATCACATAGTGACATAAAAGCTAAAAAAGTTGATAGTTTTATCATGAGATATAGACTATTAGTTAAAACACATTTAACTTCAATGAATCTCATGAAGGCAATAAATACATTTGTTTTACCTGTTTTATATTATTGACTTGGGATTATTAAATGCACAAATACTGATATTAATTATATTAACATTGAAATTAGACCACTATTTACTCGTCTTAGAAAACACCATCCAAAATCAGCTAATGAAAGATTTTCTTTATCTAGAGAATATGGAGGTCGAGGCTTTCTGAATCTACAAAATTTGCATACAAGACTTTAATAATTGGCCATTTTCTCTTTTACGGCTAACCTATTCGAAAAATTGGCACTATTTTATTCCTTACCTATGCAAAATGATCCGGGAAATCGATTTTCGTCGAGGAAATCGCCAAATTTCTAATAGTTCTTCAGTTAAGAAATTTTATAAAATTGTAGCTACTTTTGCTTTTTTTCGAAATTTTCACGAAAATTATAAGTCGTAGAAAAATAATCTTTTTTGAAAATAATAGACAATTTAAAGAGCTTTCCAACGATAACAAACTTCATTGAGTTATCTCTAATAGTTCCGGAGTTATTGCTCGATAAATTTTCCGGGTACCGGAAATCGTCAAAATCGCGACCAAAATTGCAAAAATCAAAATTTTAAAAATCAAACCTACTGACAGTTTTTCTACTTTTAACAACTCTAGGGGGTTGTATAAGCAGAGAAACATCTAAGTATGAGCACAGAACGTCTAAGTTCGCTTCAAAAAAGCGATATATATTATAATTCGAAAGACAACGGCTTATTTCGAACGACTCTTAGCTTCGAAACCAGCAAACGTTTACAAAACATACTGCAAACGCTTTATTCTGGCTCAAAAGAACGAATTATGTTATAGTTTGAACAAAAACAGTAAATTTTAGACAATTTTTTGCTTAAAGAAACGAGTATATTTAATAAAACAGACTGAAAACGCTTTATTCTTGCTCAAAAGAAAGATTATTATTATTATTATTATTATTATTATTATTATTATTATTATTATTATTATTATTATTATTATTATTATTATTATTATTATTATTATTATTATTATTATTATTATTACTATTATAATAATTATTATTATTTTTGACAGTTAAGACCGATTATTCCTTGCGTACAGTGAAGGGTTTATGCACTAGCTTGAAAAAAAATGCATTTCTTTGGGCAAATCCTTGCTTTCAAACTAGCTAACCTTTTATGAAGTGGCTGAAAACGTCTTATTCTTCATCAAAAACACGATTAATGTCTCACTTTCTATAAAAAACGCTTTATTTCAAGCTATTTTTTGTCTAATGAACCGAATATAATTTAATGAATCAGACTGAGAATGCTTTAGTCTAGATCAAAAAAACGATTTATGTTATAATTTGAAACGAAATGGCTTATTTCGAAACATTGTCTACACAGGAACTAGTAAAATACGAGTAAAACTTATACAAAACCCACTGAAAACTTTTTATGTAGCTTCAAAAAAACGATTCACATTATAATATGAAAAAAAACTGCTTATTTCGGAAGATTCTTTGCTTATAAACGAGTAAAACCTTATCAAAACAAACTAAAAAAATTATTATTATTATTATTACTATTACAATTATTTTTTTCAGTTAAAACCGAATATACCTTGCGTATAGTGAACGGTTTATGCACCAATTTGGAAGAAAATGTTTTATTTTGGGCAAGTCCTTGCTTTCACACTAGCTAACTTTCTATAAAGTGACTGAAAACAACTTATTCTTCATCAAAAACACGATTAATGGCTCAGTTTGTATAAAAACGCTCTATTTGGAGCCATTTTTTGCTTAACGAACCGAATATAATTTAGTAAATCAAACTGAGAATGCTTTAGTCTGGATCAAAAGAACGATTTTTATTAAAATTTAAAAGAAAACGACTAATTTCGAAATATTATTTACACAGAAACGAGTCAAACACGAGTTAACCTTAAACAAAACAGACTGAAAACTTCAAAAGGACGATTCACATTATAATTTGGAGGAAACCTGCTTATTTCGGCAGCTTTTTTGCTTAGAAACGAGTAAAACCTTATCAAACCAAACTAAAAACATCTTATTTCGCCTTAAAAACACCATTAATGTTACAGTTTAAAAAAAACACCTTATTTGCATAAAGAAACGAGTATAATTTAATAAAACAGACTGAGAACTTTCTAGATTAGTTTGAAGGAACGATTAAATTTATAATTTTGAAGAAAAGAACTCAATTCGAAGGATTCGTCTTCTTCTTCTTCTTCTTCTTCTTCTTCTTTTTCTTATTATTACTATTATTATTATTATTATTATTATTATTATTATTATTATTATTATTATTATTATTATTATTATTATTATTATTATTATTATTATGATTATATATTCTTTTTTTATTATTATTTTAATAATTTAAAACCAACTATAACTTTCGAATAGTGAACGGTTTATGCACCAGTTTGTAAGAACATGGTTAATTTTTGACAAATATTTGCTTAAAAACCTGAAGACCTGAAGCTTATTTTGGACGTTTATTAGCTTTGAAACGAGCAAACGTTTACAAGACATACTGAAAACGCTTTAATCAGGCTCAAAAGAACGAATTATGCTATAGTTTGAACAAAAAGGGCTTATTCCGTACGATTGATTGCCTAAATAAACGAGTATATTTAAAAAAAACAGACTGAAAACGCTTTATTCTGGCTCAAAAGAACGATGCAATAATTTGGAAGCAAATGGCTTATTTCGAAAGATTTTTTGCTTAGGATCCAGTAAAACTACCACAAATGGAGCCGAAAACGTCTTAGTTAGCTTCAAAAAAGCGATATATATTATAATTTGAAAGAAAACTGCTTATTTCGCACGAATCTTAGCTTCGAAACCAGCAAGCGTTTACAAAACATACTGAAAACCCTCTATTCAGGCTCAGAAGAACGAATTATGTTATACTTTAAACAAAAACGGCAAATTTCAGACTATTTTTTGCTTATAGAAACGAGTATATTTAATAAAACAAACTGAAAACGCTTTATTCTTGCTCAAAAGAACGATTGATGCAATAATTTGGAAGCAAAGGGAATATTTCGAAGGTTGTTCTGCTTAGAATCCAGCAAAACTTATACAAATCGGGCCGAAAACGTTTTATTTCGCTTCAAAAAAGCGATATAAATTATAATTCGAAAGAAAGCGGCTTATTTCGAACGATTCTGAGCCTTGAAAACAGCAAACGTTTACAAAACATACTGAAAACGCTTTATTCTGGCTCAGAGGAACGAATAATGTTATAGTTTGATCAAAAACAGTGAATTCAAACAATTTTTTGCTTAAAGAAACGAGTATATTTAATAAATAGCTCCAAATGAAGCGTTTTTATCCAAACTGTGACATTAATCTTGTTTTTGAGAAATAATAAGACGTTTTCAGCCACTTCATAAAAGGTTAGGTAGTTTGAAAACAAGGAATTGCCAAAAATAAAATATTTTCTAAAAAACTGCCTTTTATATACAGTTTACTTTACGCAAGTTATAATCAGTTTTAACTGTCAAAACTAATAATAATAGTAATAATAGGAATCATAATAATAATAATAATTGAATTTCCTTTTGCCTTTGAATTGAATCCTTCGAAATGAGTTCTTTTCTTCTAAATTATAAATTTAATCGTTCCTTCAAACTAATCTAGAAGTTTCTCAGTCTGTTTTATTAAATTATACTCGTTTCTTTATGCAAAAAGCAGCCCCAAATTAGTTGTTTTTTTTTAAACTGTAACATTAATGTTGTTTTTGAGGCGAAATAAGATGTTTTCAGTTTGGCTTGATAAGGTTTTACTGGTTTCTAAGCAAAAAAGCTGCCGAAATAAGCAGGTTTCTTCCAAATTATAATGTGAATCGTTCTTTTGCAGCGACATAAAACGTTTTCAGTCTGTTTGGTTTAAGTTTAACTCGTATTTGACTCGTTTCTGCGTAAATAATAATTCGAAATAAGTCGTTCTCTTTTAAATTTTAATAAAAATCGTTCTTTTGATCCAGAATAAAGCATTCTGTCTGATTTACTAATTTATATTTGCTTCGTTAAGCAAAAAATGGCTCCAAATAAAGCGTTTTTATACAAACTGAGAGATTAATCGTGTTTTTGATGAAGAATAAGTCGTTTTCAGTCACTATAAAAAGTTAGCTAGTGTGAAAGCAAGGACTTGCCCAAAATAAAACATTTTCTTTCAAACTGGTGCATAAACCGTTCACTATACGCAAGGTATATTCGGTTTTAACTGACAAAAATAATTGTAATAGTAATAATAATTATTTCAGTTTTTTCAGTTTGTTCTGATAAGATTTTACTCGTTTATAAGCAAAGAATCTTCCGAAATAAGCAGGTTTTCTTCAAATTATAATGTGAATCGTTTTTTTGAAGCTACATAAAACGTTTTCAGTGGGTTTTGTATAAGTTTTACTCGTATTTTACTAGTTCCTGTGTAGACAATATTTCGAAATAAGTCGTTTCGTTTCAAATTATAACATAAATCGTTTTTTTGATCTAGACTAAAGCATTCTCAGTCTGATTCATTAAATTATATTCGGTTCATTAGGCAAAAAATAGCTTCAAATAAAGCGTTTTTATCCAAAGCGAGACATTAATCGTGTTTTCGATGAGGAATAAGACATTTTCAGCCACTTCATAAAAGCTTTGCTAGTTTGAAAGCAAGGATTTGCATAAAAAATGCATTTTTTTTCAAACTAGTGCATAAACCGTTCACTGTACGCAAGGAATAATATCTGTTATAACTGTCAAAAATAATAATTATTATTATAATAGTAATAATAATAATAATAATAATAATAATAATAATAATAATAATAATAATAATAATAATAATAATAATAATAATAATAATAATAATAATAATAATAATAATAATAATAATAATAATACGTTTGCTGGTTTGGAAGCTAAGAATCGTTCGAAATAAGCCGTTTTCTTTCGAATTATAATATATATCGCTTTTTTGAAGCGAATTTAGACGTTTTCGGCTCGATTTGTATATGTTTTACTGGATTCTAAGTAAAATCTTTCAAAATTAGCCATTTGCTTTCAAATTATTACATCAATCGTTCTTTTGAGCTAGAGTAAAGCGTTTTCTGTCTGTTTTATTAAATATACTCGTTTCTTTAAACAAAAAATTGTCTGAACATCACTGTTTTTGTTCAAACTATAACATAATTCGTTCTTTTGAGCCAGAATAATGTGTTTGCAGTATGTTTTGTACACGTTTGCTGGTTTCGAAGCTAAGAGTAGTTCAAAATAAGCCGTTGTCTTTCGAATTATAATATATATCGCTTTTTTGAAGCGAACTTAAACGTTCTGTGCTCATACTTAGATGTTTCTATGCTTATACAACCCCCTAGAGTTGTTAAAAGCAGAAAAACAGTCAGTATGTTTGATTTTTAAAATTTTGATTTTTGCAATTTTGGTCGCGATTTTGACGATTTCCGGTACCCGGAAAATTTATCGAGCAATAACTCCGGGATTATTAGAGATAACTCAATGAAGTTTGTTATCGTTGGAAAGCTCTTTAAATTGTCTATTATTTTCAAAAAAGATTATTATTCTACAACTTATAGTTTTCGTGAAAATTTCGAAAAAATCAAAAGTAGCTAAAATTTTAGAAAATTCTTAACTGAAAAACTATTAGGAATTTGGTGGTTTTCTCGACGAGAATCGATTTCTCGGATCATTTTGCGTAGGTAAGGAATAAAATAGTGCCAATTTTTCGAATAGTTTAGCCGTAAAAGAGAAAATAAAAAAATTGAAAAATTTGTTAAGCTTCCTCCCCCCTTAAAAATGGCCAATTATTAAAGTCTTGTATGCAAATTTTGTAGATTCAGAAAGTCTCGACCTCCATATTCTCTAGATAAAGAAAATCTTTCAATAGCTGATTTTGGATGGTGTTTCCTAAGACGAGTAAATAGTGTTCTGATTTCAATGTTAATATTATTAATATCAGTATTTGTCCATTTAATAATCCCAAGTGAATAATATAAAACAGGTAAAACAAATGTATTTATTGCCTTCATGAGATTCATTGAAGTTAAATTTGTTTTAACTAATTGTCTATATCTCATGATAAAACTATCAACTTCTTTAGCTTTTATGTCACTATGTGATATTTTATTTGGTTGTTTGAATCCTAAATATTTATTCAAGTCACCACTATTGAGGCTTCCAATCTTTTCTTGACTCTCAGTCTTAAAATGTAATTTTTTAAAATTTCCTTTATTAATTGTTAGAATTTTGCATTTATGTACACCAAATGACATACCAATATCTAAAGAAAAATTTTCTGTTAGTTTAAGTTATAAATTCAGTTGTTTCTCGTTCGCAGAATATAATTTAATATTATCCATATACATTAAATGATTCAATTTAGCTACAACTGTTATATTATTTTTTAAATTGAAACCATAATTAAATGAATTCAAAATATCAGAAAGTAGATTTATAGCTAAACAAAACCATAAAGTGCTGAGTGAATCTCCCTGAAAATAACCCTTTTTATATTAATTGCATCTGTTTTTAAACTTTTGTCTTTAAGATTTAAATTTAAAGTTGTTTTCGAAAAGTTCATAATATAATGTAAAAAAGAAATTAAATTTGGATGTGTTTTATATATTTATAAGATTTCAATTAACCAAGAATAGGGCACAGAATCATAAGCTTTTTTATAATCTATAAAAGCTGTGTATATAATTCTGTTATGTTTTTTTGCTTGTTCCCTTACTTTATTATCTGTAATACGTTCTTCCTTACACCCGAATGATCCCTTAATAAACTCTTTTTGTTTTTCGTTAATTATATTAATTTCTAAACAATGGCTATAAATTAAATCAGAGATGCAAGATGTCATTATTTTATAAATTGTTGAAAGACAAGTAATTGGTCTATATTTTGATGGATTTTGTGTATCTGAATCTTTTGGTTTTAAATATGTAATTCCATGTGCTAAAAACTCTGGGAAATTATGTGGGTTTTCAATAAAAGTGTTAAAATGCCATAAAAGTTGTGAGTGCACACAGGTAAACTTATTTAACCAAAAATTTATGATTTATTTATTATTTCAGTTAAAATATCATTAGTTATTTTAAAAGACGGCGTTTTATTATTTTTTGAAATTTGTGTCTTAATAAGATTAAGCCATGATGCCGACACGTTAAAATCTTTCTTTTCGGACCAAATGTTTTTCAAAAATTGAGTTAAGCTGTTTTCATTGGGAAGGCAAGTATTTTGCTTAGAATCCAGTAAAACTTATACAAATCGGTCCGAAAACGTTTTCTTTCGCTTCAAAAACACGATATATATTATAATTCGAAAGAAAACGTCTTATTTTGAACGATTCCTAGCTCCAAAACCAGCAAACGGCTCAAAAAGACGTTCTATGTTACAGTTTGTAGAAAAGCGGCTTATTTAATATATAGAAATATGCCGTTTTCTTTCAGCATAATTTCTTTCAGAAATTATGCTAACTTCTATAAACAAAAAATAGCTCCAAATAAAGCGTTTTTATCCAAATTTTAACATAAACCTTAATTTCAAGATAGAATAACGCGTTTTCAGTTTTTGTTTTCTTAATTATTACATCATAAATCTATTTTTTACGTAGCCTAAAGCGTTCTCAGTCTGTTTGATTAAGTTATATTCGTCTCTTTATGGAAAAAATAGCCCCAAATGAAGCGTTGTTATCCAAACTGTGACATTAATCGTGCTTTTGAGAAATAATAAGACGTTTTCAGCCACTTCATAAAAGGTTAGGTTAGTTTGAAAGCAAGGAATTGCCAAAAATAAAATATTTTCTTAAAAACAGCCTTTCATATACAGTTCATTTTACGCAAGTTATAATCAGTTTATAACTGTCAAAACTAATAATAATAGTAATAATAGTACTAATAAAAATAATATTAATTGAATTTCCTTTTGCCTTTGAATAGAATATGGTTGTTACTACGATTTAATAAGTATTTTTTAAAAGAAGAAATTTGTCTTGTATGCAAATTTTGTAGATTTAAAAAGCCTCATCCTCCATATTCTCTTGATAAAGAAAATATTTCAATAGCTGATTTTGGATGGTGTTTCCTAAAACGAGTAAATAATAGTGTTCTGATTTCAATGTTAATATAATTAATATCAGTATTTGTCCATTTAATATTCCCAAGTGAATAATCCAAAACAGGTAAAACTATAGTATATTATTATACTAGTTGTACAAAACAATCCATTGTCGAATGAGTGGGTTTCCGAAGGAACGAGTTCGACAAGATGTCTTGTACAACGAGTGTAACATGCTATTTTTTCTATTTCGCCTTTATTTATTGAAATTCTTTGTTTAATTCATTTAAACAATGACCTAGTAACTTTTGAAATTTTGGGTTGGTAATATGACGTATGGGTGGAAATGACAGTTTATTAAAAATAAATTACAAATAATTTCAAGTCTTATTGCATTGTTACTGCATATTTAAACATACTGAGAACGTTCTAGATTAACTTGAAAGAATGATTCAATTTTATAATTTGGAATTAAAGAACTTATTTTGAAGGATTATTAAAAAAAACTTTTATAATTTAATAAAGCCCATTGAGAACGCTTTACACTAGCTTAGAAGAACGATTTATGTCATAATTTTTAAGGAAAGCATTTATTTCGAAAGGTTTTTATTACTATTATTATTATTTCTAATACTGTTATAATTAATTTATTATTATTATCATTATTGTTATTATAATTGTTATTATTATTATCATTACTATTATTTCTATTATTATTATTATAATTACTATTATTATTAGTTTTGACAGTTAAAACTGATTATAACTTGCGTAAAGTGAACTGTATATGAAAGGCAGTTTTTAAGAAAATATTTTATTTTGGGCAATTCCTTGCTTTCAAACTACCTAACCTTCTATGAAGTGGCTGAAAACGTCTTATTCTTTCTCAAAACACGATTGATATCACAGTTTGGATAAAAGCGCTTTATTTGGAGCTATTTTTTCTATAAAGAGACGTATGTAATTTAATCAAACCGACTAAGAATGCTTTAGACTACTTAAAAAATAGATTCATGATATAATAATTAAGAAAACAAAGACTGAAAACGCGATATTCTGTCTTGAAATTAAGATTTATGTTACAATTTAGATAAAAACTCTTTATTTGGGGCTTCTTGAACAAAAACAGTGAATTTCAGACAATTTTTTGCTTAAAGAATTTTTATTACTATTATTATTATTTTTATTATTATTATTAATATTGTTTTCATTAACTTATTATTACTACCACTATTGTTATTATAATTGTTATTATTATTATCATTGCTATTATTATTATTATTATTACTATTATTACTATTATTATTAGTTTAGACAGTTAAAACTGATTATAACTTGCGTAAAGTGAACTGTATATGAAAGGCAGTTTTTAAGAAAATGTTTTATTTTGGGCAATTCCTTGCTTTAAAACTACCTAACCTTCTATGGAGTGGCTGAAAACGTCTTATTCCTTCTCAAAAACACGTTTAATGCCACAGTTTGGATAAAAACGCTTTATTTGGAGCTATTTTTTCCATAAAGAGACGAATATAATTTAATCAAACAGACTGGGAACGCTTTAGACTACTTAAAAAATAGTATGATGTAATAATGAAGAAAACAAAGACTGAAAACGCGTTATTCTATCATAAAATTAAAGTTTATGTTAAAATTTGGATAAAAACGCTTTATTTGGGGCTGTTTTTTGATTATAGATGTGAGTATAATATAATAAAACATACTGAGAACACTTCAGACTAGCTTAAAAAAACGATTTACGTTTTAATCTGAAAGAAAACGGCATATTGCTATATATTATTTGCACAGAAACTGGTATAAATTATACAAAGCAAACTGAAGACCTTTTATTCCTCCTCAAAAAAGCGACTTGCATTATGATTTGAAAGAAACCTGCCTATTTCGAAAGATTCTTTGCTTATAAACGCGTAAAACTTTATCAAAACAAACTGAAATCGTCTTATTCCGCCTCAAAACACTATTAATGTTACACTTTGGATAAAAATACCTTATTTGGGGCTGCTTAAAAAAACGAATATAATTTATTAAAACCGATTGAAAACGCTTTACACTAGCTTAAAAGAACATTTCATGTTATAATTTTTAAGGAAGGGATTTATTACTATTATTATTGTTACTATTAATAATAATAATATTATTATTATTATTATTATTATTACTATTATAATAATTATTGTTACTTTTGACAGTTAAAACCGATTATTCCTTGCGTACAGTGAAGGGTTTATGCACTAGCTAGAAAAAAAATGCATTTTTTTGTGCAAATTCTTGCTTTCAAACTAGCTAACCTTTTATGAAGTGGCTGAAAACGTCTTATTCCTCTTCAAAAACACGACTAATGTCTAACTTTGGATAAAAACGATTTATTTGAAGCTATTTTTTGGCTAATGAACCGAATATAATTTAATGAATAAGACTGAGAATGCTTTAGTCTAGATCAAAAAAACGATTTATATTATAATTTGAAACGAAACGGCTTATTTCGAAATATTATCTACACAGGAACTAGTAAAATACGAGTAAAACTTATACAAAACCCACTGAAAACGTTTTATGGAGCTTCTAAAAAACGATTCACATTATAATTTGAAAAAAACCTGCTTATTTTGGAAGATTCTTTGCTTAGAAACGAGTAAAACCTATAAGACCAAACTGAAAACATCTTATTCCGCCTCAAAAACAGGATTAATGTTACAGTTTAAGAAAAAAACACCTTATTTGGGACTGCTTTTTGCTCAAAAGAAACAAGTATAATTTAATAAAACAGACTGAGGATCTTCTAGATTAGCTTGAAGGAATGATTCAATTTATAATTTGCAAGAAAAAAACTTATTTCTTTTTCTTCTTCTTCTTCTTATTATTACTATTATTATTATTATTATTATTATTATTATTATTATTATTATTATTATTATTATTATTATTATTATTATTATTATTATTATTATTATTATTATTATTATTATTATTACAATTACAATTATATGTCAGTTAAAACCGAATATACCTTGCGTATACTGAAATACTGAACAGATTATGCACCAGTTTGGAAGAAAATGTTTTATTTTGGGAAAGTCCTTGCTTTCACACTAGCTAACTTTTTATAAAGAGACTGAAAACGACTTATTTTTTCTCAAAACCACGACTAATGTCTCAGTTTGGATAAAAACGATTTATTTGGAGACATTTTTTGCTTAACGAACCGAATATAATTTAGTAAATCAGACTGAGAATGCTTTAGTCTGGATCAAAAGAACGATTTTTATTTAAATTTAAAAAAAAACGACAAATTTCGAAATATTATTTACACAGAAACGAGTCAAACACGAGTTAAACATAAACTAAACAGACTAAAAACGTTTTATGTCGCTTCAAAAGAACGATTCACATTATAATTTGGAAGAAACCTGCTTATTTCGGCAGCTTTTTAGCTTAGAAACGAGTAAAACCTTACCAAACCAAACTAAAAACATGTTATTTCCCCTCAAAAACACCATTAATGTTACAGTTTAAAAAAAACACCTTATTTGGGGCTGCTTTTTGCATAAAGAAACGAGTATAATTTAATAAAACAGACTGAGAACTTTCTAGATTAGTTTGAAGAAACGATTAAATTTATAATTTTGAAGAAAAGAACTCAATTCGAAGGATTCGACTTCTTCTTCTTCTTCTTCTTCTTCTTCTTATTATTATTATTATTATTATTATTATTATTATTATTATTATTACTATTATTATTATATATTTTTTTTATTATTAATTTAATAATTTAAAACCAACTATAACTTTCGTGTAGTGAACGGTTTATGCACCAGTTTATAAGAACATGGTTAATTTTTGACAAATATTTGCTTAAAAACCTGAAGACTTACACAAAGCAAATTGAAAACATCTTATTCTAGTTCAAAATAACAAATTATGTTATAATTTCGATAAAAACAGTTTATTTTGGACGTTTATTAATTTTGAAACGAGCAAACGTTTACAAGACATACTGAAAACGCTTTAATCAGGCTCAAAAGAACGAATTATGCTATAGTTTGAACAAAAAGGGCTTATTCCGTACGACTGATTACCTAAATAAACGAGTATATTTAATAAAACAGACTGAAAACGTTTTATTCTCGCTCAAAAGAACGATTGATGCAATAATTTGGAAGCAAATGGCTTATTTCGAAAGATTTTTTGCTTAGAATCCAGTAAAACTAACTCAAATGGAGCCGAAAAAGTCTTAGTTAGCTTCAAAAAAGCGATATAAATTGTAATTCGAAAGAAAGCGGCTTATTTCGAACGATTCTGAGATTTGAAAACAGCAAACGTTTACAAAACATACTGACAACGCTTTATTCTGGCTCAAAGGAACGAATTATGTTATAGTTTGATCAAAAACAGTGAATTTCAAACAATTTTTTGCTTAAAGAAACGAGTATATTTAATAAAGCAGACAGAAAACGCTTTATTCTAGCTCAACAGAACGATTGATGCAATAATTTGGAAGCAAAGGGAATATTTCGAAGGTTTTTTTGCTTAGAATCGAGCAACGGCTTATTTCGACGATTCTTAGCTCCAAAACCAGCAAACGCCTCAAAAAGACGTTCTATGTTACAATTTGTAGAAAAGCGGCTTATTTAAGACGATTCTTTGCTGAGAAATCAGTTAACTTTTATAAAACAGACCGCAAACTCTTTATTTAAGCACAAAAGTACAAATTATACAATAGTTTGAGTGAAAAGGGCTTCTCTCAGAAAATTCTTTGATTAGAAACGAGAAAAGGCACTAATTTTAAAGAAAAACCTATATTTTAGACAATTTCTTTTCTTAAAATCGAAAAAACTTCCATAATTGGCTTTAATTAGTGCTTGAACTGTTTTCCTGTGACAGAATAAAACGTTTTCACTCTGCTTTATTAAAGTTTGCTTAATTTGAAGCCAAGAATAGTTCGAAATAAACCGTTTTCTTTTAATCTATAATATAATTCGTTCTTTTGAGCAAAAATAAAGCGTTTTCAATCTGTTTCATTCAATATACTCGTTTCTTTAAGCAAAAAATAGTCTGAAATTTGACGTTTTAGTTTAAACTATAATATAATTCGTTCTTTTGAGCCTGAATAGAGCGTTTTTAGTATGTTTTGTAAACGTTTGCTGGTTTCGAAGCTAAGAATCGTTCGGAATAAGCCGTTTTCTTTCGAATTATTATATATATCGCTTTTTTGAAGCGAACTAAGACGTTTTCGGTACGATTTACATAAGTTTTACTGGATTCTAAGTAAATAATCTTTCGAAATTAGCCATTTGCTTTCAAATTATTGCATCAATCGTTCTTTTGAGCAAGAATAAAGCGTTTTCGGTCTGTTTTATTAAATATACCCGATTCTTTAAGCAAAAAATTGTCTGAAATTTTCTGTTTTTGTTCAAACTATAAGATAATTCGTTCCTCTGAGCCAGAATAAAGCGTTTTCAGTATGTTTTGTAAACGTTTGCTGCTTTCAAAGCTCAGAATCGTTCGAAATAAGCCGCTTTCTTTCGAATTATAATTCATATCGCTTTCTGAAGCGAAATAAAACGTTTTCGGCGCGATTTGTATAAGTTTTGCACGATTCAAAGCAAAAAAACCTTCGAAATATTCCCTTTGCTTCCAAATTATGGCATCAGTCGTTCTTTTGAGCAAGAATAAAGCGTTTTCAGTCTGTTATATTAAATATACTCGTTTCTATAAGCAAAAAATAGTCTGAAATTTGCCGTTTTTGTTTAAACTGTAACATAATTCGTTCTTTTGAGAATGAATAGAGCGTTTTAAGTATGTTTTGACAACGTTTGCTGTTTTCAAAGCTCAGAATCGTTTGAAATTAGCCGCTTTCTTTCGAATTATAATTTATATCGCATTTTTGAAGCGAAATAAAACGTTTTCGGTGGGATTTGCATAAGTTTTACTGGATTCTAAGCAAAAAAACCTTCGAAATATTCCCTTTGCTTCCAAATTATGGCATCAGTCGTTCTTTTGAGCAAGAATAAAGCGTTTTCAGTCTGTTATATTAAATATACTCGTTTCGTTAAGCAAAAAATAGTCTGAAATTTGCTGTTTTTGCTTAAACTATAACATAATTCGTTTTTCTGAGCCTGAATAGAGGGTTTTCAGTATGCTTGTTAAACGTTTGCTGATTTCAAAGCTAAGAATCGTTCCAAATAAGCCGTTTTCTTTCGAATTATAATATATATCGCTTTTCTGAAGCGAACTAAGTCGTTTTCGGCTCCATTTGTATAAGTTTTACTGGATTCTAAGCAAAAAATCTTTCGAAATAAGCCATTTGCTTCCAAATTCTTGCATCAATCATTCTTTTGAGCCAGAATAAAGCGTTTTCAGTCTGTTTTATTAATTATACTCGTTTATTTAGGCAATCAATCGTACGGAATATGCCCTTTTTGTTCAAACTGTAGCATAATTCGTTCTTTTGAGCCTGATTAAAGCGTTTTCAGTATGTCTTGTAAACGTTTGCTCGTTTCAAAGCTAATAAACGTCCAAAATAAGCTGTTTTTATCGAAACTATAACATAATTTGTTATTTTGAACTAGAATAAGATGTTTTCAATTTGCTTTGTGTAAGTCTTCAGGTTTTTAAGCAAATATTTGTCAAAAATTAACCATGTTCTTACCAACTGGTGCATAAACCGTTCACTATTCGAAAGTTATGGTTGGTTTTAAATTATTAAAATAATAATAAAAAAAAATATATAATAATAATAATAATAATAATAATAATAATAATAATAATAATAATAATAATAATAATAATAATAATAATAATAATAATGATAGTAATGATAATAATAATAATAACAATAATAATAAGAAGAAGAAGAAGAAGAAGAAGACGAAGAAGAAAATAAATCCTTCGAAATGAGTTCTTTTCTTCTAAAGTATAAATTTAATCGTTCCTTCAAACTAATCTAGAAGTTTCTCAGTCTGTTTTATTAAATTATACTCGTTTCTTTATGCAAAAAGCAGCCCCAAATTAGTTGTTTTTTTTAAACTTTCAAGCTTAAAAGTAATTCTAGATTCAGCCTTACTAACAAAATTAGGAGCAGCTCCCTTCCACTTCTGATTTCCTGAGGTAATTGAAGGATTAAACTGGACTAATTCATTTATTTTACTTACATGACAAAAAATTGCCCCAATAATACTTCTCATAAACAATAAAATCAACAGAAAATTTATCCTGACAACAATCATCGCTTCCCTATTAATTAGAACAATTAGAGGTATAAATCAAGTTAGAATACGAAAAATCCTTGCTTATTAATCAATCAACCACATTGCCTGAATATTTTCAACCCTAATAATTTCACTCTCAACATGAACATTTTATTTTTTTGTCTACTCAATTATTAAGTCCAATATTATTTTCATATTAAATCACACCAAAACATTCTTTATTAACCAAATAAACAACATCCTAATCAAAAACAAGATTATTAAATTCACCTTCTTATCAAACTTTTTGTCATTAGGAGGTCTCCTTCCATTCCTAGGATTCATACCTAAATGATTAATAATCAATTGAATAGTAATAAATCAACTTTCAGTCCTTGCATTAATTCTAATTATTTTCACTCTAATTATAACATTCATTTACACTCGGCTAGTTATCTCATCAATTACACTCAACTCAACCGAAATATTACTAGTCCCAAACACTTTTAACAATATGCCAATAATTTTTATAAACGCCCTCTCATTGTTAGGACTAGAATTTTGCACCCTACTGTTTAACTTAATATAAGGATTTAAGTTAAACCAAACTAACAACCTTCAAAGTTGTAAATATAATATTTCTTCTAAGCCTTAGGCTTAAGAAATAATTCACCCCTGGATTTGCAATCCAATATTATAATTGACTATTAAACCATGGTGAAGGAGTACATACCCGTTTATAAATATTTCTTAGGATTATTTCCTTACATTTTCACTAGAACTAGACATATGCTAATAACCTTATCATTAGCCTTACCCCTCTGATTAACATTTATATTATTTGGGTGAATTAATAATTCAATTCACATATTTGCCCATTTAGTCCCTCAAGGCACACCCCCTGTTCTAATATAGAACAGAAGAAGAAGAAGAAGACGTATCCTTCGAATTGTGTTCTTTTCTTCAAAATTATAAATTTAATCGTTCCTTCTAACTAATCTAGAAAGCTCTCAGTCTGTTTAATTAAATTATACTCGTTTCTTTATGCAGCCCCAAATAAGGTGTTTTTTTTAAACTGTAACATTAATGGTGTTTTTGAGGCGAAATAAGGTGTTTTTAGTTTGGTTTGGTAAGGTTTTACTCGTTTCTAAGAAAAAAAAGCTGCCGAAATAAGCAGGTTTCTTCCAAATTATAATGTGACTCGTTCTTTTGAAGCGACATAAAACGTTTTTAGTCTGTTTTGTTTAAGTTTAACTCGTGTTTGACTCGTTTCTGTGTAAATAATACTTCGAAATTAGTAGTTTTCTTTTAAATTTTAATAAAAATCGTTCTTTTGATCCAGACTAAAGCATTCTTAGTCTGATTTACTAAATTATAATCGGTGCGTTAAGCAAAAAATTGCTCCAAATAAAGCGTTTTTATCCAAACTGAGACATTAGTCGTGTTTTTGAGGAAGAATAAGTCGTTTTCAGTCACTTTATAAAAAGTTAGCTAGTGTGAAAGCATGGACTTTCCCAAAATAAAACATTTTCTTCCAAACTGGTGCAAAAAGCGTTCACTATACGCAAGGTATATTCGGTTTTAACTGACAAATATAATTGTAATAGTAATAATAATAATAATAATAATAATAATAATAATAATAATAATAATAATAATAATAATAATAATAATAATAATAATAATAATAATAATAATAATAATAATAATAATAATAATAATAATAATAATAATAATAATAATAATAATAATAATAATAATAATAATAAAAATAAGAAGAAGAAGAAGAAGAAATAAGTTTTTTTCTTGCAAATTATAAATTGAATCATTCCTTCAAGCTAATCTAGAAGATCCTCAGTCTGTTTTATTAAATTATACTCGTTTCTTTTGAGCAACAAGCAGCCCCAGATAAGGTGTTTTTTTCTTAAACTGTAATATTAATCGTGTTTTTGAGGCGGAATAAGATGTTTTCAGTTTGGTCTGATTAGGTTTTACTCGTTTCTAAGCAGAGAATCTTCCAATATAAGCAGGTTTTTTTCAAATTATAATGTGAATCGTTTTTTTGCCGCGACGTCAAACGTTTTCAGTGGGTTTTGTATAAGTTTTACTAGTTCCTGTGTAGATAATATTTCGAAATAAGCCGTTTCGTTTCAAATTGTAACATAAATCGTTTTTTTGATCTAGACTAAAGCATTCTCAGTCTGATTCATTAAATTATATTCGGTTCATTAGGCAAAAAATAGCTTCAAATAAACCGTTTTTATCCAAACTGTGACATTAAACGTGTTTTTGAGAAAGAATAAGACGTTTTCAGCCACTTCATAAAAGGTTAGGTAGTTTTAAAGCAAGGAATTGCCCAAAATAAAATATTTTCTAAAAAACCGCCTTTCATATACAGTTCACTTTACGCAAGTTATAATCAGTTTTAAATGTCAAAACAAATAATAGTAATAATAATAATAGTAATAATAGTAATGATAATAATAATAACAATTATAATAACAATAATGATAGTAATAATAAATTAATGATAACAGTATTAAAAATAATAATAATAGTAATAAAAACCTTTCGAAATAAATGCTTTCCTTAAAAATTATGACATAAATCGTTCTTTTAAGCTAGTGTAAAACGTTCTCAATCGGTTTTATTACATTATACAAGTTTTTTTAAGAATACTTCGAAATAAGTTCTTTTATTCCAAATTATAAAATTAAATCAAAAATAAAATATTTTCTTAAAAACTGCCTTTCATATACAGTTCACTTTACGCAAGTTATAATCAGTTTTAACTGTCAAAACTAATAATAATAGTAATAATAGTAATAATAGTAATAATGATAACAATAATAATTTAATTTCCTTTTGCCTTTGAATAGAATATGGTTGTTACTACGAATTAAATAGTATTTTTTAAAAGAAGAAATTTGTCTTGTATGCAAATTTTGTAGATTCAAAAAGCCTCGACCTCCATATTCTCTAGATAAAGAAAATATTTCAATAGCTGATTTTGGATGGTGTTTCCTAAAACGAGTAAATAGTGTTCTGATTTCAATGTTAATATAATTAATATCAGTATTTGTCCATTAAATAATCCCAAGTGAATAATCTAAAACAGGTAAAACAATAGTATATTATTATACTAGTTGTACTAAACAATCCATTGTCGAATGAGAGGGTTTCCAAAGGAACTAGTTCGACAAGATGTCTTGTACAAAGAGTGTAATATGCTATTTTTTTATTTTGCCTTAATTTATTGAAATTCTTAGTTTAAATCATTTAAATAATGACCTAGTAACTTTTGAGATTTTGGGTTGGTAATATGACGTATGGGTGGAAATGACAGTTTATTGAAAATAAATTACAAGTAATTTCAAATTTTATTGCATTGTTACTGCATATTTAAACATACTGAGAACGTTCTAGATTAACTTGAAAGAATGACTCAATTTTATAATTTGGAATAAAAGAACTTATTTCGAAGGATTCTTAAAAAAAACTTGTATAATTTAATAAAACCGATTGAGAACGCTTTGCATTAGCTTAGAAGAACGATTTATGTCATAATTTTTAAGGAAAACATTTATTTCGAAAGGTTTTTATTATTATTATTATTATTTTAAATACTGTTATCATTAATTTATTATTACTATCATTATTGTTATTATAATTGTTATTATTATTATCATTACTATTATTACTATTATTATTAGTTTTGACAGTTAAAACTGATTATAACGTAAAGTGAACTGTATATGAAAGGCAGTTTTTAAGAAAATATTTTATTTTGGGCAATTCCTAGCTTTCAAACTACCTAACCTTCTATGAAGTGGCTGAAAACGTCTTATTCTTTCTCAAAAACATGTTTAATGTCACAGTTTGGATAAAAACGCTTTATTTGGAGCTATTTTTTCCATAAAGAGACGAATATTATTTAATCAAGCAGACTGGGAACGCTTTAGACTACTTAAAAATAGATTTATGATGTAATAATTAAGAAAACAAGGACTGAAAACGCGTTATTCTATCTTGAAATTAATGTTTATGTTAAAATTTGGATAAAAACGCTTTATTTGGGGCTGTTTTTTGATTATAGAAGTGAGTATAATATAATAAAACATACTCAGAACACTTTAGACAAGCTTAAAAGAACGATTCACGTTGTAATCTGAAAGAAAACGCCATATTTCTATATATTATTTGCACAGAAACTGGTATAAATTATACAAAGCAGACTGAAGACCTTTTATTCCTCCTTAAAAAAGCGACTTGCATTATGATTTGAAAAAAACCTGCCAATTTCGAAAAATTCTTTGCTTAGAAACGCGTAAAACTTTATCAAACAAACTGAAATCGTCTTATTCCGCCTCAAGACACTATAAATGTTACACTTTGGATAAAAATGCCTTATTTGGGGCTGCTTAATAAAACGAATATAATTTATTAAAACCGATTGAACACGCTTTACACTAGCTTAAAAGAACGTTTCATGTTATAATTTTTAAGGAAAGGATTTATTACTATTATTATTGTTATTATTAATATTATTATTATTATTATTATTATTATTATTATTATTATTATTATTATTATTATTATTACTATTATAATAATAATAATTATTTTTGACAGTTAAAACCGATTATTCCTTGCGCACAGTGAAGGGTTTATGCACTAGCTTGAAAAAAAATGCATTTCTTTGGGCAAATTCTTGCTTTCAAGCTAGCTAACCTTTTATGATGTGGCCGAAAACGTCTTATTCCTCTTCAAAAACACAATTAATGTCTCACTTTGGATAAAAACGCTTTATTTGAAGCTATTTTTTGCCAAATGAACCGAATATAATTTAATGAATCACACTGAGAATGCTTTAATCTAGATCAAAAAAACGATTTATGTTATAATTTGAAACGAAACGCCTTATTTCGAAATATTATCTACACAGAAACTAGTAAAATATGAGTAAAACTTATACAAAACCCACTGAAAACGTTTTATGTAGCTTCAAAAAAACGATTCACATTATAATTTGAAAAAAACCTGCTTATTTTGGAAGATTCTTTGCTTAGAAACGAGTAAAACCTTATCAGACCAAACTGAAAACATCTTATTCCGCTTCAAAAACACGATTAATGTTACAGTTTAAGAAAGAAACACCTTATTTGGGGCTGCTTTTTGCTTAAAAGATACGAGTATAATTTAATAAAACAGACTGAGGATCTTCTAGATTAGCTTGAAGGAATTATTCAATTTATAATTTGCAAGAAAAAAACTTATTTCTTCTTCTTCTTTTTTTATTTTTTTTAATTTTTTTTTTTTTAAAGGAGCTTCGACATCGTAGGTCATTAGCTCCATCAACGACTACTTAGTCAAATGTAATTAAATTAACAGGTAAAAGAAATACCCTGTTACGTCATATTTTGTCGTAAAAACCAATAGATTTTAGTAAGTCCAGAACTCTAAGAAAGTCATCTTTTTCAGAAAGAAGCGATCGTAACTCTCCCTGCACCTTATGTCGTCGTCGTTGCTCGTCAAATTCTGGGCATTCGATAAGTATATGAGGTACTGTAAGCTGAGTATTGCACCTTGTACAAAGAGGAGGCTCCCCTTTCTCGAGAATGTATCCATGTGTAAGCAAAGTGTGTCCTATTCTAAGTCTGTGTAGAATAACACTTTCTTTGCGTCCTAGCCCAACACCAATACATGGTGAGGAGGAATCAGGTTTTATTTGCACAAGAAATGTGTCTCTACTAGACCAATCATTTTTCCATTCTTCGGTCACAGTCAAATGCAGTTTTTTCTTGAGTTCAAGTAAATATTTTTTGTTGTCCTGCAATCTTTCTTCATTTTCAATCCTCCAGGGAGGATCCTCATGTGGTAAGCCAGGAATCTCAGGGATTTCGATTTGTTCTAATGTTGCATGTCTCAGTACAGCATTTTTGGCGATATGATCGGGATGAGATATCACCGTAATTAGGTAAGACAAGAAAAGTTTTCTCCTACGATATGTTAAAGGCTCAACTCCTGCCTCAGCACAAAGACTTATTTTGGGACTGGTGTAGAAAGCCCCTAAAGCTTGTCTTAGGCTAGCATTCTGAATGGGTTCCAGGAGTGCCAGTCTCGTTTTGCATGCAGCAAAATAAACTATCGACCCATAGTCTATTTTGGAGCGGATTAAAGTTTTGTATAAAAGAATAAGCGTTAGATCATTTGCACCCCATTTTGTATGTGTCAGACATTTAATTAAATTTTGAGCTTTCTTGCAACGAATGACTAGATTATTGATATGGCTTTTCCAGGTAAGTTTTGAGTCAAAGATTAATCCTAAAAATTTGGTTTCGGATTTTATGATCATTGGTGTACCTTTGATAAAGAGCAATGGCTGATAGTGTGGCTTGCGTAATTGGCAGAAATGAACTAAGTGAGTTTTTTCCCTTGATATTTTAAAGCCATTACTTCTTCTTCTTATTATTATTATTATTATTATTATTATTATTATTATTATTATTATTATTATTATTATTATTATTATTATTATTATTATTATTATTATTATTATTATTATTATTATTATTATTATTATTATTATTATTATTATTATTATTATTATTATTATTATTATGCGTATAGTGAACGGTTTATGCACCAGTTTTTAAGAAAATGTTTTATTTTGGGAAAGTCCATGCTTTCACACTAGCTAACTTTTTATAAAGTGACTGAAAACGACTTATTCTTCTTCAAAAACACGACTAATGTCTAAGTTTGGATAAAAACGCTTTATTTGGAGCCATTTTTTCCTTAACGAACCGAAAATAATTTAGTAAATCAGACTGAGAATGCTTTAGTCTGGACCAAAAGAACGATTTTTATTAAAATTTAAAAGAAAACGACTAATTTCGAAATATTATTTACACAGAAACGAATCAAACACGAGTTAAACTTAAACAAAACAGACTGAAAACGTTTTATGTCGCTTCAAAAGAACGATTCACATTATAATTTGGAAGAAACCTGCTTATTTCGGTAGCTTTTTTGCTTAGAAACGTGTAAAACCTTACCAAACCAAACTAAAAACATTTTATTTCGCCTCAAAAACACCATTAATGTTACAGTTTAAAAAAACACCTTGTTTGGGGCTGCTAACGAGTATAATTTAATAAAACAGACTGAGAACTTTCTAGATTAGTTTGAAGGAACGATTAAATTTATAATTTTGAAGAAAAGAACTCAATTCGAAGGATTCGTCTTCTTCTTCTTCTTCTTCTTCTTATTATTATTATTATTAATACTATTATTATTATTATTATTATTATTATTATTATTATTATTATTATTATTATTATTATTATTATTATTATTATTATTATTATTATATATTTTTTTTTATTATTTTAATAATTTAAAACCAACTATAACTTTCGTATAGTGAACGGTTTATGCACCAGTTTGTAAGAACATGGTTAATTTTTGACAAATATTTGCTTAAAAACCTGAAGACTAACACAAAGCAAATTGAAAACATCTTATTCTAGTTCAAAATAACAAATTATGTTATAGTTTCGATAAAAACAGCTTATTTTGGACGTTTATTAGTTTTGAAACGAGCAAACGTTTACAAGACATACTGAAAACGCTTTAATCATGCTCAAAAGAACGAATTATGATATAGTTTGAACAAAAAGTGCTTATTCCGTACGATTGATTACCTAAATAAACGAGTATATTTAATAAAACAGACTGAAAACGCTTTATTCTGGCTCAAAAGAACGATTGATGCAATAATTTGGAAGCAAATGGCTTATTTCGATAGATTTTTTGCTTAGAATCCAGTAAAACTTATACAAATCGGGCCGAAAACGTTTCATTTCGCTTCAAAAAAGCGATAGAAATCATAATTCGAAAGAAAGCGGCTTCTTTCGAACGATTCAGAGCTTTGAAAACAGCAAACGTTTACAAAACATACTGAAAACGCTCTATTCAGGCTCAGAAGAACGAATTATGTTATAGTTTAAACAAAAACGGCAAATTTCAGACTATTTTTTGCTTATAGAAGGGAGTATATTTAATAAAACAGACTGAAAACGCTTTATTCTTGCTCAAAAGAACGATTGATGCAATAATTTGCAAGCAAATGGAATATTTCGAAGGTTTTTTAGCTTAGAATCCAGCAAAACTTATACAAATCGGGCCGAAAACCTTTTATTTCGCATCAAAAATGCGATATATATTATAATTCGAAAGAAAACGGTTTATTTCGAACGATTCTTAGCTCCAAAACCAGCAAATGCCTCAAAAAGACGTTCTATGTTACAGTTAGTAGAAAGCGGCTTATTTAAGACGATTCTTTGCTGAGAAACCAGTTAACTTTTATAAAACAGACCGTAAACGCTTTATTTAAGCACAAAAGTAAAAATTATACAATAGTTTGAATGAAAAAAGGGCTTCTCTCGGAAGATTCTTTGCATAGAAACGAGAAAAGGCACTAATTTTAAAGAAAAACCTTTATTTTACACAATTTCTTTTCTTAAAATCGAGAAAACTAACAGGATTGGCTTTAATTGGTGCTTGAACTGTTTTCTTGTGACAGAATAAAACGTTTTCACTCTGCTTTATTAAAGTTTGCTTAATTTGAAGCTAAGAATAGTTCGAAATAAACCGTTTACTTTTAATCTATAACATAATTCCTTCTTTTGAGCAAGAATAAAGCGTTTTCAGTCTGTTTCATTAAATATACTCGTTTCTTTAAACAAAAAATAGTCTGAAATTTGACGTTTTAATTTAAACTATAACATAATTCGTTCTTTTGAGCCTGAATAGAGCGTTTTTAGTATGTTTTGCAAACGTTTGCTGGTTTCGAAGCTAAGAATCGTTCGAAATAAGCCGTTTTCTTTCGAATTATAATATATATCGCTTTTTTGAAGCGAACTAAGACGTTTTTGGCTCGATTTAAATAAGTTTTACTCGATTCTAAGTAAATAACCTTTCGAAATTAGCCATTTGCTTTCAAATTATTGCATCAATCGTTCTTTTGAGCAAGAATAAAGCGTTTTCGGTCTGTCTTATTAAATATACTCGTTTCTTTAAGAAAAAAATTGTCTGAAATTCACTGTTTTTGTTCAAACTATAATATAATTCGTTCTTTTGAGCCAGAATAAAGCGTTTGCAGTATGTTTTGTAATCTTTTGCTGGTTCCGAAGCTAAGAGTCGTTCGAAATAAGCCGTTTTCTTTCGAATTATAATATATATCGCTTTATTGAAGCGAACTTAGACGTTTTCGGCTCGATTTGTATATGTTTTACTGGATCTAAGCAAAAAATCTTCCAAATTAGCCATTTGCTTTCAAATTATTGCATCAATCGTTCTTTTGAGCTAGAATAAAGCGTTTTCTGTCTGTTTTATTAAATATACTCGTTTCTACAAGCAAAAAAGTAGTCTGAAATTTGCCGTTTTTGTTTAAACTGTAACATAATTCGTTCTTCTCATCCTGAATAGAGCGTTTTCAGTATGTTTTTTAAACGTTTGCTGGTTTCAAAGCTCAGAATCGTTCGAAATAAGCCGATTTCTATCGAATTATACTTTATATTGCATTTTTGAAGCTAAATAAAACGTTTTCGGTGTGATTTGTATAAGTTTTACTGGATTCTAAGCAAAAAAACTTTCGAAATTTTCCCTTTGCTTCTAAATTATTGCATTAATCGTTCTTTTGAGCAAGGGTAAAGCGTTTTCAGTCTGTTTTATTAAATATACACGTTTCGTTAAGCAAAAAATAGTCTGAAATTTGTCGTTTTTGTTTAAACTATAACATAATTCGTTCTTCTGAGCCTGAATAGAGCGTTTTCAGTATGCTTTTTAAACGTTTGCTGGTTTCAAAGATAAGAATCGTTCGACATAAGCCGTTTTCTCTCGAATTATAATATATATCGCTTTTCTGAGGCGAACTAAGGCGTTTTCGGCTCCATTTGTGTAAGTTTTACTAGATTCTAAGCAAAAAAACTTTCGAAATAAGCCATTTGCTTCCAAATTCTTGCATCAATCGTTCTTTTGAGCCAGAATAAAGCGTTTTCAGTATGTTTTATTAAATATACTCTTTTATTTGGGCAATCAGTCGTACGGAATAAGCCCTTTTTGTTCAAACTATAGCATAGTTCGTTCTTTTGAGCCTGATTAAAGCGTTTTCAGTATGTCTTGTAAACATTTGCTCGTTTCAAAGCTAATAAACGTCCAAAACAATCTGTTTTTATCGAAACTATAACATTATTTGTTATTTTGAACTTGAGTAAGATGTTTTCAATTTGCTTTGTGTAAGTCTTTAGGTTTTTAAGCAAATATTTGTCAAAAATTAACCATGTTCTTACCAACTGGTGCATAAACCGTTCACTATTCGAAAGTTATAGTAGGTTTTAAATTATTAAAATAATAATAAAAAATATATATAATAATAATAATAATAATATTAATAATAATAGTAATAATAATAATAATAATAATAATAACAATAATAATAATAAAAATAATAATAGTAATAATAATAAGAAGAAGAAGAATCCTTCGAAATGAGTTCTTTTCTTCTAAATTATGAATTTAATCGTTCCTTCAAAATAATCTAGAAGTTTCTCAGTCTGTTTTATTAAATTATACTCGTTTCTTTATGCAAAAAGCAGCCCCAAAATAGTCGTTTTTTTTAAACTGTAACATTAATGGTGTTTTTGAGGCGAAATAAGATGTTTTCAGTTTGGTTTGATAAGGTTTTACTCATTTCTAAGCAAAAAAGCTGCCGAAATAAGCAGGTTTCTTCCAAATTATAATGTGAATCGTTCTTTTGAAGCGACATAAAACGTCTTCAGTCTGTTTTGTTTAAGTTTAACTCGTGTTTGCTCTTTTCTGTGTAAATAATAATTCGAAATAAGTCGTTTTCTTTTAAATTTTAGTAAAAACCTTTTTTTTGATCCAGACTAAAGCATTTTCAGTCTGATTTACTAAATTATATTCGGTTCGTTAAGAAAAAAATGGCTCAAAATAAAGCGTTTTTATGCAAACTGAGATATTAGTCGTGTTTTTGAGAAAGAATAAGTCGTGTTCAGTCATTTTATAAAAAGTTAGCTAGTGTGAAAGCAAGGACTTTGCCAAAATAAAACATTTTCTTCCAAACTGGTGCATAAACCGTTGACTATACGCAAGGTATATTCGGTTTTAACTGACAAATATAATTGTAATAGTAATAATAATAATAATTGTAATAATAATAATAATAATAATAATAATAATAATAATAATAATAATAATAATAATAATAAGAAGAAGAAGAAGAAGAAGAAGAAATAAGTTTTTTTCTTGCAAATTATAAATTGAATCATTCCTTCAAGCTAATCTAGAAGATCCTCAGTCTGTTTCATTAAATTATACTCGTTTCTTTTGGGCAACAAGCAGCCCCAAATAAAGTGTTTTTTTCTTAAACTGTAAAATTAATCGTGTTTTTGAGGCGGAATAAGATGTTTTCAGTTTGGTCTGAGAAGGTTTTACTCGTTTCTAAGCAAAGAATATTCCAAAATAAGCAGGTTTTTTTCAAATTATAATGTGAATCGTTTTTTTGAAGCTACATAAAACGTTTTCAGTGAGTTTTGTATAAGTTTTACTCGTATTTTACTAGTTCCTTTGTAGATAATATTTGGAAATAAGCCGTTTCGTTTCAAATTATAACATAAATCGTTTTTATGATCTAGACTAAAGCATTCTCAGTCTGATTCATTAAATTATATTCGGTTCATTAGACAAAAAATAGCTTCAAATAAAGCGTTTTTATCCACATTAATCGTGTTTTTGAAGAGGAATAAGACGTTTTCAGCCACTTCATAAAAGGTTAGGTAGTTTGAAAGCAAGAATTTGCCCAAAGAAATGCATTTTTCACTGTACGCAGGGAATAATCGGTTTTAACTGTCAAAAATAATAATTATTATTATAATAGTAATAATAATAATCAGATACATACTTGCTCGCCTTTGCAGGCAAGAGCCGTATGTCCGAACTTTTGACACTTAAAACATCGTAGCGGCGCCGGTATGTATTGTCGTACCGGCAGTGAGTAATATGCCACCTTAATAGAGGTTGGCAGTTTAACACTATTAAATGTCAAAATGTGTGACGCTGTATCTTTAAGTTGTCCATCCTGTTTTATTTTTATTCTTTTTACTCCTATTACCCCTATTTTCGAAAGTTCTTCAGCTATTTCCTCCACAGAGCAGTTTAGTAAGTCATGGCAAACTATAATTCCTCTAGAGAAATTTAATTGGCCGTGTGGAGAAACTTTAATTTTATACCCTAAAAGCGTTTGCATTTTCATGGCTTTTCCACTTTGTGCATTTGACACTGTCTCAATTAGAAGACCATTCCTAATTTTCTTTACTTGTTTTAATTCACCTACTATTCCAAACAACTCTTTGTGAATTGCGAACGGACTACATTTTGAAAAATTTTCATTATCCTCTCTCTGAATAGTCAGGAACCGAGCCTGAGGCGCCTTTTCCTGCTCTATTACAATTGATTGCTCAGGGCCAGCCGGCGGAGACCTCGCCAGGGAGCTTCTCCTGACAAAGGGGTTACCTTCTGGTTCCATCGCGTTGTCCACAATTGGGGGTGTGAACTCCCCGTTTTTATATTTTTTTGGAGATTTTTTCATATTAAATATTTTTTGGCCTAGGAAAGGACGTCACCTGCAGCAGAGCCTGGATACCACAGGAAGGCTATTTACAACTGGGGGTCGCCTGGTGCCCAGAGGGCTCCGTTCGAGACCCTGTATCGCCGGGCCATTCACTCCTCAGCACGGGTCGCATTACACCTTAAGTTCGCGATTATTATTATTATTATTATTATTATTATTATTATTATTATTATTATTATTATTATTATTATTATTATTATTATTATTATTATTATTATTATTATTATTATTATTATTATTATTATTATTATTATTATTATTATTATTATTATTATTATTATTTTTTTTTTTTTTTTTTTTTTTTTCTTTTTTTTAAAGGAGCTTCGACATCGTAGGTCATTAGCTCCATCAACGACTACTTAGTCAAATGTAATTAAATTAACAGGTAAAAGAAATACCCTGTTACGTCATATTTTGTCGTAAAAACCAATAGATTTTAGTAAGTCCAGAACTCTAAGAAATTCATCTTTTTCAGAAAGAAGCGATCGTAACTCTCCCTGCACCTTATGTCGTCGTCGTTGCTCGTCAAATTCTGGGCATTCGATAAGTATATGAGGTACTGTAAGTTGAGTATTGCACCTTGTACAAAGAGGAGGCTCCCCTTTCTCGAGAATGTATCCATGTGTAAGCAAAGTGTGTCCTATTCTAAGTCTGTGTAGAATAACACTTTCTTTGCGTCCTAGCCCAACACCAATACATGGTGAGGAGGAATCAGGTTTTATTTGCACAAGAAATGTGTCTCTACTAGACCAATCATTTTTCCATTCTTCGGTCACAGTCAAATGCAGTTTTTTCTTGAGTTCAAGTAAATATTTTTTGTTGTCCTGCAATCTTTCTTCATTTTCAATCCTCCAGGGAGGATCCTCATGTGGTAAGCCAGGAATCTCAGGGATTTCGATTTGTTCTAATGTTGCATGTCTCAGTACAGCATTTTTGGCGATATGATCGGGATGAGATATCACCGTAATTAGGTAAGACAAGAAAAGTTTTCTCCTACGATATGTTAAAGGCTCAACTCCTGCCTCAGCACAAAGACTTATTTTGGGACTGGTGTAGAAAGCCCCTAAAGCTTGTCTTAGGCTAGCATTCTGAATGGGTTCCAGAAGTGCCAGTCTCGTTTTGCATGCAGCAAAATAAACTATCGACCCATAGTCTATTTTGGAGCGGATTAAAGTTTTGTATAAAAGAATAAGCGTTAGATCATTTGCACCCCATTTTGTATGTGTCAGACATTTAATTAAATTTTGAGCTTTCTTGCAACGAATGACTAGATTATTGATATGGCTTTTCCAGGTAAGTTTTGAGTCAAAGATTAATCCTAAAAATTTGGTTTCGGATTTTATGATCATTGGTGTACCTTTGATAAAGAGCAATGGCTGATAGTGTGGCTTGCGTAATTGGCAGAAATGAACTAAGTGAGTTTTTTCCCTTGATATTTTAAAGCCATTACTTTCGGCATTAGAAATAATTGTATCAACGGCCTTTTGTAGGTACCTTGAACTTTCTCCAACAGTCTTTGCCGAGTTTATTATACATAGGTCGTCAACATATATACAGGTTTTAACCCTAGCGTCAACACCAGCTGCCAAGTCGTTTACAGCTATCAAAAAGAGGCTCACGCTAAGGGTCGAACCCTGTGGTACACCATTTTCAAGAATTCTGTTATTAGAAAGTGTACCATTCAGTCTAACTCTGAAGGTTCTATTATTCAAGAAACTTGAGATAATAGCAGGAAGATTGCCTCTAAGACCCCATTGATGTATTTTCTTTAATATACCATATCTCCAGGTCATGTCGAAGGCTTTCTCTAAATCAAAAAAGACTGCTGTTGCATGTTCTCGTTTTTTAAAAGATGTTTTTATTTCATTTTCTAGGAAAACCAAGTTGTCCAGTGTAGATCTACCCTTGCGAAAACCTGACTGACATGGACTAATTAGCCCTCGAGTTTCTAATAGCCAAATCAGCCGTTTACTCACCATTCTTTCCAGAATTTTTCCGATACAACAAGTTAGACTGATTGGTCTATAACTCGCTGGAAAGAGAGGATTCTTGCCTTCTTTTAGAATGGGGACTACAATTGCCTGTTTCCATTGAGCTGGGTAAGTACCTTGGTTCCATAAGTTATTGTATAATATTAAAAGTTTTTGTTTAAAGGCTAATGGAGCATTTATAATCATCAAGTACGTTATTGAATCATGTCCTGGTGCAGTCTTTTTTGCTTCAGAGAGAGCCCGATCTAAGTCTCTGAGAGTGAAGTCACAATTGTAAGAGAATTTCTCGTCTGTCTGGAAGTCTATAGATTTTTCGATTGTTGCCTTGTTCCTCAAAAAGTCCTGTTCATAGTTTTTATTACTACTTACAGAAGCAAATTGGTCTGCTAGCACCTCGGTAATCTCGACCAAATCTTGAGTTAAAGTACCATCTTCTTTTCTTATACATGTTATAGGTCTGTACACACTCGTACCTGCGATGGCACGGACTTTTCTCCAGACCTCGTTCATTGGTACATCGGATGTCATACTGGATACATAGTGCTTCCAGGAGTTTTCTTTAGCTTGTCTAACAGCAATTCGAGCATAAGTCCTAGCTCTTTTGAAAGCTAGCAAGTTTTCAGTGGTTTTATACTTTTTGTATCTGTTAAACGCAGTTTTCTTAGTTTTTATTTTCTCATAGACATCGGTGTTCCACCATGGGACACTCTTTTTCCTCACATTTGGTCGAGTTTTTGGAATAGACCTTTCTGCAGCATCAAGTAAGTATTCAGTCAGAGATTCAACGCTTATTTCTGAAATCTTGTCCAGATCCTTCTCTAGGGCTAATTTGAAGGCCTGCCAGTCTGCGAGTTTCTCATCCCACTTGGCAGGAGTAAGGATGGGTGTTCTCTCTATGCCGGTATCGATTATTATAGGGAGGTGGTCGCTGCCATACAGATCGTCTAAGGTTTTCCATCGAAGACGGGTTACAAGGTTTGGTGATGATACCGACAGATCGATTGCTGAAAAGGTTCTGGATCTGAGATTGGAAAAAGTAGGAGATCCATCGTTCAGCAGTACAGCCTCGAGTTGGTCTAGGACATTTTCGATCTTGCGACCTCGCTGATCGACCCTGTCTGATCCCCAAAGTGGGTTGTGAGCATTGAAATCTCCAACCAAAAGGTATGGTGTTGGAAGTTGCCTGATCAAATTTATAATTTCATTTTCAGTCCAGTTGCCATCCGGTAGGTATATGCTACAAATAGAAAATTGAACGGGCGCTACTAATTGTATTGCAACCGCCTGAAGGGAAGTGGTGATATCAAGTTTCTTGTATATCACTCCGGATTTTACTATAAGGGCCACACCGCTTCTTGCACGGACACGAGGAACAACATCTTTTCTAATAATATCATAGCCCCGCAGCGTATAAGGCTGGTTTGGCGTTAAATGAGTTTCTTGTAGACACATACAAAATGGGTCAATGTCCCTTAAAATCATTTTTAGTTCACAGTAGTGAGAAACAATTCCGTTACAATTCCATTGTAAAATTTTGTTAGACATATTGTTTCTTTTGTGTTTTTATGTTACCATGTAATAAAAAATAGGAACAAAGACAAATAAATAATAAAAAACATATGTAAAATGTAAACGACACAGTGTAAATAAAAATATAGATTATAAAAATAAAACGAGATCAATAAAATTGTAAATAAATAAACTAATGGATTAATAAATAAATAAAATAAATAACTATAAATGACTAGAATTTTGAATGGATTAATAAATAAAATAAAATAAATAGCTATAAATGACTACAATTTTGAACTTTGGTTTTCAGTTCACCTGGAGGTTTTCTGGGTCTTCCTTTTTCCCATCCTTTCTTTTTCTTGGGAACTATTAGACGGGATAGGTCTTGAGTTGACTCACCGTCTGAAGAAATTTCTGTATATTCACCCGGAGGTGTATCTCTTTTTCTTTTTTCGGATCCAGTATCTGAGAAGACTGGTCCCGAGGCATCACTTTTAGATGGCCAGCAGTCTACTGCCGATGTCGCTCTTGTTTGTTTTTCTACAAACACTGTTTTAAGATTTTCCACAAGCGCTGGTATAAGCTTATTTATCATTTCCTCCACGTTAAAATTACTTTCTTTGGCAACAGGTAAACTGGCGGCTCTGGAATAGGTGATTCCTTTAGGAGTAGGAATCACCACCTGGCTTTTTGCTTCTTGGTAGGTGCATTTTGTTTTAGCTTTTACCTTCTGTATTGCCATTTCTGTTTTGTAGGTGGGACATTCTTTGGATCGAGCATTATGTTTGCCACCACAGTTAACACAAGTTATTTCTTCGAGCAAGCATTGACTCCCTTCATGTGGGGGTTTTCCACAGATACATACTTGCTCGCCTTTGCAGGCAAGAGCCGTATGTCCGAACTTTTGACACTTAAAACATCGTAGCGGCGCCGGTATGTATTGTCGTACCGGCAGTGAGTAATATGCCACCTTAATAAAGGTTGGCAGTTTAACACTATTAAATGTCAAAATGTGTGACGCTGTATCTTTAAGTTGTCCATCCTGCTTTATTTTTATTCTTTTTACTCCTATTACCCCTATTTTCGAAAGTTCTTCAGCTATTTCCTCCACAGAACAGTTTAGTAAGTCACGGCAAACTATAATTCCTCTAGAGAAATTTAATTGGCCGTGTGGAGAAACTTTAATTTTATACCCTAAAAGCGTTTGCATTTTCATGGCTTTTCCACTTTGTGCATTTGACACTGTCTCAATTAGAAGACCATTCCTAATTTTCTTTACTTGTTTTAATTCACCTACTATTCCAAACAACTCTTTGTGAATTGCGAACGGACTACATTTTGAAAAATTTTCATTATCCTCTCTCTGAATAGTCAGGAACCGAGCCTGAGGCGCCTTTTCCTGCTCTATTACAATTGATTGCTCAGGGCCAGCCGGCGGAGACCTCGCCAGGGAGCTTCTCCTGACAAAGGGGTTACCTTCTGGTTCCATCGCGTTGTCCACAATTGGGGGTGTGGACTCCCCGTTTTTATATTTTTTTTTTTTTTTTTTTTGGAGATTTTTTCATATTAAATATTTTTTGGCCTAGGAAGGGACGTCACCTGCAGCAGAGCCTGGATACCACAGGAAAGCTATTTACAACTGGGGGTCGCCTGGTGCCCAGAGGGCTCCGTTCGAGACCCTGTATCGCCGGGCCATTCACTCCTCAGCACGGGTCGCATTACACCTTAAGTTCGCGGATTTTTGATACGGGGTTGACTCCCCGTAACTGGGGCCGTGGGAGCGTCAATTCCCATATGTGCCAGTGATAGCAGGCGTACCCGCCCATCAAAGGCACACCCCCTGCGGGTATTATTATTATTATTATTATTATTATTATTATTATTATTATTATTATTATTATTATTATTATTATTATTATTATTATTATTATTATTATTATTATTATTATTATTATTATTATTATTATTATTATTATTATTATTATTATTATTATTATTTTTTTTTTTTTTTTTTATTATTATTATTACTATTAGTAGTTAAAACCGAATATACCTTGCGTATAGTCAGCGGTTTATGCACCAGTTTGGAAGAAAATGTTTTATTTTGGCAAAGTCCTTGCTTTCACACTAGCTAACTTTTTATAAAATGACTGAACACGACTTATTCTTTCTCAAAAACACGACTAATGTCTCAGTTTGGATAAAAACGCTTTATTTGGAGCCATTTTTTGCTTAACGAACCGAATATAATTTAGTAAATCAGACTGAGAATGCTTTAGTCTGGATCAAAAGAACGATTTTTATTAAAATTTAAAAGAAAACGACAAATTTCGAAATATTATTTACACAGAAACGAGTCAAACACGAGTTAAACTTAAACAAAACAGACTGAAATCGTTTTATGTCGCTTCAAAAGTACGATTCACATTATAATTTGGAAGAAACCTGCTTATTTCGGCAGCTTTTTTGCTTAGAAACGAGTAAAACCTTACCAAACCAAACTAAAAACATCTTATTTCGCCTCAAAAACAGCATTAATGTTACAGTTTAAAAAAAACACCTTATTTGGGGCTGCTTTTTGCATAAAGAAACGAGTATGATTTAATAAAACAGACTGAGAACTTTCTAGATTAGTTTGAAGGAACGATTAAATTTATAATTTTGAAGAAAAAACTCAATTCGAAGGATTCGTTTTCTACTTCTTCTTCTTTTTCTTCTTCTTCTTCTTATTATTATTATTATTATTATTATTATTATTATTATTATTGTTATAATTATTATCATTATTATTATTATTATTATTATTATTATTATTATTATTATTATTATTATTATTTTAATAATTTAAAACCAACTATAACGTCCGAATAGTGAACGGTTTATGCACCAGTTTGTAAGAACATGTTTAATTTTTGACAAATATTTGCTTAAAAACATGAAGACTTACACAAAGCAAATTGAAAACATCTGATTCTAGTTCAAAATAACAAATTATGTTATAGTTTCGATAAAAACAGCTGATTTTGGACGTTTATTAGCTTTGAAACGAGCAAACGTTTACAAGACATACTGAAAACGCTTTAATCATGCTCAAAAGAACGAATTATGCTATAGTTTGAACAAAAAGGGCTTATTCCGTACGATTGATTACCTAAATTAACGAGTATATTCAATAAAACAGACTGAAAACGCTTTATTCTGGCTCAAAAGAACGATTGATGCAATAATTTGGAAGCAAATGGCTTATTTCGAAAGATTTTTTGCTTAGAATCCAGTAAAACTTATAGTGTTTTAGGTACATTATACCACTGTTTTCGGTGAGAGAAATCAAATTTCTCTCACAAGAGAGATAATGTTGTTTTTCTACTCACAAGTGAGTAAATCTGGCAGCTTTATCTCTCATGTAAGAGAAATTTTATTTTTCTCACCGAAAACAATAGTATAATGTACAATGGTATAAGATAAAATAAGATAAAATGTCGTATATTACACGAGATCGAAATGCCATTATAAAGCTCGTGAGAAATGTCCCACTCTAGCGCAAGCGCACTCGTGGGTCAAAATTCTCACTCGCATATAATGATGCATTTCTATCACTTATAATATAATATACTATTTTTTTACAATACCTTACCTTACTAATAATAAAATAAATCGTTTATAACTTCCCTATTATGTGTTAAAAGTATCTTAATAAACAAAAACTGATTTGTTGGTATACATACTTTTCGTGTATCAGTTTTAAGAATGAATAATTGGAAAATTCTTTCATTGAATTTTGGTCTTAAGTTGTCTCTTGTGGTGTTAGGTGTTCGGTAATCATTTCCTGTGAACCTTATTTACGATAATGGTAAGAATTTTAATCCGGGTAGTTCCATGGATGAATTGCCGTAACGCGTAATGTCCATTCGATCTTTTATTCACTATAGCTGTTTCAAAACTATATAAATTCCAACGTCACTTTTCTCTAAAAGTTAGTTGATGTAAATCATTAAACAAAGGCGATGTTAATAAAAACGATTAATAATCAATTAAAAATTATTTGCTTCTGGTGAAATAATCAGTTTAAAGCATTTTTTTAGAAAATTAGTTTAAATTTTATTTTAGAATTTCTCTGACAGGTAAAAATTAGAGCACAGTCGATCATAAATAGAACTCACTCAACCTTTAAAAACTCGCCCTTTATGTTAATTAACTTAAAAAAATATAATTGCACAATTATTGTAACGTAGAAGTAACTGTAATTGTAATAAATTACTTAAAAAATGCTAATTATAATAATCGTAATTGATAAAATTATAAGCAGTTGAAATTATTATAGTTTTTTTAAATAAATGTGTAAAGTGGCACTTCCCTAAAAAAATTCACACCAAAAATTATGAAGAAAAGATATCCGAACATTTCAATTGTGATTAACCCCAACTATTATTTAGCATTGCAGCAAACGTTTCTTTTATTGGAATAGACATTTATTTTTACTAGAATCTTGCTGACACTTGGTATAGATTATTCCCAAAAATTTGCATATTTTTCCAAGGGTGGATGCCGCTACCTGCTAGCTGGGTAGTAAAGGATAGCTACTGTGAAGGACAGATAATACACTGCTTGCGTTAAAATTTCTAAAGTTTATTAGAGATAACTTATAAACTATTTGACTAAAATTAATAATAATTTTTTGGATTTCCGAAAACAAACTGTTGTAATTATAGTTTTAAAAAATTAAAAAAATAATTTTTTAAACAAAAAAATAAAAAAACTTTATTAACAAATATTTTTTTTTGATGTATGCGCCTATAGGTGACTTTAGTAACGTAGAGGCTTTCAAGTCGTGAAAACCCCATTCAAAAATTTTGAAGCGTTTGTGAGTGAACTCTTACATTGATGAATTATACAATACAATACAATATACAATAAGTTAATCAATGTCTCTTATAAACTTTTACATTGCTTTTGCCCTATCTCCGAATTTTGGGACTGGCCCCTTAATTTATTCAACGGTATAGACTAGAAGTTAGTTACCACCGGACTTTGCATCTGGTTTTAGTACAGCGCCTCCTATAGACCCATGGACTCAACTAATTTTCTGTTGGAAACCTGTAATACACTTGAGCGACCTCCCAATGCCAGGTGGTTGCATCCAAAAGCTCATATCTTGCATCCATTTTTCGCGCACGCAAAAATGTACAGGTATTCCAGTTCTATTGTGTACCTTATTCAATGACTGTACGCACGACAGCACGAATGAACAAACTTGGAAGATTGAAAAATTACTAGAATAAACAGGACAGAGATATATATCTGCACCTTTTTTTCACTAGGTGCTCTATTTGCAATGCGCAGTAGAGCCCTAGAAAATTTGAACCCAAGAGTGGGGGGAGAGAAGCATCCGTAAATCCGTGTCACTACTAATTCGCATTATTTTGTAATAAAAGGACTGGATTGTTTGCATTTTGTGTTGTTTTCTTTTAAAATTCAGTAAACGATGTCTTCAAATGCCTGCGCTGGTCGTATGTGCAACATAACCTGTAAAAATTTTCAAAATCATGCTTGACTCTCTGCTTAAGTTATGTTGTACCTACGACCGCCGCAGGTGTTTGAAGATATCGTTTGCTGATTTTTAAGAAGAAAACAACACAAAATGCAAACAATTCAGTGAAATATAACGCTGCTTTTATTACAAAATAATGCAAATTATTAGGAAACTGAGTGTTGTTCACTCAGTGAACACTGCTGTGACTGTAGTGTCTGGAAGACAAGCGAGTAGATGCACCCCCGTAGTAGTTGTGCTCTTCAAGAATCTTAATGTCTTTATTCGGATAAACCTACCAAATGGAACAAATAATCAGGTAACGATTAATGACTTTTTTCGTGAATTTTCGATGAATTCATCAATCGTAAATGCTACCAAATTGGTTTAAATTTATTGTAGGTTATGTTAAGAAGCTGAAGTAAACTCTTTTATTGAATATTTTCAAATTAGAGCCCTAAATTGTCCAAAGTTAAAGTTGACAACTGTCTGACAGGACTTGACAGGGGTTTGAGTGCAGATGCACTTTCCTTGCTACGGATATTGTCTACTCAAAATTCGTACTTTTTTGATTTTGGTCAGGTGCAAGACTCTGTTTAAATTAAAATAACTTTTAAACGGTGCATTTTAGGGGTGTAGAAGGTTATACCTTTTTTTATTCGCAATAGATTACTCTATCGATTTAAGCAATAAAAAAGTAGTGTTAAGAGAGCAAAAAATTAAAAAAACACAAAGAATGTGATCCGGAAAAGCTGCAACCGGAAACTGGGTGGATGTATCCGGTTTTCGTAATTATCAGATTAAAAGGCATGTTCTCTTTAGTAAGTAAGTTTTGTAATATTTGGTCAAATAGTTCCAAAGTTATGGTGCAAAAACGTGTTTCCATACCCCTACTTCCCAGGGCTGTAAAATTCTTATCAGTTATAATCCCAATTGGCATCATTTTATAGGTCCTTTTTGAGGTTCATTTATTGTCGCATAAATACGAATAACCCTGTATGACAAGACAAATAAATTGTTTACAAATAATGTTTGTAAAGAAAATACATGGTCCGAAATAAGCACCATAATGAAACTGCCTCGTAAGAACGTTTTCAAGATTATATTTATCTTGAAAATAAATTTTTATTACAGCTTCAGAGTGTTCAACGCTTGTGGAGGAATTTACGGGACAAATACTCCCGGGAGAAAAGAGCGCTGCATTCTGGAGCTGCAGCTCCAATCACTAGCTCCAGTTGGGAGTATTTTGTGGGTAATGGCATTTATAGAGCGGCACGTAAAACCCCGAAAGTAATAACGAAACATATACTGGCTCTTTTGTTTGCAAAACCTTGTTTTCAGGACATTTTCATCTTGTAAAAATGTTGCTTCCTCTTCTTCATTACAGTCCAATCAGGAGCAACAAGTGGGCGAAGAATTTGAATTGTCAAACGAACTGCAGTTGACCCAGGAGTTGCTCTTGAACCAAGAGGAAAATACAAATGGAGAAGACGAAGCAAGTGACCCCACACCACTGACAACAGGTAAATATTATGAACGCTCTACAAAGCGTTAGTATTAGGAATGACTGAACGTTATGAATTTCATAGCAAGTACCAGCCGTGCAGCAGAAAGGAAGGGGAGTGAATTAAGGATTATTTTGGGGGTTGCCGAAAATTTGGCCACAGCAGTTTCACAACGTTCCAGTGCTACCGGAGCCTATGTTGCCAGCGTCTGAAAGAAATCCAAAATAAACGTCGAAAAATTCAAGTTACACGAGAAATCTTCCAGGCGCTGGACGACGCAGGTTCAGACTAAATTTATGGTTTATTAATATTATTATGGGTAAAATCACCACGACTTGCATGTGGGAATGGGCTTCTTTTTTTATGCCATAATGACTATTAAATTTGTGTGTAAACAAATTGTATTAGGATCTATCAGAAGATAACACTCAGAAATACTACACTGCATCTACCATAGCTTTGTAAAAAATGTTTAAAATAGCGCGCAAACCGTCGTAAATTTGCCCATAATTAAAATTATTTTAAAAATAATGCACCTACTTTTTAAGTTCAAAAAATTAAAATAAAGATTTAAACTCTACAAATAACTATTTATTAAATTGTTTAAAATACATGTCCAAGTTCTTTTTCCTACTTATTATTGTTTTTATTTCAACGTAGGTATACAGGGTGATTCAAAAGCACCGGACAATCTCTCGGGTGCTGATAAAAGACATCAAACTGAATTAAAGGTTCCTATGACAAAAATTGTTTGTTTGCCTTGTTTCACGAGATTATAGCTCTTCAAAGTTAAATTTTTTTTCTTCAGATCATATTTTTTTTTACTTTAGTTAGCGGAAACGACAGCTCTTTGAACATTAAACAAATACCTGTTGAAAAAATCAACAATTATTAAGTCCTATGATGTACAAAACAATTAGAAAACTTGCAAATTCGACAATAAATTAAATTCGATATCACAGGAAACAAAAGAGCAAAAATCGATATCGTAGCTAAAGAAAACAGTTGCTTGAAAAACAGTCTAACATCATTTTGTGCTTAACTGAACGTCTATTATCACCATACGAGAGTTTGTCCGTCACTTTTGAAACACTCTGTATAACTAACATACCTTCTATACCTATTAACTGTTTCAAAACTATGTAAACGCCAACGTTGCATTTTACCAAATTATTTTTTTAAATAAGGTTGATAAAAATATAAAAGAGTTACTAATGTAGGGAGCCATTGTCAGGATGAACATAAGCACTTTAAATACCGTTTAGATGATTTATTATTAAGATTTTGATAGATTAAAACAAAAACATGTTGATCGTTCGGCAGATGATTGAGGAGAGAGCTTCTCTCTCATCGCTACCAACCTAGTCGCGGAGGACCCAGGTCAGTGGCGCGAGATATAAATCCTACATTAATGATTAAATTTTTCATTGAAACTATAAATTACTTTAGCTATTAATTTTTTGAAGTGCATAAATAATTTATGACAACTAATTTTGAGAGAATATGCGACGCTGGCGTTTACATAGATTTCAAATAGCTAATTATATCTCGGAACTGTCTTCCTCTTGTGACAAGTTCTTCTTGCCATGGAAGGCTACCTTCTGTGATAAAATAATCGGCTAATATATTCCTAAATTCATAAAATTGGCGAGCTGAATAGTTGGAAGATAACCGTCCAACAGATGGTAAACTGTTTACTTCTTGTGGCCATCTTCCATTGTCTTCATCTCCAATATCCGCAAAAGCATAAGGACAATACGTGCTTGAAGTATGTGTTTTGCAAAAATTATGTAAAACAACTACCGCTTTAATAATATTATCTACATTATTTACATCGGCCAGAATTGTGTTTTTCAAAATACTCCAACGCGCCACCAAAATTCCCAATGCGTTTTCGATACAACGACGGGCGCGCGAAAGTTGATAATTAAAGATTTTTTTAGTTAAGGGAAGAAACTTTCTTGGATATGGACGCATTATACAATGTGTTCAAAAATGGCTGTTCATCAAGCCGCCTATGAAATTTGAACGTAATGTGCCGCTTAATTTAAATTGTGAATAAAGTCAAAGTGACAGATCCGTCAAATTATGCAAAAAGGCTTCAAATCTAAAAACGAACAACAAAAATCACGGGAATATAAAACACAAATCAACGGCCAACCGTACACTTGAAACAACTTTGGCGAAAAATGCAAAAAAGTGAGTAAAAAGCTAATTCAAAGATATGGCAGAGAAACTACAATCGCCATGTGGACGAGGCGGCACACTGAATTTGAATTCCATAGTCAATTTGATTAACAGACATTTTTGAACACATTGTATAACTTTTTAGTGGAAACGCTTCGTCAGCTACAAACACATGGGCCATTTTGATATTCGTGTTTGGGAATTTGAAGGGTGCCACTTTCTAATCTTTGTCCAAATACAGGGACATTTTTTTAACTCTAAACATAGCCCTATGTTCAATCAGAAAAAAAATCAGATCAAAGCATTGCGAGTATTGCTATGCAACTAATTATTCTAAGCACTGTCAAAAATTTCAATTTGTCGATTAAATCTTCCAAGATTATTTAAGTAAAGAAAAATTAATTTTTATGAAATTTATTAATCATCAGGTAATAAAAATATGCGTATGGTGGTAATACCTTCACCCAAGCGCCAGAGTTTTCAGGTCGCATCTACAGCCTCTAACCTGACCTAACGACCACTAACTAGTAGTGACCGGGACCGACGGCTTAACGTCTCCTCCGAAAGACGAGTTAGTTGCGAAGTCTTTGGCATTACATTATCCGGTCACCCATCCAAGGAATGACCGGGGTCAGTGCTGCTTAACTTCATAAACTAATGAAAACCTATGAAATCAGCTAGTCTATGCAACTAACTTCACCAGGTAATAATAATTTATTACTCATCAGGGAATAGTAACATGTAAGGAATGATAAATTACTTTAACAAATATTCGAAATTACTTCAAACTGGTTCAAATAACTCATCAAATAATTACCTTTTTCTATTTCGCATACACAAAATGCAATTTTGTGCAACTGTTGTCATGGGAAACAGTTAGACAAAATGAAATTTTGTCTCATTGAAATAGTAACTTTTTTGTTCATGATTGGTAATGAATTTCTGTCAGTTCTGTCAAACCGCAAACCTCCCAATTTTTATATTCAATGTCGTACAACAGAAATGCTACAGAATTTGGTCGGATTGAACGTAAATATTAGATAGTTAACTTGGTTATCTTGTGTTTGGCCCAAAAGGATATCCCTTTGGTTACTGAATGCGATCGCGTGACTGTCGTCATCGTCAAACTCACAGCGAATCCGGGTCAACTGAACTTCGTCGGGAACAATTTACTCACAGCAGTGTTTGCGATATCTCTCAGCTCGGAAGGAGTGCACAACATCCATCAGAATCCATATTTAATTAAACGAAGTAACGAGAAAACTATCAAATATGCAGTAACAATGCATAAGATTTGAAATTTGTAATTTATTTTCAATAAAATGTCATTTCATCCCATACGTCATTACCATCCCAAAATCTCAAAAGTTACTAGGTCATTATTTAAATGATTTTAAACAAAAAATTTCAATAAATAAAGGCGAAATAGAAAAAATAGCATATTACACTCGTTGTACAAGACATCTTGTCGAATTCGTTCCTTTGTTCGACAATGGATTGTCTTGTACAACTCGTATAATAATATACTATTTTCTACTCCCATAGTAGTAAATAAACAAGAACGCAATCGTTTGTTGACTAGTAACCATGGCATTATGAAACATGCACGTAATGAAGAAAAAAACTAGCACGTAATATTATTACATATCAGTTTTTATCAGCAAGCATCAATCAAGTAGCTTAGACAAATTAATTTGACATTTATCAACTGTCATTGTTGAATACACAAGGCGTTACATTGGCGTTATTTTGGCTTAATTACTATTAATAATTAATTTATTCATTGTTTAAATGAGTGAAAGTGACTCCACAGAAAAAAGTGTTTGAACTCCGCCAAAAATTAGGCAACTACAGAAAGTACCACAGCGGATCTTCTCCCGGAAAAATGCAAAGTGCGTTACGAAGTTTTTTACGGTAAATTCTGGATTGGCGTTTAAAAAATAGTGTCTAGTCTTTTTCGGAAAATGTGTTGTTAGCCTATTTTGGCGAAATGAGCAAGCAATTCAAACCTTCATCTCTTTGGGCCATGTATTCTATGCTGCGAATTGTTTTAGTAGTGAAACATAACCTCAATATTAGATGGTCGTAGAAAAAGTATAGTACACAACTCGAATTGTAAGTCACTTACGTACTCGTGTAATTACTGCACTCGCCTAGCGGCTCGTGCGCAACTTCTTCCACTCGCACGTAATATGTTACTTACAACTCTCGTTATGTAATATACTATTACGTATCGGTGGTAACATAGGGCTATGTTCAGAGTTAAAAAAATGTCCCTGTATACTATTTTTAAAAACTTCTCCATCACTTTGACACCCACAAGCGTCAATATCATCAAGCGTGAACATATAATCAGCGTCACAACAAGCGAGTAAAATAACACTAAAATTTTTTTTGTGATTGTAAAACAATGATCCGCTTTTCGGAGGAGCTTGGATATTAATATGTTTCCCATCCAAAGCGCCTACACAATTTGGAAAATTCCAGGTATTTTTATAATTTTGAGCAAATTTTAACCAATCTTATTTTGTTGGCTGGGCTAAGTACTGAGGGGCTAGCATGTCCCACAATACTTTACACATTTTATGCACAATGCAGTGGACGGTGGTAAGGCCCATTTTGTGTGACCATGCCAAACTTTGCATGCTAACATCTTGTGATAAGTATCTAAAAATTCATGAATAAAAATATAAAATGTTCTAATCTTTTTTTTTGTATTTTACTGTAGTGTAATTTCTAGTTTTTCTTCGGGAGAAATACCGTCTGTTATGCGCCGTGCAGCGACCTTCTGATGCATTTGATTTAATAATATTTCAAATAGTAGTATGATCATTCTGGTATACTTTAAAAACTGCACGGGATCATATTGCTTCATTGGTACAAATGTCGCTTTATAAAATCCTTTTTCTTTTCGGTCTCTGTTTATGAGTCGAGTTTTAAAACGTCGGTTTCTTCGTCTGGTAGTATGTACTATCTTAGCTGCTGCTCCTAACAAGAGAAACATTCCTGCCGCCGCTAAAATACTGACTTTGTCGTTCAATAATAATTATAATAATTATTACAGTTACACTTATATAATTCCAAGCACAATTATTTATATTAGTAGTAGTTCTTACAACAAAATGAAAATGAATGTCAAATGTCATTAATAATATTACGTCCCGAACTTCGTTACGGTTTCTATAAATTGCCGATGTTTCGTACCTACGCACAGTGCATCGAATCAATGGATTTTTGGGACAAAAATCAAAATCCGTTTTAAACTGAAATTTTTCGTAGATTTAAATGTTATGTAGGTTAAATACTTTATTTGACATGCCAAGCCTTAGGATTGTTTGTTTTTTTTTTCGTTCAACAGGACGTAAACCGTGAAGTTTTTAAGAGTACCTAATTCAATTACGTGGATTTGGAATTCCATCATTTTAAATAAAGAATTATAGCTAATATATATTTTTTTATTCTTCGATACTGTCAAAATTTACGGTTTTTCTTCTGTATAAAGAAGTTTTGACAACTGTTTGGCATTTCTCAATACGAAACGTAAGATTAATTTTAACAGATTTAAAGCAATTTTAAGCCTTGTTGAGTCTAATTCGAAGAATAAAATGTTGTATTCAACTCGTTTTCGTGTAAATCGGTGTAAATCCACTCGTGAAATAAAGACCGATTTACACTCAAACTCGTTAAATAAATAACTATTCTAAACGTCAAAATTTGGTTATAAAATAACATTATTTTATTAACTGCAAAATTTTATTACACAATAAGAATTTTTAATTAATAATTTTTTAGCTAATAAAACAATAAAGTATAAATTTTCCCAAAATAAAACAGATATCTAGGTAAAGTAGGCCTTAAATTCCGAGATTATACAACCACCATAAACCTCATTACCCCTAGTTAGGACCATCTATTGTGCAGGTATTAAGACCCACGCGCCCTTGCAATAAATCTCTTTTCGAAGGGTGGTTGCTTTCACCGGCCAGGTCCGGCTCCAAACGGCAAATAATTTTGTTTTCCCATGAATTAATAGTTTGTTTTTGGATATAATAACAATAAAAAACGCATTATTTCTGAGAGAATCAAACTTTATTCAAAATCTTATAAAAGTTACATATTATTTTATTAAACGTAGGTACATAATTTTAATCTTCGTCGCTACTACTAAGGTCATCACTAAAATCGTAATCGCTATCATCTGCTACATTAATAATTAATTCTGGTACCTGTGGTAAAAGATACGAATTTTCCACTTCTTTTACGTGACCAACACAAGGTAATTAAACAATAATAAGCTTATTCTATACCTGTTAAGTTGATCGTATATCAATTCGACCACACCAGTAAGGGGTCTGTAAATCCTACCGGTCCGTTCAACGACAAAATTAAAACCAAAAGATTAACTTAATGAGGGAGGTAGATAAATTTAAAACAGGTACTAAACAGAAAGTTGGATCTTGGGAAGGATTTTAATGTTGGAAATTTTTGCATGTTGGTTTTACTCCTGATGTTGCATGCATTACAGTACGCTTTAATAGCGTCTTAACTTGTATAAAAACGCTGATTATCATAACCAAGCTGAAGAGTTAAATAAAAAAAATTCAAACAGTAATATTTAATTAGATTACATTTTTTCTTCAGTGTGCACTAGTTTATCAATCACAAAGAAAAAAATCCCAAATTTAATAATTATAAATTCATATGATCGTATGTTTACTAAAAAAATAATTATTGTAAACCCAGATTGCAAGCATCAAAATTTAGCAGGTATCTAAATTAAATCATTGTTCAGTTTAAAACCAACTTATTTTGTGCGGGCTCGAATTGTTTGGAGTTCCGTCCTGGAACCCAAGACAAGTGTGGCAGGTCAAAATCCGAATGAATAATTTACGACTGGGGTTTCTTTCAATGGGATATCGCTTACCTTTTACACAATAGACTAATTTTATGATCACCATATAATCTTGGAATTTAAGGTCTACTATACCTCTTTATAAACATATTTAACTTAAGGGGGCGGCTCAGGCCCTCAGTTTTCATTATTCGAACTAAATCGTAGTCATAGCAACGACTAAAATTTTTTCACCACTAGATGGCATGAGAATGCAGAAATCGAAATTAAATGCAAAATTTCAATTTTTGGAAATTTTAGCTTGACAGATTTCCTTCCGATGATCGTTCGGGATTTTTCGTTATTTCCGATCAAATTGTGACTCGTGTCACCAATTGTCATTTTTCACATTTCAACGAAAAACTAAAGGGATTTTCGATTTGTACATTCTACAATATACACGACCATACGCGGTATCTTGAGAATGATGACGTCACGGTATATGTGTACAAAGCGCTAAATTTAAAACCTAGGGAATTTATCGTTGTTTGTGTTATCTTTGGTTGGTCATATTGGACATTTGAACATCCCCCGCCTCTTGCCATCGGAATTTCCGCAACGAATCCAACGATAACTTGTAAACTTTTATTTAAACAATAAACAGTCCAAAATCAAACGAAAACGGGATGCGAATAAATTCTTTATTATTATATGAAATGTTTCAGCAGGCAAAATTTTTCACTGTTCACTCACTTATTATAGAAATACATTAATACCTAATCATTTTTATTACATTTTGTTAAAAACATAAGTCGCATTGTTTTTGAAATTTCTCTATTTTGGATGATAGACACAGATCAGAGGTTAGGATGTGCTGTCAAACACTATTCGATTCTTACCATATACCGCTAAACAAGGACAGAGCACGTACCAGGCTTTGAGGCTAGTATCTTCGTGTTCACGTACCGGAAGATACCGTGACGTCATCGTTACAAATCGAATACGCATAGTACGTTGTAGTATGAAGCGGTAAGTTGTAGTATGTACAAATCGAAAACCCCTTAAGTGCAATTTGATCTGTACATGCAGATTTTGAAGCTTCTTTGTAAATTTGTGTTGAAAATTGGAAAATACACCTCTAGGTATTTGACAAAAAGAAGAATACTTGTGAACAAGAGAAATATAAGGTTATAACAGGAGAAAAGTTCAGTAGTGGATGCTGTGGTGCTTTCTTTGGAGTATTTTTCCTTTTGAATAATGTTGGAATAAGAAAAAGACTTTTCAATATTTAGTTTTATCACTGTGTACGGTTCAGATTAAACTAACTTGGTACCAAATAAGTGTTTGTTTATTTATATCGAGAATAAGAAAGACGATCGAATCAGACGGGCTCTTTAATACTGTTACCAAATTCGCCTTGGTATGTATTACGGGAATCTCCATGTGTTTCAAAAGATTTCAAAGAAGTTCACGCTTTTCATGTTCAAAAAATTAAGCGTGTGCCATCGGTGGACATAAAAAACTGGTACAAGCATGACAATTGTATAAGTCAAAAAAGTCAAAAAAACACAAATTTACATCGGGTAAATTTAGCTTATTGCCCTTATTGCGAATAAGGTTATAAAAATTGTGACATACTAATGACATGTTAACAAAAACAATAAGTTAAAGTTGATTTCTTTAATGTTCTCTACATTTACAATGATTATACAAATAACACAGTTGCTCTTGCATCTCTTTAGGTTCAAAGAGCTCCAGCGGTTATCGTTAAAATTCTGAAAATTTTTGTCTTCAATGAAAATTCAAAAGTTTGATACACAATGAGCAAATTTTGGATGTACCAGTTTTTTATCTCCACCGGTGGTACCTACCTCTTGCCCTGCTGAAACTCTGAACGCAATTGTACAAGTCACAAATGGTAATTACGGCTGCACTAAAACCAACATCTCTACGACTAAGTTATTCATGGCCAGATGATCAAAATTCGTTGATAATAAATAATATAGAGTTATGAATGAAATTTTATTTATGTTCGTTTAATCATATTTATTTTCCTATCGCAAAACTATGCACATTACTGTTATGTTTCCGCCTAAAAATGCAGAAAATACTGCACTGTTTGTGATTCAACCGTAGTTCTAAGGAAAACTTAAAATGTGGTTACATTAACACGACTAACACACAATCTGATGCCTTTTTCACACAATGCCGAAGAACTCGATGATGACAAACTCCTTTCAGGAAAAGGTTTACAATTCAACATCGTTTTACTATGGAAAATCCCCAACAAATGAACTTTTTACCACGTTAATTCACATATCATGACAGTTATTTAATATAATAATTTTATAGGTTAACGATAAATTACAAATTGTCAGCAATTTTCAACCGGAAACTGATGTGGCGCCTCCAAAAATGTCACTGGCACTTCCTTCCAACTGAAGTTTGAAAGCGGTAAATTTGAAAAGTTTCATTCTCAAAGAAATTTTTCTAAAGGTTGTTTTTTCCTTTTTATTGCGAGTAGCGGGTTCAATGTTTGCATGCATATTTACAATGAGGTTGTGCATAAAGCATGTACTTTTTTCCTCGATCTGTGCAGTATCTTGCGTTTGGCACCCAAGTCTCAACTTTAGCACATCAGCAGACAAAAAGACAGGTAAAATACTAAATAAAAAATGTCTAGTTTTGAGCGGAGTTCATTTCTAATCAGTTTGCTTTTTGTTTGGTGTTGATCGGTGGACTATTTTTGGAGATTTGTATAAAAGTATGAACACATGTTTTTTTGACCATTTTGACAGTTCTCAGGGGCCGCCTTAATCAGTCTTCGTCACTTGTATTTTCAAAAATGGTATTTAACTCGTCAATATTCGTTAGATGGCCAAGTTTATTGTCCGACGTTAACAGCGATTCTGATTGTTTTATGTATTTTTTAATATCTTCATCATCTTTACGTTTTTTATTTATCATACTTCGTCTTTTAGCTGATATAAGTGGTTCAGAAGTTAATAACAATATTTTCATTAAATCAATATTTGAACTGACTCGTGAGTATTTTCGAGTGTGATTTAGGCGGTTTTTCCGAACTTCTTTGTGTCTTGCTTCTAACGCATCTTCAGGCAATTTTCCAATTGGTAAAGCAAACCCTGCGATGATGTCACACCCATGTATTAAGACCTTATGGACACTGCTAGGCATATAATACCAACCATACAAATTGCAATAGAGTATCCTCGCTTCCTCTAAGAACGACCTGAATATATCAAGATCTATGGATTGGCCACTGGCCAACACTCTTAGAATTATGGAGAACTTGACTATTAACTCCTTGTTTACACCAGTAATTTCAGAACTGGTCTCAGGGTCTGCAAATAAACGTCTTGCTCTATTTCCATCGTTAGTTGAGCCTTAACCAGGTTTCGGTTTATCAACTAATAAACCCATTTTGGTTTTAAATTCGGCCTGAATTTTCTTTTTGTTGGCCTCTACGATTTCTTTGTTGTCGTTTCCCCGAATCTACCGTGTCTTTATAGGCAGTCGGTAGCCTATGTGTAGCAAACATTCAAAAAACCTAATCCAACAGTGTAGCATTGATAACCCGAAACGATATTGCTCCACAGCAGGTGGGCGGTTTACTACGTTTTCTGAATTCATTTCCTTAGGGGTAGCTCCACAAATGTAACACTTGGACGTAGCATTTGTGTCCCACAAAATGTTGCAAACACTACCGTCTAACATTGTAAACAGCATTTCGAATGTCACTCTACATCTTCGGCTGTTTTCCAATTTTATTTCACAAGCCTGGAGATTAGAAATTGCCTCTTGTATAGTCTTGTCCTCTTCACGCACTAGGACTGCGTTTTCTTTTTAAAAGAGAAATTTGTGAAAACTTGTTTATATTGGCTATGGCCAGAACTACCATCAAATTCCCATTTGCATATTAACTTGAAATCGTTGCCCGCCTCCAAAGTTGCAATTTTCAGCAAACTCTGCGCTTTTAGTTGCAACAGTTCATCCAGATTTACGCAAGCAGAAGTTTCATTCGCACTAATTTGTGTCGGCAACAATGCCTTTTTTGTCACATTTAGGAAATAGGGATTTGGAAAACAGTCTTTGTGTATACCATTTATCATGGAGCTTAACAATTTGTATTTCTTTTCGGACAAATCTTAATCTAGATAGCTGGACACTAGAAAGCTAGTGCCTGGTGCGGACTTCAAGAAGTAATCCGATGATTAGTAGAGAACATTTTGCAGCCATGTCGGCAGCAAATTTTAATTCAGCGAATGTCCTGCTCGTAAATAGGTCTTTTACCCACTTTTTTTGGTTTTTAAGGAGGCTTCTTCAAAAAATTGTTGGGGTCTTCCCCGTACACCGCTTGCTTTGGTATAAAGTACATTATTAGCCGGTACCAACAGATTTTGTATTTGCACCTCCTGTTGAAGCCAAGAGGCGTGGCGCAAACGAAATTTTTGGCGATTTCTTGAAACTTCATCTAATTTTTTGTTAAAATTAAGACAAAACAACCTACTAATGTTGGTTACTTCTTATTGATGGTGTTCATTTTCTCCTGCATTCAATAGGCGACATAGTTTGTTAAAAACTACTGACATTCGATCGCTCTTTTTGCTTTCGAAAAAGACATAAAACTTCGAAAGTCGCAAACAGACGCAATCAAACTATATTGTAATTTAAAGTATATACATTAAACAACAAAAATATGCAAAAAGTACAAAATGGGCGCGTTCACCAGGTTGGAGCAAGAGGCGGTACTTACTTTCCGCTCCATGCTACTCGCTCTAAATGAAGCAGGATAATCTACTGAACGATTGAGCGAGGTACGCTATTGAAACTGTCACTATAAGTGTCACTCATAGAATATAGTAGTTATAGAAAATCAAGTACCACGTAATTCACGGGTCGTCAAAATTTCGATGGTGGCGCCATATATTGGTAGTATGTTGAAGTAAAATTGGCGGCAAATTTAAATTCTCTATTATTATTTACCCAATTTTATTTTTCATTTTTCTACAATTTAAACACATAATCGATATTATTGAAAAGTGGGTGTGTTTAATTGCAGAATTTCTGTGTCTTAAATACTATAAAAAAGAAATAAATCCAATGAACAAAAATTATTTATTAATGAATTAATAACGTTTCACAAATTATGAAAACATCAACTGAAAGGAACAAATGTATTTAATTTTCACATTTTAAATTGGCGACTTCCTCATCATCAAAAAACGGAAATTTAACATTATTTTGTAAGGTGAAAAAAAAACTAAGGAACTAAATAAGTAAATAAGGACTCTAATAAAGTACTTCTGGACTGGAAGTTTCATATGGCGGCCTGTACATTCGCCAACATGTGCCCTATTCTGTTTTCACAGAGAGGCAGTGCATTTAATAGTTTGTGTGGACATTTCTTGTGTGTTTTCGTGTTGGTAGACTCACGCAGATGACTTTACAACAAATTTACCAGTTTGAACTTTTCACACGTAAGAGATTTTTGTGTTTTTACTGTATGGACTCGATTTTGGTGTAGACCGTCATTCAGCAGTTCTAATTTTGTTTGAAACATTAGACCGATACACCTTAACGGGAAAAAGGGAGTTAGCTACATTTTTGTGGTTTTTGCATAAAACACTGCAAAGTCGAAGTTAAGTAGATTAGATTATGTTCACTACATTAGTCTTAAACGGTGTCCATCATAGATATCAACTTAAAAAATATGAAATTTGATTTAAATTTTCTGAGTTTTCTCTCGTGCCCAAGTCGATTTGTTGGGGACGCGTATGCCTCTAAAAGTGGCTTAACGTAAAACCGGACAAACTATAAAATTGCAAGCTGAAGGCGCGCATGGGCAAAACAGCATTGGGCTAAAGCGGTGTGCCTTTAAAACCTTGTGGAACTAAAATAATAAACAAGTGAAAACGAAATCGACTAAAATAGTGCATTTATAAAAAAGTACACAACAAAACGTTGCATTGTCAAAATCGGAAATCCTTATAAAGTTGCAGTACTAAAATCAGACTTTTCTAAAATGCTGCAAACTAAACTGATACACAGTCGAGGTTCAACTATGTTTAGTTCAACTACTACCGCACAGATGTCACTACAGATGCTATCTAAATCTAAATATCGAAAAACACAAAATTTCTATTTATTTTATTTTTACAAATTTGAAGACCTCGACGGAAGAAGGAGATGTGTAACAAAATGTAAATTTTCAAAAAATTCTTTTCAAGGTGTAGATTTCAATACATAAATACCGAAGTGATTGTTGAGAATTGATGTAGTACAAGTTGCATACCTGTTTAGACCTGGGTTCAGTGATAGCTGTCAATTATCCGACAGACATCCGACCTTCACCTTGGGGTGTCTCACCCCTTCTCATAAAATGCAAATAATGTAAACCAAACTGAATTCTACCATCGCCGACCAGTTTGTCATATTTCAAAGATTCAAGCAACAATTCAACAAAGTGAAAAATAAGCGACCCATACATAGGAGTAGGTTCCCAAAATATAAAAATTGTTACTGTGTTCTGGTAAAAAAATACTGCAGAGTAATAACTCTTATAAAAATCAAATACACCATTTGTGTTTTTGCTGCAATTTATCTGAACTTGCAATTAGATAATTTTATCGAAGAATCCGAAAAAATATACAATAATAAAATTAATTCGTAACATTTTTTTACGAAACAATTTAGCTTTAAAAAAGTTTCTATACCACGTTACTCAAATGATTATTATTATTAATTTTCTGAGCTAAAATAGTATATTAAATATCAATCGGTAAGGAGATTTTACCGATCTCAGCCAATAACAATTGTCTTCGATCGGTAATCCGCTTATCACGTTTTTTGCACGAACCTTACATTTTTTTAAAGATTTATTAAATAATGTCAAAATAATTGTCAAGACAGCAGGTTATGTTCACCGGTTGCTATATCCAAGGCGTCGGCAAAATTACTTACCGACACCTTGGACGTAGCAACTAGTAAACGCAACGTACTGTCTTGGAAACAGACGTGGTAAACAATCAAACAGCTCAATCGTGCAAAAAAAATAATAAATATATAAATAAAATTTATAATTTCAAAATTATTGTAACAGAGAAGTACTAACTGTAATTGTAATAAATCATTTAAAAAATGCTAATTATAATAATTGTAATTGATAAGATTATGACTAGTTGTAATTATTATAATTTTATTAAATAAATGCGTGAAGTGGCAACTCCCTAAAAAATATTAACCACTGAAAACTATGAAGGAATGCCATGCGAGCATTAATTATTGTGATTAACCGCAACTATTTAGGAGCATTGCAGCAAATGTTACTTTTATTCCAATAGACATTTATTTTTACTAAAATCTAGAATCTTGCTATAACACTTGATTTACATTATTACCAAAAATTTCCATCTTTTCTCAAGGGTGCAGCCCGCTACCTGCTACCTGGGTAGTAAAAAATAGTTATTGTCAAGAACAAATAATACACTGTTAGCCTTAAAATTTAAAAGTTTATTAGAGGTAACTTAAACTATTTGACAAAAATTAAATTAATAATTTCGTATGGATTTCCGCAAACAAACTGTTGTAATCTATAGTCTTAAAAAGTTAAAAAATTTATTTATCCACAATCACATTATAATTGGAGTTTTATCCACACTTATGAAGCATATAAAGAGACCTATTATCCACTAGTGAAATAAAGTAACTTTATTCCACTGTTATTATCCACAAGTGGAATAAAGTAACTTTATACCACTAGTGAAATAAAGAAAAAATTTAAAATTTAATTTCGATTATTTCCATTCTGTTAATGTGGTGATTGTGGATAAAACGGTGTATTGCATTCGTGTTTTAGTCGCATTCCATCCACTTAAGAATGTTAAACACTCGGGCTGACGCCCTCGTGTTTACTCATTCTTACGTGGATAAAATGCTTTCTAAAACACTTATACAATAAATAACTATTTATTCTTCGACACTGTCATTATTTACGGTTTTTCTCCTATGTAAGGAAGTTTTGACAACTGTCAATACGAAACATCAGATTATTTTTAGCAGATTTAAAGCAATTTTAAGCCTTATTGAGTCTAATTCGAAGAATAAAATGTTGTATCCAACTCGTTTTAGTGTAAATCGGTTCATTTATTTCACCTTGTAGATGTTAAACGTCTCGTTAACACTCGACGATTAAAAATCCACTCGTGAAATAAAGACCTGATTTACACTCAAACTCGTTAAATAAATATAAACAAAATAAAAATAAAAAAAATTATCAACAGATGAATTTTTGTGATTTATACGTCAATAGGTGACTTTAGAAACGTAGATGCTTTATTGTCGTGAAAACCCCATTCAAAAATTTTGAAGCGTTTGTGAGTTATCTCTTATAAACTTTTACATTGCTTTTGCCCTATCTTCGTATCTTATATAAGTGATTTTTGGTATGACTGGTGGAATAATAAATAATCAAAGATGAATATTTATTACAATTATTACTAGCAGTTTCAAAACTATGGAAATGCCAACGTCGCATTTTACTTACTTATTTTGTACTTTATACTTATACTTTACTTTACATATTTTAATAAGGTTGATAAAAATGTAAGATAGTTATTAATGATTAGATCTCTCATTAAAAACATTGGCAACTTAAAAAAACAACTTTGTTTTAAATGATAGTAGCCTACTGAAAACGCTTATCACAATCGTGAAAACCGTTTCTCTGTATCTGCTCTCTAAACTCAAGTTTTTTCAATTTAAAGTTAAAATTATGACGTCATAACCGCTTATCGAGCATTTGGTACAATATTAAGATCAAATGGTTTTTGGCTTTTAAGTGACACTGACAAAGTTTATCAAAACTTGTCAAAATTCCTCAGTTGTTTTTGCGCAGTTCAAGACAAATTTCGAACAGAAATTAGTCGAAAAAGCAGTTAATTTTTGATTTTGTGAAAGATGTGTGAAAAATGTTCAAATATCTGTCACGTTTTTGGTGATTGAGAGGGTTCAGTGATAAGAGGATTCTATGATGAGAGGCGGTTACGACGTCACGATTTCTTTCCTTCGAAGCGATTATCTCGCTTATTTTTTTTTCATCGTAGGAAAATTTGAAAATAACCTACTTTCGGTTCATTTTTATAAAAACCATTGTGGAATTGACTAACCTGTTACCATGACAACTGATATAAAAGTTAATGTCAAGAGTACCCAATTTCCACCACAATGGTTTTTATGAAAGTGAACCGAATGTACTGGTGTAAAACGAACGATTTTTTCAATTTCCGTTAAAACATATAAGAGGTAAATTAAGTTGCCAATGCCTTTAAAACTATAAGTTACATTAGCTGTTTTTTCAAGTGCATAATAGTACATTAAAAAACAAGTTTCATAAAACCATTCTAAAAGCACGAATTCAAGTTTCAAAAACGATAGGCGTTAACCACGAGTTTTTTGACAGAATGAGTCCTTCAAGGTCTTATAAAACTTGTTTTTTATACCATTTTTTATACAATTTTTTCTAGTTTGCTGCCTTTTTGCCGTTTTTAAACAAAAATTGTTATTTTAATCGATTTAGGGATTTTTGTGACGATTGGTAATGTTTCAGTTTTTAAAGTGAAAAATTGATTTAAAATTTTTGTTTTATCCAAATTTTGTCAAAAAACACGAGTATGTCTGATGATGAAGGTAATCTTGCCTGAACGCCCCTTGAAATTTTAGAAATTGGCAAATATACGGTCCCGAATTTGCTCCCTGTCATCCTAAAAATTTTCGTAAAATGTTCCGTCAAATAATGATTATTAAAACATCGCACTTGATGACTTTGCGGAATAAAATTGGCAAAAATTAAATAAATACTCCTATGTATGGGTCGCTTATTTTTCACTTTGTTGAATTGTTGCTTGGATCTTTGAAATAAGACAAATTGGTTGGCGATAGTAGAATTCAGTTTGGTTTACATTATTTGCATTTTATGAGAAGAGATGAGACACCCCAAGGTGAAGGTCGGATGCCTGTCGGATAATTGACGGCTATCACTGAAACCAGGTCTAAAAAAAGTATGCAACTTGTACTACATCAATTCTCAACAATCACTTCGGTATTTATGTATTGAAACCTACTCCTTAAAAAAAATTTTTTTGTCTTTCCTTAAAATTTACATTTTGTTACACATCCCCTTCTTCCGTCGAGGTCTTCAACTTTGTAAAAATAAAATAAATAGAAATTTTGTGTTTTTCGGTATTTAGATAGCATCTGAAGCGACATCTATGCGGTAGTAGTTGAACTAAACATAGCTGACTGTGTATCATTTTAGTTTGCAGCATTTTAGAAAAGTCTGATTTTAGTACTGCAACTTTATGGGATTTCCGATTTTGGCAATGCAACGTTTTGTTGTGTACTTTTTTATAAATGCACTATTTTAATCGATTTCGTTTTCACTTATTTATTATTTTAGTTCCACAAGGTTTTAAAGGCACACCGTTTTAGCCCATTGCTGTTTTGCCTGCGCGCGCCTTCAGCTTGCAATTTTATAATGTGTACGGCTTTGTCGGAACATAATTTCAGCGTTGCCACGCTCCCCGATTTGTTCCTGAATAGCCCTCGCAAGTAAAGAAGCACTGTTTCCATCAGAATTATATGTTCCAGCCACCTAGAAGTTGTTTAATAAACGAAGTAGGTTGCCTTTTAAGTGTATAGGTCCATACCAAAGCTGGAGATAAGTCTTACATAGTACTTTTGTTGGCAAAAAAATTCGAGCCTTCGAAAATGCATTTCAGTTTACGTTACGAGTAGATAACACTAACAACGAATCCAAATAAGAATAAAAAGAGAGAACAACGACCAAAACACGTAGCAGAATAATTCAAATTTGAAATAGAAACAGTTATAATTGAAAAAACCTTTTGACAATGTTGAATGGAATGTGACATTACGCGCCAAAGGTTGCTTAATGTTTTGGATTTTTGGATTTATTCGAAATCACACAACCAAAAGAGGGCATAAGTAGTTTTTACTCACGACCGTGCCACTTACCCTAAATTTACAGAAATCTGTAAAGATAACGCACGTGATACCGCATCTTGGTAGTATGATTTAGTAAACCATTTCTCCTATGCCGCTTGATTAACCCTGGTGTCACTACTGTCAACAAAGTGTTTTATTAGACCTAACTACACTATTTATGCGCTGGTACATTTTGTTGTAAACTTTGTTGTTAGAATCAAGTGCAGTGTAAAGTGTCGAAAATGGATTAGCAACAACGTAATGTTGTTGCAAATATAATATTAAACGAAGAAATAGACTTGTATCGGAAAATAGCTTCAAATAATGCATTGGAACTTGCGGAACCAATCGATGCATTTGGTGATGTGGAAGAGAGAAGGCATATTCAGCCTCTAAAAACTAGTTAAAAAAAGCCGGGAGTAGGGATAGTTAGTTAGGTAACAACGCTGAAGCGCTGACAAGCAAGCAAAAAAGATGAAATATATTACTGTCTCAATCATTAAAAAATTTGTTGTTTGCGCATGTGTCTCCAACGGCCCAACGGTTCACACTTAAGTACATTCAAAATGATGTTATGGGATACAGAATCAATGAAATTATTAAATTCGTCGCGATCCATCGAGACTTTGTTGTATCTTCAGGCGCAGAATTTGTGTCGGTTGAATAAAAGATGAACAAAGACACATTTTTACAGCCGACACACATCAAGAACTACCATATTTTCCGTAGTTGTTTTAAATTTCACAAAAATTGATACTGAAGGTCTTTTCTTGTAAAAAAAGGAATAGAAATTGAGGATTCAAATAATTATAATTTGGAACAGAATCTAAAATTTGCGTGGCAGCACTCGCAGCTAAAGGCGGCCAAGCAACAGGTTCATTTCTTCTAAGAATTTTTGGTTCACGTATTTTGTTAATGCAGCGACACATTCCCAAAATTTCATGATTTTGTACATTAAATTGTTCAGACAATCTACTTCTTTAAATGCTTGTTAATAATGAATGTAAAAGTACAGTTTCTCTTCGTTTCATCGATGATTAGTACCACTTCTTAAAGTTAACTGAAAAATGTTTACATTGAAATTGAAATTCTTGTACTTACAAAGAAATCTCTTTTAAAATTAGGTGTTCATATCATCATATCAAGAAAAACGTTAAGGTGACGATGACTGCCAGATTAAATACAGTTAATCAACGAAAAAGGGAAATATTTTTGACAAATTTATTTGACCTTTCTGAAAAATTGAAATGTAACACCACTGATGTTCTATCCCAATTCGTTTTTTATACATGCGAGCTGACGTATACGAAACAAAATTTCGAAAATTGACATTCAGTGTCCCAACTCTCCCAATATAGGAACTCTAATTGTACTTAAATCTTCATTGCTCGTTCCCTCGTTCTGCAATAAATTGTAATTTTTGTACTAGTTACTACATTTTCGATGGAACTTGCTTTATTATTAACTTGACAGCAGCTGGACAACTCCATCCTCGAGTATGGTACTATGAAACACTCTTTTACACAACACTAATCGATAATTACCATAGTTAATATAATTTTACTTCGTATAGATGGGTATCTTGGTATGCTGTGATATGAATCGCAAACGGTAGCGCCATCTGCTGGAGCGGAGTATGTCCTATACATTTTTTTTTATTATTCTTTTTAATAAAAACAACTAAAATCCGTATATTTTTAAATATTTAAATAAAAGAGATTACATATACATAAAACTAATTACTATAAAATCGGAATTACCCTTTTAATAGTCAGTTTATAATTAACGGAGTGTATAAAAAGGGTCGGAATGTGTAAAGAGTGATTTTACAATTCTTACAGCATCTGAATGGCAACATACAAAACCTTCTTTAAAAAGAGAGAAAAAGAAAGAAAACAAAATTCGTAATAGAACTGTCTAATGACTGCATGTGATTTTAATTAAGCATAACATTAAATGAAAAATGTGTTATTCTGTACAATAGAAAAATGTAGCTCGGTGGAATCCTGTCTTTCTAGTTTGATCTTTTTAGTATCATTAACACAAAATATGATATCGACGATTTTAAATTACATCTGACCAAAATTTCAAAGAAATCAAATACGAAATACATATTTAGTTAAAAAATCCATAATTAGAGTGAACATAAACTTGGAGTATGCATTGTTTTACAATCTTCAATGTACAGGAATGTATTAAATAAAACTCCAAAAGCCGACCGTAAGATAAAAATGAGCGATATTGAAACTGATGGCAAAAAAATATGGTGAATTATACGTGCCTTGGTTGCCTTGTGGCAACAGCCCACCTTTAGTGCCATTTTTGAGCGTTTTTTCTTATGGCACCTTGTAAATCATAAAATGACCATCAAATGATAAGGTCTTATAAGTTGTTGTATCAAAATGGGTTTGATTGCCGAATCCGAATTGGGACTCAGAGTTTTTTTTTTAAATTGGCAACCTCAGTGACGACAGCATTAACACAGCCAAGAACGAATTGGAAAATTTTATATAAAGGACCAAATGGGATAAGGACTGGTCAGAACGAGGACCACGACTTACCACATTTTGATACAACACAAAACCCTATCATCTTGTAATAATTTTATGCTTTAATGGGTTACATATCGAAAAAACTTCCTAAACCGCAGCAGAGGTGGTCTGTTTTGTGGGGTTCCAAACACGCTGAAGTAAGGCCATCAAAGCTAAAGTTTAATTCACCAGTTTTATTTCAATAATTTTAAACGAAGTTCATTCTTTAATCAGCTCTTGGGCGGTAATCGTAATATTTTTGTTTAACTACAGTCCATGAAGGTAGAATAGACCAACTAGAATAGGACGTCCTTGCTACAGTCACACTGGACCATTCTTCATCTTCAAATGTAAAAAACAATCTTTAGTCTCCGCATGTACTCTGCCATTTAACAGCAATCTTGCAATTTCTCTGGATTGACTAAAAAAAATCATTATTTACCCATGACCTCACACAGAATTTAGGTACCTGTTCAAAATACAAAGTATCCATTATAAAACGCAGTTCTCGCCACAAGCTCTGTGAGTGCCATACACTTACTTTCAACGTAGGAAGTATGTTGAGTTAAGTTTCTACATAGATTTTTTCTACCTGCCAGCAACATGTCGTCTGGAGTCAGCTTTAATCCTTTCTTCTTCCAATAAGTTTAAAATGTCGTTTCTACCAAGATCATGGATACACTTCCTCACAAAGTATGTCCAATCCAGTACATACGCTTTCAGTCTCACTCCGCTCTTACCTAATCTATCATCTCGTCTCTTCTCATTTTTCTTTTAGTTAGTTTAGTTAGTTAAAAAAGGAATTTCGTATGTCAAATAATACGTACTCCAAAACTCAATTCCTAGACAGGGAGTTCAAACAAAGTATAGTACCAGGTATAAAATTTACCATGATTAGGCAGGTATCTTTTGTATCTTTTACTGTGGAATTTGCAAGGGAAAAAGGTAGAAATATTTGCGTATTTCTGAAGAAATATCTTGGATGCATAATCTTCATTCTTAAACTCTTATGACAAATCGCCTTTATGACTAATACCATTTGATCCATATACTCGTATTTGATGAAAACTTCTTTAGCACAGAGCTTTCTGTGCACACAAGAGCAACCATTTTGGAAAATGTTCCAATTTTTGAAGGTCAGGAAGTCGATGTCATTTAATGTTTGTTTTTTAATTCAGAATTGAACACTTAATTGGTATTGTAACAACTACAAAGCAAACATCACACACTGGAAATATTAATATTGTTGTGAGCACCTGTGTAGGCGTAACGTAACCTAACCGTCGTCTTAAAGAAACACAATCACATTCTGCTTACACACCCGAAACTAAAGTAATGCGACGAAAATACAAGAAACAAATGCAAAAAACGTGAAAATACACCAAGTTAACGCATTTTTGACAGAATTTTCGAATGTCGGTAAAAGAAACTGTAAAAAATTGAGAGTGGCGCCTCTACTGGAGTGGAGTATATACTAATTTCGTTGTCACGGCCACTCCTATTAAAGTGCACCCCCCCTGATAATTACCACCAAATCACCAAAAACATCAAAGACAAAATAGAAAATTTTGTTTGACATTAGCTTAAAAAACACCGATCACCAACGCCTACCGCGCAAACACAAACTCCGCTCCGTGACGGAGCGCCGACATAAGTTCGCTCCATTCGCTACGAAGCGCTACTTTTGGAGCAAAACTTGGAGCAGATTTTCACACAACAGTTCTAAAACTGTTTTGACTGGTGAACGCACCCATTGGGTGTATTGTATTTTTTTAAGCTTCCTTAAAGTTAGGAGATACCCTAAATTGTCCGATACTTCCTTTTGCAATAGTGCAATCAAATTATGGTATTTTAAGGTATGTACATACCTTGATCAGAACACTCCATATTTGCGATGGTTTTCTGCATACAAGTACACGAAAAGAGCGATAGAAAAAAAATTGGAATATAAAAGTGCCAACGTCCCATTTTCTTTTTAAATTAGCTGTTATAAATTATTCATGCACTTCAAAAAAATAATAGCTACTGTAATTTATACTTTCAATGAGAGATCTAATCATTAATAAGTATTTTACAATTTTATCAATCTTATTTAAAAAAATAATTTGGTAAAATGCGACGTTGGCGTTTTTATAGTTTTGAAACAGCTAATCTATATATATAAAATTGCTTGTCCTGACTGACTGACCTATCAACGCACAGCCTAGACGGCTAAGGATAGAAACTTGAAATTTTTACAGTAGATAGCTTTTGTAACGTAGGGGTGTACTAAGAAAGGATTTTTCGAAAATCACCCTCTAAGAGGGTTAAATAGGGTGTGAAAATTTGAATAAAAATCCGTCATTTTTTAAGTTATAACTTTGAAAATTAGTATTTGGGCTTTTGGTTAAAAATAAAGAAAGACGTGCTTCAGGATTTTTGGAAAATCAACCCCTAAAAGGGTTAAATGGAGAGTTGAATTTAGAATTAGAGTTTAGAAAATCTGTCATTTTTAAAGTTACATTGAACTTACATCCATGAAAATTAGTATTTGGGCTTTTGGTTAAAAATGAAGAAACACGTGTTTCCGGATTTTCGAAAAATCAACCCCTAAGAGGGTTAAATGGCGTAATAAAATTTGTATAAATATTCGTAACTCTTGAACTTACATTAATTGAAGCTGGTTTTTGGGCTTTCAGTGAAAAGTGAAGAAACACGTGTTTTAGTTGGAAATATCAACCCCAAAGGGGTTGAACACGGGTTAGAATTTGTAGAAAAATCCGTATTTTTTAATTTGTATTCATGCAATTGGTACTTGAGCTTTCGGTAAAAGATGAAAAACGTGTGTTTAAGAACATTTGGAATTTCCACCCCTAAGGGGGTTAAATATAAAAATCCGTAATTTTTGAACTTATATTTATAAAAATTGATATTTGGGCATTCGGTGAAAAATAAAGAAACAGGTATTTTATTATTTTTAGAAATTCCACCCCCAAAGAGGGTTAAACATAAAAAATCGTCATTTTTGAAGCTATATTAATGAAAAATGGTATTTGATCTTTCGGTTAAAAATGAAAAAAGACGTGTTTCTGGATTTTAAAAGTTCCACCCCCAAGAGGGTTGAATATAAAAATATGTAATTTTCGAAGTTATAACCAAGAGAATTGGTATTTGGGCATTCGTCTAAATATAAAAAACGCGTGTTTCAGGTTTGTTGAAAACTCCACTCCAAGGGGGTTAAACAAAAAATCCTTCATTGTTGAAGTTATACATATAAAATATTCAATTGATATCTTAGACATTCGGTTAAAAAGGAAGAGGCGTATATTTCAGGATTTTTAGAAATTCCACCTCCAAAAGAGTTCAACGCAAAACTCCTGCATTTTTGAAGTCATATCCATTGGACTTCCGGTAAAAATAAAGAAAATGTGTTTCAGGATTTTTGAAAATTACATCCACAAGAGGGTTAAACAGGGAATGAGTTGAGAACAAGCAAAATTTACTCGGGTTCGCATTGGGTCACGGTTTTAAAGTTTACAATAAAATTTTGTGTTTCTACTTTTTGTTATACTAAGTTTTGCATTGTTTTTCTGTGTTTCAAAGTGGTTGTGGACATGCGTGCGAAGCCTTGGGCAACTGCTAGTTAATTATAAATCGAATAAAATTAAATATCTTTTGTAACATTGGTTTTTAAATAAGAATTTTTGATTTAAATTAGTCTCGTATAAACTATTGGGTATTTTTACTTGGATTTTTTATTGTAAACTAATTGGAAAAGGATAAATAAACATTAACGTCACTATCCGATTGCGCTTTGGGGGCTTTTTTGATATCCATTTGAACGATGAATTGTACCTGCAATTTTTGCAAAATGAGCTGGACAATTTGACAGAGCATTTGCCCTTAAATCTGCTGCGTGATATAAGATGGTTGTTCCACGCACTTTGCTAGATCAGTACGTTCTTACCATTGGACCAAGGTCCAATACCTTGGCCCCGACGATCACCAGATCTCACACTTCGACCATATATTTGGATAGACTAGCCAACCAGCGAGTTTGTAGGCAGGTAGTTTGTATGGGCAAGAAGAGTGAGGGGCAAGAGGAAGCTTACTCCTTGATCAAGGGGCAAAAAATTGAAAAAACATTACAAGTTTCACAAATAATTTATGTATTCGAGTTTAAAAAACATTGCCTTAGTTAAAATACTTCTAATCCTACCTTCTCACATGCCGTCAGAGTCATAATATTCATAAATTCATAAAATTCGCAAATATTCAGTATTAAAGCGGAAAATCAGAAGATGTTACGACGCCACTGGTGTGTTTCCATATTTAGGTTAACACGTGTAGTTTATTACTTACGGATGACATCACCGTTGAATAAGCCCTTGTGGATACTTTCTCCTGTATATTTCTACGCAAGAACCAAATTTTACCCATTCTCAAGTAAATTTAAGCCCAAAATTCACAATTTTTCCCTTTAATCACAATCGTGAAGCACGAAGTTTGACGAATATTAACGAAACACTTGGAGATATGTTCAATGAACCAATCAGAGAAGGAGTACATAAGGGTCAAATTCGCGTACTATGGGCCACTTCCCCTTGTTCCCCATGCCCCACTTACACATGTTGGCTTCACAACAAATCTCAGTATGGCCAGTCTACCTAGTATATGATCGAAGATCTCACACCCTGTGATTACTTTTTGTGGGGTTATGTCAAGCAAAAAGTGTATCTCACACGTCCTACAACGGCTGACGATTTGGGCAATAGGATTCGAGAAGCTGTTATGTACCACAGCTTTGGATGCAATCGAATATTTATTTATACGGTACGAAAAGCCACCCGCTTCGCAGAAGTTGCAAGCAACTGTCCTCATCTCTTATATTATTTTAAGTTTTAGAAATAATATTTAAAAATCTTATTGTTTAGGAATAACATCCCTATTTTGTATAACTTAGAACATATGGATACATTTGGTACCATATGGTAATTCGTAAATCTAAGGGTAAACCCCAACCAATCAGATCATAGTCAGAAACCAATGAAATCTCTGAAAGACAAGAGTGTCCAGCCCATGAGGCAATATTATAAAAATTCCTTTTTACCATTAATTCTTAGTTCTAAAAGTTCTTTAAGTCCTTTGAGTTCAATTAGTTCCTTAATAAGGGTCAGAGTCCGTAAATTGTCACTTGTACGAAAGGTCCGTTCTTTAAATAAAGTGGTGTCAGAAGTTCCTGAATTTTTTATTAATCAAAAAACATAAAGCATTTGCATCTATTAATCCAAATATGATGACAAACGTAATTAATGACTTCCGAGTTGGTTTAGAAAAGTGTATTGAAGCTAATGGTGGTACATACCTTCGAGCATCTTTTGTAAACTTTTTTGTTTGCTTTTTGCTATTTCTTTGGAATTAAATAAATGTTTCGGTGAAGTTGTCAATGCCAAATTCTAAAAAAGCAATTGGAAAGTAATGTTAGCAATTAGCAGTATTTTACTGTTGTAATTTGTGGCTGTTCGGTTGTAGAGAAATACTGCGACAAGAGAATACTGTTTTTGGGAGTAAAATTACCTTGCTAAAAATGTCTCGATCGCTTTTTAATATTTACAGTTGCTATTATTTCACTGTCTTGGTCCATTATGAAAGAATTAAAGCATCCAGTATCATAAATAAGTCCAAAATATTGGTATACATTTTGTAAGGTTAGAGAGATATACCTACGTCTAATGTCATTTGGTAGCGCGAGCAGGGGTAGCTAAGATTCAACGGTAGTGTGCATTTGTTTCATAGGGATCTACGTTTATGCATCCGCAGGCACGTTTAACGCAGTTTTTTTTTCTTCCAAACCATAGGTCTTTCAAGAACGAGTTTTTTCTTACAACATTATTTATTGACGATCAATTGTTTAACATAAATCTTAAGTAACTTAATACCTAAAAAAGGCACAAAAAAATTACGTTTTTAAAGCTTTAGTTGTTGCATTAATTGGATTTTCATCTTTACCGTCTAAAATATCTACATTTTAAATTTCATAAAAATCCGTTTACAAATAACTGAGATATTAGGCTTGAAAGTCTTAGATGAGAAACCCTGTATATTACCGTATATCGGGTGCCGTACAAGTACACCTATTTTTATACGTTTAGAAAACTATTAACCTAAAAGTATTACCATGGTAACATTACCAAATGTGGCCATATGTTGCTGCACTTTTAAACTGGTCTTTTTAAACTCATTTTAAAAACCAAAGGAAATGTTCCTACAATTCTTTTTGAAAAATTAGATAATAAATCAAGTAAACCTTAAAATAAATCATTAAAAGCAAAGTTAACAGGTCTGTTTTCCTACAATTCCACATTAAAATATAAATTTTTCGCAACTTTTTCGAGCTGCTGCATCTTAAATAAGAAGCAATGATTTTTTTTATTACTTTTTTAGCGGTCAGTCACTAGTATTCACTCTCAAGAGCTTATCCGCGACTTTTGACACCCCCGATATAACAAATATTATTAACACATAACTTCTAAATTGTGTTTTTCCTGACGAATGGAAAAATTTCATACATAATACCTTTACCCAAAACGAAAGAACTTAATTCATATACAGATTTAAGGCCAATTAGCATATTACCGGTTTTGGCAAAATTCATTGAAAAAATTATGTATACTCAAATTGTAGAACATCTCACCCAAGGAGATTAGAAGGGAGGAGGGATAGCGGCCTATGCGGCCAGTGTTGAAATGCTGTGACCGTTTGCTCACTGTTTAGTAACCTTTTATGACCCTTTTTAAAAATCCCTCCACTTCTTTCAGTGGGGGTGAAAGCGAAGCAGTGGCGTGTAGTCCAGTACTGCTAGTGTGACTGGTACAACACGTGTTTGCGAGTAACGCTTGTTTGTAAAATAATAACTCTAATTAGTAGCGATCAGAGACGTTGTGACGATTTAGTGATTGGTGAATTTGAAAAACTAGTTATTTAGTTTTTAAGATTAATATCTTAATCCAACGTTTTAACATTACGATGCGCCACTGGATGACAGTGACTTGGTCATGCGCACAAGGTTCGATTTTGGTATCCTTTTATTGCCGATCGTGCTTTGGCGCGGTCTTCACTTTTTTAAATTCACCCTCCGTCCTGATGATTAAAGGTCCTTGATCTCACCACATTCAATATACTATTGTCCAAACATCAGTCAGGTTATGACATCGCACTTGATGCTGTTGCGTGCTTTAATAAAGGATCAAAATGGCCTCAAATTACAAAAATTATTATTAGTGGGAATTGTAGAAAAATTCTGAAAAAATTCACACGTGTAGAGAAACAAAATAAGAATTTAATAGCAAAACGCTGATTTTGCTGCGACTATTAATTAGTTTTTGAGGTATATCGTAGGGTAATACAGCGTGTTTGTGGATTGCGTTGACAAATTTTAACCACTAATAGACCTCGTCAAAAGAAACAATTTTTCTCTCTCCGATTTTTGCCGAAAACATGTCATTTCTGAGTTAAAATTAAAAATAAGTTGAGGCTGAAAACCCGTCTCCGCCTATGCTTTATACGATATTTCCATTCATTCAAACAAAAAACTATGGAAAGTAAACAGCGTAAAGACAAAAAACTTATCAGTGTCAATGCTAGTAGGTCAGTAGTACCATTATAAAAATTGCTCAAAATGTTGTCCTTCGGTCGCAATGCACACTTGAACCCTTCAGGGTAGGAAAGCTTACTCCCCTCGAGATTTCTAATTGATGCGGTTGATGCTTGCATAACACAAATGGCAGCTCTTTGGCGGTATTAATTGGAACACAATTTGAACACTAGTTGTTTTACGTGAACCCACAAAAAAATCACACGGATTTAAATCTGGAGAGCCTACACACAGAGCCATTCTGTGGATGCTCAAACTGGGCTCTTCTTCGACGGCTTCCAAAATTTCAGACCCACTTCTAAGACGTGTACAGTTCGTGGTTGCACGAGTGAAAATCCGTAAGTGTTGGACCACTGCCGTAAAAGTGCCTGCGAACGGGATTATTTCCACTACCCCGTACACTAGGGCCAGATCACTCAATTCGGCATTTGAATAATTGGCGATAATGATTTAATTTCAAACTGACACGTGAATTCACTCGAAAGCGGGATTGCGACTGGCAAACCGAACGTGTAAACAAACACCTGATAATTTTTTTGGTGCACAAAGTTATCCCTTTTTTGTGCATAAAAACGTTCACGGTCAACGTTCAATGCAATTTATTTTCATTGATATTTTACTTGCACCTAACAAGGAGAGACTCACTGAACGGCTCGTGAAAATCGTAGGGGGAAAAATGGGAAAAATTATTTTGGATACGGAATTTGGGTAAATTTTTACTTTAGCTACTTCTGGAATTTTTGAAATTTTTGTTTGCAATTTGATTTAAAAAGCCTCTAGATTGCAGATATGACCTTGAAAGTTTGTGCATATACTTCTTTTTCGAAAAAATGACCTTGAATGACCTTGACTTCATTTTTTTTTTTTATTTTTGTATTGCATTTTGAACTAAAGGAACATACCCCACGACCAATTAAACTCGAAAACGTGGAACTCAAAGCATGGAATAACAAAAAAACAATAGCATTCTCACAAAACAATACCTTCTCCACTATCAGCAAGCAAAATGGCAACTACGCACCCCCACTTCCGTCAGTCAGCGAATCAGAGCACATGAACAAAAATTTAAATTGCAAAATATAAAAGTTTACACCTACTTTTTTATTTTGAAGTTATAATATGTCATTTAAATAAATTCTGGAAATACCCGAAGGTGTAGTTGACATAAATAATACGCAGGTGCAGTTCTTACGTGTTGAAGTAAAACAATAACAACCAATCAAAATCAAGCATACGCTACACATGCACCTCCTGGTGGCCAAAAGTTGTAACCTTCAAAGTCAACAAATATGGCGATTTAAGTTAAAAATGAGTGAAAATAAAATTATTTTTTTAACGTTATTTTCAATTTGCACAAGAAAATTCATAGTGTGTGGTGATTGAGGCATTGAAAGGAACGGTTTGGCGTAAGTTTTAGCTTGAAATTCCAGAAGTAGCTAAAGTAATAAATAACCGGAATTTGTCTTGTCTTAATCGACTTTTCATAAAGCATTCTTTTAGTGGTTAAAATTTGTGAAGGCAATCCACAAACACCCTGTATAGTAGAATACACTTTTTTGTAATTTGCCACCATTTTGATGCTTTAATAATATATTAAAGAACAAGTTTCATATAAGACCACTCTTGAAGCACTAATTCAGTTTTAACAACGAGTGGCATTAGCCACGAGTTTTTTGAAAGAATGAGTACTTCAAGGTCTTATGAAACGAGTTTTTTATACTATTTTTTGTAATTTACCCCCTTTTTGCCGATTTTAAACAAAAATTGTTATTTTAATCGACTTAGGGATTTTTGTGACGGTTTGTAATGTCTCAATTTTAAAAGTGAAAAATTGATTTAAAATTTTTGTTTGATTCAAATTCTGCCAAAAAACACGAGTATGAATGATAATGAAGGTAATCTTGGATGAACGACCCCTGAAATTTCTGAAATTGGCAAAAACACGGTCGCAAATTTGCTTCCTGCCAACCTAAAAATTTCCGTAAAATGTTCCGTGAAATTATGAATATAATGTCATCGCGTTTGATGACGTTGCGTGCTTTTATATGCCTATTAACGCATCAAAATGGCGGCAAATTACTAAATAGAAATATTAAACCATGCAACGTCATCAAGTGCGATGTTATAACAGTCATTATTTGACGGAACATTTTACGAAAATTTTTAGGTTGGCAGAAAGCAAATTCGCGATCGTATTTTTGCCAATTTCACAAATTTCAGGGGGCGTTCATGCACGATTACCTTCATTATCATCCATACTCGTGTTTGTTGACAGAATTTGTATAAAACAAAAATTTTAAATAAATTTTTCACTTTAAAAATTGGGACATTAACAATCGTCATAAAAATCCATAAATCGATTAAAATTACAATTTTTGTTTAAAAACGGCAAAAACGGGGCAAATTACAAAAAATAGTATAAAAAGCTCCTTTTATAAGCCCTCGAAGCAATCATTCTTTCAAAAAACTTGTGGCCACTCGTTGTTGGAACTGAATTCGTGCTTCAAGAGTGGTCTTATGAAACTGCCATGAAAGTTTTATTGATGTTAACGAAAAAATTGCATAAACTGCTCGAAAAAATGTTCACAAGTTTATTTCGTTATTTAATTGGTAATTGGAGTAAAGCTAATAATAAAATAATAATTAAAAAAATTGACCAATTTAGTCTATGTGTTTTTCAAAGTAGTTTGCTTCTCACTGTTTTTAAAGGAATCAAACTAAAATGTTATAATTCAATCCCTTGAAAATATTATACATGTAAAAAATACGAGCTTCAAAAAATAAAATATTTTCATCAATTCTATTCAATTTTTATTAATTCTAAAGTTAAAAAAAACCACAACGTTACTGTTGAATGTAAAGTAGGAATTTATAAAATAAAAAATTGGCATTCTTGTTTTATCATTTTATGACGTATAATTCAAATTTTTGCCATAATTTTATGGAATATCCGGTACTGAGTCACTACAGCTAAAATCATTTCAATTAGATGTAGTACTTAAATACAGGAAATCGCCATCCTCTCGATATGGCTTTAATACAATTACAAGTAAAAAACTAATTTGGTTGAAAGGAGAAGGTTCCCACCTTATGGAAATCTAATGACCACTCAAATCCGGATATTTTTACACCAATCGAGAGCTCTTGATATAAGGATCAATTCGTATCATTGCGCCAACTCTGTATCTCTTTAAATAAAGACGGAATTAAAGATTGAAAAATTAAAAACGGCAAATGCAAAATGCATTGGTAAGAGTGAGATGCAAGAGAAATCGGGTGGCAAGGAAGTTTGGGAGTCCATAAATCATCAAAGCTAGTTGTACCCGTAATAAGCTTAACGCCATGGTGGGTGCAATAAGATTTAGAACCTATTGAGCAAAAGAAAGCATTTCCTGATTTGAAAATTACCTGCGGGCAAAAGGGTCGATTTAGTAACGCTTTTATAAACTCTGTGACAGAAGTCATTTGAACTTTTAATTAATTTAGCCACTTTATTTGAAAAGATACAAAGTTGGCGCAATGATACGAATTGATCCTTATTTCAAGAGCTATCGTTTGATACCAAAAAATCTGAATTTGAGTGGTCATTAGATTTCCATAAGACGGGAAACTTCTCCTTTAAAACGCACCTGAACGGAAAATATTTCAAAAAGTTTTGACCGCCGAGCAGCATTTTCTTAGAAATAAGTAATAAACAGCATTCCAGTGTGACGTAGAGGGTAGTTACAAAAGTATTCTCTAAAAACTGCAGGTAAGAAGTTGCGGGAAGTGATGCTGATAACAGTAAACCTACTTAAAATTCCACTTTCGAGGGAGGAACAGGGGAGTGAGTAAGACTAGCAAAATCTATAAAGGACACGGCTTTCCTGATATTTGGTTATTTCATGAAACTTTGTTGTAGTGACAATTTAGTCTCGCCGGAGGTAATTATTTTGCTTATTTTTTCATTTTTTCATGAATTTGCTAATGCACTACAATAAATATACTTTTACAGAATGAACCTTTTCTACGTTCTGTTTTTACTCTTGACATTATGTTATTCGATCTCAGGAAACGAGAATCTAAATCCCGTAGAAGCTTCGACTACCGTTCCTCCACAAGCAGTTTATCAACCTCAGAACCCCAGCAGATATGTACCATCGAGTTATCATTATCCAGATATGTATGGTTCTATTTCGCCATATGAGGGTTACCGGTATCCTTCGGTTGATTATCCGCTGTCATCATCATCATTTTATTCAATGACGTCCCTTTTTCCAAGCGCCCAGGTAGGCAGTTATTTAATGTAGGTATAAGTTTAAGGAGGTTATTTAAGCGCGAGACGAAATCGTGCGTTTAATATATTGTAGCGTTTAATTTGTACACCATTCAGTTTTTATATGATTATCCCAAACCGCAAAAACCCTTCAAGCTAATCACTCAGGCAAGCCTATTGTGTAATTTATTGCAGACAGACTCTGGTCTTTCAGACCAGCCGATCGGTATCGTAAATATTTTTGGGTCAGCCTTGTCAAAACATCTTATTGTACGGGTTGCTTATCTTAAACACCATTATCTGTTGTAAAACTTTATGGTGTACAAATGAAACGTTGCTACAATAAGTAACTGGATAAAATGCAATTAATTAAATTACATGATTGCATCCATCACAAATTAAATCCCGAATTATCTCCAAAGTCACCAGGATTTATTAGAAAAAATAATTTGATATTTTACTGTCAAATTATTAGGCAACTAATTGGCAAAACTTACCTGGTGATAGATAAATACTAGAATTAACTCTTGGTTTACCTCTTTGCTTTGCACACAATACGATGTGATTATTGAAGTTTGTAGTTAAGAGTAGGCGTTTTTTTTCTATGTGATTGGTAATCTAGTGAAAATTAAAGCAAAAAAAACATACTTTAATTTAATTTTAATATTTTATTTAAAATGAATAAATACATGGTGTAAGCGATATAAGTACATTATTTTTAACCAGTGGTAGAACTCATCAAGTCAACACTTTAACTCAAATACTAAAACGTTTTGAAAAAAAGTTATTAGGAAAAATAGTTGATCTTGTCGAGTTGTATTACCAATTAAAATTAAGGCAGTGCTTCCGCTGCCGGCAACGGTACCCAAAACATAAAGGGATGGCTGTCGGCGTCGGTTGCCTGCGCAGCAGTGACGCTTTAGATCCGTCAAATGCATGACCTTACAATACAAAAATGCTAATTGGAATTTGCAATAACGTATCATTTTAGATAATAGTCTTTTCGGAAATCATACAGCGTGACCCAGGGGTGTGTACTCGGTCCATAACTTTTTTGCTATTTGAAACATTGCCATGCCGTTTTTATTATCCGATAGATAAACTAGCAATAAGAATAGCGCCTAATTTCTGAGATAAGTGAGACTACGACATAAGTATTTTAGAGAGTTTAAAAAACCATTTTAAGCAAAGAAAATACAGCTTTGTTCTAGAAAAATGTGAAATTAACAGCAAATTCTAAAAATTCTCTGCCGGCAGCTTTTCCGGACCCCTTGTTTTAAAGTTTCACTTGGGGCAAAAAAAATGTTTCTAGTGGAATATAGAGGGCGCACTCAAAAATTTAAAAGCACAGTTGAAAAGTTTTAAAACAAAGGTATGATCGTTCGTTCACAACTGAATCCATTGATTTCAAATTTTATATAAAAAGCTAAATTCTACTCGTGTGGGCATATGTAAATTTTATTTTGAAAGTCGTTTGAAAGTTAACAAAAATGTTAAAAAAATGATAAACTGGGACGTTTTAATTCATGTATTAAATATAAATGCATTTTATTAAAATACTAATAACTGTATTACTCTCCGGTTGATCAAATTTTGGAAAACCAACATTATTGTATTAACATTTCTTAGAAGGAATTCCTAATTTATTTTGAGTAAGAGACAAACACTCCAAATATTTCAACCTTCTATTTAAAGGACTAGTTCGGAAAAATGGGTTCCTATTACCTGTCCAACAAAGGGCTAAATTGCGCCCGCTCTGTGGGGTATCGTGGTCGAACTTGGTTCTCGGTTTAATCCTCAATTTCAGTATCAAAGGATTATTTTTGCAGTGGTGGACGAACTCTTATACGCCCCTCCTACAACCTAAACATTTGAAAACGGAAGTTTTTTGACAGTGTTTTAGTTTCTATTTGAGCAAAAATTGCAAAAAATAAATAAAAGTACAAATAAAAATTTAGCTTAGACACATTTTCATGCCATTACTCAGAACTTGAAGGCTTTATCAGGGTATTTATTCATTATATTTCTTTAATGGTATTTCCAAGTACTTCTAATCCTGTAAATGGCCAAGAATGAATCGTGGTTATCTGAAACATTCCCGAAACTACGCGAAGCAATTACAATAAAATTTTGAACTTTCACATTTGTACGAAACCCAATCAATGATAACTCTCACAGTTTTTGACAAAAGGTTTTAGTTTCAACTATTTGAACCATAAATTAAAAAAGAAATAAAAGCAAAAGTAAGAATTTAGCTTATAGACGCAAATTCATGCCATTACTCAGAACTTACCGGCTGCTGCAGCTTTTTCAAGATATTCATTCAATATACAGAGTGGAATTTTTAACTGGAATAAAATTTATAACTTGGATATAGGCTATTTGTGTGAAAATTCCCGAAAAAGGTCGATTTTTTTTTCTTGACCATCATTTGGACTCACGTATCACTTTTGAAAATATTCAAAAAACAAAAAGTGGGTTGTACAGCTTTCGAAGTGCTCTTTCACACGAGGTGTCACTTGACAAACCGTTACATTCGAAAAAAAAGTTAGAGGTGGCTGTGCATTTTTGACAGCATATAAACAAAAACAATATCCACCAAACGATAGGCAAGAAAAAAGAAAAATCGACCTGTTTCGGGATTTTTACAAAAATCGGCCATGAATTTTACTCCAGTTAAAAATTCCACTCTGCATGTATTTCTTTAATGGTATTTCCATGTATTCCATGTGTTTTTTTTTGTAATTTTGTAATTTTGTATAATACATCTACATATTTATTTTTAATTTTTCGTACATGGCTTCTACATAGTATTAGAAAGCTTTAACAAAAAAAAATGAATGAAATCGGTCAATTTATGCCGTGACCACGGGAAATCGAGGGTCATTTATATTATACAGGGACATTTTTTTAACTCTGAACATAGCCCTATGTTCAATCTGAAAAAAAAACAGATCAAAGCATTGATCTAATTTACGTTACCAACGATACGTAGAGGTAATTATTTGATGTCGAGTTATTTGAACCAATTTGAAGTGATTTCGAATATTTGTTAAAGTAATTTATCATTCCTTACATGTTACTATTACCTGATGATTAATAAATTTCATAAAAATTAATCTTTATGTTATTTTATTAAGTAATTTTAACATTACTCAGTATTAGTAACTGCAATAATTGAGTCGTTAACTGTAGGGGGTAGTAGGTACAGCGATTAGCGGAATATACCACTCTAAGGTTAAAATTTGACCATTGGCGGAATCTACCTTAAATATACCGACCATCGGCGGAATCGGTAAACGCCGGTTACTATTACCTGATGATTAATAAATTTCATCAAAATTAATCTTTCTTTACTTAAATAATCTTGGAAGATTTAATTGACAAGTTGAAATTTTTGACAGCGCGTAGAATAATTAGTTGCATAGCAATACTCGCAATGCTTTGACCTGTTTTTTTTTCAGGTTGAACATAGGGCATAGGGCTATGTTCAGAGTTAAAAAAATGTCCATGTATATAGATTATTGTAAAAATATGTATAAAAATTCTAATAATAAGGTAAACCTAATTTTTTATACATAACTACTTTTATATAAGAAACACCACGACTGCGTAATTTTTTTACAATTTTTTTATGTACTACCCTAATTTCACCATTACCGATTTGTTTTGTAAACTTGTTCTAAATACAAAATTTTATTTGCAATTAAAATACAGTGCAGCGGGAAAACATAGTATTTATTTGATGGATAACCTCTCCGTTGAGAAAGCATTGAGAAAAAAAAAATTTTTTTTCAACAATAAACTTAGCCAACATGGAATTGAAATTTTCGGTTTTCGGTATTATTTGTCGCATCTCTACAAGTCGAGCAAGGAGAATATTAATTAGACGTTTGCCTTTATGTCTGCACGTAATCGTAAATTCAAGATATTTGCTTTCAGAATTACTCTGACAGGTAAAAATTAAAGCACAGTCGATCATACATAGGACCTCAATCAACTTTTCAAATCTCGTCCTTTACGTTAATTAACTTAATAAAAATATGAAAGAATGTGTAGTTGCAAAATTATTGTAACAGAGAAGTAAGTATAATTGTAATAATTCACTTAAAAAATGCTAATTATAATATTTGTAATTGATAAGATTGTGACCAGTTGTAATTATTATAATTTTATTAAATAAATGTGTGAAGTGGCAAAAAAAATAAAAAATTTCAGCCACTGAAAATTATGAAGAAAAGCCATCCGAACATTTCAGTTGTGATTAATCGCAACTATTACAGCAAATATTACTTTTATTCCAATAGACATTTATTTTTACTAGAATCAAATGTTACTTTTATTCCAATAGACATTTATTTTTACTAGAATCTTACCGACCGGCGGCATCTATCGATAAATGTATATCAAACCGCCGAGACTTACGATTTAATTCAGAATTTCGGCGGCTTTTTTATACGTGAGGCGATAATGCCGCCGGACGGCGGTCTTTTTAATATAAATTAAGAGTACCGCCGGCGGTCGTTTAGCCAGTGCCTTTTTTAAATGGAACACCCTAAATTTTATTGCATTTTTGGGCGTACCTTTTAATACTGATGATTTTTATCTAAACTTGTATTCTTGAAATAATTAGATTTTTTTGATGAAAACATGTTTTTTTTTAAATTTATTACTTAAATACTAAGGATCTTAGAAAATTTGGAATTTTACCATTTGAAAGGGAAAAGTTCAAACTTAAATCTGTACCAATTGTTTAAAACGCGTTGCAGATAGCAACGTAGAAAACCTTGCTAAAAGTTGAATAACTTGAAAAAGTTGAATGGAACACCCTAATTTTTGTTTTTGCTTCTCAAAGATTATTAAATTGTGTATCTAAAACCATAAAGTTTTAAATGTCTAATTAATAACTAAATAGTTATTTACGAACCAAGTGCGAGAAGACATTTTTCGCGCATGAGCGCATAATTTGAAGAACGAGTGAAGAACGAACGAGTTCTTTATTTGCGCGAATGCGCCGAATACGTCTTCGCGCACAGAGGTTCGTACTAGTATATTATGATACGAGTTTTATAAGACGCATTTTGTCGCACGCACGGAATTGGAGTAAGTGCGACAAACGCCTTATAAACGAGATATCATACAGTATTTTTTCTACTTTGCACCTTTTTTAATAAGAAAATTCAACTTCGAAATTGAGGGAATTTTGTTGCAGTTGACATCATTTGCGTGGGTCATCAAATTAAATTAATAATTTGTATCGCCATTAGTTTATTCGTAAAATGTATGCTGAAAGTGTCCAAGACGTTCTGCAATTTATCTACCCCTCAACGAATACGGGCTTTCGTGGCAAATACGCGGAATTTGAAAATTGGCCTAAGGAGAATGGGATTTCAAATTACTTATTTGCACTGGCTTTTGAAGTTATGTTTGTTATTACTCGAAAGCTGTTCGAAGGGACTACGTATCAGGGATGGTACAAAAGTCTCTAAAGGTTCGAATTTGATTGATCTGATTAAATTATTGACACTGACAGTTCTCTCAGATAATTGTCAAAAAACTAGATTGCCATCATTTTCCAACTAAATTATCCTGGTTTTTAGTGTAATTATTATAGCACTCCGTTGGATATTACGATACGCAAAAGGCGTATCGTAATGGTTTCAGTACAAAACCAAAGTAGAAAATTAGTATATTACATGACGAGAGTTGTAAGGCCTTACTCTTTAAGAGTATAATGGAGTAGGCTATTCAAAGATGGGACCATTTCACAAAACTGTTGGTAGATGTCGCCACCACAAATACAAAAACAAATCGAAAATCTTTATTTAAAAAATTTGTTTTATAATTGTCATACATTAAAATGCCAAAAGGTTGTGTATGTAGTAAAAGTCCTATATTTATAACGTTTTTTATTATTTTGTTTGATTGTGGGACCACTTCGGAAACCTGACGCATGAGGTCGCTGCGTGAAAAATTTGACGTAGGAACCAGAAATATTTGAGATTGATTTATGCAAGCTTTATTGAGCAGCTTTGCGGTTACCGTAACAATTTTTCACAGCTGGTGGCACCACCCTGAAGATTTACAAATGAGCCGTATTGAGTAATTTTCATAATAAACTTTTCATTTATTCCAAACTAAAGTTTCAAAATTCATTAGATTAGTTAGTTTCTTTCCAAACTAAAGTTTCAAAATTCATTAGATTAGTTAGTTTCTTATTTGTGAACAAACATTTTAAAAATATACCTAAATATTAATAAAAGTGTATTAAATATTTGTTTGGTGAAAGTCCATACACAAATTTCTGTTACGGTCCATCACTCCGTACAAACGTTTGAAAGGTGCCTGCCCTAAGAAATGTAAATTTGTTTATGGCATCTTTACCGCAAGGGATATAAACTATTGTGAGGGGCAATCGGCTTATTCTACGACCATCTAATATTGAGGTTATCTGATAGGTTGAGCCCTGTCTTACACACTCAAAACCGTCAATAGGTCTTTCTTTGTCACATTTATTCTTTTGTTTTTGCTTTGAAATTTTGCAAGCACTAAAAGTGAAAAACGGCAATACCCAGAGTCTGAACAAAAGTAAAAAACGAACTTTCAATCAAAATTCTACAAAGTGGGCAGGTTTTTGGGGTCAAAAAAGGCTTTAAAATGACTAAAATCACATTTTTCTTAAATTACCAAAAGCGCCTTGACTTGCACCAATTTCGCGCCGTTCATTACACCTCACTCACACTCATCGGCCATCTGTCATTACAATTTTGACATTTCTCATTAAATTGTCACAATTCACAATTGGTGTTGTTGTTATCTTCGAAAATCAAACGGAACCAGTCATTAATCGTGCTCAGTGGTTCAAATGGGCAAAGTGGAACACGTGTTTTGTGAAATATTTGAGAATTTGAAGGACCGGGCGGTAAGTTGGAGCGCCGGCGCACGATCCGCCCGCGCCCCTTGATTGTGTTTATGATGGAACACCCCAGACATACTCGAGGAAATATCGGTTCAAAAAACTGTTTTAGACACATTTTTCGGTTACAGAAGGGTAGGTCCTACACCTTTGCGGTCCAAACCCCATTTGAAGGTTAATTTTATTTGCACCGGATTATGACCTGATTGTGACGTCATCGTGTGACGTCACTGTCAGTTAGGCGGCCGATTAAAATACAATTTTTCTAAACTTTCTGACTTGGAAGAGTAGGGTGGTGAATTGTAAAGTCCCGTGAACTAGAATTGGGCGAAAAAATCTCAAAATTAAGGTTAGTTGTCAAATTTGACGTGCCATAAAAAACAACACCACAACATACGGCCAAAATAATACAGAACCAGTTTCAATGAGCCCTAGCCGATCCAAAAGGACCAAAGGAACAATTCTATAAAGTCTGTGCAAAAGGGGTGAGTGGTTTTTTCCAATTTTCAAATGCCCCAAATGATGGGGGTCGAAGGGGGTGAGAGGGGGTTGAAGGAGATCAAAGGGGACAAAGAAGGTCGAAGAGGGGCGAAGGAGGGCACAACACCGAGCTCTTGCGAATCCGAGAGGATTTGCGCTCTTCCACTAGTGTTTCACTACTAAAACAATTCGCAGCATCGAATACATGGCCCAAAAAGATGAAGGTTTGAATTGCTTGCTCATTTCGCCAAAATAGGCTAACAACACATTTTCCGAAAAAGACTAAACACTATTTTTCAAACGCCAATCCAGAATTTACCGTAAAAAACTTTCTAAAGCACTTTGGATTTTTCCGGGAGAAGATCCGCTGTGGTATTTTCTGTAGTTGCCTAATTTCTGGCGGAGTTCCAACACTTTTTTCTGTGGAGTCACTTTCACTCATTTAAACAATGAATAAATTAATTATTATTAGTAATTAAACCAAAATAACGCCAATGTAACGCCTTGTGCATTCAACAATGACAGTTGATAAATGTCAAATTAATTTGTCTAAGCTACTTGATTGATGCTTGCTGATAAAAACTGATACGTATTAGCTGTTTCAAAACTATAAAAATGCCAACGTCGCATTTTACGGAATTATTTTATTAAATAAAATTGATAAAATTGTAAAATAGTTATTAGGTAATAATAATATTACGTGCTATAGTTGGATCACCCAAGAGATGGAGTAATAAAGGCGCGTGATCTTCACATGATTTTTAAACGCAGATTTCCTATTGGTTCTTTGCAACCAAGGGAGATCTGCTTCAACCCCGTTTCACACTAGCCAACCTTACCGACCGACCGAAATTCCGCCATTGGTATTTCGTCTCATTCGGTTTGCCTCTGTGCTTAAGATTGTTTTGTATTTTTTTGAATTTAGCTTTTTGCGTTTTTATTATTTTCTTAAAATCAGTCTTTTTCAAGACTGTTTCAAATTAAATTATAATTTAATAATTTTTTACTTAATTGTTCAGAAGTTGAAAATTTGTTGTACGGTTTAAGTTGGGCTTTTCGGAAGGGAAGGAGTTGCGATCACGTGATAGATGCGTGGACTACACGTGATCACTTCATCTGTTGGGTGATCCAACTATAGTTTTTTCTTCATTACGTGCATGATTCATAATGCCATGGTTACTAGTCAACAAACGATTGCGTTCTTGTCTATTTACTACTATGGGAGTAGAAAAAATATTTTTTGAAACGAACATTAATTATTCGGCACACACGAATTTCCGTCAAGGTGTCGGGACATTTGCGCCCGGGACACTTGCGCCTTTTTACCTGAAGTGGGTCAGATGCGCCTTATCCGGGGTTAAGCCTGTAACCTATCTGTGATTCAGGGTCTGGTGGGACACTTGCGCCCGCTTATATACTCGGTACTTATGTAAAAGCTGAACAAGAAAGATAGACACTAACAAAATTTTGAATCCTTTCTTTAATCCAAAACTGAGTTAAGCTTTGAAAAAATTAATTCACCAGTTGCTTTAAGAGCTAATAATTTTCTATGACAAAGGTGACAAATAGAAAAAAAAAATTCCAAAGTTGCCGAAGAAATTAGAAACCAATTCTCTCCTGCCAATGAATTAACCAGTAATGTAAAAAAAATCTTTAAAAGCGTTATTACGTACTGAGTTGCTCAGTTGTTAAGGAAGCATTTCCCAGTTTACCACTACCTAATAAGTACCTAATTACTAGGTGGGCTGCGGTTAAATGCCGCAATTTTTTTTTAATTATTAAAAAATTAAAAACTCAATTTTAGGATTCTTTGGCGAATCTACTGCTATTCTATTAAAGAAGCCGAAAAATGTTTAAAACATAATGTAATACCAAATCAATTAGTGTTTAGTGCAAGTAATTTTCCGTACAAGAGCTGCTTTTGAATGAATTAAAAAAATTGGTAAACAAATGCCATAGAAAATTATCAGCTGGAGAATTAATTTTTACAAAGCTTAACTCAGTTTTGGATTAAAATAAAGTATTTAAAATTCTGTCAGTGTTTAACTTTTTGTCTTGTTTAATTTTTACATAAGTACCAAGTTTATAAGCGGGCGCAAGTGACCCACCAGACCCTGAATCCCAGGTAGATAAGAGGCTTGATCCCGGATCGGGCGCATCTGACCCACTTCAGGTAAAAAGGCGCAAGTGTCCCGGGCGCAAATGTCCCTACTTCTTCCGTCAATATAATCCTTGCTACCTGCGCTCGTTCAAGGGTCCGATAATCCGCACACGAGTTCCCGTCAAGGAAAATGTACCTACCTCAGCCCGGCTATATGTCCGGCTGAGTTTAAGTAATTATGTTCAATCCTTTTTAAGATTGCAACCCTGGAAGTAGATACACTTCTACAGAACACACAAACATAGAATAATATTTTTTTATTATTTAAGTAAAACATACATAGCATATGTACATACCTACACACTAAATTTCAATTTAAAGATATTATTGAATTTAAATGACACACATTTAATAAAATTGTATCGGTCAATCTTGTTATTTTGATATTGATTAATTTTTTCCTTAATAAAAGCTACAATTAATTTTGAGAGAAAATGTGACGTTGGCGTTTATATAAAAAAAAACAATATTCTTTATATAATATTATACCAACACTGGTTAGATATACCAAATTATCCTTCTATATTAAGTCATAGAAACACGGCAAAAGATCAAAAAATTATATTGGACCAATCATTTGAAAAATTAAACGAACTAATATTGGGTTTAAACCTGTAAAAAAATGTTGGTTGAATATAAAAGAAACAATAAATATTTTGGAACATTAAACCAACATTGGGTTAGAATTGGAGAAGATATATTGGCTGCAAATTTTAAATCAATTGTAGGTAAATATAAAAAAACAATATTCCTGACAAAATGTTACCCCAATATTGGTTAAATATATGCACTCACCTTTTGTATTTTGTAAAAAGAAGGATGGCAAAACATTGTTGGAAATATATTGGCGAGAAAAAGATTACAACATTTAAAATACTTTGTTTACCCAATATTGGCTGTATATAAAAATTTTAGATACAATATATCAATATAAGCCCAATCTCATTACAGTATTTTGCCAATGATATGTTCTACCTGGGTATGTACAAAGAGTATACAAGTGACAAGTAAATTACTTCTAACTGGCCCCTGTACTCAAATTTTTATTGTGTTAACAATTTACTCTTTATAAACTGCTAATTTTTTAACTTATAAAATCATTATTGGTTAAGGTATATCCCATTTCAGTTCATAGTAGAATTGCAACAGCGCAATTGAATTTTTCGGAGTGAAAAATAAAGCACAAATTAAGAGTTTCTGTAAAAGAGAAGAATTCTGTGTTCAACAAAATCCCAGCGCCACGTTTTGAGCTAAGAAAACCCACCAGAATCTCTCAATTCGTGCTCCATTTCACTTAAAAAAATTCAAATGCGCTGTTGCAAAATTCTAGAATGAACTGAAATGGGATATAGTGCACTTTGTTTATTTCAGCTAGGCGGAAACGCCTTAGGGAATTATAAGCTCCCCGCGGCTACCTACCACAGGGGTTTTGACGGGAATTCGAGTGTTATTAACCGACCCAAAAATTCTTGACGGGAACTCGTGCGTCGGATTAGGACAAAAGTGACCGCTGACGGGAATTCGTGTGCGCCCTAATTATTTTTCTTATTTGCTCTTATGTTTACGTTTATGGTCTTGCCAAAGTGTCAACTGTCAATCGAATAAAAAAAAATAAAATAGCCATTTATTTTTACTCTTACGATATTTTCAACATCCAAAGTGGAAAATGGCGACTTGTGAACCAGATTGTATTATTATAAACTTCAGTTATTTGTACAACGCTTGAAAAGGCCATTGCTTTTTGCGACTTTTACGCACTAATGCGCGAAGTCAAACTTCTTCAACTAGTGCGCGAAATCTACGTTCGCGGTTAACTGTTGCGTTCACGAATTGTTATTTTGACGTTAGTCAGTTCAAAAAAGAAATTTGACTTTAAAAGTTAATTTCAGCAACAATGCACATTATTCATGAGTAGAGGGCGGAAAAATATGCAATTAGGTTCCGAGCGTATCGAAAGCGAAACCGCTCTCAAAGATAAAATCAAATTTTATCATCTTGTAATTATACCTTAAGTAATAATAATAAATATGATTTTAATAACATCATATTTATTAAATTAACCAATTCATTATTTTCAAAATTTTTTAATTTTAGAGTGCGCCTCTGTAGTGCACTGGAAAATTTTTTGCCTCAACTGAAACTTTAAAACAAGGTTTAGGGCCGAAATAGTTCATTTGGTGTTGATATGATACTCCGGTGGACCAGATTGGTAAGGTTCGCGCATGACATCACACAGATCTAACATTCTAAACGTTAATCGCCTTTGTAAAACACAACTCTTAATATCTCAAAAACTAGAAATGAGAGAACAATGAAATTTTAGACGAAGATTGAACATTGAAGAGAAACAACTCTTTTTTGGCCTGTAAAAGAAGCGCTTATGTGCTGCGTTATTATTTATTGTTATTGTTAACAAAGTACACAAGGTAGTTATTTATTTAAATTTATTTTAAAATAACAAAAAAGTCTAAGACAGCGATAATTTCAGCAAGTGAAACCTAGTTTTAATCGTAAAATATGAAGTAATTGCAACTAGCAATTTATCCTAGATATCTATGCTTAGGAAAACACAAGAGATTATCACTCTGGACATAAAACTACGCGTTTTTTGAGTTAATTTCAATAATTTGCCGTGATAGAAGGCACGGTATGACGTCACAGTTGACTTATGGACTAGAGGTATGAAATTGCGCACCTTGTTTGTCCATTTCATCGTCTATCTCGTTCAACCATGACGTTGAGCTAGTTGTAATTAATTCATATTTTACGATTAAAACTAGGTTTCACTTGCTGAAATTGTCTTAGGCTTTTTTGTTGTTTTAAAATAAATTTTAAATAAATAACTACTTTGTGTACTCTGTTAAAAATAACAATAAATAATAGCGCAGCACATAAGCGCTTCTTTTACAGGCCGAAAAAGGGTTGTTTCTCTTCAATGTTTATTATATATTGCTAAATCTTCGTCTAAAATTTCATTGTTCTCTCATTTCTAGTTTTTGAGATATTAGGAGTTATGTTTTACAAAGGCGATTAACGTTTAGAATGTTAGATCTGCGTGATGTCATGCGCGAACTTTACCAATCTGGTCCACCGGAGTATCATATCTCTAGTTTCATAGTATCATAGTTACGCTCGAACACCAAATGAACTATTTCGGCCCTAAACCTTGTTTTAAAGTTTCAGTTGGGGCAAAAATTTTCCAGTGCACTACAGAGGCGCACTCAAAAATTAAAAAATTTTGAAAATAAAGAATTGGTTATTTTAATAAATATGATGTTATTAAAATCATATTTATTATTATTATTTAATGTATAATTACAAGATGATAAAATTTGATTTTATCTTTGAGAGCGGTTTCGCTTTCGATACGCTCGGAACCTAATTGCATATTTTTCCGCCCTCTACTCATGAATAATGTGCATTGTTGCTGAAATTAACTTTTATAGTCAAATATCTTTTTTGAACTCACTACAGTCAAAATGACATTTCGCGAACGCAACAGTTAACCGCGAACGTAGATTTCGCGCACTAGTTGGAGAAGTTTGACTTCGCGCATTAGTGCGTAAAAGTCACAAAAAGCAATGGCCTTTTCAAGCGTTGTACAAATAATTGAAGTTTATAAATACAATCTGGTTCACAAGTCGCCATTTTTCCACTCTTTATGTTGCAAATATCGTAAGAGTAAAAATAAATCGCTATTTTATTTTTTTTGATTCGATTAACAGTTGACAATTTGGCGAGACCATAAACGTAAACATAAGAGCAAATAAGAAAAATAATTAACCTAGTTTTAATCGTAAAATATGAATTAATTACAACTAGCAATTTATCGTAGATATCTATGCTTAGGAAGAAAACACAAGAGATTATCACTCTGGACAAAAAACTACGCGTTTTTTTGAGTTAATTTCAATAATTTGCCGTGATAGAAGGCACGATATGACGTCACAGTTGAGCGAGATAAACGATGAAATGGACAAACAAGTTGCGCAATTTCATACCTCTGTCCATGACTTCATGAGTCATGAGCATAACAACTATAGGAATACAGGTCAATGCGCCACCTCCAGGATATTTTTTATGATGGATAATTAGAATATAGGTTATAGTAGAGTACGCGAAATGACAGATCGTCCACGGTGGTAGGAGTGCGCAGAGACGAAAACTGGTTCGTAAATTTAGGGGTGTTTGCACGGAACAGTGGCGTGGAGTGTATTTACATGTGTAGAGAATTCATCTTTAAGTTTAACATTTCAACATTAACAGTTATTAGTAAAGATACCAGTAGAAACCTTTTTTGTAAGAAACGCGTTTTTACTCGTTACTCATTGTGTATTTTGTATTTATTCGATATCTCTGCTTCGTGTTTCTATGAAATCAACGTGTAGTAGCATAAGATGTGACTTTTATTATCTCATCTTGCTATTATTGAATACAGGAAAAAGTTAATAATGAAAATTATAAATCTTAAACCTCTCTTTATCATAGAATAGTTTTTTGCTACGCCACTGCTCAATCTCCCCGCTCAACGAAGTACGCATTGGCTCCGCCTATCGTGGTCGATCTTAGACTTTGTCTCTACATGATAGCTTCTAGTGCTTCTACAATGTATAGTGTCTCTACTGTCATTTGTATTTGCAACTAACCAAACATGCATGATGGTGGTTGCCATGTTCCTCTAATAAAACTAAAATTAAAAATTTTTTAGGGAACTTTTCAACTGCTTCTGAAAATTTTCTCCAAGCTCAGCCTATTTTTGTTGGGTGGTACGATTCTTCTTCTTGTGGGAGGATTGTTTACTACCGCAGTCTGTTCTTTTACTCCTCTATGCAATATTACTTTTAATGGATTTAGTAATATTGACAAAGAGACAGTTCGCGCTTTCATGACGCCAGAAAAACTATCAACAGCAGCAGCACTTGTTCAAGACGCCATTGGGAAATACCAACGCCTGCAAAGATCTGGAAATTGATTAAACGACCTCATAGATGTAAATATGTTTTTAATAAATATATGACATAACACTTGTCTTTTTTAATACTAATACCCAGGGCATTTCACATATTTCTTAGACTTTGAAACAAAAGAACGCATTTTTAATCAATTTATATTCGCCTTAAACTAATTATAACAATACAGGATGTATCAGAAATACGTGTGTTAATTTTATCACGTAATAGTACTCATCAAATGCAACAACTTTTCTAAATAACATTTTGCAAAATCCTTATTTATTATTTTCAGTTTTCCTCCTTTCTTTAGTGCAAACGAGCCGTTCAGTTTTTAATAATTAATTTGTATTATTTTTATATTCATAGCAACAGTTTATATTGTTGTTTTTAAATTTAAATTGTCCGTTTCTATCACAACGAAAATAGTTCGGCACTTTTATTTTTGTACCCATAGGCGGGTACAGGTTTCAGTATGTTATCTTTTCCAAATTTTGGGTATAGCAAAGCTTTTATTAAAAAAATACAAATAGAAAAGATGTTTTATTTGTTGAGCTCTGTTAATTTTTAAAATTAACTCACGATTTCTGATACACCCTATACAGGGTGTTTCGTCTAAACCCCACATTAGAAGTATTGAAAGTTCTAATAAAGATATTTATCTGAGAGTTGGTACTCAGGCATAATCCGTTGAGTTATGTTTAATGAAAATGTTTTCAAGATGGCAGCACTTCCGGTTATATCGGAAGTCGCTATTAACTTTCTTATTTTAAATGAAAAGCTATGTTTTTCACTGCGTTTTTGGATTAGTTGAGTTATTTTAAGGGAGTTTTTATCAGCTTTCTCTATACCCACAGCTATTTTTGCATAGTTTGCCATAAAAACATTTCTGATTGAACTTAAACGACAAACTCTGATCAAAATTGTGTTATCAGACTGTGAAAACACAATAAATTCATTGGGTGTTGGTTTGAAAAATTTTAATTTCTCACCTTTTTTCATTCGTTTCCATGGCAACCTATGAGAAAAAGCCTATGGCTAATGAATTTCTCAATCCCAAAAAAAGGTATTGTAACTTGAAAACTATTAAACATAAGTATAGGGAATGTTAACACAGATCGAAGCAGAATTAAATTCTCTACCATCTAGTGAAATAAAACTTTTGTAATTTCATTTGCAAAAAATGAGTTATGGGTGCTTAAAGTTTTGCAAACTTAATTTTAAAAATTAGGAGTTTGTTATTCTTTTTTAGAAATTTGAAAACACCAGAGGAAAGATCTAGGCTTCCTCTTTCAAATGACCTCAAAAATATTTCCAAATTTTAAAAAATCGCAGAGTTATCGATTTTTAAACTGGAAAGTGCAAATCCAAAAAAATTATAAAAACCATAAATATTTCGTAAACGGCTAAATTTAGGTATAGGAATATAGCTTATGAAAACTACCTTAAAATAACTCTAGTAATTTAAAAACGCCTTAAAAATATAGTATTCCATTTAAAATAAGGAAGTTGATAGCGACTTCCGGTATAACCGGAAGTGCTGCTACCTTGAGAATATTTTCATTGAGCAGGCCTAAAAGATTATGGTTGTACACAAATTTTCAGATGACTATAATTATTAGAACTCCTAATACTTCTAATGTGGGGTTTAGACAAAACAACCTGTATATCGTCTAAATTATTCACGCACGATAAACGCAATGCCAATGCCTCGAGGGAGGTACTAACTAGCGCATAAAAAATATGGGGATTAGGAACAGAGAATTCCCTAGAAAATCACTGGCAACACGCCACGTTTCAATAAATTAATTTCAGTTTCTATATTTCTTTGAATTTATCTTCCAATAGCGGGGTGAGCATATGCATCAAGAAAACTGTATAAACAGTCATGAATGTTTCACTAGCATCCTTCCTTCAATCGCCGCTGATTATCGTCAAATTCTTTGAATGAAATTAAAAGATGGTGCTCTGTTGGCTCCACCGAATAATTTTTTTTTCTGACAATTTTCGCAATCAGGAACCTCAATTTCTTTCAATACATAGCCAACGACATAAGTCAAACATTGACTGTTCTCACAGGAAAGGGGGGACGCGTATGCATCTAAAAATGTCCTAACCCTGAAACCGTACACAATGTAAAATTGCAAGCTGAAGGCGCGCACGTTTAAAACAAGAAAATGGTAAAACCGTGCGTTTTTGAAAACGTGAGGAATTAAAATAGTAAATAAATAAAAGCGGAATCATCTAAAATAGTGCATTTATAAAAAAGTATGAAGTAAAACGTTGCATTGCTAAAAACGGAAATCTCTGTAAACGCACGTCATCGAAAGTGGGCAAAATGAAAATATTACAAAACTAAAATGAATCCGAGCGTTTTCATAATCTGAACGGGATCTGCAAATTTTATGTTCGGATTATCCAAACCTTACTGAAGTAGTTGTTTAGTACATTACAATTATGAACGGAAAAGGGAAGGAGTTTTTATTTGTTGAAGTGGAACAACTTAAAAAATTAAATAGAAAACCCTATTTTTTGGCTTCTGCATGGTTTTATATATTCTTTCCAAAAATATAATGTTTCAAATCTCTAAGGGGCGGTTTATAGAAGAAGCTTCAATTTTATCACATCCCTTTGTTTTTATATCCAATACTATCGTCGAACAAGACGATATAACAAGATGTTTAGTTAGAAAGAATAAATAAATACAGGTAACAGACTTTGCGTCTCGGACTCGGCGTTATCATTGAATAATGGTTGCTACTAAAGATGCATGTTTTGGCCTTTCTGAGCTCGAGCGGTAGCCAAATCTCTGTATTTTAGATTTACTGTTTGAAACTAGTATAGAAACAAATATGAAACAAATTCAGTTTCAAAAACGAGTGGCGTTAGCCACTAGTTTTTTGAAAGAATGAGTGCTTCAAGGTCTTGTGAAACGAGTTTTTTGTACTATTTTTTGTAATTTGCCCCCTTTTTGCCGTTTTGACACAAAAAATGTTATTTTAATCAATTTAGGGATTTTTGTGATGATTGGGAATATCTCAATTTTGAAAGTGAAAAGTTTATTTAAAATTTTTGTTTTATTCAAATTCGGTCAAAAAACACGAGTATGGATGATAATGAAGGTATTCTTGCATGAATGCCCCCTGAAATTTGTGAAATTGGCAATGATACAGTCGCGAATTTGCTTCCTGCCAAGCTAAAAATTTTCGTAAAATGTTCCGTCAAATAATGACTGTTATGACATCGCACTTGATGACGTTGGATGGTTTAATGTGCCTATTAAAGCATCAAAATGGTGGCAAATTACAGAAAAAAATAAGAACCCAACACTCATTACTTCATTAGATTCAAATGTTTATACTTATTAAATGTATCCAAACCGAATTCAAACGTTAATTCAAGGAAAATGGGATCTTAAGTTATACCAGCTCCGTATTTATTTTTTTTCGATGTATAATGTATGAGTGTTCATACGTAGGGTGATTTAAAGATGTCTTGCCCCAATTAGGGATAGGTAAGTACTACGAACGCAACCATCTGTGGCAAAAACTATTTAGTCGTAAATTTGGGGACACGAAATAATTTTACTTTTCACTGAATACAATTATTGCTTAAAATAAGATTTAATTTTATAATTGTTTAGTAATTTTAAAAATCACTATGTTAACGAAACCCGGTAACTCAATAATTCTATTTCCAATTCCAATTCTAATGAGGGTGTCATTTAATTCGCATTGTGAAATAAAATTAATCTCGATTTAAAATTTGTTTGCCTCTAAAAGCCTCTTTGTGAATTGTACATTTTAAGAATTCTACCTATTTTGATACTTGTTCAATGATTATTATAATTATTTCTTCAATAGGAAATGGAATATATTAAAAGAAAGGATGGCTCCAGGTATAAACTAAACGGTGTGTTCTTATTTGCATATTTTTATTAGAAATTTGTTTACAATTTGTCACTTCGGTAATCGTGTTTGGGATTTTGTTACAAAAACAGATGGAATTAGTTTTCGCTGAATACAAATAAATTTATTTGGCAATGCGAATTAAATAACATCATCGTTGGAATTGGTTTCATCAGATAAGGATTTCTACGGTTAAATGTACTAGAACCATTAGATCTTTTAAGCAGTTGAATTCGAGTCAACTCCTGTAATCAACAATTACAATAAAATTTTAATTTTAGATTAATTTTATTCTCAATACGAATTAAATGACAATTGTAATTGGAATCATATTAATTCCATCGATTATGTGTTTCGTCGACATAATAACTTTGAAATTTAGTAAACACAATATAAAATCAAATCCGAGATCAAATCTTATTTTAAGCAATTTTATTTAAGTTGAAAACTAAAATTATTTCGCGTCCTCAAGTTTACGACTAAATAATTTATTGTCACAGATGGTTGCGGTCGGAGTACCTACTACCATTGATTAACTTATTGTCAGATATAGCCTTGAATATCCTTCGAGAAATATTTTAAAAAATATCCTGCAGGTGGCGCAGTGATCTGAATTCCTAGTTAATATGCTCGAACTATTTCGGCCACAAACCTTGTTTTAAAGTTTCACTTGGGGCAAAAATGTTTCTAGTGGAATATAGAGGGCGCACTCAAAAATTTAAAAGCACAGTTGAAAAGTTTTAAAACAAAGGTATAATAGAATAATGATCGTTCGTTCACAACTGAATCCATTGAGTTCAAATTTTAAATAAAAAGCTAAATTCTACTCGTGTGGGCATATGTAAATTTTATTTTCAAAGTCGTTTGAAAGTTAACAAAAATGTTAAAAAAATGATAAACTGGGACGCTTTAATTCATGTATTAAATATAAATGCATTTTATTAAAATACTAATAACTGTATTACTCTCCGGTTGATCACATTTTGGAAAACCAATATTATTATATTAACATTTCTTAGAAGGAATTCCTAATTTATTTTGAGTAAGAGACAACACTCCAAATATTTCAACCTTCTATTAAAGGACTAGTTCGGAAAAATGGGTTCCTATTATGTACCTGTTTTATTAAATATATTCGTTTCTTTAAGCAAAAAATTGACTGAAATTCATTGTTTTTGTTCAAACTATAACATAATTCGTTCTTTTGAGGCAGAATAAAGCGTTTTCAGTATGTTTTGTAAACGTTTGCTGGTTTCGAAGCTAAGAATCGTTCGAAATAAGCCGTTTTCTTTCGAATTATAATATATATCGCTTTTTTGAAGCGAACTAAGACGTTTTCGGCCCTATTTGTATAAGTTTTACTGGATTCTAAGCAAAAAATATTTCGAAAAAACCATTTGCTTCCAAATTATTGCATCAAGCGTTCTTTTGAGCTAGAATAAAGCGTTTTCAGACTGTTTTATTAAATATATTCGTTTATTTAGGAATCAATCGTCCGGAATAAGCTCTTTTTGTTCAAACTATAGCATAATCCGTTCTTTTGAGTCTGATTAAGGCCTTTTCAGTATGTCTTGTAAACGTTTGCTCGTTTCAAAGCTAATAAACCTCCAAAATAAGTTGTTTTTATCGAAACTATAACATAATTTTTTATTTTGAACTTGAACAAGATGTTTTCAGTATGTTTTATTATATATACTCGTTTCTTTAAGCAAAAAATTTTCAGAAATTTACTGTTTTTGTTCAAACTATATCATAATTCGTTCTTTTGAGTCAGAATAAAGAGTTTTCAGTACGTTTTGTAAACGTTTGCTGGTTTTGAAGCTAAGAATCGTTCGAAATAAGCCGTTTTCTTTCGAATTATAATATGTATCGCTGTTTTGAAGCGAACTTAAACGTTTTCGGCCCGATTTGTATAAGTTTTACTGGATTCTAAACAAAAAATCTTTGAAAATTAGCCATTTGCTTTCAAATTATTGAATCAGTCGTTCTTTTGAGCTAGAATGGAGCGTTTTCAGTCTGTTTTATTAAATATATTCGTTTCTTTAAGCAAAAAATTGACTGAAATTCACTGTTTTTGTTCAAACTATAACATAATTCGTTCTTTTGAGCCAGAATAAAGCGTTTTCAGTATGTTTTGTAAACGTTTGCTGGTTTCGAAGCTAAGAATCGTTCGAAATAATCCGTTTTCTTTCGAATTATAGCATATATCGCTTTTTTGAAGCGAACTAAGACGAGTAGTGTAAATGGAGGGCTTCTAGAACCTCCCCCCACCACTACCTATGACATTGACATCGCGTGTCACGTCACACCAGTCACGTTTATGGTGGGGAATTTAAATTTTCAATATGGCGGAGATTTCAAATATTGGCGGCAAATTCAAAAATTTAAAATAGCGGAAATTTAAAAAATCCAAATTTTAAAATGGCGGAAATTTAAAAAATCGAAATTTTAAAATGGCGGTAAATGACGACACACCAGTCACGTTTATGGTGGGAATTTAAATTTTCAAAATCTCGGAGATTTCAAATATTGGCGGCAAATTCAAAACTTTAAAATAGCGGAAATTTAAAAAATCCAAATTTTAAAATGGCGGTAAATTTAAATATCTAAAATGGCGGCAAATTCAAATTCCAAATTGCGTCAAATTGCAAAATCTAAAATGGCGGCAAATTTAAAAAAAAATCTAAAATAGCGGCAACTTTAAAAATCCAAAATGGCGGCCAATTCAAAAATTCCAAATAGTGGAAAAATTTTAAAATTTAAAATTGCGAAAATAAATTTTATTTAAAAATTTAAAATCGTAATTTAATTTTTTTTAAATATGGAATGAATTTTGGGTTGTCTAACCGTGTTTTGAGTTAAATAAAAAATTGTAATATTAAAAAAATACACAGATGGCGCGCATTCGATGGCGGTAGTAGGTGGTACTTATCTACGACGTGATAGAAAATTAGAGAATTCAATTTTATTACTTACAACTAACAGTTTCAATATTATGGTAACGTTTAAAGTAAAACACCATTTCAAGAACATTTATTTATTTAATAATAATAAACTAAAACTAGGATTTGTGTAAGTCTTTATGACCCCACACTAACGTGCTAAAACTTTCAGGAATTATATAACGTTTGTCGTCATAGTATGACAGAGCAACTTTGTTTCGATATTCCGTATAAATAACGTGTAAAATTGAATGAAATGTATTCATCGGTCTCATAATTTGTAAATTTGGAGTTGAAACAATTTGATCATAATCATTTTTAGTTAACTGATTAATGATAACATTTTTTTTAATACCTTTAGCCTTTTTAGTTAGCTCTCCTTCAACATTAACACAGTAGGCCTTTGCCCCTGTACCATAAAATTCCCAAATTACTTTACCTTGATATTCATCTTTCATTTTGCCAATAACAGATGGAGACACTGGTACTCCAGGAATGTTATCGACTTTATAATTTGATGTATCAAAAAGGTGTAGATTAGCTTTGATATCATTATAAAAGTTATCACATGTTATATTCAAAATGAGTGAATCAGTATCTGTATAAAGTAAACTAGCATTTTCTTTATATTTTCTTTTAATGTAGTTATAAAAGAAATCATACATTATATATTTGGAAATATCTAAAACACTAAAACCGACATATATAGGTTTATTATATTCAATTACTGATTTCTCCATCTGTATTGCCACAAAATTTTCATTAAAAATACTGCAATTTTTAAAATGTGGTCGTGCAATTAGCGTTTCTGCTCCTAACCGTTTGGAGAAATTTTCCCAATGAGTTATTAATTTAATGTCAACCCATTTATCTACAGACTCCATTGTTTTCCCAAAAACGGAATTATTCATTAACTTAAAAAAATCTTTCTCAAAAGCATTTTTTGAGTTGCTTCTAATATTGGAATTTAAATCAATATAAGGTTTTAGCCACGCCGACTGCCTAAATTTTAAAACGCGATGAATTTTTTTATGTGTAAACCATTTTCTAATGCTTGTTTTAAATTTCGATAGTGAATTACATATTTAAATTTGGGAAAAAAGTTTGGATATAATTTTTTAGCTTTAGCTTTACCGTTCGGTGGAACAAAAAGGTGGAGCAAAAAGGTAAATCATGTGTTCCGAATGCAATTCAACATAGCACTACCGTACAAATTAGTAGCATCCAAATACATTATATGTATTTGGATGCTACTAATTTGTACGGTAGTGCTATGTCAATTTTTTTACCATTCAATACTTCCACTGGTATGATCCTAAAGAGATTAATGAATCCTTCATAATGAATTTATCTGATACGGCTAACGAAGGATATATTTTTGAAGTTGATATTGAGTACCCAAGAGATTAAACATTATGACCCTTCTTCGAGACTAATAGTTTATTAACAAATTTAACAAAACAAATTACAACTTAGATATTAATTTTTCCAATAAATTATTTCTTATTAGTTGAATCTGGTTCGATTCTTCGATTGTTCGCTGCAACTTAACAATTTCTTCGACTCTCTTTTCTTCGATGTTTAATAATCTTTTTCTTAAACTTAAACCCTTCCATCCTTTGCTTGTTCCGCCTTTTTATTTGTTTTTGAGGCGGATTTGATATCTCTTGTGGTTCTTGGGCATTCTGTCTATTTTCATTTGTACCTGCACTTAATATTACACCTATAAGAAAATATAGTATATACTAAAATCAAAATTACAAAGTAAAAAAAATACTTGTGTTTTCAGTTTTCCCACTTTCTATAGAAGAAACCGTTTTGGGAAAGTTAACTGTCCTATCTTCTCTGAAAATATCATCTATTACGGAAAAATATTTCCAGGCAATTCTGCCTCTTAAGGTGACGCCATTTGCGATCTAAAGTATCAGTAGTAATGGACGCATATCCATGAGTTTGCGCAATAGTACCCCATAATTCTATCTTCTTTTTTTTGGATTGCGAAACTCATTTTTAAATTGGTCGTAACTTGAGATGAGCAGCATGGTTGTCGCGTCATTCCATGTAAAATTGGTTTCTAAAATTACCCATTTTGTGTTTTTGTAATTTAAATAATTTTCCTACTCGTAAACAAATTCTCACTTTCCACCTTTGCGGAAGTTGACGCAGCTTTCTTCTCTTTTCCAATCACTCGATATGCCTTTAGTAAATCTGAATCTAAAAGTACAATATCCAGTTTTATCAAAATTATTATAAACTGTTTTTAATAGTATCGCACAAATATATCGGTAAGTACTTACCGTTTTGTAGTACTTTATGCATTTCTGCATCGCATTTTAAACTAAACGATTCACCGTCCATAACATACGTTTTTTAAATATTTATTTTATCTTTGTTAAAAAAGCGTCCGCACCAAATGTGACATCTACTACTTTTCACTGACGTTTGGTTGACATTTATAAAAAAAAACATTAAAAAGCGGTAGGCTTTGATCACCGCTACACAAATTGAGCGGTGAGCGAGGATCGCTTCAGATGAAGCGCTATATGGGTAGCAGTCCATTCACCAGAAATTTTGGAAATAGCGATGTAGCAGCTACGACTGGTGAATGCGCCCATGATCAGTTTATAACTATCTGAGTGTATAAGGAGGGTCGGAATGTGTAAAAATAGTGATCTTAACTAATTATTATGTAAAGTTTAAAAGATCAAAATTTAACAGCGCTTTTTTAAAAAGAGAGAAAAAGAAAGATAATAAAATTCCTAATATTACTGTCTAATGACTGTATTAGCTGTTTTAAAACTATAAAAACGCCAACGTCGCATTTTACCAAATTATTTTTTTTTAATAAGATTGATGAAATTGTAGAATAGTTATTAATGATTATCTAGATCTCTTATTGAAAGTATAAATTACATTAGCTATAATTTTTTTGAAGTGCATGAATAATTTATAACAACTAATTTTGAGAGAAAATGCGACGTTGGCGTTTTTATAGTTTTGAAACAGCTAATATGTGAATTTAATTAAGCATAACATTAAATAAAAATTTGTTTTGAATGTGTTCTTCTGTACAATAGAAATATGTAGTACGGTGGAATCATGTCTTTCTAGTTTGAACTTTTTAGTATCACTAACACAAAATATGATATCGATTACATCTGACCAAAATTTCAAAGAAATGAAATACGAAATATGAAAAGGTTATAAATAAAAAGAGAGTCTATATAGAGATATCCATTTAATGACGTTTCAAGGGTATAATTTCCCTTTTCTTCAGATTAAAACATGTCTAAGGGCTTTGACACACTTGAGGGAAATCATACCCTTGAAACGTCATTAAATGGATATCTCAATATAGACTCTCTTTTTATTTATACCCTTTTCATATGTCAATATTGAGTCCAAGAAACCAACAAAAAATACGAAATATTTAGTTAAAAAATCCATAATTAGAGCGAACATAAACTTGGAGTATAATACAGTGATTTACAATCGTCGATGTGCAGAAATGTATTAAATAAAAGTCCGAAAGCCAATCGTAAGATAAAAATGAGTGATATTGAAACTGATGGCAAAAAATATAGTGAATTAAACAAGGTAATGCGAATTTAAATAGTATATTAAAGTATAAGTGGATATTGAGGTTATCCACGAATACTTTACGTTATTTTTTTATTGGTACACTTTGAAATCATAAATACTGATAATAATATTACAAAAATTGGAAATAATGTAATGTGAAATCAGTATACCTTTCGTTGTTATGGAATTGATGGTCACTATAATAAAAAATCATTAAAAAGATGCCATTTATACTTCATGTTTCTTGATGTTGCCATGGGCACTTTAAAAATCGCGCGTTTTTGAAAGATAGATTTATACAGGCTGCAGCGTGTTTTAAATAAGCAAAATAGATTACCAATTAAAAAAATAGTTGTTTTGCAGTACTATTAGGTGAATATACAATTTAAACATACACGTATAAAGAATATATTTATCACTACCTCTTATCATTTAAGGACTTTTAAATTTAAAAAAAAAGTAATTCAGTGGTTATCGTTTAAATGTAAAGCAATCTATAAATGCAAACATACATTTAAACTTGGTCAAAAGAATAATGTATTTGCAATAAAACATCAAAGTAAAAAATGGAACGCAAAACCAATTCCGTAAATAAAGCAACTAACCCGAAAAAAAAATATAAATTGTTTTCGCACATATTTTTTAGGCATTTGCAAATATAGTTTTATCAAATCACCTTTTTGATAAACATTATTTTTAGTTGGCAAATTCCGTTAATTATAAAAACCTGGAAGCAAAGTGGTCAAGATGAATCGTACTTGAATCTTGATGAACATGATTCTGAACAACTTGGAAATCGTCTTGAATTCAACTGGAAAAACGAAGGTTCACGCAAAAAATCTTCATTCAAACGTGCACTCATCAAAACGTTTGGATATGAACTTTTAACTTGCAATACTTTATTTTTGCTTGCTGACTTGTGTTTTACGTAAAAATAACGATTTTTCAGCTCCTTTTTTTAAATGATTTTACAGATTAGCTCAACCGATGTTAATAAAGCTACTTCTTGATGAACTTGCTGCTAAACAAACCGAAAAAGTGTTTTTTTATGTGTTGGGAATATTGGGAGTTCCAATTCTTCGATTTATGTCATTCCATCTGTTTTGTTTGACGATAACTTCTTTGGGTCTCAAACTTCGAATTGCTTGTACCACCCTCATCTATCGGAAAATACTAACCATGAGAAAAACCACTTTGGAAAAAATTTCTCTGGGAAACATTGTAAATTTATTATCAAATGATATTGAAAGGTTTGACAACATATTGCTAATACCACATATTTGGTTGACTCCCATCAAACTAATAGCAGCTGCTTTGTATTTGGGGTTAATTTTTGATTATTCTGCTTTGACTGGAATTGGACTTTTAATAATATTGTTGATTTGTCAAAGTAAGTACTTCTTCGAATTCCTTAACATTTATTAAGATAACAGTTATTAATTATAGACTTTGTATACAAAAACATCGCTTCTATAAGAATGAATGTGGCAAAGAAAACCGACCATAGAATTCGTTGGATGAACGACTTCATCAACGGAATTCAAGCAATAAAAATGTACACTTGGGAAAAGTTGTTTGAAAAGTTTATATTTGAGGCTCGGGCGTAAAGACATTAGTTTTTCAACAAAGTTCATTTTAATAATGTTATTTTAGGTCTGAATTGAAGGAGATAAACAAAGCAAATCATCTTCGTTGTTGTAATAACAGTTTTAGATTATATTTAGCAAAAGTTTCAGTTTATTTGTGTATTATGATATTAGTATTACTTACGAAAATACCACTAACATCATCGTATATTTTTGCATTGATTGCAATTTACGAAATTTTGAGACTTTCGACTGGAGAACTTCTTCTTATTGGTGTGGTACAACTTGCTGAAGTAGGAATTTCCGTCAACAGAATTGAATCATTTCTTTTGAATGATGTAGCCAAGTCTGAAACTATTTTTTCGACAAATAAAAATAAATCGCTAGGTGTTTACGTACAAGGGTTAACAGTTCAGCGGGATTCGACAACTGTTTTAGAAAATGTTAATTTTGAAGCTCTTTCTTATCAGTTAGTGGCCCTAGTAGGTGCTGCCGGTGCCGGAAAATCCACATTTTTTGAAACATTGTTACAAGAGACTGAAATATATAAAGGAAATGTTTATTTAAACGGAACTGTTTCCTACGCTCCACAAGAACCTTGGATTTTTTCATGCTCAGTGAAACAGAACATCTTATTTTGCGAGGAATTTGACGAGGACCGGTATCGCCAAGTAATCAAAGTTTGTCAACTGGAGCACGATTTAACTCTTTTTTCTCACGGTGACAAGACATTGGTTGGCGAAAACGGAGTCAAGTTGAGCGGGGGACAGAAAGCTCGCATTAATTTAGCCAGAGCTGTTTATAGAAATGCCGATATTTATCTCTTAGATGATCCTTTATCGGCTGTTGATGTTTACGTAGGTAGACAAATTTTCGAGCAAAGTATTCTAAACTTTTTGAAAGGCAAATGCGTGGTACTAGTGACCCACCAGTTACAGTTTGTCAAAAAGGTAGATAAAGCCTATTTCGTGGTTAACGGAAAAATAGTGGCTATAGAAAAAACAAAACAGTTAAATGTTAGAATGCCAGAAATTAAAATAGGAAGAGTTGACGATTTTCTTCAACACAATTTTGAAGAATTGAAATTAGAAGAAAATAACCAAAGTTCAAGTGATGCATTGAAAAAGTACCTACAAGCTGGAGGGACATTTACATTGACTTTATTATTGTCATTTTTATTTATTTTGACTCAAAGTTTGAGCGTTTTTAACGATTATTTTCTGGCAGTTTGGATCAATTTAACTGAGAGGTATCGAGGGTCTTTAAACTATTTTTATGTGTATAGCGTACTTCTGTTTTTTCTTATTTTAATAACCAATGTTACATTTCTTAATTTCGTTAAATATTGTATGAGAGCTTCAAGACATATTCACGATACATTGTTTAGACATGCTATAAGAGGTTCAATGACTTTCTTCTATTCTTATTCTTCTGGTCGTATTTTTAATTTATTTTCTAAAGATATTGGTGTAATTGACGAGTTTGTGCCATTATCACTCTATCTGACTTTGACACAATTTTTGCTAATCACTGGTTCAATTTTCTTTATTTCTATAGTAGATTATTGGATGATTTTGCCCACAGTTGCACTTATATTAATTTTAAAATTATGCAGTGGGCCATTTCGAACGACCATAAAGAGTTTAAGGAGATTGGAAGCCATAAGTACTTTTTTTCTAAAATAAATTTAGCATTACTTATTTTGAAATGTGATAGGACGAAATCCAATTTATAGTCATGTTGTTTCAACAATACAAGGAATCACGGTAATTAAAAGTTCCAATTCCCAGAAAATGTTAGAAGCAGAACTTTGTAACTATCAAAATGATCAAGCGTCTACGTTTTATCTGTTTAAAGCAACTCATTTCGCTTTTGCTTTTTGGACAGATATAATGTCATTTATCCACCTATCATGTGTTATTCTTTTCTACTTCACATTTACTGAAGGTTTTTATCTCCAAATGTTCACTCAATTACTAAACTAATAGTATTTTTTTAGATATTTATTTAGGAAATTCTGGAATGATTATAACACACGTAAATTTATTGAGCTGTGTTATACAATATTTTATCAAGCTTTTGGGTGAACTAGATGCAAATTTGATTTCAGTCGAACGTGTGTCTAACTTTCGAGTAACAGAGGAAGTTGACGAAGGGGTTTTTGAAGTACCACAAAATTGGCCCGCAAGAGGAAATGTCGTTTTTGATCCCGTTTATATGCGTTACTCAACAGATAAAAATCCCGTGCTTAACAAAATTGACATTAAAATAAAAGGGGGAGAGAAAGTTGGCATAGTTGGGAGAACCGGTGCTGGAAAGTCATCTATAATTTCGGTGCTTTTCCGTTTGTTTCATTTCGACGGCTCAATTCTAATTGATGATGTCGACACTAAATCGATTCCTCTTCAAGTTCTACGTTCTAAAATATCGGTTATCCCTCAAGATCCTGTTTTATTTCAAGGAACTTTACGTCAGAATTTGGACCCGTTTGATCAATTTAGCGATGCAGAAATATGGATAGCTCTTGAAGATGTCCAACTGAAAAGAGTTGTTAAAAGTCTAGATATTACGTTGAATGACAGAGGTTCGAATTTTAGCGTTGGACAAAAACAGTTACTGTGTTTGGCTCGAGCTATTTTAAAAAAGACAAAGATTATAGCAATTGATGAAGCTACTGCTAATGTTGATTATGAAACTGATGAATTTATTCAAAAAACTATAAGGACTAAATTTAAGGACGCAACAGTTTTGATGATTGCACATAGGGTGAACACTATTCTGGATTCGGATAAAATTTTGGTGATGGAGGAAGGAAGAGTTGTAGAGTTTGGACCGGTCGACGTACTTATGAAGAATTTACAAGGACACTTTTATCGTTTTGTTAAATGTAATGAGTAATGGCAATTTATAAAATTTATAAATAACTAATAGGCAAATAAAGTCTCTATTTTTAATGTATTACAGTGCTGTTATAGCATCTAAATTATACTTACTAACATTTCCGAGTGGTGAAAACCCCCATCCTTATAAGTTATAAGTTATAAGCTTGCTACCAAATCATTTAATAAAAACATTCCCTCTAAGTTTATACCACGCTGTCTTTAAATTTACCAACTTCTTATGAAGTTCTGAATTATGGCCTGCAAATCTGACAATGCTTATTATCTTGCTGTTTACATCAGCAATTTCTATAGCCATAACCACAGTACAAGATGGGTTATTCTATCCTATCAGTGGCCATAACGATCTGTAGGATAATGCGAAGAACGACAGAAGTGCTCTTGCACTTGTTTCGTGGATAGAACTAAACAAGCTCAATTTGGTTATTGCAAAATTAGGCAAAATTAGGAAAAATTTTTTAATTTTTTTTAATTTATGCTTTGTTACAATGAATAACGAAGTTCAAGTACAAGCTCTACGAGATGTACTATCCGCTTTTTGATTATTTTTTTTAATGATTTTTTGCATGACTGCGTAAAGTTGTTTTAAATTTTTTTAAACGACAGGGATAATGGGATCTACATGTAGATGTATCCAGGCTTCTAGTTGTTCAAAGTAGTATTCCAGATTTAATTGGACACCGAGGAAAGAGGCAAATAGCCTCATTAACATCCGTTGGAAACGGTGAAATTGGCCATTTTATTTATATTAAAAATAAAATTAACTTAAGTAAAACAAAAAAATCTTCAAAAGTTGAGGCGCCCCTTTACAGACGTAGCCGTTCTCAATGATTTCAACGTGCTTGAAAAAAATAAAATATCAAGTTACTGATACAGTTATTTATAAACACCCTAAACATGCTTTGTTTCTTTTCCCGAAATGGATTTTTCAAGCAAAGTATAAGTATCAAATGAAACATGACGAAATTACATTCAGTTGTGTATCGGTCGTCTACGATCGTTTTCGAGTTTAAATTAATGAAAACTTATTCTAAATCAATACGAAGTCAAAATTTGGATAATAAAAGCTTGTGATGAGTAAGGATTGAGGAAAGAAAAGAAAATTAGTTTTTAAATTCTATACAATATACATACTATAGTATGTATATTATATAGATATATACTATAGATATAGTATATACTATAGATGTAAACGCACCATTATATAAGATCCGAACTATGGTCATCCTGGACCGATCTGCTTACCGGATGAAACTTATTTTTTATCAAATATAATATCCAAAGGAATCTATCGCGAATGGGTTGCCTAAAGAAATATGTTCAAGACTATGATTAAGGGGGCTAAAAAAGTCAAATTTGTGCCATTTTCCGCAGTGTTTTACAGCCGTTGTAAGTAATGTTTTGAAAGTTATTTTACAGGATACATTCTTTTACTCGGGCTGTAGGGGAGAAAGTGTTTTAAAATGCTATCAGTAGTTTATTTAATTCAGAAAATAATTTTGAAAACTGAAAAAAAATCTAATAAAAATCTAGTATTCTTTGAAAATTTTTTCTCATCAATAATAAGAATCATTCTTTATTCCCAAGAGTCCACTAATAGTCAAAAGTATTTTATTTTCCATTTAACACTTATTGATGATGGGAAATAATTTTCAAAGAGGACTAAATTTTTTAAAGATTTTTTTGAGTTTTCAAAATTATTTTCTAAATTAAGTAAAGCAGTTGCCGCATTTTAAAAGACTTTCTCCCCTGCAGCCCGAGTAAAGGAATGTATCCTGTAAATAACTTTCAGAAACACTGCGAAAAATGGCTAAAATTCGAGTCTTTTTAGCCCCATTAATCATAGTCTTGAGCAAATTTTGTAGGCAACCCATTCGCAATACATTCCTTTGTATATTATATTTGATAAAAAATAAGTTTCATCTGGTAAGCAGATGGGTCCAGGATGACCTTAGTTCGGATCCTGTACTACTAGGTGAGTCTCCCAAAAATAATTTTTACTATATCTATCTTAAAAATTAATAATTATTATTCACACAGAAATCATCAGTGTTTACTGTTATACATATACTTTGTTTTTTCTATACATATGACTTTTTTAGAATTTTTCTACGATTCCTCATAAAATTAATTATTTAAAAATATTTTAATAATAGTAGATTTATTAATTAAAATAAACATTGAAATATTCAGGAATCGGAATTTTGTAGTTTATAGTGTCATTCCAATAAAACAAACTTGGTGGAGCTTGCTACTTTCAAAATTACGTATATTTCAATGTTTATTTTTGTTTAATTAATTAAATTTTGGGGTTAATGACACTTTTTTAACATATATATTTCACACTAACCAATATTTAAGCATCATTTAAAGTATCTACATGAACGAAATGGGATGCCTACTTATTTTTTATTAACTCGAATAATTTGCTTGAAAGTTTTACATTTATTTAAAAAAAATTAGAATGCACAAAAAAATTCTACGGAGCGGCAAAACTACAATCTGCTACTCTGGTATCAGTGGGTTAACAAAAATTGAAAAACCGTTAAAAAACTGAAAGGACACACATTTTAAACCTATTTAGTTTTGTTTAATAGGAGTCATACTTTTTGCAGTTAAAAATTGTAATTACATTCATGGTATTAATGAATTTTCTTGAATGAAATGTCGTAAAATTCGATTTTGAAGAAGGTAAGGGAGACATTGTTATGTTTTTTTTGCGTTCGCTATTTATAATTTGTTTTTAATTTTATTAAGTTATTTACTGTTTATTTTTTTACCTGTGTTTACATGGTTAAAAAAGTACAATAATTAATAAATCATATAAAATTCCTAAAAATTAGTAAAAAGGTACAAGGGTAAAAGGGGGCGCCGTATCAGATTAGCCTAGGGGCCCCCACAACTATAATCCGGCCCTGTGAAAAGGCATTTTATAAAATTATGTAATTTTACGGGAAAGTTTAACAAAAAATTAAAATTAGGGCAGAAACGGATTAGTTAGATAGAAGTAGAAATTTAATGTCAGGTAAGGAAAAAGGGGAAGATAAACTACCACCGGTTTTGACATATAGACAGTTTCAACCGAAAGGGCGCAGCTCGGAATTGTTTATAACAGACAGGACAGGACAAATTCGGGTAGCGGAAAAAATCGTTATTCCTTTTATACCAGAAGAAAAAGAAGAGGAAGAACTGGAAGAAACACCGATCACGTCCAAGGAAAACGAGACACGTGGCGACGAAGACAACCCTCACAATACAGAAAAAGAAGAGGAAGTAATTGCAAACAAGATGGCGAACAACACAATAGCGGAAGCCAAGACAGCATTGTCAGCGCCCGCCGTCCCGAAATTCGTGTCACCACCGACGTTCAATCCCATCAGTGACAACTCGACGAAATTCATAACTGCGAACGACAGAACTTCAATAAACAATTCATGGACCGACGCACTGAAGATAAAGTACCTCCGGGTCCTCCGGGAATTTCTGGAGGGAGCCGCGTCGATTTGGTATGAAAAATTCGTGGAGAAACAGGAGAATGCGGACAAGACATGGAAGGACTTGAAAGAAAGTTTTCGCTTAGAATTTAACGGTCCAAACACACAGAAAAGCCTAAAGATGAAATGGTTATCGAGAAGACAAGGAGTAAACGAAGATATAAAGGCCTACTTTTATGACCATAGGGCACGAGTATGACCCGACAATGAGCGATAGACGTGCAGAATCAATCACGAAAGCACATACGTAGCCGTAACTACTGAAGAGAAACAAGTACGCACGATTGCGGGAGCAGCACTCCAGCATTGTAAGCCATTAGAAGACCATCTCTGTTACATCCCAAGATTCACAGCAGATGCGTTTCAAGGATCATCATGCGCGCGGCAACTTTTCAAATCAAGTTCAATATAAGAATTGGTACAAGCATGCCCCATGACATATACGCACACAACAGCAATGAAAATAACGGAAATCGGAGACGACACGTTTACAATCACACACCCACGATCAGGACTGTATGTCAACTGTAACAATAGTAAACGAAGAACTACGGTTGAGAAAAGTAAGAACTCCATGTAACTGTCATCTTGAAAGTGAAGGCGAGATAATTATTCCCCAACAATATCCGTGCGTTGAAATCGGTACGACTGTCAGTATAAAACACATATTGCCGGCAATGTGGGCTAAAACTGAAAACATAGTTATAGACACTACGTATCCAGCAATAGAATACACCAACTGGACGCACGTCATAAATCATAATTGGACCAGCTCCGTGCCACACATCAATATGACCACTGCCGAGCAGAATGTGGAAGAAATTCGCCGAATTATTCAAGAAGATCAATTAGACATCAAAACATACTGCGACAAATACGGAAGTCATGGAGACATGGGCATGGAATGTAATTTTAAGTACTGGATGGTCCACGAGTAATAAAGAGCCTGAAAAATTTTTTGATGCAACCAACATTACATTTCAAAGATAACGTGGATAAAAAAGTTTTGGTTTTAACTAAATAAACATAGTGATCGTAGTATCATTTTAGCAATACCTGTTCTGTAAGTCATCATTCACTGACAAATATCTTTCATTGTAAGCGACACTTTTTAGTCAGGTGCAAGTTTCCATGGTTACTGTGCAATAATATTTTACTTACAGTCCGTGGTCTGTAAGTAAATATTACATACCAATGTGTGCCATTCGTGTTCCATGAAAAATGATGCACAAGCAAACCTTGCAGCCTCTTCAGTATCATCCATTTTTCTATTTTCACTTGAAATACCTTCAGAACAGTATTGAAGCTTTGATTTTGCAACAAATGTTGATTTATAGTGACGTTTTTTTTTGGTTTGTATCCCTAAACGAAACGAACGTCACACACATTTTTAATTTGACAACAATCTGACGTTTATTGATTTTTCATAAAAATGTATTCAGAAAATGTTTTACTTTTTCTTATTTGTGCACGTATTGCTAAAAATAGCTTACTAACCTCAAACTGTAAGTTCTTCTTTTGGTCTCGAACGCTTAGGAAACCTCGGTACCCTCGGTTTCCCAATATTGCATTCTCGACCAAAAAATTGCACTTACAGTTTGCGGTACGTAATATACTATTTTGACATATTTGTATGTCATACTGACATTACTCCAGTTTTAAAATTTTATGTAATTCACAAATAAATTGATTTACATTTAAAATAATCAAACGTAATCTAAAAGCTGTTCAACGTGCTGACCACGGTTTCCATCGCAGACATCAATTCTTTTTAAGAACGATCTCCGCGCCCTTGCAAGTGTTCTAGACACATTTTTCTCACAATCTTCAACAATTCTGTTTTCTGTTTTCCCGATTAGAATTAGGCGCACTATAAAACTGTACCTTAGGCACTCCCCACAAGAAATAATTTCGAGGTGTCACATCAGGACTTCTAGAGGGCAACAGATACACGAAACCTCTTCCTATCCTTCTATTTTCATAAATGCTGTCCAAATGCTCGCATACATCTTTATGAAAATTGGAAATGCACCGTCTTGTTGAAACCACGTTTCACTTAATGTCTAAGTCTCCTGGTAATTAGGATTTTCATTACTAACTGCAACAACTGCAGCTTCCTTTCCAGCCGATGTTGCTACTCTTCGATTTCTTTTAATTGGAGGTCACTTTCTTGCAATTTATTTTCAACACCTTTTAAAACTGTATCAGACGGAGCCCGCCTATTTGGATATCGCACTCTATAAACATGCAGCCTCTGAAGCGTTTTTTAAACATTCTTCATAAATAAGAATCATGTCGGTCTTTTGTCATTGTAAAACATTTTAGTACATAAAACTTACTAATTTCAATTACAAATTTAACAAGGTTTGACTTTTTAATTTAAAGTTGACGTTGTGTGGTCACTTTGTTTAATTTATAAAACCATCAAGTATTTTAATATCCTGTGATGGACCAATCACTTAGTTTATAATATTTAGTAATATCAATAATTGGGTTGCGTTATGTTGACCAGGTCCATCGCAACTTCAACCTCAATAATAGTTTATTGTTTAGGTTATTTCATTAATATTTCATTTAGCAGTGTAAGACATATTATTAGGGTTAGTATAAGTAGGTTAAGAGTTATGGAGGTGGTCCTCACGACTGAGGCTATAAATCGAGGAGACCTTCCGCAATTAATTATTATTAATTATTCATTGTTCAGTGTAATTCTTATTATCGATACTCTCGATACTTCAATGTTCTATTTAATTCTATTCTATTTAGTTATCACCGGCACTGGTGTTGATTCCCGAACCCTGTGCAATCCCAACATTACATGGCGACCCTGCCAGTGCCAGTTAGTCAGTGATTCAGTGATGTGTGGTTAAAAGTGTAAAATGGCGGGAAACACACAATCGAAGCAGGAAGAAATCATAGTGGAAGCTGCAGGAAATGGATCAAATGCGGCGGCAGCAAACGCTTCAATAACCACGAGCGAATGGTTTTTAATTGCCATAATTTTGGGAATGTTAGTTGGTGCAATCCTATATGGGTTTAAGTACTGCCAGCGGACGATGCAGAATATGGTACGTAGGGAAGTGATCCGTAGCAGGGACAACTTGGACGTATAGGATCGTCTTCGTATGGGAATGTGTGTGTTTTGTGTAAAGTGCAAAGCAGAGATTGTGAGTGTGTTGAGAAAAGTGTATCCACCGAGCGCCCAAAACTGAAGGAAGGATGTTCCCCGACGACAAGGACGACAAGTAATTAGTTTAAGTATATGCCAAATTTTGTTTGTTTGTGCGGTATTGTTTCTTCACATGAGTAAAATTAACCAATTTAAAGACATTTATGAAGACGTGAAGGTTTTTAAGCGTAATCTTACTAAGGATAATTTAGAAAGAAGAAATGATTCAGGAATAATAAAACGTAAGCGGGAAAAATTAGATAGAATTCGGTTAGAGTTTGCGGATTGTAAAATTAAAGTCAATAAAGAATTGTGTGACGTAGCGACATTGGCAGAAATAAAACAATATGCTGACGCAACACAAGAAATTATTAAGGAAATAGATAGGATATTAAAAGATAGGGAAATTACTGTGTCTGCAGTTCCAATTGTTACAATTGTTGAGTCAAGTTATTCAAAGATGGGTGAAAAACTCGACCTTAGAACAGCGTCTAGCCTAATTCCTTTAATGGATAATAGTGAGGAAAGTATTAAACAAGTAATAGATGCTATAACTTTGTACGATAGTCTTTTGGATGAAGCGGGAAAAAAATTGCTAACACATTACGTTCTAAAAATTAGATTATCTTCCAGCGCAAAATTGCGTTTAAATTCAACATATTTGAGCAACAAAGATTTGACAGATGCCATTAGGCACAATTTATTGCCAAAAAAATCGGCAGCGGCCTTAGCTTCTGAATTGCATAGTTGCAGGCAGAATGATAGTTCGGTAGAGTCATTTGGTCAAAAAATTGAGGAACTTATGGTCAATCTAACATTGGCACAATCCGATGGTAACGACAATACAAAAGAAATACTGAGATGCGAACTGTGATAAAAGCGAGAAACTATTCCAACTTAAGGGATGCCATATGCGGAGCGAAGGACGAAGAAATTGGCAAAAAAGATGCTTCTCAAATTTTCTTTATCAATAAAAATCGCGGACGCGGAAACGGTAATTACAATGGAAATCAGAGATTTAATAACCGGAAGCAAAATTTCAGGTATTCAGGTCAAAAGTACTCAAACAAAAATTCAAACAACAATAACAACAGTAACAATAATTACAACAGAGGACGAAACAACTCTTCATACAGAGGTCAAAGTTTCCATCGCGGAAATAATAAAATTTCTTCAATCAACGTGTTAATTATATGGCTGATTCAGGAAGTGCGACTTCTTCTCAAAATTCTCATTCTTCGGAAAATTCCCATTCATCTGGAAATTCTCATTTTTCGGAAAATTCACGTTCAACAGGAAATCGGTTTTTTCGAGACCAACAGTCGTAAAAATTCAGACAGCGCAGCAGTAATTTTAAATATTAATGCATTAAATTTTATTAGTGTAGTATATGAATCAAAAGTGTTAACGTTTTTAATAGATACAGGTGCTTCAATCAGTGTAATTTTTGCAAACTATGTAAGTAATAAACAACAAATTAATCGAAACAAAACAATAACAATAGACGGTATAGTTGGGTCAATGTCAGCCGAGGGTACAATGAATCTTTCGCTGACGTTGGGAAATAGTTCTCTTAGTCATGAGTTTTATGTCGTAAATAATTTTGGAAAAGGTGAGATGCATGGTGTACTTGGATCAGACTTTTTTTACAAAATATTCTGCAGTAATAAATTATGAAAAATTTGTTCTTTCTTTTTGGAACAACAACGAAGAAAGTTTTTTACCTTTAGAATCAAATCGTTTTAACACTACTATTATTCCACCAAGATGTCAAGTAATCAAATATTTCGAGGTCAACACTAATGACGAATGTTTAGTTTTACCAGAAGAAATTTGTGAAGGTGTTTATAATGCAGGAGTAATTGCTAAACCACATGATAATACAATTCCAGTAAAACTTTTAAATGTCAATGATAGGGAGATAAAATTAAAGAATTTTAAACCAAAAGTGGAAAATTTAACAAATTATAACATGTTCAAATTTGAAGATATTTGTTTGTCAGTGGACCGAGTTGATAAATTATTAGATTTAATAGATACCAAAGGTTTGAATAAAGAAGAAGAGTTAGAGATTCATAAGATTTGTGCAAAATTTGCTGACGTGTTTCATTTGGAAAACGATCCACTTTCAGTAACTAATGTTTGTAAACAAAAGATACATTTAAAGCAAGACGTAACGCCTGTTTATACGAAACCATATCGGTTACCACACGCTCAAAAAGCCGAGGTACACAATCAAGTTGACAGAATGTTAGAAGACGGAATTATTGAAAAAACAACTTCAGAATGGTCATCACCGATATTGGTGGTGCCTAAAAAATCTGATAGTACTGGAAAGAAGAGATGGCGAGTTGTTATTGATTATAGGTTGCTAAATAAACGAATTGAAGACGATAAATTTCCATTACCAAGCATTGACGAGATTTTAGATTCATTATCAGGTGCAGTATATTTCTCTCATTTAGATTTAACTCAGGGCTACTATCAAATCGAATTAGATGCAGATTCACGACAATGTACAGCATTTACTACAGACAGAGGTCAATATCAAATGACAAGGTTACCTATGGGGCTTAAAATAAGTCCAAGTGTATTTTCTAGGGCAATGACCATTGCTATGTCAGGGTTAAATTACGAAAGTTGCTTTGTTTATTTAGATGATTTAATTGTATTTGGTAGTAATTTAAAAAATCATAATCACAATTTAGTAAAAGTATTGCAGCGATTACGACAAGTAAATTTAAAACTAAATCCAAATAAATGCGAATTTTTGAAAAAAGAAATTTTATATCTTGGGCATGTTATTTCATCTGACGGTATATTACCAGATCCTGAGAAGATAGAAGCTATTAAAAATTATCCAAAACCAAAAGATGCGGCTGAAGTAAAACGTTTCGTAGCTTTTGCTAACTATTATAGAAAATTTATTCAAAATTTTGCTGATATTGCTTCTCCTTTAAATAATCTTTCGAAGAAAGGAGTCGCATTTCACTGGAGTAATGAATGTGAAATTGCTTTTAAAACATTAAAGAATAAATTAGTTCAACCACCAATCTTACAGTATCCGGATTTTTCAGAGTCAAATTGTTTTATTTTAAGGACGGATGCTTCGGGTTATGCTTTAGGTGCCGTACTTTCAAATGCCAATGATAAACCAATTGCTTTCGCAAGTAGATGTTTGAACAGAGCCGAGAAAAATTATTGTACAATTGAGAAAGAGTTATTAGCTATTTGTTGGGCAGTGAAAAAATTTAGGCCATACCTATACGGTAGAAAATTTCAAATCTTTACTGACCATAGACCTTTAGTTTACTTATTCGGAATGACGAATCCTTCCAGTAGATTAACTAAATTTAGACTAACTTTAGAAGAATATGATTTTACTATAAACTACATAAAAGGAAAAGATAACGTAACCGCTGACGCTTTATCGCGGGTACAAATCGACGTAGATGAGTTAAAACAATTATCAATAGGCACAAATGAAACCATGTGCGTCTTGTCACGAGCACAAGCTCGGAAATGCGTTACTCAGGATTCCTCGACAATTTTGAATGATACTAGGCTTGATCACCCTGATGTCGTAGAGTTGTTAAAACAGCCTAAGGATTCAGTTGAGTTACAACCAATACTTGAAATAGACTTTGCTAAAATAGGTAAATATTCAAATAATTATAAAATTGGAGATTCAATTTTTGTAAAAGATGAAAATAAAGTTTACATGAAGCAGGATCCTCGATCAACGTCTGTATTGACTACGTCGTTGAGAGACCTGATAAAATTGTGTAAGAATTGCTCCATTGGAGAGCTAGTAATATTAAAAAGTAACGAAAGTGCACTATCAACAGTTTTAATAAAAGATATAAAAAATATCTCCAAAGAAATAAATCCAGCTGGTATAAAATTAACAATTATTAAGCGCGCGCAGCAAAATATAAATAATAAAGAGACGAGACAATTAATTCTAAACGATTTTCACATGTTACCGACCGGAGGTCACGCGGGTGTAAATCGTATGTATAATAATATTAAAAAGTATTATTTTTGGTCAAATTTGAGAAAAGACGTGGAAAATTTCGTAAAAGGGTGCGACATGTGTCAACGACATAAATACTCGCGACCTAATAAACAACCACTTTGTATAACAACGACAGCATCATCAGCGTTCGAAAAAGTTTTTCTTGATTTAGTAGGGCCCTTGGATCAAGATGTAGAAAACAATAAATACATTTTGACGCTACAATGTGAGTTGAGTAAATTTGTTGAAGCATATCCTATTCCAAATAAAGAGGCTGAAACAGTTGCCAAATCCTTCGTGGAGAATTTTATTCTACGCTATGGTATTCCACGGGAAATTGTAACAGACCAAGACACAGAGTTCATGGCCAGTACGTTTAAAGAAACATGTAAATTGTTAAAAATTGATAGGCTAAATTCAACCGCGTATCATCATGAGACGTTGGGATCTCTTGAAAATTCACACAAAAATTTAGGTGCTTTTCTTAGAATGCATACGTCGGAACATCCAGATTTTTGGAGTGCATGGGTACCGTTTCGGTGCTTTGCATTTAATAACACAGTTCATACAGAAACTAAATATACTCCTTACGAGTTAGTTTTTGGTAAAGCAAGTTGCTTACCATCGAATTTAGTTAATAAGATTGATCCTATGTTTAATTTTGAGGATTATCCATCCGAATTAAAATTTCGCTTGCAGCAAGCATGTAAGGATGCTAAGACCAATTTAATAAATTCAAAAATTAAAAGAAGGGAAAAGAATAAAAACTGCAGGTATAGGAATTTTAGTGTAGGTAGTGATGTATTAGTTAGGAACGATAAAACAACTTGTAAGCGAGACCCAATCTTTAAAGGTCCTTACAAGGTTGTTGAGGATAAAAATCCTAATATCGTGGTTAGGACTTATAATATCAAAGCAAAACGGAAACAGGATAAACGTAAAAGAAGAGTACAACCAAATAATCATTCATGGAATGGACACAACAAGTTAAGTATATAAAAAAAAACAAGTGGGAAGGAAAGCTAGGTCAAAAAAAATAGAGAATGAAAAAAAAAGGATTAAAGGTTTGACAAACCTTCCCCAAATGATCAAAAAATAGTAATCAATCAAAAAAAGGGGAGGGAGATTACAGGACCAAAAAACCAAAAAGTCAAAAAAAGGGAGGTGGACAAAATTTTGAAAAGAAAATTCTTATTGTGAGAAATGCATGTGAGTGAAAAGAGTGAATGTACGGACGAATGAGTATCGTGTGACATAGCGTTAGAGATAAGTTGGTGGACAAACGACCTTCCTATGTAAAACGAGCCCCATGTAAATAAACAAAGTCGAGAGGAACGGATGTTTGTTTACGCGTTGCCATGTAACACTTGAATCTGCCGAATACAATTGTTGTAGGATACGGAGCACTGTCGACCAGAGAGAGTACCAAAACTATCACCCACCAAAGGCTCCACATGTCCTTGTGAGGCACAGAAAGGATGATCAAATAGACCACCCTCGCAGATAAAAAAAAATCGCCCAGAGGTCGTCAAATCTTTAAGTCAGCAGGACTCGAATCCACGTCGAGATGCCAAGTCAGTCGTCGTTCGAACCAAGTTCCAAATAGTTACACAGTCAATGTCAAACGCGACTAAGCTAGGGTCGATTCAAAACATAATACGAAAATCTAACAGTCAGTCATCTACAAATGAGAAAGGGTAGTAGTACTGGCGTGTATGTTCTGGACCAGTGATTGAGGCGTTGGGCGGAGCCAAAGTGTGGTGGGGGTGGGATGTAGGCGTGGCCTCCAATGTGTCGTGTGTGGTGGGGGTCAAATATGGCGTCTTTTGTGGTGTTGGGGGGGCAATCAGCGCTGTTTGTGGGTTTGTTTGAGCTCTGCACAGGCGCGAAATTATGTGAGGCTCGCTCTCGACCAATGAGATTTCGCTGAATTTTAGTGAGGCTTAAAGTCGTTATGCAGGCCACGAACCTCGACCAATGCGAATTCGCGCAATTTCTGTGAGGCTCAAAAGGAGGCGTGTTTTTGCCTGTCGACCAATGAAATTTCCGAAATTATGGTTTTGGTAGGAGAAAGTGTAGACCAATGAGATGATGAGTTTGTGTTGATTAATTTAGATTGTAAAAAGCTATTAGTTTAATTGAAATTGAATTACTGATGCAACATCCGTAGATACCGATTAATAATCAAGAGGAAGAAGAAGAAACTCCACGTCAATTAAACACCAGTTTTAAGATTGATACAGTGTGCGATGAGAATGAATTAGTTGATTTAATAGATAAATTTGGTAAACCATGTGAAAAGTGTAGAAAGATTTATTTTCATGTTGTACAGTTTAATCCTGTTTATGCTAACTTATTTATTAGAAATTCTGTGTAATATTTATAACAACTGAATAAATATTCTTTTACTAAACCTGTTGCATTTTTTTTACTCTTTTTTCTCATTCTTTAGGAGGGAATGTGGAATGGGAATACAATATTGTTGAAATTAAAATCTAGAGTTACTCAAGTCTAGAGTCGTCTCAGTGAAATTTTCAAAAAGTTCACGTGATGTTTTTTTACACTTTTTTTACACTCCTCCACTTATCACTTAAAAAAATTGGCCCACTTTGAGATAAAAGTATGCTTCCTTCGAAAAGATTTTTTTTTGAAGACGCGCAACTTGTATCTTCAAATCCGATAATTCGTCGTATTTTTTTATCAAAAGGTTGGGAGATGATGTCATAATGGGCTTAGTAGGCCTCCTTCTTGCGCTCCAGTTTTTTCTGCCTGAGGCTGAAGATTTAGAAATCCTGTATCATTTACAGCGCCATCAGTACTACTGGGTGTCTTAAATGTTAACAAAGAATAAGTAAAATTCATGTCATATTTTAATATGAACTATTATGGTGCAGTTACATCTGGACACTTATTGCACGATAGTTATGTCCGATATTGAACTGTCATGATGTAAACAAGGCGGAATTAGTGTCTGACATAAATATTCCAATTGTCAACAAAATATATCAGACAGTTTTAGTGACAGGTGTAAACACTACGGATTTGAAAGTTCAGACATAGTTCAGACGTGTTTCACAGAAATTGCGAGAGTTGACCAATCGTATACCTTTGTGGAAGTATTGACTAGAAGAATTACTAGAAAAAGTGGTTGAAAAACGTACATTTATTGCTGGAAACCCATTTTGAAAAGTGCTTGACAAAATTCCATTAAAGAAATTGCAAGAAATATATGTCGGAATGTAAACAGCTACGGAACATTTGGGTCCGACATTTGACACAAATGTCTAGAGAGAAATCGCAGATGTAAACGCACCATTAAGGGTCCCCAACTCATTCGAAATTATGATTAATTATGAAATTTGTACAAAGGGAGTGACTGATTTTTTTTTCATTTTTCAAGTGCTTCAATTGGCACAGGGAGAGGAGCCGCTGGCGTGGTGCTCCACAACATTTGCTTAGCAACGGTAGATAAATAGCGCCGCTGGCCAGAGGCGCAACAATGCGCCAAAGGTGCAACAATGCGCCAGAGGTGCAACAATGAGCCAGAGGCACAACAATGCGCCAGAGGTCACACCAAGATCAACCATAGATGGATTGTACAGACTGATCCAGAAATACTGAGTCTGTTGGCAACACTGAATTAAATTTTGAAGAATACCAATGGAGTACGCTTTCAGTTAACTACTGTGGCGTGTGTTGAAAATCAAGTGCTCAGTTGTTTATATATTTAAAAAAGTTCATTTGTTATAATTTTGAAATAAACACGTTATAATCGAACTCATCTAATTTGTACTGTTCGCCATAAATTGGCGACCCCGACGTGATTGTTCCTATTGTGAGTGTCCCTAACGCGAGTGCCCCGATCGGTAGTGTTAGTGTTTTCCAATTAACACACTATCAAGATGCCCAACCCCCAAGTCGTTGAACCACATGCATCAGTTGAACGTGTTAGCATGAAAATTCCACCCTTCTGACCCGAAGACGCCGCACTCTGGTTTCTACAGCTAGAAGGTCAATTTCAACTCGGAAATATTTTCAACGATAATACAAAATATTTCTACGCATTCACAAATCTTGAAGCCCGATTCATGACAGAAAAAAATGACATTTTAACAGATTCACCAGAAAACAACAAGTATCAAAAGATAAAGGAGGAACTCATAAAACGTTTGTCTTCCAGTCAAGAGCAAAAGACGCGACGACTCCTTGAAAGGGAAGAAATGGGTGATAGCTCTAGCTCTCCATCACAGTTTCTTCGCCACCTCCGAGATTTGGCTGGAACCGGCGTGCAAGAATCCTTCCTGAGGACCCTTTGGATGGGACGATTACCTTCAAACATGCAAGCAATCTTAGCTACTCAAAGTAAAATTACATTGGATGAAGTTGCTGTATCCGCTGACAAAATATACGAAACTTTATTTTCTTTATTATATATGAAACCGTATTTTCGCAATAAATAAAATAAATTTTGAAACCACCATCTATGCTCTTTCTCGACAAGTAGAGGAACTAGGACGACAGTTGGCGGCATTTCAAATACGTGAGAGAACTCAAGCGCGAGGCAAATCTAATCACCGAATACGATCGAAAAGCCAAAATAAAACGTGGAATGGTAAATGTTGGTACCACTATCATTTTGGCACAAAAGAACGAAAATGTCAACAACCATGCAGCTATCAAAAAAACGGGAACAGCAGCCAATAATTGCGGCAGTTGACTTTTTCCTTCCTTTGACCTTATCCCTGTTTGTCCTACCTGCTCTTTAAAACCCATAAAACCCCGCAAACTCCCTATCTATATTCGTTTAACGTCGCAAATCTAACGTTGGGAGGAGTGGGAGGAGCAGGCCCAGTGGGCACAGGACGAGTCATCATCGTCAAGGGAGTCCCTGGCACCACGCCTACCGAACCCCGAGAACCTCTGTTGGCGGTGTGGTCTCCCAGGACACTACCGCACCGGATGTACGGCTCCCGTCATCTGGTTCTGTTCACAGTGCGGCCAGGTAGGGACTCTGTCTCGGGACTGCCCATGTGGAGAGCCAAACGTCCCCAGTACTAAACCTCAGTCACCCCCGGCCACCCAGGACCCTCCGGCTACCCAAAACGCCGCGACACAAACCGAATTCCGTCCGCTACCGTGTTCAGCATGTCAATTGTCAATACCAGATGGCGGCTTAATAACCGAGAAAAGATCCGCAGTTCCGTTGTAATCAACGCCGAAATCTTCGTATAACTCCGAAACTCCCGCCTAACTCCGTAAGACCTGTCACAACAAAACTCGAGATCCGACCGCTACCGTGTCCAGCATGCCAATACCAGATGGGGGCTTAACCACCGAGAGAGAAATAGCAGTTCCTTTGAAACCAACGCCGAAACCTTTCAACCGGACCCCTGGACATCACCGTCTCCACTGGGAAACCCCCCGCAACCGTCACCGGAGGTGCACCCCCCTCACGAAACTGGGTGCTGGCGCCCGAGGCAACCGCCCCAAAGAGAAACCGTCACAACTATTAAAGTAAAATAATGTAATTTTTTTAAAACTGAATTGTTAACGCTCTCATGTTCACTGGCGCAGGGGATTTTCGCAAAAAATAGCTGCCAGATAACATCTCAACGCCGAAATATCAATGAATTTCAAGAGTTGAAGAATATTGAAGATTTGCATTGATGGTAAGATTTTTATACATTGAATACATTGAATACATTGAAAATTTTTCTTTGAAGATTTTCTGAAGATTTCGAATTTAGAGTTTCCGCTCAACATCGCTAGAATCTCCAATTCCTACACATTTGAAGATTGGAACATTTCTGGACAAAATCGCAGGAAGTCGTAATTTCGATTCCCGGAACGCAGGAATCGAAGGACAAACATCGACGGATTCTTTCTAGAGATGGGTAGTTCGCGAACGAACTAATATAAAGAACGATTCTTTTATGCGAACTAGTTCGCGAACTGTGTACGAACTAGTTCAATTTTGAACGACACTTTTTTCGTACGTGTGTCTACCCAGTCTGCTCTGCATTAGGTTATGCGAAGGATCGGTCGATCGAACGAATATCTAAAATGAAGTACGAACTGGTAAGCGGCGAACGACCGAAATGCGTGAAATGATCTGCACTGTTGTAGTTCGTTTGTTGCTTGTTGAACGTTGCTCCGCTCTGCAATCCGCATTACCACGCATTGCGTTCGCAAACTACCAGTACCATCTCTACTCATATTACAATCGTTCTCTGCTGCTGATTTTCTGCGCACTCCCATCGCGATCTCATGTGATTTAGTTCGTGAACGAACTATTAAGACGAACGATTCTCTTTAGTGAACTAGTTCGCGCGAACTAGTTCATACAAAAGAACGATTATTCCCATCTCTAATTCTTTCGTTTTCTGGATCCAATAAAGATTTGCAATAATCTGAGTAATGCACGTCTCCTTAACCCTTTCTTTCCCGGTGATGCCATTTGGAGTCACAGATCTATTGCAGATTTCTGTATTGCTTGCGATTATAGATTCCTGTTTCGGATGCCATGTGTTATTTCTTTACACCAGTAGGTGTCTTCAAAAAAAATTGAAGTTTTGAATAGCGGGAAAGTGACACATTTTGTAGTCATTTTGGCAGTGTGCGCTGTGTGTGATTTTATAAGATTTTGTGTATTCACAGAAAAGGTACTTTCGGTTCACTTTCTTAAAAACCATTGTGGTGGAATTGACTAACCTGTTACCATGACAACTTATCTAAAAGTTAATGCCAAGAGTACCCAATTTCCACCACCATGGTTTTTATGAAAGTGAACCGAATGTAAGTAATTGAATATATATGAAAAAAAAAAATGTTTTCCTGTTGTTTTGGAAGTAGTCTTCCTTGGCAGTAAGTTGCAGTCGGCGCCAAACGTAAACTTGAACCACTTACCCCTATTTTAATTGTTGATGCCATATGGAGTTAGTGGGAATTTAGGATATATATTTTTGTTCCTATCATAAATTTCTTTTTAGATGACTCGCACTGGTCTTACAGAAAATGAAGAAAAACATTTATTGCTTTATTAGAGGGAGATGTTTCTGATGTCGGAGAAGATTTTGACGAAGAAACAGAGAAAAGTGACATGCCAAGTTCCCCAAATAATGACGATAATATCGATACGGAAAATGACTTAGATGATTTGTTTATCATAAATGGAAATGTGACTGTTGAACTAGAGAGTGCTACCCAGAAAACACCCGATTTGCAATATAACAGCAATGACGAAATACCTTTAGCTCAACTTGTGCGTCAAAAGCGAACAAAAAATAAAACTGTGGGAAAAAGTTGATTTTTCTCCGATTGATTCGAATTGTAATGTATCGTTTACAAAACCCAACAACATTGGTACTCCTTATGAATACTTTAAAATGCTCTTTGACGACGCTATTTTTGAAAATCTCGTTGAACAAACAAATTTATATTCTACTCAAAAATCTGGAAATTGTGTGAATACGACGTTTTCAGAAATTTCTAATTATTTAGGAATACATATTATTGCTGACATAGTGCACATGCCCAGTTATACAGGGTTATTCATATTTATGAGGCAATAAATGAACCTCAAAAAGGACCTATAAAATGATGCCAATTGGGATTATAATTCGTGTCCTATCGAAACTGATAAGAATTTTACAGCCCTGGGAAGTAGGAGTATGGAAACACGTTTTTGCACCATAACTTTGGAACTATTTGACCAAGTATTACAAAACTTGGTAAACTGGACACTAAGAGGTAGCTAAGAGCTATCTCCACTGACAACGAGACTAGTCGCAAAATGATGCGACCGATTGCGAATAGATTAACTGGTCAAGTGCCAGTGCGTCTGGACTCTGGAGATTCGCCTAGTCATTACAGTGATCATGTGACATGATCACATGGTGCAAATCTGACGTGTCTTCTGATTGACGTGATCATACACGTGTCAGGGTCATCCTTCGAGCTGGGTGAGAATGTTTATAATACGCCTTTAAGCAATTAGCTTAACATGATATTTCACTAAAAGGATGATCTAATTTAGAACTCTTCTGCTCTAATCCGTGCGCCATATTAATTGAAATGGAATTTTCTCGATTTTAACCGTGGGAAAGCTTGTAATTTAGTCTCTTTACATTGGATGGTAAAAATAATGACGTCACAACAAGACAAGGGCTTTTTAGCCCGTCACAACCACTCCCCCTTTACTGAAAAACATGGGTTTTAATAACCCATGTCTTTTCTAAACTAATCTTAATCTAAAAACCTATATCTTCCTTCTTGAACTAACTTTGTCTTACTAAAGTTACTTTTAATTCAAAATTCTAAGGTATATCACTTGTTGTTCAAGAAGCAAAATTCAGGGTTACATGTTTTACAATTAGGTTAAATGGTCATAAACAACAAGTTACAATAATCAAAATTATGACCTTTCGTTAGCGCAATCCTTACTCTGGTTCTTCTGAAATTCTGGGTAGTCGAATTCCCTTGGTGCATCTTGAATTGTGACGTGTTCTGAAGGAGCTTCGAGCAACTCCGGAAGAATTGATCAAAATTGTTATAAACACTGGTGGTGGTGGCATTCTAGGGACATCATAGATAGGCTCATCAGAGGATTTATGAGTCACACTGAGTGAATCCATTGGTATGGACACTCCTGAGTAGCGGTCATAGGTGATTGATCTCTCCTCTATTGATTGCCTAGAACAGACTAGTCGAACAATTATGATGGTCGTTGAGCAGCCTAGGAGTATGGCAAAGATGATTAGCCATAGTAGTGGTCCATTGTAGATCTTGCTCCTAGATTCTTGTGCACTGTGCGTCTCAAACACTGGCTCACAAGTATGGTAATACTGCACATCTCGAGTGATGTCGACCATTCGTAGTGTTAAGCTTCTTCGGAAAGCATTGAAGTTGTACACGTGATCACATAGCAAGAATATGAGTATTGGAAGCTCTTGGGTGGAAACACATCCAGCTTGGCTACGTGTAGTATCTTCCCATTTTATTGTCCAATGTCCCAAGGAATTGTCATCTTCACCGGTTGTAACTGACACATTGACTAACCAAGGTGGTTCATTTATTGGTGTTATAACAGGAACCCAATCAGCATGTGCATTGTGTCGTGTTAACTGACCCATATCTTCCTGCCCTTTCAGTGAATTTTGCCAAAGGTTTTGATTCGTCTACATAACTACCCGTATGCTCTAACAAAAGATCTAAAACTTAAACTTACAAAAACAAATAAATAAAATAATAAGATGTTGGACAGTTTCTTCCACTTGACCACATTGGCAATATGGATTCCATTTAAATAACATTGAATTACATCTGGCACGGCCAGTTCTTAGTCTGTTCAATTTCACCCAGACCCACCTTGGTTGATCCATTCCAGGTAGACTTTTTGTTGGATCTTCTATTAAATCTTTATTGAAAAGATATTTGACCACATATTGCGCGCCACTCATTAATAATGAAAAAGTTTTCGATGTCAGAAGTTTCAACCCAAAAAGGTTTTCTGGATTTTAATCGATTTTCGGGGGCAATTAGATCAGACCATATTGGATAATCTTGGGGATGTCTGCTATATTTGATCCACAGTTTCTTGACTGAAAGTTTTCTTCTTAGTATCGGTGGAGCAATATTAGACAATACTGGAAGCCATTCAGTGGGGGTTGATTTCAAAGTGCCAGTTATGACTCGCATAGCAGTGTTTAACTGTGCATCAATTTTGCTTGTATGTGAACTGTTCATCCAAACAGCACTGCAATATTCTGCTGTTGAAAAGACTAATGCAAGAGCCGAGACACGAAGAGTTTTAGCATTAGCACCGCAAGTCGAATCGGCCAACTTTAGTAGAATGTTATTTCTTGTTTTCAGTTTTTGTCTTAATTTTTCAAGGTGAAACTTGTAGGTGAGCGAACAGTCAAGAGAGACACCAAGGTAAACTGGATGAAAGTTGTGTTTAAGTAGTGTTCCATTTAAAGAGACGTTCAATTTCCTTTCTTTTTGAGAATTTGATAAATGGAAGCAGGAAACTTCTGTTTTTGCTGGATTTACACATAGACGCCACTGTCTGAAGTGATCACACAAAACAGAAGCATCTTGAGAAAGCTGTTCCTCTAACCGATGAAATTCTTTATGTTGAAAAGTGCAATATCGTCAGCATAGACAAACTTTCTTGAAAGCGTTTCAGGGAGGTCACTCGTATATATATTGAAAAGTAAAGGAGATAATACTGCACCCTGAGGAAGACCATTGTTGAGAGTTTTGATTTTGCTTGATTTTTCACCGACAAAAACTCTAAATTTTCTGTTTGTTAACATGCTCTCGATAAGACTGACAATACGCTTGCAAGGTACAACTTTATAAAGTTTGTGTATTAAACCATCCTTCCAAACTGTATCATAAGCAGCAGTGAGATCCAAAAGAACAACACCAGTTTTTAAACGTTTCTCGAAACCAGTTTCAATGTGAGTCGTTAAAGCTAAGACTTGGTCACAGCAACTCCTTTGTGGTCGAAATCCAGCTTGTTCAGAGGGAAGAACATCTTCAACAAGAGGAGAAATGCGCTGATAAATCATCTTCTCCAAAATCTTGTAACAAACACTCAACAAAGAAATGGGCCGATAACTTGATGCTTCTTGTGGAGGTTTTCCCTTTTTGAGAATCGCGATCACCTTGGTCTTTTTAAACTCCGGGGGCAGACGGGCTGAAATAAAAATATCATTAAAAAGAGAAGTAAGCCATTTCAGTGCAAAACTTCCGAGATTTTTGATGAATTCCGGATAGATTCCATCAAAACCAGCCGATTTCTTGCTTTTAGTCGATGATATGGCTGCTTTCAACTCATCTACGTTGAAACATCTCGACAGTTCTCCTGAAACGTTCATCCTCTTTCTTTGCTTTTGAACCCGTCGTTTCATCTCCTTCTTTGCTCTTTTCTCTAGCTTAACGGAATTTGAAATGTTTACCAGCCGGCTAGCTACAGCATTCGGACTAATAGCAGACTCTGATTTAGGTGGTGCAATGTTCGAACATCCAAGTTTTCGCAAAAGTTTCCAACTACTGCGACTGCTGTGTGTGAAATTCAGATCTTCCATTAAGCTGTTCCATTTTTCTTTCCTCGCCTTATTCAACGAATTTAATACAGCATCGGCATTCTCTGGGTTCGGATTAGAGACGTATGCATTGTAAAACCTCTTTGTTTCATTGCTCCAACAGGGAACATAATTTTTTCGGAATCCACGGGGAATGAATTTTTTAGCAGCATTCTTGATGACTCCAACAAATCTGTGGTAATTCATTGCAGTTGATGGAATCCACCGAAGATCACTATCCACTTGTTTAGCAAACTCATTCCATTTTGCTTTTTGAAAATTCCATCTAGGTTTTTGAAGAGAAGGAAATCGTTTTATCTCATTGCCAAGCTTAACAATTACTGGTCGATATTGGCTATGAGGAAGACCAGATAGTACATCTCGTGATGCTTGTAATTGTACTTCATTATTCATTGTAACAAAGCATAAATCGGGATTGTACTCCTTCTTCCATCTGGCCGAATAAAAACTTTTCCTAGTTTTACTGTCAAAAACCAAATGGAGCTTATTTAGTTCCATCCATGAAACAAGAGCAAGACCGTTCCTGTCGTTCTCCGCATAACCCCACAAGTTGTGATGACCATTGAAATCGCCGATGTAAATAGCTGGATGATAATTCAGCACCAGATTTTCAGGCCATTGGTCATTAGGTGGTTTGTAAACATTAATAATAAAAATCCCAGAAATTTTGACAGTGAGGAGACAGATGCTGTTCTCCTGTGTTTTGGCGATGGATTGGTAGTCTTCGAAATTTGATTTTACATATGTTGCACAACCGTAAGAAGCACTGTTGATGAAGTCCACCAAAGTGTAACCATTAATTTGTCCACGGGACAAAAGGTCCATTTCTGATGAAGTATGGGTTTCTTGAAGAACGATGACATCCACTCGTTCCCTTAGAGCCATTTTCGACAAGAAATCACACTTATCCTTTGAAATTCCTTCTATATTCAATTGACAAACTGTCAAATTTTGATGAACTTCCAAAATTTCAGAAGAACTTTGTAAACCAAGAAAATCAAACGATGACCGAGAGGATCTTGTAGATCTGGATCGGTCGTCCAAGTGTCGGTAATTTCTGGGTGGCGAAAAACCACCCATAACGGACCAAAATCAGAGAGATTTGGTTACCGACATATAAAGACTCGACGACGATGGCCTGGACAAGACGGTTGTACAACAGGCCTCAAGGAACAACGAAAAGCGATGAAAACGAAGACGAAAACAGGGACCAATGTATGGCGACTCGACGACGATGGCCTGGGCAAGACAGTTGTACTTCAAAGACGACGAAAATTGATGAAAAATTGATGACGATGGCCCAGGCATGCCAAACTGATATAGCCAAATCGAACCCTCACTGAAATAGTTTTAGTGATGATGCAGATAGATGGCGCCAGCGTTTCACGGGAAAAAGAAATCCTATTGGCGGATTTAAAATTACGGATTACTGAAGAAAAACGTGGTACCCATGCGCGGATGACAAGTAAAAATTTCACAAACGTCAGTAAAATCTGAGTTTATTTTTCAAAGATTTATTAAAAGCAACTTATGATAGTGGTTCGAGGGGTGCTGTGTTTGGGTTAGACTATCAGTTTCAAACAACTTGAACGCCAAAAATATTACGTAATGATGAGCCTTTTAACTTATTGAACAAAAAGCTCCGGAAGGTTTTCGAAGGTAGGTGTTTGTCTCGAAAGTAAATTTAGTGAGACCAAAACGTGAGTTACATTGAGAGGAGACTCCAACAGTTGCAAACATAAGGTGCCAGTTTGAGAAAGTTGGGATAAAACTCTGTTTTGACTGATTACAAGTGTGCCTTAGGGTGTGCCTTTATCATCGATTCGGTGACGATCATTAGTTTTGTAAACTTATTGGATTTTAATAAACATCTTTAATATTAAATGTGTTTACATTGTGTAATGTTGGGTAAAATTCGTCCATTTGTGCTGCTTGTGGATCCACCTTTTCAAATACAATTTGAAAAATTTCATAATAATTGTATTTGGAATGGTTTTGACATCATTTTGAAGTGAGCAAAAATTTAAAAAATACAAAGCAACCACGAATATTTAAAACTCGCGCCATTTTTAGTACGTGATGATGCGGCTAGATGGCGCCAGCTAGGAATTCATTGCCAACCATTGTGTTCCGGTTCTAATATAAAAGTGTTATTCTAGGCGATGGCCTGGACAAGAGGGATTTTCGATTTGTACCATCGATGGACATAAAAAACTGGTACAAGGATGACAATTTTATAAGTCAAAAACTTACAAATTTATATAGGGTAAATTTGTCTTTTTGCAAATAAGGTTATAAAAATTGTGACATATTGATGGCATATTGTCAGAAAAATTAAGTTAAAGTTTAGTTCCTTAATATTCTCTACTTTTACAAAGATTGGATAAATAACACAGTTGATTTAGCATCTAATTAGGTTCAAAGAGCTCCAACGGCTATCGTTGAATTCCTGACAATTTTTGGCTTCAATGACAATTCAAAAGATTGATACACAATGAGCAAATTTTGGATGTACCAGTTTTTTATGTCCACCGATGGTACATACTACAATATACACGAACATACCCGGTATCTTGAGAATGATGACGTCACTGTATATGCGTACAAAGCGCTAAATTTAAAACCCAGGGAATTTATCGTTGTTTATGTTGTCTTTGGTTGGTCATATTGAACATCTCAAGCTTCTTGCCATCGAAATTTCCACAACGAATCCAACGATAACTTTTCAACTTTTATTTAAGACAATAAACATTCCAAAATCAAACGAAAATTTTTAAATGATAGAGAGTTTTGTGTTACAGTTGCTGGAACATTTTCGTCTCGTAAGTCGGTTGAAAGTGACGTGCCACAAGGCTCGGTACTAGGTCCGCTTTTGTTTATAATTTACATAAGTGATTTATTGTTCTCTCTTGGAGAATGTTGTGCAGCATATGCAGATGATATAAAAATTTTTGGTAACCCATTAAAAATTGATTGTCACAAGGTGAGATTAAAACATGTGGGTGGTTTTGTATAAAATGTATATTTACAAATGACTAGACAAAATAGAATGTTACTTACATTTGTGGAGCGATTGTTGTCCTTAAATGGCACATGTCACAACTTGGCACCACAACCCAACGACGAACACACCAAAATGACATTAACAGGACTCACTGACCAAAAGCCCCCGCTCCCTAATATTCCGCGTTTTTATTATGTTTCAAGAAGCTGAGTCGACAGTATTGATGACGTTTCATTGTTACACTTATGAAACGACATCGCAACCGAGACCTCTTTTCGAAACATAATTTTTGTTACGGAATATTAGGTAATGATAAACTGATCCGATTTCCGCGTATGTGACAATACATCAAAAATTAAAAATAGTGTATGATTGGAGTGATCAGTGGAAAATTCCTTTAAATACAAAAAAGTGCTGTGTACTACATTGCGGTCCAGGAAACCCCAATCAGGATTATGTTATTAATAATACCAATTTAGAAATCAAAACTAAACACAAAGATTTAGGAATTGTGGTAAACAATATGTTAACTTGGTCAGATCAATGCGCAGCGGCCGTGGGCAGAGCTAAACAAATGCTTTATATTTTCAAACGTTTTTGTTCAACCTAACGTTAGTTTGCTCTCAAAAATTTATTGTGCATATATACGTCCACTTATTGAATATGCGATATCTGTTTGGCGACCTAATTTAAAAAAAGATAATATATTAATTGAGAGACTACAACACGAAGTCACTCGCTGGAATTACGATCTTGGAAAACTAAATTACGAAGAACGATTAAACAAATTAAGTATAAACTCTATAGACAGTCGACAAAATAGGGCCGATTTAATTCAAATGTTCAGAATAACACATAATCTGTTTATTCCAAGTAGAGAATATTATTTAGAATTTGCTGACAGCGAGAGGCTTCGTGGACATCCTTATAAAACAAAAAAGGAAGCATTTAAAACCACTGTAAGACAGCATTATCTAACGAACCGAACTTTTGATATTTGGAACAAATTACCGTCTAGCGTTGTGGAAGTCGAAACAGTATATAAATTTAAAAAAGCCTTACACTTACACTTCAATGCGCATAATTAATTTAATTTTGCCAAAAAGGTTAATCCTCGGCAAATAATCTTTACGAATAATAATAATAATAATAATAATAATAATAAAACGGGATGTGAATTAATTCATTATTATGTGAAATGTTACAGCAGGCAAAATTTTTCATAGGTCACTCGCTTTTACAGAAATACATTAATACATAATCATTTTTATTTCATTTTGTTACAAACAAATGTCGCATTTTTTTTTAATTTCTCTATTTTGGATGATAGACACAGATCAGAGGTTAGGATGTGCTGTCAAACGCTAAACAGCTGATTCTTACCACATACCGCTAAACAAAGACAGAGCACGTACCAGGCTCTGAGGCTAGTATCTTCGTGTTCACGTACCGGAAGATACCGTGACGTCATCGTTACAAATCGAATACGCATAGTATGTTGTAGTATGAAGCGGTAGGTTGTAGTATGTACAAATCGAAAACCTAAAGTGACCAGACGTCCCGCATTAGGAGGGACAGTCCCACATATGAGACGTTTATCCCTCATCAGCAACTGTCCCTCAAATGTCCCGCATTTTTGCCTTTAGATATGAAATTACTCGCGCCCCTCATTGTGAACGTATTGAAATTTCTCCCTCTATGCATTGATTGCCAAATTAACGTTGGTTGGACTCCACTCCGTACTACATATTATTTTGCGCACGTCGCGCACGCCACCCTGAATCAGACGACTTTTATTTGAAATTCGAATAAGTTAACCTCACTGACCTCAATTGCAGTTGGTACTATACGTACATAAAATTAAATTTTTTGGGACATAGTGCAAAACTGTCTTACGTATTTGAATGATAGTTATCCGCAACATGGAATTTCTGAGGATGAACTTTTTGATGAAATTACCAGTGTGAAATCATTTACAAATTCTGAAAAAATTACCTATTGGAATGATTCCAAAACCCCAATTCAGGATAGGTGGGTGGAAATGTTTAAACATTTTCAGACAAATGACATAATTTTCACCAATGTGTCAAAAATTGTGCAATTCGGACTTTGTCTACCAGGTACAAATGCACTGACAGAACGTGTTTTGTCTATGGTAAACAAATTGTGGACTGTTAGAGATTCAATTAACGCGCCTAATTGTTTTTCCTCTTTGTTAAGTTGGCATTCGTTATTTACCGCCTTTTTAAAATAGTTGCCTAGTGTCAAGTTGTATTGAAAAGTCGCCCAAAATAAACGTTTCTTTATCAAATTGATTTTATTGTGTTTCACTGCGTCTAAACCTCGCTAACAGGTTATGGGCCCAGACAGTGATTAACACAATTAATCAAATCATAAATCGAACGAGTAGAAAGTCGTAAAAACGTGCAAATGGCACAAGCGACAACGACGAGACTCGAAATGTTGTCTCGCGACAACTACGACACGTGGCGAATTCAAGCCGAGGCCCTGCTCGTGAAAAACGATCACTGGGGCTATGTTTCCGGCGAAGAAGAGCAACCGGTGGTCGAAGGCGCAGGCGAAGCGCTGGTAGCAGCGCAAGCCGCAGCCAAAATCTGGCGGACCAACGACCGCAAGGCAAAGGCCGATTTGATCTTGGCGATCAATCCCTCGGAGCTGACGCAAATCCGAGGATGCATCACCTCGCGGGACGTTTGGGTCAAGCTGGAGACTATCTACGCCTCGAAAGGACCAGCTCGGAAAGCGACGCTGCTGAAACGCCTCGTACAACAAAAGATGCAAGATGGCGACGACGTCTCGAAGCATCTCACCGAGTTCTTCGACGCCGTGGACAAACTAAAGTCCATGGAGATCGACATCAACGGAGAGTTGATGACGATCATGTTGTTATACAGCCTTCCCATCAGCTTCGAGAATTTCCGAATCGCCATCGAATCTCGCGACAAATTACCCGACGCTGAAGCCCTGAAGATAAAAATCATCGAGGAGTACAACGCTCGGGAAAAGTCGAACGAAAATGGCGCTGCCATGTTCATAAAAGGCCAAGCTTCCTCAAGCAAGAACAAGTTCCAGCGAGGAAACAAAGGTGGAGGCAGCACAGGCGACGGTAGGGACACCAAAAAGGGGAAGAAGGACGAGAAACGCCGAAACAAGTGCGGATTCTGTCACAAAATCGGGCACAAAGAGACTGATTGCTGGCAAAAGCAAGCGTCCAAAAACAAACCAGATGAAGTTTATTGTACTTTTCTCATCGATAAAGTGCGCGATTCAAAAAGTGCAAACAACCTCTGGTGCTTGGACTCCGGGTGCACGTCACATTTGTGCAAGAACGAGGATGTTTTTGTGAATATGCGCGATAATCTCGGACAGTTAAAGCTTGCGGACAACTCGATTACGCGAGTGTGCGGGAAAGGTGATGTGCGTATCGCAACAGCAGACAACCCGGACAATGTTGTGATGTTGAAAGACACTCTGTACGTTCCGGACTTAAGGTCCAACCTCCTCTCGATCTCAAAGATCGTGGATCATGGTTACGAGGTTACGTTCAAGAAGTCGTGCGCGATCGTCCAAAACAGTTTCGGTGACGTGAAACTAGTGGCCGAACGCATCGGAGACTTGTTCTTTCTTCGCGAAAGTGAACAACGCGCGATGACCGTCTCAGAAACGAACGAGTCGAAATCCGACGTCGAGGTGTGGCATAACCGATTAGGTCACCTGAACTCGCGCGACCTGTCACTGCTGGCAAAAGGCGGGAACGTGAAGGGACTGAAAATTAAATCAATCGTCGGCGAGATTAAGTGCGACACCTGCATTTCCGCCAAGATATCGCGCGCCCCGTTCGGAGTCCGAGAGACGCATTCCTCGGAATTCCTCGAGCTGGTTCACACCGATCTCTGTGGACCTGTGCGAACACAATCGATGAGAGGCGCACGCTATTTTATGACGTTCATCGACGACTATTCCCGAGTTTGTATGGTCTACTTCCTCCAGAAGAAGAGTGACGCCGTGCAGAAATTTCGAGACTACAAAAATCTCGTCGAAAACCAACTCGGGAGAAGGATCAAGGCAGTCCAATCCGACGGTGGCACCGAGTACGAAAACAATGAGATGGAGAAACTACTGAAGGAGTCCGGCATCATTCATCGCACGACAACGCCACACACGCCACAACAAAACGGTGTGGCCGAACGAAAGAATCGCACGTTAGTCGAAGCCGCACGATGCATGCAAATCGATGCGAACTTGCCCCCGTCGCTTTGGGCCGAAGCAATTGCGACCGCAAACTACGTGAGAAACCGGTGCCCAACGAAAGCACTGCCAGATGGAGTTACGCCGATCGAACTGTGGACAGGGAAAAAGCCTAACCTGTCGCACCTTCGCTCATTCGGCGAAAGAGCTTTTGTCTTGGACAAAACTCCCGGAAAGGGGAAGTTCGATCCAAAGGGGATCCCAGGACACTTCGTCGGCTACTCCGAACAATCCAAGGCTTATCGCATCTGGATACCTGAGGAGCGAAAAGTTCGAGTGTCTCGGGACGTCAAGTTCCTGAACGAGTTCAAGCCGGGACCAGCCCGGAAGCAGAATGCTCCTCGAGAACACAAGAAGCCGCCCAAGGACGCCGACGAACCAACAAATCGCACCTATCTGGACCTTGTGTTGGATGCCAGCGTCACGAAACTCCCAAATCATTCACCTCGAGTTATTGTCGATCAATTCAACGAGCAAGTCGACGAAATCGACGACGAGGAAGTTTTGGAACCCTTCCACGGCTTCGAGGATGACGAAGCAGGGGAAGCAGAGCAGCGGTCACCACGAGGAAGACAGGTAGCGAAAAGAGGACCAGGCAGACCCAGGACCATGAAGACTGGCAAGAGGGGTCGCCCGTCGAAGCAGTACCACGAGGCGGTCATTGCAGAAGAGTCGGACGCCGAAGAGCAAGTTTTCACTCAGAATCAAATCGAAGAAGACGACAGCGCCGACGAGAACTTCAATGACAACAATGACCAAATCGATGATAACCACGCTTTCTATCAAACCGACCAGTGCGTAACGATGACGGCCATCGAGATTCCTCTCAACAACGCCCTGGAAGGAGAAGACAAGAACGAGTGGTTTGATGCAATCTACTCGGAAGCCAAGTGTCTGGTGGCGAACGACACCTGGAAGCTGGTTGACAGACCTACCAATCGCAATGTAATTTCGTGCCGTACAGTTTTACGCAACAAGTTTAATGCTGATGGAAGTTTGGATCGACGTAAAGCCAGAGTTGTTGCTCGCGGATTCGCCCAGAGGCCCGGTATCGACTTTACCGACACATTCGCGCCTGTGGCGCGACTAGACTCGCTACGGTTTCTACTGGCTTTGGCAGCCAAATTCAACCTCCAGATCTCCCAGATAGACATCACCACGGCGTATCTCAACGGCGAGATGGATACCGAGATGTACATGGAGCCGCCGATCCTATTGAGGGAATCGTTGGAGAGGATAGTTGCCACCGAAAGAGACAAAACTCTGATCGCAAAAGCTCAGCAAATGCTTAAAGCGCTAAAGTCAGGAGACAAAGTTTGCCTATTGGTTAAAGCCCTCTACGGGCTACGTCAAGCTGGTCGACAATGGCACGCAAAGGTCAATTGCACCTTTAAAACGGTGGGGCTGGTACCAACGGAATCCGACCCCTGCGTATACGTTGATCATCGTTCTGGGGGATGCACCTACGTCCTGCTGTACGTAGATGACATCATCATCGTCTCGAACAACCCGGAACGCGTCAACGAGATCAAAAACCACTTGGCTGAAGAGTACCAGGTGAAGGACCTCGGACACATCAAATACTGCTTAGGCATCGAGGTCAAACAGGAGAAAAACAAGGTCTCCATCTGCCAGAGCGGATACATCCGAGAAATTCTGGACAAGTTTGGGATGTCCGACTGCAAGGCAGTCAAATCGCCACTCTCCGCCGGCACAAAACTCGAGGCGAGCTCCGGAGGGAACGAGGCAAAGTTTCCTTACCGCGAACTCATTGGTGCTCTTATGTACCTTGCCATCGGAACACGCCCGGATATCGCCTATGCGGTCAGCATGCTGAGCCAATTCAACTGTGCACACGATCAAGTTCACTGGCTCGCCGCAAAACGGGTACTGAGGTACTTAAAAGGCACCGTGGATCGGAAGCTGGTCTATATACAGGACCAGAACGGGATCATCGGGCATGCGGACGCAGATTGGGGAAATTGCCCGATCGACCGAGTTTCGTATTCGGGATACTCGTTTTCACTGTCCGGAGCAGCAATCTCCTGGCATTCACGCAAGCAGAGGATCGTCGCCCTGTCATCAACGGAAGCGGAGTACGTGAGTCTCTCCGAAGCCATGCGAGAAGCCATCCACCTATCGAATTTCGCCAAGGAGCTGCGCCGGGAAAGACTGTCGAAGATCGTTGTCTACAACGACAACCAATCGGCAGCAAAACTGGTATACAACCCGGTCTTCCACGCGCGCACCAAGCACGTGGACATAAAGTATCATTTTGTTCGGAAGGCTGTTCAAACTTACCCACTCAGCGTGGATTTTTTGCCGACAGAGGAAATGACGGCCGATATCTTAACAAAACCATTATCTGGAGTCAAGCTGGAGAATTGTACTCGCGGCTTGGGCTTAAAAGGTTAATCTTTTTGTTTTTGATTTTCGAAAATTTATTTTTACTTGTCATTTGCAATTAACCTTGTAATTGAGGGGAAGTGTTAGAGATTCAATTAACGCGCCTAATTGTTTTTCCTCTTTGTTAAGTTGGCATTCGTTATTTACCGCCTTTTTAAAATAGTTGCCTAGTGTCAAGTTGTATTGAAAAGTCGCCCAAAATAAATGTTTCTTTATCAAATTGATTTTATTGTGTTTCACTGCGTCTAAACCTCGCTAACATGGACCACTGAAAAAACGCAATTGTCTGTTGACACGGTAAAAGCCATGATTGCCGTAAAATGCAATTTTTTATGCACCTGCGGGGAATTTTCCCAATTAATTTCGAATAAAACCGAAATTTTGAAAAAAGTTCATTCGGCGGTAAAATATTGTTAAGAGTTTTGATAGTTTTTAATTTTGTTTTTCCCAATACTAAAGGAAATGTTACTTAGTTTTTGTTATTTTTTAAATACTTTATCATTGTTTACTTTATCATAGGTACATGTATAAAAATATAAGTACAATATAATATTTGATTTGACACTTTTAATTTTTGATCTCTGCCCTTCTGTCCCTCATTGAGCAACTTCAAATCTGGTCACTTTACGAAAACCCCTAAGATGGTTGCACCACAGGCCTCAAGGACAAACGACAAGACGATGAAACGAAGTATCGAAAACGAAAGTCGAGGCCAATGTTTGGCGACTCGACGTTGATCGGCTAAGAATATTGTTCTGGACACTTTCTTAGTCTCCTCCACTATCTTTTGCAACACAATGTTTTGAAAAGAAATGTGGCTAAAGTTACACTTCACGTTCAAGGCTTGCTCTAATCACAGAATTGAAAAGAGATAGAACGCTGACGCACATACAAAACGCCCAATAGAAGTGCACGCCCCACTGAGTCCGCCATTTGGTCCCCAATGACAGCCAATAATACTAATAATAACAAAAGTCCCTAAAAATTTAGTAATACCTCAGTTAAAGGTATTTTGTTGGTTGCGTAGTTTAGACACCTTACGCTGTTGGGATAGGCAACAAAAACCTTCAACTATACTGCTGGTTGCATACTTTTGTTGTATCTGGGACCAAATGGCGAACACCATCAGGCGTGCACTTTAGATGTTCTTGTTTTCTACTTGCGCGGAATTTAAAAAAAATGGCAACAACCAATATATTATGGATTCTCTTCATCGGCGACAAAATCTGCCGTTTTAGTAAATTTAATGAAACTATTGATCAAAGAAGTTCAAAATTGTGGACTTAAAATTATAGCTACCATTTGTGATCAGGGTCAGCCAAATCAAGCTGCTGTTAATGCGTTATTGAAAGTGTCTAGAAATATATGTATATAGTAAACAATGAGGCAGTAAAAAGAAAATTGATAATTGGCAATCAAGAAATTCTACCCTTATTCGATGTACTTCATTTAATCAAAGGAATCAGAAATAATTTGTTAACGAAAGATTTAGTTTGGGAAGTAGATGGAAACATTTTAAGAGCAAAATGGCAACATATAATAGAAGCATACTTTAATGATACAGTCTGTGGTGAATTTGGAGCTCTTTTTAAAATTACTGATCTGCATGTTTTACCACACAAAATTCATAAAATGAAAGTTTGCTATGCTACTCAAGTTTTAAGTCATTCAATGGCAACAGCGATTGCCTCGTTTATTAAACAAGGTAAATAACACATCGTTTGTTAACATTACACCAACTATTTTTTTTAGGTAATATGGCAGAAGAGACTTTAGAAACTGCAAAAATTTTAAATTTTTTTGATAAGTTGTTCGATAGTGTAAATGGCGGAACTTTTCATTGTCGTTATGGCAAACCATTATCTGGCCGGGTACATAAGGAATCAGAACATATTCATTTTTAGCAAGAAGCAATTCACAATCTACGTAATATGTATTTTGTTGATCGAGATGGAAAAAAACATGTGCCACCAAGTCTAACCAACTGGATAAAAACATTGGAGGGATTTTTGGACTTAAACAATGTGTTAGTTGAAAGTGGAAAATTTAAATATTTTTTACCACGATCTCTAAATCAAGATGTTATAGAAAATTATTTCGGTAAAATTAGAAACCGAAGAAGTCGTAATATAAATCCGACAGCTCTGCAATTTCGAGACAGTTTTAAATCACTATTAGTTCGAGATTTTTTTGGAAAAAAATCAATAGGGACAAATTGTGAAGCAACCAAAATTCCGGATTTATTTAATATTAGAAATTACATTGATAACATGAACAAGAACAATTATTCTGTTGAAAATATTGATAATCAGTTTGAAGCGTGTCCCATCTATAAGTATATTTCAAAATTATCAGCGTTCGAACTTGAGAAAAATTTATATAAAAGCATTATTGGTTACGTGTCTGGATGGATTCAAAAAACATTAAAAAAATTAGAATGTGAAAGTTGTGTATCCCAAATTTCCATTGAATATTTTGAAAATGAACAGTGTTACAGCTTAATAAACGAAAGAGAGTACAATTTAGAATCTAGAAAGTTAGAGTACTGCAATTTACAATTTATAAAAAATATCAACAAAATTTAGAACATATCTAAAATCATTCTTAGTAACATAACTTCTCCTCATAATATCAGAAATAAAATCTTGGTAGTAATTTCATATTATGTTAAGTTTTCGTTTACCTGTGAACATAAAAGCACAATCGAAAATGAAATTAAGAATAAAATAATTAATCTTATAATATTTAACTTTAGTAATGGCATTAACTTAGTTTTAAGCGGTAAAGATCAGGGATGGGCGTTGACACGTCGACTTTGATTGTCTACACGACGTGTCAACAATTGCGTCGACCATATCTACAATGTCAACAGTGTCAACAATGTCAACAATAGGTCGACAATGAGAATATGAGGTTATGTTGTGTTTTATATCACATTTTCTTTTGAAGAAAAAATTCTTTTGAGAACAAAGACGAAGAGGCTAAAAATAAAAAGTGAAGCGTAAAAACAGAAGAAAAAGAGACTAATTTGTTTTATTTTCTTGTTACCACTATTTAAGTGAACAACAACCGTGTGGGTACATACAGAAATGTAAGAATTAAAGTTAGGTATAGGTACGTCACATTTTAGGGGGTATTGTAAAAATGTGATCGGTTTTCAAAAAAAATAATTTTGTTTTGTTTTTGAGTCAAGCTCAATTTTTCTGAATGGCAACCTACCATGAAACAATTTTTTGGTCAAGACTGCAAACTGGAAGTTACAACTACCTTACTAAAATTTAGTTTTTGTCAAAAGACATTTTCATACTCGGTTGTTATTTGAGAAGAAAATATGCATAACACAAAATCAAAATAAAATTTGATTTTTAAGATATGTTTATATTATTTGTAACCCTATATCTTCCACCAATTATGATTTTTTTGGCAAGTGTTAAGTTTAAACTACTTTAAACAGTCTAAACAATAAAAAACTTTCATATTTCCATATTTTTTGTTCAGTCGGTATACACAGTTTGTACCTACGAAGAAAAATTAAGCTTGGCTACATTTGTGAAGATTATTTGAATGCTCTAAATAATTACTCTAAACGAACGATTTTGATTAGTTTTACATTTTGTTTTATCTATTTATTTCAATATACTCTGTGACTTGTAAGTTTTATTTTATAAACTAAATTTAAATAAACATGTGTGTTCAGGTGGCCAACATTTAGAAAGATACCATGAAACTGTAAGAATAACATATAGGGTTAGGTACGACAAATTTTTCGGCGGTATTTAGCATTTTAAATAGAGAATACCCCCGACCGGCGGCATCTGTCAATAAATTCATATCAAACCGCCGAAATTAACGATTTAATTCAGAATGTCGGCGGCTTTTTACACGTGATGCGATAATGCCACCGGACGCCGGTCTTTTTAATATACCGCCGGCGGTTGTTTAGCCAGTGCCTTATTTTTACAACACTCGAAAAGAGCATTGCTCTTTGCACATTTTACGCACTAATGCGAGAAATCAAACTTCTTCCACTAGTGCGAGAAATCTACGTTCGCAGTTAACTGTTGCGTTCGCAAAATTTCATTTTGACGGTAGTGAGTTCAAACATCGCCAACTTACATCAAATGTCGCTGCGCTCCATTAAGGCCGTAACAAAACTTCCGTTTTCATTGTCGAATTTGATTCTCCCAACCTAAAAAAATTCTCCTTACGTACGCCATCTGTTTATTATCTGACAAACCAATCACTAAATTGATTTTAAATATCGTTTTGCTATTTTCTTTAAAATAAGCAATTTTTCGCATGGTTCTAACTAAATCGTTAATAGACATATTATTATTCAAGATATCGTCATACGACAATAAATAATAAGCTCAATAATTAACAAAAACACAGTTTTAAATCCCGTCACACCAAACATTTATTTGAAACACAACGCATTTCAACCACAAAGTGGTCATCCTCAGGTTAGAATATAAACAGTTTATATTCTGAAATGCGTTGTGTTTCAAATAAATGTTTGGTATGACAGGATTTCAGATTGTGTTTTTGTTAAGAATTCCACGCTAAGGAAATCCAACAAGAACAAGCTCAATAATGCTCAAAAACCATCGCTAATCATACCAGTAGACTAAGGACAGATTGTAAGAATAGTTTTAACACAGAAAATGATCGAATTCGGTATTTTATTGATGTAAAGTGATTCTTATTACAAAATACAAAAACAAAACAAAAATAAATTAAACCATAGTTAAACTTCGTTGCAGGCGTCTTTCTTGTAAGTGTAGTTGTCTTTTGAAAGTAAGAAAACGCATGAAATCAAGTTTCCACCACATGCAGTACTTCGATTTATATCAATAGGACAGCCAATAGAACAACTTGTGTTCCATATTCTTTAATAACGTTAGTGAGTCTTCTGGTGGCTTCAAATTATGTCAGATTTCAGCAGAGGCTTAAAATGGTTTTAAGTTTAGTCTAAAATTTAAAAAATCTCTTTCTTACTGTTTAGACATTTTTGTAAGCTTCCAAAGCTTCTTCAAAGTTATAATTTTTGCACCTTGTGTTAATGTAAGAAAACAGGAAAATTCAACCAATGAGTATTTACATATTGGTCCCTCTTTACCATTTTCTGCAAACTATTGATAATTTTGTTCAAACCGTTTTGTTTAAATTTAGGTTTTGGAAATTGTTGTTTTTCCTAGTATTTCATTACATCCTTGGTTTTATTACTAAAAGCCACGTTCTTAACACAATCGTACTCAGTTAATTCAAAAATCATATTAAGAGAACGTTCCACATGGGTGCAAATGTTCTAAATCCACTTTTGAGAAGATGAGAACTAGGCCGAAACAAGTTTCATTATGGTAATTAACGGTTAAATGGATCATAATCCATTTCAACGAGGTAAATATTATCTCAAAGCAATGTGAACCTGAAAATACCAAATAATTATCTGCCTTCTCAAAGTTTTTCAATTTTTGTGTTCTTACCTTGAATGCTTCTTGCTTTTTTTAGTTTAGATAAGTAATCACTAATAAATTATCAAATTATACTGACTATTTACTCCTGTTTGAAAATTTTCTGACAAAGTTTGATTGTCAGTCTAAAGTGTCAATTAAAAATTAAAATTTTTACGGATTATGATTGGTCACATATTTTCTTGATTTTGGTTTTGGTTGCATTTTTTGCCAGCAGGTAGAGCTACCTAAGGAGAAAATTTTTAGGTTAGGAGAATCAGTCAACGGAGATTTTTGTTACGGCCTTAGTGGAGTGCAGGGACATTTGATGCAAGTTGGCGATGGTTCAAAAAAGCATTTAAGATTTTACATTGTTGTAGTGAGGTCATTCTTTTATGACTATATGATAGATTTACAGTTTGGTGGGAAAACTCTTCAAGGCTCCCAAATATATTTTTGTACTGGTCGCCATTTTTTAAGTTCGTTACATGATACATGTTACATGTTCTCATTGTATCATTCTTATTTTCTATTTGGTCTTAATAAACGGTGTGTACGATTAACGTGAGAGTGATTAAACAACAACATACAGTCCACTGGAGCAAACAACGAATATTAAAGCACAACGACTTCCATGTTTATCATATCCAACATCATCAAGAATTCTTGGAATGTGATATAGAACAATGTATAAATTTTTGTAACTATGCGGTAAATGTAATTAGGCTAAATTATAACTTTTTTGATGTTTAATTAGCCGATAAAGCCACTTTTCATAAACATGAACTTGTAAATAGCCACAATTTTCATCATTACTCCTGTGCATTACTCGGACCACAATCCAAGAACGTTTAGACAGGCTGATCAACAACACACAATTAATGTGTGTGTGCATTAATTATTGGCGAAAATATAATTGATCCTCATTATTTAACGGTCATTTAATTGGACATATGTATCATGTTTTTTTTGCAAAATGTGCACAAAATGTCTTAATAACTGTGAAAATTGCAACACGAAAAAAAAATATTTTTCTATTGATGGGAGACCACTTTATCCGTCAAGCGATGACTGCCTAAAAATAAGTAAAGTGTTAGCAGAAAAGGATAATAGTATTTCAATACATCCCAAAACGTTATACAGGATGTAAGCGAAATAAGTACATTAATTTTAACCAGTGGTAGAACTCATCAAGACAAACACTTTTTCTATGTACCATTTTTTCAAAATCGCATTTTTGAAAATCATTTTTTCCTCCTACAAATTGACGAACCTTTCATGAAATACTCCAACAAAGAAAAGTAATAATAAATTTTATTTAATTTTCATGAACTTGCTTGGAAACGGTAATCTTGTCGACTAGGTAACTTTGTTTCCAGTGGCGTGTAAGAAAATTGTGTAAGATTTTAAAATAATTTTAACTCAAAAACTATAACGTTTTGAAAAAAAAGTTATTAGGAAAAATTGTTGGTTTTGGCGAGTTTTATTACCAGTTAAAATTAATGTACTGTTACGTTTGGAAAATCCACCCTGACTTAGAAGGGCGGGTCAGGGTGTAATTTTAATGCTGCCCTTAACGGCGTCAGAGTGAACGGCTGACGTTGGAGCGTCAATGGTCCTGTTCCTTCTGTGTTGTCCCCTTTTTTTTGTCAACCTTACAAAGAAATGTTTTTTGTCTTCCTTATATGTGGCTCGGTGCGTCCCGCATTCAGTTGTGGGCAAACTTGAATGTCGCAGCCTTTTAGTGCCCACTGTCCTGAAAATGTTTCTGGTTAAAACCGTAGGTTGGTACCTTGATAACTTAGTTGCGAAAATCGTCGGAAATGCTATCCGTTAAGGCCGGATAGCCTCCCTATTTCCTTTTGCCTGCCCTAGGGGTTCCCATGTGGGCTATGGGGGCCTCAGTTTAATTGCCCATGTCATTGTTTACATTTTTACATTTTCTTATCTGTTTTGAATTTGAATCTAACCCGTAATTGTCAATCTTAGTTACCTTTCTAAACTCCCTAGTTATCCTCTTATCTTCTGTTTAGCGCGTAAATTTTAAATTTTCGTTTCCGTTTCACTTTTTTCTGAGTCTCGTTCTTTAAAACTCCGAACGGAAATCGTTCTGGCACTTTTGTCCTAGCTCCGTTGTGGGAGTCATCTCGAGTGATCAGATTTTGGATCATCTCACATTATTGGGGAGATTTGGGGTCATCGAGTGTGAAAATTTAAGTATGGTATGGAGTGATTCGTTGTGAGTGCAGCTTCACTAAGATTTTCATGGTAAATGCTCGCACCATCGCCGTAGTCGGATAGTCGGATTCGCAGGACAAAATTCTTTTGCTAACACGACGAAGCCGCCCAACATCAAAGGTACCGAATTGATTCTGATGAGCCCTTTTCTTTGTTTTCTTGGTTCAGTGTGTATTTCGATTTAAAGGCTTCAAATTGGGGAAGTAAAACCTTCGAGGGGACCTAACATCCCATAATCTCTCGTTCCGGACGTGGTCCTTCGCCGTTATCACCAAACCCGCCATCTGCGAGGTCGACAGCTACCTCTGAGGGAGCCCCTCATCGAAAAGACGGTCAGGCAAGCCTTTGTTAATTACGGACGCGCCGGAACCCCCTAACCTCGAGCCTTTTTGCTGCCTCGTGTATTCTCTTTCTTCCATTTTTTTTGATCGCCTCACGATCAAAAGTAATTTTGCTGATTTCATTTTGTAATTTAATATATATATTTTTGTTGTAAATCGTCCCTGGACATATCGGTCGGTAGATTCGGTTATTAATTTTGCGCTTATCGATATCAGTCACAAAACATAGATCTATGAGTTTGCGGCCGACAAAGAATAATATTCCGAGTACGTGATCGGTATAAGAGAATTACTTTTCTCCTGTCTAATTATCCAGCGTAGATAGAATAGTACTTTTTTTTCTTTACTAATTTTTAATTTCCTACATTTTTTTAATTTTTTTTTATATAATATCTTAATCCATTAAAATTTAATTTCGGGGAAACCCCTTTTTCTTTCCTTTCTTTTTTTTACCCTCTAGTTGGGGTTATACAACTAGTGGCGCCCAATAACTTCGGTTTATAGTTCTTTGTGATCACCCACGCCCAACACCCAGAGCCGGCTGGCACCAACTTGTATTACTTAGGTAACAGTACTTATTTCATTTACAGCCGGTATAATCGATTTCTAAAAAATAGTGCACGACATACTATGTCGACGTTTTTGATGCATTCTTCAGAAACGAAGCAGATAAACGGAGAACCAAAACAGCATCAAAAAGTTTTATACGAAACTTCGTATGTTGGTCCGTTTGTAAAAACTGTCCATACCAAAAAAGGCCTTTCATTGCGAATTATACCGCGTTGAGCAAAAGTATGGAACCAAGCGTTTAGTACAATTAGTACATCATCAACTACTTTAAAAATGGGATCATTTTTCAAGAATAAATTTTTTCGAAATTCCTTTTACTTTCCGAGTTATTAAAAAAATTTTTTTTTCAAATGACACCCTACTACGGTGATTTTTTTTGTCGAATATGAATTTTTTAAGGAATTTTCAATATCACGATGCCCCTTTCAAGATAAATACCAACAAAAGGTATAAATCTTTAAAAATGCAATGCTATGGTTCATACAGCCACTGAACCACTTATAAATACAGGCTGTCCCAGAACTCGCACCCCAGAGAAAACTGACAAGTGCCGACGACAATGTAGATCCCAAAAGTGCAAACGAAGAAAAATTAATGGCTTTCATAACGAAGTTTTAAGAGTTTAAGAACCACCAATCCCAAAAAGGGAACTCAGGGTGTTAATGTGAATAAAATTGGTTGCTAAGCTTTTGCAAACTCATCTAAAATATCATCTGATCGGGGCAGTGTGAATCAACAACACGACATGACCTCAGTCTGGTTTTAATATTTGACAGTCTTTGACATTTTAGTACTAAAGCCACAAATTGAAGCTTTTCCCAAGAATTAGGACTTGAACTACGACTGTTACGATGACTTAGAAGGTAGAAATATTAGCGCCAAAACAGTTTTCCCTTTTAAAAATGTCGTTACAAATGACATACGTGACAGCAAAATGCACTTTTGAGAAAAGTCTCTTAATTTTGAACAGTGAGAACAGTCCTGCAAGCACCACACCGATCTCCCTTCTGTTTGATACAATTTGACCTGTTTCCCTTGTTCGTGAGATAGCTTTATTAAGAATCACTTTGTGATAAGGATGATTCCCTTCAGGAAAGCGTTCCCGTTTCCGTTTCTGTAGCACTAATAGCACTCTATCCACATTTCTTCTAAACTCAACATTTCCACATAATCCCCGGCAGAATACATCAAGACAGAGTACGGTTGCGCTCGATGGTGGTACTAAACAGTACTAAAGAACGAAAGTACTCTTAAAATTTTCACACTGACGTTTGCTGACGTTTCTCAAAAGTTTCATAGTCGACCAGTTTATTGAAAAGGTAATAAAATATGTAACCTAGCAACAATTATGAGAAATAACCTGGATGGTTAATAAAGCTCTGATGGGTCGAATTTAAACTGTTCTTTTCTTGAATACCGTTCAAGATTGAAAATTTTGTCATTAGGATTATTTATTCGTCTTTTTATGACGATTTCTCTGCTTTTCTCTGGGGCGGGAGTTCTGGGATACCCTGTATTCAAAGAGATATAGCAGATATAGGCAACCGATAAATTTACTACAAGAGTCACAAATATTTTAACTAAAAGGGAAAACTACAACATTGACATTGAAACCAATTTTAACCAATTTAAAATGTGTTCCCAACTTGGAGCCAATTTTTAATATGGGTGACCCAGGTTCGACCGCATTTTAATAATCCCTTTGAGGATAACTCGCCGACTTATGTTTTTAGGGACGCATGTCATATGCTTAAACTCATAAGGTATACTTTTGGTGTAAAGAAAGTAATTTACAACCAAAAAACGAATGTATTAAATGTGCTTATACTGAAAAATTGCATGATGTGCAAAGTGAAGAGGGATTGCATGCCGCAAACAAATTGACAAAATAAACACATCAATAATAATGACAATCGGATGAATGTTAAACTTGCGACACAGACCTTAAGTGAAAGTTTTCGTAGCAGTTTGAAAGCTATGCAAAAAATTCTGCCTTCTGAATTTGCCGGGTGTCTTCTATTTGCCGAATTTTGCCTTACATTCAACAATATATTTGACGTACTAAACTGTAGAAACAGTTATTCTTATAAAAAAAAATTCAATTCATAAACCACAAAGTGACTCTCAAACGATGGGTTAATAAAAATTTTTGAAGAAAGTATCCACTTTTTGGGAAAATGAAGTAAGGGTTTTTAACTCGTCTGATTATGACAAATTCACATACGAAATACTGATAAGCACCCTGTATTGCATTGTTAGGAATTGAACATTTAGCGAATGAAAAAACATTGACATCGGTATCAAAATCTTATTGGTTTCCCTCAATATTCGTAATAGTATATTACATAAAGAGTGTGGAAAATGTGCGACATCGTGCGAGTGAGAATCTCGACACACGAGGCGCTAGCCGACACTTTCCAGCGAGTTTTGTACACTATTTTTCCCACGACTCCAATGGCTCAAAAACATCAATTTTTATCAAACCGTTTATTTTTAAATGAACGACAGTATAATCTACACATATAAGTAACTACCTACTGTGCTATTTACAATTAATAAATAAATATTTTTTTATAACGAACACGTTTGTTATACAGGATGGTCCAGCCCAGCTCCCGTCTTCTGTAGCTCAGTTATTATTAAAGTTGGAGTGTTGATATGTTTTAGATGTTATTTATACTCTAGGTCGCATTTCAGGACAATATTTTTTATTATACAGAGTGTTTCAAAAAAGGCATGACGTCAAAATAATATATTTTTTGAACGGCATGCTACTATTTTTTTTTGCTCATTATGATACCTTTTTAGCTTATAACATATCCCCAAAGTTTTTTTCAAATCGGTTCAGGGATTACTGTGAAAAAAAATAAAAACAAAAAAAACCGGTTTTACATCTTCAGTTTTAAAAATTAATAAAAAATAGAAACAGTGTCTTTGTGACGACATTATTAGAACAAGGTCTAGCAGAATTATTAATTAAGCTTGATTGATTTAAATTGCTACAGGGTGTTTAGAATTTATTTCCAAACTTTTAAAAATTGAGAGTCCTTTATTTTGCTTATTTTAAATGGCAACCCCTATTTATTTTTATATCATTCGGTGCAGAATTAAAAAACGAATAACTTTTTATATTACAACCCTACCGTAAATCCTAATACATTCGGAGTTATTTGATAAAAACTTGTTTAGTCAAGTATTTTAATGACAAATTTAATTAATTAAAGTCGAAGATGGCTCCAATCCTGTTTATTTTTAGATCATTCGATGTGCAATTAAAAAAGCACCATCTTTTGTTATCACAACCCTATTTCAAATCTTAATACTTTCGGAGATATTTGCTGAAAACTCGTTTGGTCAAGTATTTTAATGACAATTTTAATGAATGCATATCGAAGATGGTTTCAACACCGTTCCTTTTTATGTCAATCGATGCAGAATTAAAAAACAATTTTTTTTGTTATTAGATCCCTATTGCAAATCCTAACACATTCGGAGTTATTTGCTAAAAATATGATTCTGTCAATGGCAAATGACTTTAATAATTAAAAGTCGAACATGGTTAATGTTTTTGGCAAATAACTTCAAAGGTGTTAGGATTTGTAATAGGGTTGTGATAACAAAAAATGTTGCTTTTTTAATTCCGCATCGAATGATCAAAATAAACAGGGTTGGAACCATCTTCGACTTTTATTTATTAAATTTGTCAATAAAATTGCTGATAAAACAAGTTTTTGGCAAATAACTCCGAATGTGTTAGGATTTACGTTAGGGTTGTAATAAGAAAAAATGTTCATTTTTTAATTCTGCATCGAATGGTATAAAAATAAATAGGGGTTGCCATTTGAAATAATCAAAATAAAAGGCTCTAAAAATTGAAAAAGTTTGGAAATAAATTGTAAACACCCTGTAGTAATTCAAATCAATCAAATTCTCTTAATAAGTCTGTTAAACCTTGCTTAATACTTACATAGTAATAATGTCGTCACAAAGACACTGTTTCTATTTTTTATTAATTTTTAAAACCGAAGATGTAAAACCGATTTTTTTTGGTTTTTATTTTTCTTAACAGTAATCCCTGAACCGATTTGCAAAAAACTTTAGGAACAGGTAAGAAGCTAAAAAGGTATAATGAGCACAAAAGAATAATAGCATGCCGATCAAAAAATTTATTATTATGACGTCGTACCTTTTTTGAAACACTCTGTATAATCAAAAATACTTTCCTGAAATGTGTCCTAAAGTATAAATAACATCTACAAAATATCAAAACTCCAACATTAATAATAACTGAGCTACAGAAGACGGGAGCTGGGCTGGACCAGCCTGTATACAGACTTTTTTTTTAATCTGAACGTACTCAGTATTCCCTATGTTCAATATAGGAACTCTAGAAAAAACCAGATCAATGCATTGCGAATATTGCTATGCAACTAATTTTTCTACGCGTTGTCAAAAATTTCAAAGTGTCAATAAATCTTCCAAGATTATTCAAGTAAAGAAAAATTAATTTGTATGAAATTTATTAATCATCAGGTAATAGTAACATGACTAACATGTAAGGAATGATAAATTACTTTAACAAATATTCGAAATCACTTCAAATTGATTCAAATAACTTGACATCAAATGTCGTGTCATTGGTAATGTAAATTAGATCATTAGGTGCATTCAATTAACTGCATCGATTAATTGAATCTAATCGCTCCGATTGTAATCGCCTCGAACGTTTATTGAACATGATAGCACGGCCCATGACTTATATAAAAGGGCGCCAAAGCACATCACGTTTTTAAAAACCAAATCCACATACTAACCGTGAACTCACATGTAAATACAGAGGATAAAGATTTTGAAATTTGAAAGTAAGAACTGCCAACAACAAAAACATCACCTTTAAACCGGCTTGATGTTAAAAAGTTTGGTTAGATTTATTAATCGAATCGATTGTAAAAAGTTTCATCGTAAAATTTCTTCGATGACAAAAACTTTAATCGATTAACATTCATCGCTATTCATTGAACAAGCACGACGCCTGCGATTGTCAATCGATTTGTAATCGATTGCTGTATTGAATGCCCCTATTGCTTTGATATGATTTTTTCAGATTAAACATAGGACTATGTTCAGAGTTAAAAAAATGTCCCTGAGTAAGGAACAGCATTAGAGATGGGAAATGTCATTAATTTCTCCAACAAATGTGTCTGCGATTGCGCAGGTCTGTCTCACACGCTGACAACCCACCTGGTGCGTTTTAAAGCGTTATTCAAGTTTTTAAGCGTGTCAAAGTGAACATCAAGAATTCGTTTTTAAATTTTGTGCGTGGTTGTGTTCAACTATTGGGATAGACCCAAGCTTACCAGGTCCATCACAAACCCAGTGTGACGGGCTAAAAAGCCCTTGTCTTTTTGTGACGTCATTATTTTTACCATCCAATGTAAAGAGACTAAATTATAAGCTTTCCCACGGTTAAAATCGAGAAAATTCCATTTCAATTAATATGACGCACGGATTAGAGCAGAAGAGTTCTAAATTAGATCATCCTTTTAGTGCAAAACCATGTTAGGCTAATTGCTTAAAGACGTATTATAAACATTCTCACCCGGCTCCAAGGATGACCCTGACACGTGTATGATCACGTCAATCAGAAGACACGTCAGATTTGCACCATGTGATCATGTCACATGATCACTGTAATGACTAGACGAATCTCCAGAGTCCAGACACACTTGCACTTGCACTTGACCAGTTAATCTATTCGCGATCGGTCGCATCATTTTGCGACTAGTCTCGTTGTCAGTGGAGATAGCTCTTAGCTACCTCTTAGTGTCCAGTTTACCAGACCCAGGGTCTTCCGAGCCGAATTGCAGTAATAATGAGTAAGTTTTGATTTGTTTTACTTCCGCCTAGCTGCTCTAACTTACCATGCCGTTTCACGTTTTATTCCGTTTATTACGATACGAAATAGTTCTGTTTTGGCTTAAAATGCAGTCTGGTTTATTTAGTTAAGACATGGACACGTTAAAGTCATTAAGATTTGCTCCGGGAAGCGTCCGAAACTCAAGCGTGTTGATGGATATGGGTAAAGTGCGCGGTAACGAATTGGCCATATGATTTGGTCTCTATTTCCAACTTACGAATCCCCACAAAATTTACTATTTAGATTTAGTTTGTTCCGTATTATTCTGTTATCGTATAAGTCACGAAAATCAGTTAATAATTAAATAATGTCAAGTAGAAATTGTCGAAAGTTGATACGTTCACAAAAATCGTCCGTTGTTGATTGTAAGAATTAATTTCTTGATACAATCACGCTGGACTATTTATTCTGATAACTTAGGAAAACTCGCGTCATAATAGATTCTGTTCGACTTAAATTGTATTTCACAAAAGTAGTATTGTCAATTTAAAACTGTTATAATAATTTTAACTCAAGAATTCATTGTGTTGTAATTCAGAAATGTTATTTAAACACCGTGAAATTTAATAAGTTTTGTAAATAATTTTATTTTCGTTAACGAACGTCAATTTCTCATATGTATTTGTTACCCGTTTATTTTCTGTAAATATATTAATTTTAAAGTTATTTGAGTATTATTTTGGACTGCACGCCTCTCCTATAATTGGGTGATCTCACAAGTTAAGGCTAAGGGATCTTACGCTAAACAAATGTAATCGCTCTGTTGGTGGGCCCCGCTCGACCAAAAGAAATTAAAAAGACAATTATTTTTGTTTTACGGGTAAAACATTAAAAACCCGCCACACCAGAAAACTGATACCCCACCACATAAAAAGGCTAAAAAATCCGAAAAAACGCGTTGAAAACAATATCTGACGGACGATGATTTAGAAAAACTTTTATTGGATTCCGATGAAGATGTAGATGAACAGAATTTGTTGTTTGAGGGCGATAACAATTTCTCCGAGCAGGAAGATAGTGAGGAAGAACAGGAAACAATCGTACAGGATTAAATTGAAGAGGAAGATTGAAGTGTAGTTTCTTCTCTACGAACACCGACTCCTGCACCAGCGCCTGCATTTGTAACATGACATAAAATCTAAGCCTGAGGCAATTGTAAACTATAATGAAAATATGGGAGGCATTAATCGCCAAGATCAATACCTTTCGAATGATCCATGCCGGTGGTGGTAGTAGAATGGTGCAGTCACTCCCATGTTTTTGACGCGAAAATCGTCAACTGGAATGAAATGACACCGATGCGTTCTGTTTTCAACAGTGGCCGTTAGATGGAGTTTTTGACTTTAAAATTTGTCATCAAAATTTTTGACTTTAAAAATATTAGGTTATGAATAAAGGTAGTTGTCCCGATATCAAGCAAGCGCAGTAGCCAGATGGCAGTCAGTAGCGTCGCGTCTAGGATTCTGGGCTTGTTCGTCCCTCCAAATTATAATCGAGGAGCAGTCCACCACAAAAGACACTCCGGACGTTCCTCCGGACTCAACTGCACACGTGTCTTCGAATCCTAACGCGTTTTTCGATTTAGAATTGCTTTCATTATGACAAAGACGGTTTTTGTAAAAATTGTGCGAAACTTGGGGAACGTTGTGTTTACATGCTCGTATCTTCCTTCCGGATAAAGCTAGAAACTTGTTTTTTCTTGCAAAAGATTCCTCAAAGAATGCAGATTACAACGTATACACACGAGCTTTTGTTTTCGCAAAAGAAAACTGAGAAAATGCCAGATTTCTTGTAACTTGCCATATTTGTGTAGTGAAATTTTCGAGATGCGAGAAAGTTTTTTATTTTAAAAGATAGACCCCAACATAATCGAGATGAAATGCAGCTAATAGTTCAAATAAGTGTTTGGTGAAAGAATCATCTCGATATCTGTAACACTCATCGTGTTATTGCAATTTAAATTTACTGCAACAGGCGGTTGAAGTGGTAGTCGTAGTGTCGCTAAATTACATAACATTAACCGATTTTAAATGATTGAGGACGTAAATGAGCTGTTTTTTGACATGAAATTAATTGATTTTGTGATTACTTACTATTTTTGGGCCGCGAAATGTTTGTGATAGACAAATTAATTGCTCAGGGGAGCGTGAGTCAGCGCTTGAAACTGCAAGGGAAATACGCCGCGATCTCGAACGGATTTGCAATAATTTTAAATTGCAATTATTTGGTGGATGTTACAGATATCGAAGTGATTCTTTCCCCAAAAATTTATTTGAACTATTAGCTGCATTTCATCTCGATTATGTAGGGGTCTATTTTTTAACGTAAACAAAATTTTCGCATCTCGAAAATTTCACAACACACACATGACACGTTATAAAAAAATTGGTATTTTCTCAGTTTTTTCTTGGAAAACTAAAGCTCATGTGTATGTATTAGAATCTACGTTAATTGAGAAATCTTTTGCAAAAAAATGAAGTTTCTAGCTTTATCCAGAAGGCAGCTACGAGGATGTAAACGCAAAATTTGTTTCATTTTAGGTTTTTGTAAATTTCTAGCTGAAACGTGTTTTTCATAATGCAAGCAATTCCAAATTAAACAACAACCTGTGGATTTAAATTCAGCAGACAATTTTACAACACAATCAAGTGTTAATGATAATTTTTTAAATTGTACACATCATTCCTTTTCATTTTGCCACCCTAAACTCTGTTAATTTAAATAATATAAAAAAAATTCAAGGTTCTTCTAAACAACTTTTTGTTCAAAATAATGGCAATTTTCTAAAAGCAATTGAGAATATTTCCACATTTGATGCAGTTATGCGAGAGCACATTAATTGAGAGAAATCTATTGTTCAGAGGGCGCCAAATTATGGCAGCTTTTAACCACGCGGAAGTCCTAAACAGTGGTTTTCCAAGGACGTGGAACACAGAAGCGTGGCCGACTGTAAAGTGAAGGGAACGCTACTGGTCTACATGAAGAGCCTCATGCCTCAGCTGACGTTGCTCTCTTTACACCTAGATGCGCCTGAATCCGACTCTCGGTCGAAGGACAAAAATGGTATTGATAACCGAGAAATAATGCTGGTTTTTGCGCAGACAAACTCTACAGATGTTGAAACAATGTCTTTATTTTTTCTTGATATTAGTCATGGCTCGACTAATATTAATTTACTATCATTTTTACAACAACGAGTTAGTAAACAAAGATAGAAGCACTCCAAACTTCTGAGGCTTTTATATTAATTAAGCAATATCTAAAAAGATTAATTTACAAACTGAACAGACTCTTGGTATTTTTGGAAATTGCATTACAATACAGATTTTAGTAGATTGACACATAAATATTTATGTGTACCTGCAACTTCTGTACCCTCAGAAAGGATTTTTTTTTAAGGCGGAGCAGACCATCTGTGATGGGAGGTCAAGATTGAAGCCAGATGTGGTAAATAAATTGGCTTATCTTATAGACACTACCTTCTGGGCCGTGTTCAAGCAAACATTGCCCCCGATTGAAACACATTACGACTGTCGGTGTATCATTGCTTGAATATACTTGTTTCCATAATCCCGACGCGCCAAGGATGGTATCCGAATTCCGCGAATTATTATAGATAGTGGGCTGGTGTTAAGTGTAGGGCAGTAAGCAACAGAAGTACGACCAAATGGCGGCGATTAACCCTTTCACTGCCGCACACGTACATATACGTTCTGAAAAAGCGGAATCTACATGCTACTCCCGTATATTTACGTACTATACTTTTAAAAATACCTGCTGCTTACGGATTTGTACGTGCTGTCCTGGCTTGCGCATCACTAGACAGCCAATTTTTTTCTCTTTCTAAGAAGTATAAACACAACCAACTTGTTTCCAGCGCAAGTAATGAAAATGGCCGAAAACAACAATTATGTTGGTATATCAAAAGATAAAGTTTCTGCACTAAAAGAATCTAAGGAAGATTTGGACATAGAGATTGAAATTGAAAGCATTACTGATAACTGATAAAATTGATGAAGATATCACAGAAAAATTTTTTTTAGTTTTGTCCCTTCATATTTTTTATGTATGTATTTTCTTATTTTATGTTCATAAATATATTACAGATTGTATAAACTGTGATTATGTTTTGATAAAATGTGTTTCTTTCAATTGTTTGTTTAATATAAATTTTGTATTTAACTGCCCTTTGCTACTTACGTATAACAATAATACATTTTTAGTGCTGTACACGTATATGTACGTGCTATGAAGCAAGTTTTTGGTGCTGTACACGTTAACGTACGTGCGTGTTTTAACCCTATATGCGACTTACGGAAAAATCCGTTTTGGTCAAATCTAATTCAGCACAGCAATGTAACAAGAGAATTGTTAATTCAGCAGCGAAAAGGTTAAAGCGACCGAAGGATTAGACCCCTCACATACGGACGCATGGCCGTTGTACAGTCACCCAAAATGAAAATGACGCGTCCATAAACGAACGCCAACCGTGCAACCCAGATCCCTTGACCGCAACCAACCCCTGCTATAAATCATTAGAGATCGTTAACTAGTTTTGAGTCGAGTTCCACATTTCATTTATCGGCTTTTGAAATGTTTAAGGATTTCTTGATGGAAATTGTTGGTTATCCCAAATGTGAAATAATACAATTTTTAAGTTCTTCGCAACGCGATGTTTCGACGCTTTGAGAGAAGGTCACAAAAATAAAATTGTTAGTTGGTTTGCAAATTTAATTTATTATTTGGTTGATGCAAAATAAGTTTTAGTGTGCAATTAAAATCTGTCGAATAAAAAACACGGCAAAACATGGATTCTTATTTCATTTTGTTTAAATGATCATTAAGTTAAATTTCGCGGAATCCAATTGTTATTTTAAATTTCAAGCAAAGACGTCTACACTCTTAATGGTTTTAATTATTAATTACACAATCGTTTTTGTGAACATTTTGGTTTACTAGTGCCGGTTTATAGAAAGTTCCATTAAATTTTAATTCTTTGTTAAAAGCTAACGATCATTAATAACTTTTATTCTGAATATTCCAATTTTTTTAAAGGTCTTTGTCTGATATTTGAAATACAATTGGATTACAATTTTTGATTTAATAGTAAATACTTAATTAAGACAAGAGTGAGTACGAAAATCTTAAGACAAATAAGTTGTAATCTTAAAATTCCAAAAATTGAAACCACTCTCAAAAATAAAATTTAATTTTATCGTGTTGTATAATAAATAACTAAACTACTTATAATAAGTATTTAATTTTATTCATGAATTGGAAATAGTATTATAACATTGGTTTTTTTTGAATCAAATATAATAAATTAAATTTAAAAAAATACATTTTTTTTGACCTCTCAAAGTGATGAAATGTGGCGACGAAGATGAAAATTTATTTCTCATTTGTCTTCTAAGAAAATTAATAAATGTTTATGTTATGAAGAATTTGAAAATTCTTTCCTTGAAATTTTGGCCTTTAGTTATATCCTGCGTAAGGGTTTGTTTGTCATTTCCTGTGAACCTTATTTGCAGTAGTGGTCAGAATCTCATTCGGGTATTTCCATGAATGAATTGCCGTAACGTCATTGATAACTTTTATTCTGATTATTCCAATTTTTTGAAACGTCTTTGTTTGATATTTGAAATACAATTGGATTACAATTTTTGTTTTAATAGTAAATACTTAATTAAGACACGATTGACTACGAAAATCTTAAAACAAAGAAGTTATAATTAACAAAAATTAGTGGTAATTCAATTTTAAAAAGGGAAACATTTATAGTGATCTTTAAACAAATGCAGAAAACAATAAAAATTTAAAAACTACTTATAATATTTAATTTTATTCATTATTTCGAAATGGTATTCTAAATAAAATCAAAAAGACTTGGAGTGATTATTTATTATAATAAACTTAGTTTAACTTATTTTGCATCAACTAAATAGTAAATTAAATTTGCAAAAAAACAAATTTATTTTCTTTGACCTCTCCAAGTGTCGAAACGTGGCGACGAACATGAAACTTTTTTTACTTCTCATTTGTCTTCCAAGAAAATTAATAAATGTTTATCAATTCGGAGAGGAATTTGAAAATTCTTTCGTTGCAGTTTTGGTTTTAAGTTATCCCCTGTGGTGTTACGGGTTTGTTAATTATTTTCCAGTGAATCTTATTGGCGGTAATAGTCGGAATTTTAATCCGGGTATTCCCATGAATGAATTGCCGTAACATTCATTGATAATAACTTTTATTCTGGCGATTCTAATTTTTTAAAACATTAAGGGCAGGCTTATAAAAAGCTCCATTAAAATTTAACACGTTGTTCACAACGAACTAAAATTTAATGGAGCTTTCTAACCGGCACTAGTAAACTAAAATGTTCACAAAAACGATTGTGCAATTAATAATTAATTTAATTTAATCGATTGACAATTTAAACAAAATGAAATAAGAATCCATGTTTTGCCGTGTTTTTTATTCGGCAGATTTTAATTGCACACTAAAACTTATTTTGCATCAACCAAATAATAAATTAAATTTGCAAACCACTAACAATTTTATTTTTGTGACCTTCTCTCAAAGCGTCGAAACATCGCGTTGCGAAGAACTTAAAAATTGTATTATTTCACATTTGGGATAACCAACAATTTCCATCAAGAAATCCTTAAACATTTCAAAAGCCGATAAATGAAATGTGGAACTCGACTCAAAACTAGTTTACAATCTCTAATGATTTATAGCAGGGGTTGGTTGCGGTCAAGGGATCAGGGTTGCACGGTAGGCGTTCGTTTATGAACGCGTCATTTTCATTTTGGGTGACTGTATGTGCACAGCATTTCGAATTCTTCCTGGTCCCAACAAAATTACGGAGGAGCCGCAAAAACGGTACACCTTTCCACGATCAACTCCGAAGCTAAAGTGTTCACACGTCTCGATATGGTGCAGCTATACCAACCGTTGCTGGTCGACGACAACACCGCCGAACTGTGGTCATGCACAAAGGCACAAAGGTTAAAAGAATTCAATTTGGGGTGACTACTGCCACACAAGTTTTCCATAAGTCCATAAGTCAAAGACTTGCCGGTATTGAAGGCGTTACGTCGTATTACAACGGCGTGTTCGCGTGTGCTAAAGACAAGACCTAGTTGAACAGTAGACAAGTGCTCTGCAGACGGGTTAAGCCATAAAATAGGCAAATAAAATGTGTGCTTTATCCGGAAGAGATAGACTGCCTCGGGCACAGAATTAATCAATATGGAATTCGTCCGATTAAGAATTAAGTGACTGCGGTAAAAAATGCAAAGTCCCCAAAAACAAAGAAAGAACTCCAAAGTTGTTTGCGACTAACCAATTTTTACAATATCTTTTTCAGAAAGAAGGCACAGATAGCAGAGACACTCCACCGTCTGCTCGACAATAACGCGGAATAGAAATGGAAACAACAGCACGACAAGAAGTTCCAGAAGGTCAAGAACCTACTGTTTTCCGAAACCCTCCTGGTACACTACGACACAAACAAACCATTAATCTTGTGGTACGACGTAACTATCAATATCAGATTAGTTACTAATCAGAAAAATCCACTGAGCCGGCTACCAAGACCCATAAGAAAGCACAGTGACACAGTGATTCGAGTAAAATTTGTTCCGACCTCGAAGCAAGCGCATCTTGACTGGTAATTTTTGATACTATCGATATACAGAACGATTGATCCAGAGAGGTTACCCGCAACTACCGCAAATTCATCGATATGGTATCAGATAACACAGAATGTGCGATTTTCCTAAAATGTCTGACCTCTCAGGACAGCCCCAGATGTTTTGTGTCGAGGATGAGAAAAATAATCTTGGACAAGTCACAACGCCTGGTGATGCATTCATCCGTTTCGTACACGGAGAGTTCTACACCACGAACCAGTTCGTGCTAAACTAATGTAATACAAAAGTAAAAAAGTTAACTGTCGTATTTTTTTCCGAGGGGTAAATCGCACAAGAAATTGTTGTACAAAATTGAAGAAATCACGGGAAATCTTGAGGAAATCCAGTGTACAAAATTTGGGGTGAGTTTACCTCTCGAGTTTTCCCAAATATTCTTTGAACAATACATCCGCAGTGCCATTAGCATCCACTTCTATAAAAAGCTTTACAATCTTGAATTGGGTTTAAGTTTTGGTTTTGAGACATTGAGATTGTTGTTGCAAATTGCTAGTGTTCTGTTTATATTTTTCTGTATTTGGAAACATCATGAGTAGTATCCAATGCCAATTTTTAAATTGTCGTAAATCTGCAAGAAAGTAAATTGGCCTACTAATATTAAATTATATTAAAGATAAATTAATTAATTAATTGTTCAAATGCAATACTCTGAGCGACTGCGAAAGCAGTCTATCTTCATTTACATCATAATCTTCGCCGTTATTAAAGTTGTAAGGATCCGGTTCAAAATCATAAATTCACTGATGGTATGTTTTCTGATATAATTCTACACATATACTTCAAAATAGGAAATCTCCGCTTCAATTGACCGAAACATCTTTCAATCAGAACCCTGTCTTTTTTTCAGCAATCTGTTCTAAGCTCTTTCAAATAAGGTGGTTGGATTTCTATCTGGTGTCATTCACCATGGTTCTAAACCATATCCCTCATCACCTACCAATACAACATCAGGAAATTGTTTCATATTTAACCGGGCTGTCGAGTTTTTCCAAATTCGGGCGTCGTAGACAGATCCAGGCCAACTAGCGTCGATACTGGTAAATACACATAAATTCAAAAGTTTTGCAACACCACAATCTGGGTGAGGAAAACGCCCGCTTAACCTGACCTGCTTGTTTTTCTCGACATATGCTTTCAAAAATTCAAAATTTTTTGTTAATTAACCTTACACGTTCATTTAAAAAATCATGGTATGATTCACAAGAATGATTGTGCCGTAGTGTTTATATACAAAAACTTTTTTGTTGGTCTTGTTTACTTTTATCAAAAGAAAATCAGTGTGAGTGAACGAAGGCCAGGGTTTACTCTAGCACAGTGATAGTCATTGAACAGGAAGCACTGACCTCTTAATAATAAGGTCTCTTAAACTCATATTGGTGTGATATAAAGCACAAACTCTTCCTCTTTTGTTTTTTTTGGAATGAAGTAGTTTGGTCTACATGTCATACAAACTGTAGTGACACCAATGAAAATAACAATAACTGGGTTCAAGACAATATTCAAACTCCTATGCTTTTTCTATTGTGCTGAAAGCGCCATAAGCACAGCTACCTTTTTCGTTTGTTTTCGTTTTGCGAACAAAGATATTGGACAGAGGTGTACAGTACAGTACAGTAGCATCTAATTACTGTCACAAGTGTTTCTTTCTACCAAAGATGGCACAGAAAAGGCGCTACGACGTTAATTTGGATGAAAAGGCGAAACAAGGGGTAAAATGTATGGCAGAGTTTCCCAAAAATATGGTACCCCTAAGTACACAATCGCATTTAGGTAGGTACATTTAGAAGTTGTAGCATCAACCCCCTTTGTAATACAAACAACCACTTCAAAATTTTAAATGGCGTCACCCCCTTTGTGATACCTCAACAACCCACCAAAGGCGACCACCGAAGATTCAGCGAAACAAAGCCGTCTATAAAACCGATGGTACCATTGGTAAGGCCGAGAACTTTTTAGTTTACGTTGCAAGTTCCAAGAAGTAGCAGATCCCAAGAAAGTAAATAGTGAAGTGCCCATCTTTAAATTACGAGAACAAAGAAGAAGGCCGGTGGATCACATCCTTAACGGTTTCGTGGATCAACATTTGAACATTTCCAAAATAGCTCTGGTAGTACCCAGAATATTAAGTGAAGCCCCAAAAAAACAAGAGGTGAAAATAAAATATTGCCACGAAATTTTTTTTAAACTTTTATAAATCGGTCGGCAGATGACAAATATCGCCGGTAGCTCAATCTTGGGGTGGGCTAAAACAAATTAGTACCGACCCGAAAACAAAAGAACGGCTTACTACGTTTAGAATATCGGGATCCAAGATATTCTAAGGCCGACTTCCAAATGAAAACAAAAATCACAAAAACAGTAAACAAGTTGTATTCAAATAAATGGTTACACGAAATTTAATTTACAAGGTGACAATTTAATTCCACTTTAATACCAATTTAATATTTCATACAAAGAATTAGTTCACAAAATACATCCGGTAAATTTTTAACAGTTAAACCGCAACAGCCGCTATCGATAGTACTTGTACAAGTTCTTCGGCGCAACCGTGACTAAAATCACAAAAAACACAAAATCTTAATTTACCGAGTCTGGACTTTCAAATGTTTTAAGTTTAAACTAAACTAAAACGTTAATAGTTGACAAGTCAAAAACTAAAACTTTCGTCAAGGTGAAGCCTTGGAACGAAAATCAATTTCGAGAATTACTAGAAATCAAGCACTTGGTCGGTAACCAAGGCTACCAAAAATATACGAATATACAAAATGACGTCACAAAATGAGGCGACGCTACCAGGAAAACGATTCCAGAGGGCGATCCTTTAACTCCTAGCCAAGCGTCCTTATCCGCGTCCCAGATGCGATCACGATAACACGATGATGAAGAAAAGTAAGAAAAGAAGAAGACTAAGAAAAAGACGAAAAAAAGACCCTGCAAAAGCCAATTCACAATTGGTTCAAAGACTTAATTTTTCACTTACTTTGATGTTAGGCGATCTCAAGTTGCGTGTTTCCAAGTGAGATTCTTGAGCCGACGAAGTCGAAATCAGCACATTCTTACACAAATTTGACACCCCATTGGTCACAGCTTGTCGAAGGTGCTCTATAGAGTATAGATTCACTACGTAGAATCCCAAAATTTGATTGAATTTTAAAAAAAATCACGAGACGAAGTGAACCCAACAAGCGATTTACACGAAAAACAGAAGCCAACGTGGCGATTTCCGCAAGAAGAAAAAAATTACAAAGCTTACTTCCAAAACCGACAAATTTACAAAAAAATGACAGGGAGTTTTAATTTTCACAGTTTTCCAGCCTACCAGAACTTGGCGCGGGAAACTCAAAGAAGTGGTTAAAAACGACCAAAACCACAATACGAAACGAAACGATAAATCTTACGAAAAGCGTATTGAACTCCAAATCAGTGAGTACTTAATCAAAAGAAACCCTTAACACACGATGTTATAGGTAAGAAGGAAGACGAAGAAACGATAGTAGAAGACGAAAACAAGATAATGAAAGAAGAGAAAAGAAAAGGTGTGCCACACGATATGCACAAAATTCAATCAATAAACCAAAATCTACAGCATTGGTTCGTTACTGGTTTGTTACTACCGATCTTCAAGTAACGATGATCAGTCCCCAAGCCCTTCTGTACTGACCAAAACAAATAATATCTTTTCCCGATTTTCAAATCGTGACAATATTTATAGCCGTTTGCACCGACGTTATTTAAGTTTGCTTAAATTTTAAGCAATTTAAGGAAATTTTGTTGCACCGTATGTCTAAAACAGTTTAAGCAGGTTTAAATTTAAACCAAGCCAGGAGGTAGTTTAAATTATGGCTCAAAATTTAAACTTAGTTTTTTGACATTTATGAAACGTCAAGGCTAAACTTTCGAAAGCAAAAGAGCGAAAAGTGGAGAAAAGTAAAGTGTAAATATGAATTTTAGTTGTAATTGTAGCAACTGCAGTTTTGCACAATATTTGTATACAACATGGGGAGGAGCTTGCACCACCACCACCAGAAAATATACCAGCAGATCAGTTTGAATTGCTTGTAGAAGAAGGAAGAATTCCACCTTTGCAAGTAATTAACAATCGGCATTTAAATGAAAGAGATAATTTTATTAATACTTATTTTGGTAATGTATAATTGTTAAAAGGTAAACTAGAAAACACAATAAAACTGTTGTTTAAGTGGTTTTTGATTCCATCAGTATCAGTATCTTGAGCTTTTGTTGCTTCGAGTTCCGTAATGCTAATACACATTATTAGGACAAATGGCATTAAATTTTTGCACCACATCTTGCCATACAGCATTTCTTTCAGCAGGAGTTTCACCATTGGCTTTTTTATTCGTAATAGCACTGTGCTCGACCTATTTAAGACAAATCAACAACATAAACCAAAAGCGTATTTCCCAGATAATCCAAGTTTAAAGAGTTGGTGATAATTTGATCTGACAGTGTACGCTTGCGTAAAGTATGAAATTCCTAGATTAATGCTGTGTTGTCAAATCAACATTGGCTTTAATGGTTTAAAATTAAACTTTTGTAAGTAATCGCCAGAATTAGTGTGGTGCAAATCCCTTAACTTAAATTTTGGCTTTAACTTTAAATCCAGCTTATGCAAACCAATATTAAAGCGAAAACGATGCAAACGGCTATTAATCCGAGAGCGGTCGCGCGTCGGTCTTTTTGACCGACCATTCTTTATTTCTACTCTATTTTCGGTAAATAAGCTTGTACACATGCGCGCCCTTTTATACCTTCTTGACTTGACATAAGCGTGATTCTACTCGGCAGCAGTGTTGCTAAAGTTGGTACAATTGTACTAAATCTAGTACAACGGCAAAATGTTTAGTACATCAGTACCTCAATGACAAATTTAGTACAATTTACTTTACTAGCAGTGTAGGTACATGTTTCTTAACTAAAAGCAAAAAAATTTTTCCTCATGTGTTAAATCTGAATCTGTTCAATATAAGAAGGTCAAATATCAAAATGAATAAAATCACGTCATGTCATATGGTGATGTCTATTGTCAAAATTGTCTTTTGTCATTGTCCATGCGAACGTGATGTGAACTGCGACTGCGTTGTGTGTTGTGTGCTGCGCATTGCTGCGTGTGCATTAAAATAACCCTTAAAACCTGAACAAGGTACACACAATGGATCGGTAAGTTTTTATATTTATTGAACTTCCTTAGATTATTTCCATTTAACATTTTGCAGCTGGCTAATTAGGGGTACAGATACTACAAGTACCACCACTATTACAACTACCTCCTCTTCCACAGTAGCAAGCACTTCAAGTACCGGAAGTGCCACAAGAGTTAGAGTTTCGTCAAGTTCCGAGTTGTCATCAGATGAATCAAATAATCCGCCCAAAATTAAAAAAAAAGAAATATACCCAAAATTTTAGGGCCGCTTGGAATCAAGAATTTGATTTTGTGGCAGAAAGAAATAACGAAATTATTTGTGTTCCTTGCAACATTAACATTAAAGGAGGGTCTTTCCATATCAAAAGACATGCACGGTCAGTTCAGCACATTAAAAAATATAATGCAGCCATGCACACTCCTGCGGCGGATAAAGTTTTAAAGAGCAATAAACCTACATTTGAAGAAACGACGATAAAGATAGAACAGAAAATTATAGCATTTATTTGCGAGAACAATTTATCTTTTAATCTTATCGACAACTTGGTCAATCTTCTAAAAGAAGTTTCAGTTGATCACGAAGTAATTAAAAGTCTCAAGTTGAAGAGACAAAAAGGGACGAACATCCTTATGAGAAAACTGGGTCCTTTCTCTAAAGAAATAATACTTAACAAGTTAAGGACTAATAAATTTTCTATAATAATGGACGAGACGACGGACATTGGGACTAAGAAAAATTTAGTTATAATAGGAAGACTGTTTGACCCAACTGTTCATGAGGTCGTAGATATGTTTGTAGACCTCATTGATGTAGAGGACGCATCAGCTGCTGGTCTCTTCAATGCAGTGAAGAACGTTCTTGACCTGAACCATATTCCATATGAAAATGTTATTGGCTTAGGGGCCGATAATGCAAGTGTGATGATGGGCAACTTCAATGGTGTCAAAACTAAATTTCAAGAAATTTGTCCAAACATAATAGTCCAAGGCTGCAGTTGTCACTCTCTCCACCTTTGTGCTTCAGCAGCATGTAAAAAATTGCCTCACATGGTGGAACAATTTGTTAGAAATGTCTACACTTTTTTTGTTCATAGCTCGAAAAGGAGTCAAGAGTTAATTGAGTTTCAAGTTTTTGCAGAAGAAAAACCTTCAAAAATATTGTATCCCAGCCAAACAAGGTGGCTATCTTTAAAAGTAAATATGGCAACTTTGCAACAGTTCATATTTTACGTTTTCTTTTTTTTTCAGCAAGTTTGTTCCCGAATATTAGAGCATTGGGCCTCTTTGACACTATTTTTTCAAAGAGCCGTTTTAGAAGACGAAATCGCAAACGCTCATGCAATATTGGACGATCTGCAAAATCCTGTCTATAAGTTGTATTTGCAGTTTGTGGAATATAATTTGGGAAAGGTAGTGGCATTAAACCGCGAGTTGCAAAGCGAGTCACCCAAAGTATCATTCTTATTAGAAAGAATTACAACTTTGTATATCGGGATTTTGCGATGTTTTATAAAACCAGCAAACATAGATAAACATAACATTTTTGAAATAAATTTATACAATCCTGCCAATTATAAAGTATTAGAGGAAGTATATTTTGGCGAAAATGTAGACGCGTTTTTAAAGAATACTCGTAATGCAGAAGTACAACGAGTCACCAAAGCAGAATTACAAAATTTTAAATTAAGATGCTTGGACTTTTATTTGGAAATTTGTTCTCAAATAAAAAAAAAGGTTTAATTGCAATCAGGATTGTTTTCGTTTTGCAAGTGTTTTTGTACCGAAACTTGCTGTTTCTGGTGATATTTTTGCAATTTCGGAATTTAAAAAATATTTCCAAATATATCTGGCGATGTGGACAAAATTAATGAACAGTGGCAGCTATTAAGTTCTCTCTATGAAAATGATTCTGAACTTACTCTTAGTAAGTTTTGGGCAAAAATTTCTAAAGCAAAAAATAGTTTGGGTTTTCCAATGTTTGCTGACTTAATGGAGGTTGTTAAACATGTGTTAATATTGCCCCATTCGTCGGCAGCTGCTGAACGTGCATTTTCTCAACTGAGCATCATAAAATGCAAATTAAGAAACAGACTCTCAGTATTAACTTGCTCTTACATATTAGCCTTAAAACAGAATGTTAAGACTGGTCTAAAGTTACCCCCAAAGAATTATACGGTTGCAATTGCAAACCAACTTTGTGATGACATTGAGACTGTTCTATTATAAAATATTGTTTGTTTTTTTTTTGTTTATAGATTTGTGTTCGTTTTTACAGTGTTTTGAGTTTATTTACAGAATTTTATTTCTTTTTTAAATAAATGTGTTATATACCTTAAAATCATCCGAAGTTTTTCTTCCCTAAACTAAACGCACTAATAATTTAAAAACATACATAGAATTCATCATTATTTACGTTTCTAAACAGCTTTATTTTAAATTTTCCCGCTTAACTACTTTTAGTACAATTGACCAACATTTTAGTACAAAAATCCACTAAAATTTAGTACAAATAAATCTTGAGCTGTAGCAACACTGCTCGGCAGTCGAGTAATTGTAAGCTGGAGGGCTGTTGTGTGTGCAATCCGTCTTTTTGCCCGAATAGCAACCAGTAGCGTAGGTGGTGTATTTTCAAATAATTTTTAACATATTCGTGCATATCAGTAGGTTTAAAATGGCTTATTCGTATGGGAAATAGCTTGAACGGCTACAAAGACTTTATGACGAAGTGGAAGAAGAGGAGCAAGCCAGTATGTTAGGTGGAGAAAGTGACTCCGAGTTTCAACCAGAAGATGATTTGCTGGAAGAAAGTAGTCATTCAACTGACACTGAACAATCAGCTGACTGTGAAAGTGACATTGATGATTCTCCCGAAGAATCTAACATTCCTTTATTTGATGGATTGAACTTTTTTATTGGAAAAGACAAAGTGACCAAATGGCGAAAGCGCGCTTCAAATCGAACTGTGAGATCTAAATCTCAAAATATTATAAATCTCAGGTCGGGTGTAACTAATACTGCAAAACAAGCAGTCACTGTCATGGACGCCTGGCAGCTTTTTTTCCTGATAATGTGATAAATGAAATTGTTCATTGCACTAACATATACAGGGTGTCCCAGAACTCGCGGCGGAGCCGGCAACTGCAAAAACTACTGGGTAAATAGAAAATAATCGTGAAAGAAAAAATATTCTATCTAGAATCATTTAGGAGTTATAATCAAATGAAATCTACCAATCACAGTCAGTTTCCAACTTCTTCTAAAGGTGTTTCAATTAAAAGCTTTGACTTACATGGAAACATTAACACATATGGTTACTAAAAATAAACTTTAGTTTGATATGGTCAACTAGAATTTTTCTCTTGTCATTGAAATTGTCACTTTTGCATTTTTTCAATAAAAAAATCTGTAATTTTATTAACGAAATCACGTATTACCTATCTGTATAAAATGTTTACTGCTGCCGAATATTGTGAGATGCTTAATCTACGGAGAAAGTGGAAAAAGTGCAGAAGCAGCTCCAAGATTATATCGAGAACGATTCCCTGATCGGCCAGTTCACCCTAGTGCCAAAGTAATACTACGCCTAATTAATAGAGCTAGGAGCACGAGAAATTTGAATCAGAATAGAAAAGGTGTTGGAGGTGTGGATCGCACTGTTCGAACCGTTCAAAATGAAGAACGTGTGCTTCAAGCATTCGAGGAAGATGGAACAACAAGCGTTCGGAGTGTAGCCGGTCAGATGGGTTTGGCAAAAAGTAGTGTCCATAGAATTTTATCTGAAAATAACAAGCATCCTTATCACTACACAAAAGTGCAACACCTGCTTCCTGAGGATTATTTGCCCAGATTAGAATTTTGTACTTGGGTGCTGCAGCAACACGAAGAAAATCCTCACTTTTTAGAAAAAGTGTTGTTTACCGATGAATCGTTTTTTTGTAGACAAGGAACATTTAATAGCCACAACTATCATATGTGGGCAGAAGAAAATCCTCATGTATTTATGGTTCACGGATATCAGCTCCGATTTAGTATAAATTTGTGGGCGGGCATCATCGGAAATTCGCTGGTAAAACATTTAGTTGTGTTTACTAAATAATTACGTAACGTATACCTAATTTTTAAGGTAGGACCTTTTGAATTACCTCCAAGAGTAAATGGTCAAGTGTACCAGGACTTCCTTCAAAATAATCTACCCGAATTACTGGAAAATGTGCCTTTAAGAAATGTGATTAATCACTGGTTTCAACATGATGGCGCACCGGCTCATTATGCTGTTAATGTACGTAATTTGTTAAATCAAGAATATCCAAATTGTTGGATAGGCCGAGGAGGACCAGTACACTGGCCGGCGAGATCACCGGATCTCACCCCGTTAGATTTTTTTTGTGGGGACTCATTAAGAATTTTGTATATCGTGTTCCAATTGAAAATGAGGAGATGCTTCGCGACAGAATTCACGAGGCTGTAGCATCTATTACCCCTGAAATGTTAAATAACGTACGAGAGAGTTTACTGAGAAGAACACGATTATGCAATCAAGTAGGAGGTGGAATTTTTGAACATTTACTTTAATAATTTTAGCTTTTTTTTAATTTTGATATTCGTTGACACTGACAGAAATTTTTTACAGTCGACCAAATAATGAGTAGTTATTTTTAATAACAATACATGTTTTTGTTGCCATGCAAACTGCACTTTATTAAAAAATTACCTTTAATATTGATAAAACAACTAACTGTGATTGGTAGAACTCTTTTTATTTATAACTTTTAAACGACTTTAGATAAAAAAAAATTCTTGGACAATTTGTTTTCATTTAACTAGCAGTGCTTGCTGTTACTGGCTCCGCCGCGAGTTCTGGGACACCCTGTATATAAATAAATGCCGAATAAATTATTCTCGAGAGAGGGATGCCAGAGACACTACTTCAATGGAAATTAAAGCACTGATAGGTTTGCTGTATTTAGCAGGTGTTCTGAGATCTTCCCATCTCACTGTTGATGACTTGTGGGCAAATGACTGCGCTGGGGTTGAGTTTTTTAGAAACGTTATGTCACTAAAACGCTTTCAACTTCTACTACGTTGTCTGCGATTTGATGACATCCTTACTCGCACAGAGAGAAAAATTGAAGATAAATTTGCCCCCATCAGAGCTTTATTTGACGGATTTGTCTTACGCTGCCAACAGCACTATGTCATGAGCGAATACACTACAATTGACGAAATGTTAGAAGCGTTTGGTGGTAATGCCATCACCCAAGTGCCAGAGTTTTCAGGTCGCATCTACAGCCTCTGACCTGACCTAACGACCACTAACTAGTAGTAACCGGGACCGACGGCTTAACGTCTCCTCCGAAAGACGAGTTAGTTGCGATGTTTTTGGCATTACAGTATATTAGCAACAAACCGGCAAAGTACGGTATTAAAATTTTTTCAATGGTTGACGCAAAATCTTATTATACATCCAATATGGAACCATATGTCGGACGTCAACCGAACGGACCATATCAGACATATAATAGTGCATCAGCAGTTCTCAAGCGTTTAGTAACGCCTATCCTTGATTCTGGGAGGAACGTAACAATGGACAACTGGTTCACGTCGGTGCCACTAGCAAAATATCTTTACGAAAGAAAGATAACAATTGTCGGGACCATAAGAAAAAACAAAGGTTAAATTCCATAAGACTTCGTTTTTCTGTGAAAAATAAAGAACAATACTCAAGCACATTCGGGATTTCAAAAGAAGGAACATTGGTATCATATATTCCTAAAAAAGGAAAAGTAGTACTTCTTATGTCAACTATGCAGTGGCGTGCGGTGAAAATTTTAGCAAGGGAAGCAGTTTCAAAACATACCTATTTACATAATAATATGTATAATTCGATTTTTGATTTCGTGAAAAACAGACAGGGCCAACAAAATAATTTGTTCAAAGTTTTACAACCTGTTAGCCACTCAAACTGATTATATAAGTCATTATTAAAAGACATTGTAAACGACTTCGACTTGTTTCCCCCCGAATTTACTTGTTAATTTGTTCAACGCCGGTTTTGGTCTGCTTTTCCTGACTATTTCTTGTTTTTCCGAAAAACTGAGTATCGAAGTACCTAATAACGAAGACACCGAACAATCCACACACTTTGCTTCTTTTGAAGAAAAGTCCTTTTTAATTACGATTTTATGATTATGACCGACTAGCACGATAGCTCAACCCACTGCCTATTCACGAAGACGAAATTTGGAGAGGGAGACAGAGACGGAATTCGCAAAATTCCTGACTTGCTCCACGTAAGTCCGCGTACCCAGGTCTCATAAAAGTCGCAGCAAAACAACACACTTACTGCGACGAGTAAAAAAAATAATCGAAACAAACGACACATTTATATCGAATGAGATTTTAAATTTAAATAAAATTAAAATTACTCTAATCGTAAACCCCTAATAATGCAACTAATGCACGTTGAAATACGCCACAGTACTCGGCACAGGTACGGTGAATCTACAGTGCATGTGCAATCAGGCGCTCCAACCACAAGCTCGAGCGCTCCTGGAAGTCCTGGAACATTATTTTATTATATTTCCCGGAAAAGTCGGCAAAAGAGTAAGATATTTCGTTTCAATTCAAAAAAGACCTTCAATAATAATGTTTATATGCAAGTGTAATTAAACACACACCATACATAATTATATTTTAATGAAATTATATCTGGTAAATATTCCACCTGTTACCTTAAATTTATTTGAATTAATTTTTAATTTTACAAGGGAAGCACTTTTAAAACTGAAGGTGTAAAACCGATTTTTTTTGGTTTTTATTTTTTTTAACAGTAATTCCTGAACCAATTTGAACAAAACATTAGGGACGTGTAAAAAGTTAAAAATAAATAAAAATAAAAATAATAACATGCCATTCAAAAAATTTATTATTATGACGTCATACCTTTTTTAGACATATATTTTCCTGAAATGTGTCCTAGAGTATAAATAACATCTATAAAATATCAAAACTCCAACCTAAATAATAACTGAGCTACAGATGACGGGAGTTGGGCTGGACCAGCCTGTAGAGTAGAATTTTTAACTGGAATAAAATTCATATCTTGGACATAAGCTATTTTTGTGAAAATTCCCGAAACAGGTCGATTTTTGTTTTTTCTTGCCCACCATTTGGTGGATATGATTGTTGTTTATCTGCTGTAAAAATGCACAGTCACCTCTAACTTTTTTTTGCAAATGTAACGGTAGGTCAAGTGACACCTCGTGTGAAAGAGCACTAAATAATCTTAAAAAAACGGTGTCATTTGTTAAAATCTTTGATTCTACAAATTATTTTAGTCACCTAAATTAGGTATGTCCTTTTTTATAAAATTTAATTCTTAAGAGAAGGAAAAATTAGGTAATCATTATAAAGTACATCCATACTTATTTTTACTTACTAAATATTCAGGAGTTTTTACTTCTCTGATCACAAAATCACTCGCAAAATGTTTTTCACACACAAAGTCTTTAGAACTCAAAAGTTTGTCTTTTCTTGGAATTTTCTTTTGCCACACAACCACTTTGTCCTGCGGTACTTTAAATATAGCAACTTTTTGCTCTTTAGAGTCATAACCGCTTTTACAACCTGGCACAAAACACTTTTTGCCCATTGTAACAATTAAAAATAGACAAAATTGGTTACAATTGAATTTGGGCACATAACCCAAGAACAGTTAATAAAATTGGAGGGAATGTCGATGCGCGCGCTTGAAACTATAGCCTCCTTCTTCTGTCTCACTCGCACATCCAAGTTGAATCAATTGTCGCCACATTTGTAGTGGGTTCACAGCGCTAGCCGCGCTACCTAATTATCCTATACCGTGGTTGAGAGTGAGTATTAAAAAGCATATTATAATCTAGTCAGTAGGTAGAAGCAATGGACACTTCAGCTTCAGCAGGTGAAATGGGGACGAATGAGGTAGATATATTAAACACATCTTTTTTTAATTTAGATAACGCAATTTATAGGCATAGCACTGTTTGATATCCCAGGCAGCATGGTCAACATCGACGGGGATATTCTGAGTGGAGTGAAGATGTGTACAATTACATAGTACAAAGCGATCAAAAGACCTTCTATTAAATAGGCGTATTATTTGAGAACCTATGTCCGGTGTCGTGTATTAGTTCAGCCTGCTGACAAAATTTAAACTGAAATTCGGTTAGATGCCGTGAATTCATGATACAAATAACACTCGAACGCTATACGACCCATAAATGGTGTCTATGGTGCAAATCTGGGCTCCAACAATAATTTAATTTGCTTAATATTTTTGACATTTTTCCTTTGACATTAGGATTAACTTCTGCAGACATACGTCCTTTAATTTCTAGCTTACTTGATAGAAGGACTTTTTGATCGCTTTGTATTAATTGCTTGTTGTAAGTGACTTTGTCTTTTCCAGCTGGAATTTCTAATGAGTAGTATTGACAGTTGTGGTAGTGCGTGTCCCGTTATTACGAAATTTCCCCTCAACACCAAACGTTACGATAGGGCTGTCTTGTTCCACGTAAAATGATAAATTTCGATACGGCGAGCAAAATCTGTTTCGTTCAGTCCTGGCACTAATGACATACGGCATGGGTGAAATTGCTTTATCAAACTTTACTTTTTCAATTTTTTTTTGCAAATTTTTAAATGCCTTTTACATTACATGCTCTTTACATTACTAAATATTGGTAAGCGATTTGTAGACATTGTCTTATGACCACTCTCGGGTTAAAAAGGCATTTAAAAATTTGCAAAAAAAAATTGAAAAAGTAAAGTTTGATAAAGCAATTTCACCCATGCCATATGTCATTAGTGCCAGGACTGAACGAAACAGATTTTGCTCGCCGTATCGAAATTTATCATTTTACGTGGAACAAGACAGCCCTATCGTAACGTTTGGTGTTGAGGGGAAATTTCGTAATAACGGGACACGCACTACCACAACTGTCAATACTACTCATTAGAAATTCCAGCTGGAAAAGACAAAGTCACTTACAACAAGCAATTAATACAAAGCGATCAAAAAGTCCTTCTATCAAGTAAGCTAGAAATTAAAGGACGTATGTCTGCAGAAGTTAATCCTAATGTCAAAGGAAAAATGTCAAAAATATTAAGCAAATTAAATTATTGTTGGAGCCCAGATTTGCACCATAGACACCATTTATGGGTCGTATAGCGTTCGAGTGTTATTTGTATCATGAATTCACGGCATCTAACCGAATTTCAGTTTAAATTTTGTCAGCAGGCTGAACTAATACACGACACCGGACATAGGTTCTCAAATAATACGCCTATTTAATAGAAGGTCTTTTGATCGCTTTGTACTATGTAATTGTACACATCTTCACTCCACTCAGAATATCCCCGTCGATGTTGACCATGCTGCCTGGGATATCAAACAGTGCTATGCCTATAAATTGCGTTATCTAAATTAAAAAAAGATGTGTTTAATATATCTACCTCATTCGTCCCCATTTCACCTGCTGAAGCTGAAGTGTCCATTGCTTCTACCTACTGACTAGATTATAATATGCTTTTTAATACTCACTCTCAACCACGGTATAGGATAATTAGGTAGCGCGGCTAGCGCTGTGAACCCACTACAAATGTGGCGACAATTGATTCAACTTGGATGTGCGAGTGAGACAGAAGAAGGAGGCTATAGTTTCAAGCGCGCGCATCGACATTCCCTCCAATTTTATTAACTGTTCTTGGGTTATGTGCCCAAATTCAATTGTAACCAATTTTGTCTATTTTTAATTGTTACAATGGGCAAAAAGTGTTTTGTGCCAGGTTGTAAAAGCGGTTATGACTCTAAAGAGCAAAAAGTTGCTATATTTAAAGTACCGCAGGACAAAGTGGTTGTGTGGCAAAAGAAAATTCCAAGAAAAGACAAACTTTTGAGTTCTAAAGACTTTGTGTGTGAAAAACATTTTGCGAGTGATTTTGTGATCAGAGAAGTAAAAACTCCTGAATATTCGGTAAGTAAAAATAAGTATGCATGTACTTTATAATGATTACCTAATTTTTCCTTCTCTTAAGAATTAAATTTTATTAAAAAGGACATATCTAATTTAGGTGACTAAAATAATTTGTAGAATCAAAGATTTTAACAAATGACACCGTTTTTTTAAGATTATTTTTTAATTATTTTTTAGTATCCATTACTCTATCCACGATTATCAAAGGATGCTGTGCCGACTCTTTTCCCAAACTGCCCTAATTATTTGTCTAAACAAATAAATAGAAGACGAACAATAAATAGAAACGGTTACCCGGATTCCCCGGATTCAAAACGACATAAATTTCGTCCAGAAGTAAAAGGTAATTTGATTATGTGTATTTATTTATCTATAGTGAGAAACAATTTTAGATTCTGCCAACATTGCAGATAGTAGTTCTTTAACGGGTAAATCTGAAGAAGGGTTATTTGAAAAATTGTGGAACCGCGAAACTAACATAGACCTACCCTCTGATTCGTGGATTTGTCAACGCATAAAAAATCCTTTTGACTTTACGAAGATTATTACAATTTCGGAAATGACCTTTACTAAAGGAAAAGATAATCCTGTACTTGGGAAACAAATCATTGTATCAGCAACAAATATTGCTTCATTTTATGCTTTTGGTGCCTCCGTTAATGTTGGTCCATATTCCGAAAAACAACTAACGTCTTTAGCAGAATTGCAATTATTAATAGAGCAATACAATGAGGTTCATCTTTGTCATGGAAAAATGTTGTCTTCTGAAGCACCTTCAGATTTTAATACTAAAACATATACAAAAGATACATTGCTAAATACGTGGAGACACAGTGGGTGCAAGTATCTAATTATGAACGCCAACTATAAATATTTGTACTGTTCGCTATGTAAAAAAATTGCGCAATGTATTTCCCATTTAAAAAAAAAATCAGAAAAAAAATAAAACCGTAAAAAAAGTAACTTTATTGAAACATCGTTGCTATAATTTTCAAAGGAGGGAAAAGAGATTAAAAGCAAGATATAACAAAATTTGTTCTGAATTAAAACGAGCTCATCACAAACTTCGTCAGCTAAATGAGGAACATTTATATAAAAAAATTGACAACTTAAATTCAGTAGCCCCAGCCCAAAAACTTTTAATCAAAGAATGTATTAGAATTGGCAAATACCATAGAAAATCTTCTAGAAGATACACGTCTGAGTGGCTATTGATGTCTTTTACTTCACATAAGGAGCCCTGCAAGTTATAAATTTTTAAGAAATAATGAAATTTTACCCTTGCCTTGCATTTCCACCGTTCGTGGATATCTCAGAAGGGTAAATCTAAAATGTGGATTAGATGACAATTTCTTTAAAGCGTTTAGACAAAAAATGTCTACAAAAAATTTATATCAAAAGCAAGGAATACTAACCTTTGATGAAATGACAATAAGGGAATCTATAAATTTAAATGTCCGAAATATGAAATTAATTGGAATTCAAGATTTTGGGGAACTAAGTACTTTTACAAAATCAACTGACAAAGTGGCAGATCATGCGTTAGTCTTTATGTTTTGCTCATTAGCAGATAGTGTTAATCAACCTATTGCGGTATATGGCGCAAAAGGTCCTACTAAGGGTACTGTTTTGGCACAATTGATAATGCAAGTTATAAACAAATTGGAAAAATGCGGCGTAAAAATTCAGGGTATAGTGTGTGACGGAGCCACAACCAACAGAAAAATGTGGTCCGAATTTGGAATTTCAGGAAACATTGAACATCCTGTTAATAAGATTATACATCCTTGCGATGATGACCGATATTTGTATTTTTTTTCTGATGCTCCACATCTTATCAAATGTATTAGGAACAAGTTTTTGGACAAAACTAATCTTAAGGTACTTAAAATATGAAATAAATGTGTCAATTTGATCAATTGGGCCACAGTGCGCTGCACAGTCGATCATTGTACATGGATGTACATCCATTTCCAAAAGTGAATTAAAATTTCCGTACCCTTTAGTTTGTTTTTTATTTATTTATTTATGAATTTATAAATACATTTAAGTATGATATATGGCCATTACAATTTTTCAGATTGATACCGGTTTTTTTGTTCACGAATTTTTTGATGATAGTTTTACAAATTAATGTAATTTTATGTTTTTAGACACCAGATGGGCACATTTTTTGGAAACATTATGAAATTTTGTTTCTTTGGACAATAATGTTGAACATAATCTACGAGTGTGTCCCAAGTTAACTTCAGAACATATTAAGCCATCTAACTTATTAAAAATGCGTGTGAAATTAGCGACCCAAATTTTTAGTAATTCCGTTGCAGATGGATTAAAATATTATCTTAAAGAAAACAAAGAATTAGAAAATGCTGGAACTACAATAGCATTTACGAAGAGAATGAACGACATGTTTGACGCTTTGAATCGAAAAAATCCGGCAAGTGGATTAAAAATAGGCAGTAGTGATTTTCTAATTTTACAGGATAATTTATTATATTTAAATGAATGGGAGCAAATGGTTATTGATGGCAAAATTACAAAACATCAATTTTTAAGTCAAAGCACGGCTGAGGGTCTACGCGTAGCAATATTATCAACAACTGAACTTGCCAATTTTCTGTTGCAATGTGGTTTCAAATATGTTTTATCTGGTAAAATGAATCAAGATCCATTAGAGGTAAGTACAGTAGACCATTGACAATCAAATTAGAAATATTGGCATGTGTTAAAATATACGTAGGTACATATAAACTGGACCGTTTCAATAAATTTTCATCTCGAGGAAATATATTTTGAAGAAAAAACTTGTTGATTACGATTGTGAGGGTGAAGTTTAAACCTATAATTATTAACAATTTATTTCCTTAAGATGAAAAATTAATAATAGTAATAGCTAGTTTGTTAGTGTTTTTTTTTATTTATGTAATTACTAGTACCAACATGTAGATTTTAAATCAAGAACATTAGTTTTAAATATGTAAGTTGGGCTCACTTATTAAGCATTCATGTAATACTCGTATTTATTTAGTTTGTAGATGCATGATGTTTTTTATTCAGAAGAAATTTTTATTTCAGAGGGGAAAACCTGAATATAGGAACGTTTATTTTAAAATCAGATTCTGTTTTAGAGATTTTTTGGTGTTATCCGACAAGCTGGAGGAGCAAACGACCATCCTACTTTTACAACATTTTTGCAACTATACAGGATGCTGTCTGTTTATAGTCTCTTAAAACCACCTAAGTTCGGAAATTGTACTGTATCAGATACCGATAATATTCTTAATTTTGAAAGCTTTAAAAACATTTTTTGTAATAAAGAAAAAAACGACAATCATGTGACAAAAATTAAGCATCATGTGGAATCCCTGTTGCAAACTAGAAATCTTGAAGATCCAGATGATTTTGGAGAAAATATGTTTTTCACTGACACAACCTGTGACACTACAGATTGCATTATTTATTACCTTACAGGATATGTTTCAAAAAAGTTATTTACGAAATCAACATGTACTAAATGCAAAAACTTTTTATGTCTTCAAAAAACAGAAATTATTTCGTCGGGAGTTGTTAAATTAACATCAATCAAAGATAGAGGTGGTTTAAAATATTCAAACTGGCACTTATATCATTGTTTTAAAAAACTTGAGTTTACTTTGATGAAACACATACACTCAGTCGACGTTTTTGACGAAACAATTGAAGAGTTTTTTCAAACTTCAAGTGAAGTAATTTTCCCATTTTGTGAGGATCATCAAGAAGATGTAATATCAAAAGCTTTATTGCATTACATAACGATGAGAATTCATCAATATTACAAAACAGGGCAACGCAACCGACCAAAAACAACTGCTAAAAAAAGAAAAGAGTCAAAGCTCCAGAAACAATAAAACCCATTAAAAACACACCTCTTGTATTTTTTTATTTACTTTTGTATAATAAAATATATTTATATTGATTTAATAATTTATTTAAACATTAGTTATGTAAGATATTTAGTCTTTTTAATAATAAATTATTTCCTTGTATTGTTTAAACCTTTTTTTAATGGAAACCCAATGCAACTATCTCGCTGCGTATCGCCTCCCTCAAGCGTACTCTCTCTATGGTCGTCTCACTCGCAAGTTGAACGGATAGTAGCCACATCGGACAGATGAGTTGCGCTACTTAACCTATCTTGTACTGTGCTCTCAACTAAGCACTTGCTCTCAACTAAACCTGCCCAACAGCTTTAACACATCATCTATACACTTTTATTATCAAAATGTCCGTAGCCTCCGCTCGAAGCTAAACGACTTGCACTCTGCACTTGGCTCCTGTGATTTCGACGTCATTGGCTTTACTGAAACATGGCTTTCTTCCGACATCGCAGACAGTGAGCTTTTTACCGAAGATTTTACAGTTTTTCGCTCTGACAGGAATTTTCTATTATGTAACAAATCTAGGGGTGGCGGTGTACTTTTAGCTTTTAAGTTGCCGACTTGCACTATTGTTAATAGTATATTAAAAAACAAGTTTCATAAGATCACTCTTAAAGCACGAATCCAGTTTCAACAATGAGTGGCGTTAGCCACGAGTTTTTTGAAAGAATGAGTGCTTCAAGGTCTTATGAAACGAGTTTTTTATACTAAAGTCGGATCACTTTTGTAATATTGGGAGATTAGAGATTTTTATTCTGTTATATTCGGACCAAGGTTTGTTACTAAATTTGATAGTTGGCAATGCTCTCACTACTGTTATGAAAATTTGAAGTTTATCTTTGGCATTGTCAAAATTAACGAATTTAAAAGAATTAAGCAAGCAGCATCGAACTAGCCCCTTATTCTGTTTGTGTAACCCTATCGAATTGGCATGGGGGCCCGCATTTGCAATCACTGACAAAGGTTATTTTCAATATTATGGCGAAAGAGTTTAAATCAATCTGCGGCTCACAAAACAACGTAAAACACGCCGAAAAGTCTTCAAAAGTCTTCTCTGCTTACTTCTCGCAAGGGTTTTTGTCAATTTCTAACGAACAATAACTAATTATTTATCTAAAATAACTTGTAAGGTAGGTTTAACCGGTCTCCTTTTTTTGTCCGCTCATATTTTCAACACACAAGTTTGTTTGATTAGTTATCCATTAATTTATTTAGGTTTGTTATTACAATCTATTATATTTGATAGTTTTCGTCACTTTTTGACTATTAATATGCTTGAGTGGAGCCGTTTTATGATTCGCTGAATGTCCCTTTTTGGCGCCTAAAAGTGTAAATAATGTACTCAGATATCACTAAAATGACTAAAAAATGCTACTTACTAGCAGAAAACTGAACTGACTTAAAGTATTTTGCAGGATTTCCACTTAAAGAATTCAGTAATTTGACACTGACATATAACGTAACCTATTTTTCAAAGCCTAAATTCGCGGTAAATGACGTAACTTACAATGCCAAAATTTTCAAGTTGATGCGATTTTGTTTAATATTACAAAAGTGATCCGAGTATATTTCTTGTAATTTAACCCCTTTCTGTCGATTTTAAACAAAAATTGTTATTTTAGTCGACTTAGGGATTTTTGTGACGGTTGGTAATATCTCAATTTTAAATGTGAAAAATTGATTTAAAATTTTTGTTTTATTCAAATTCTGCCAAAAAACACTAGTATGAATGATAATGAAGGTAAACTTGCATGAACGCCCCCTGAAATTTCTGAAATTGGCAAAAACACGGTCGCAAATTTGCTTCCTGCCAACCTAAAAATTTCCGTAAAATGTTCCGTGAAATTATGACTATAATGACATCGCGCATGATGACGTTGCGTGCTTTTATGTGGCCACTAAAACATCAAAATGGCGGCAAATTACAAAAAATTAATTTTGATAACTTGTTGTGTATATCTGGTAATATCGATGTACTGGGTTGCAAATGTACTTTGTTTCACTCCGTATATAATTTACATAAGCCCAGATGTTACTAATTCAATTTTTTATTTATTTTTTGGTACATTTGAAACTCATTTACTTGGTAAAAAAATGTTATTGTTTTAGGTGTCTTTAATGCACCCAATTTTATTAATGTTAATAATAATGTTAATTATGCTCTTGACTTTCGCATTCAAAGAATACTCAATTTTATCAGTTATAATAATTTATATCAAAGTAACGAAATTACTAACCATAACGGCCGTTTGCTGGATCTAATTTTTTCTGATAACGTAATCGCTGTACTTAGAGATGAATTACCTTTTGTATCTGAAGACTTACATCATCCCTCCTTATCTTTTGAATTTCCTCTTTCTTGCAAGTCTTCTACTAACAACCTTGCAATAAATAATAAAACCAAGCGCTATCATTTTTAAAAAGCTGATTATTTGAGTTTATATAAAGCTCTTTTGGAAACAAATTGGTCTGTTCTAAACACCTATCATGATGTTAACGTCTGCTGTGAAGCATTTTACAAACATTTATACAATATCCTAGACCGCTTTGTTCCAACTAAGAAAACCAACAAAAAGCTTAACAATTTTCCTTGCTGGTACTCTCCTACACTAATTAAATATCTTAAGCTTAAAGGTAATTATTGCCAAAAATACAAAAAATATCGCAGACCATCTGATCGATTAGAATATAAAAACTTACGCAAACTTACTAAGGGGCAAATTAGTGTTTGTTATGCTGAATATCTTCAAAAGGTACAAAGTTCTCTGACAGAAAACCCACAAGACATTTGGAAGTTTATTCACAATAGAAATAATAAAACTCGTATGCCTAGCTCGGTACACGACTCAAATGGCACTCTTCTAAATTCTCCTGAAAACATTAGTGAAGCTTTTCGTGATTATTTTAATAGTGTTTACTCAACTAGTAGCAATAGTAATACTGCTAACACGTCTAATCATCAATGTAACTCTGATTTAAAATTGCTACATTATCCGTTGCTATTTATAAATAAATTCTCGCGATAAGATATTTCGCTAGCAATAAAAAAGTTACCTAACAAACTTACAAGTGTAAGTGACCTCATACCAAGCTTTATGATTAAAGATTGCTCAAATGCATTTGTTGAACCCCTTGAAATAATATTCAGTCTTATTTTAAAAACCTCAATTTTTCCAGACTTTTGGAAACTGGGTTTAGTTATTCCGGTTTTCAAAGGTGATGACTCTTCTCAGATAAATAATTATAGACCGATATCTATTTTACAAAACTTTTCCAAAGTCTTTGAAATGGGCATATTTAATCGAGCTTATCCAGTAGTATGCAATTATCTTTCTCAACACCAACATGGTTTTATAAAACACAGGTCCACTAATACCAACTTACTTTGTTTTACTCAATACTTAGCTAGCATACTAGACAAAGGGGGTCAGGTTGGCGTTATTTTTACTGATATATCAAAAGCTTTCGATAAACTCGATTTTCACATTTTGTTAAAAAAAACTTGAAATTTTCGGTTTTTCAAATCACCTTATGTCTCTAATGTGGTATTACCTTACAAACCGTAAACTTCATGTCACCTTTAATGGTTTTCGATCAACCTCTTTTTGTTCTACGTCAGGTATTCCTGAAGGATCGAATCATGACGACCATCTTGGATTCGGGACTATAACGACTTGTTGGGTACACTTGACTGTCTCAAGTTAGCTTATGCAGACGACTTGAAAAATTATTCGTCTATTTAAAATATTTCTGATTGCCTTAAACTTCAAAATGATCTTGTAACTCTGTCCGGTTGGTGTGGGCTAAACAAACTCATACTTAATATTACCAAATGTAAAGTTATGTCTTTCACCCGCAAAACGTCACCCGTTACCTTTGATTACATTATTGATAAGATTGTGCTGGAGCGGCCTAAAAATTTTAAAGACCTAGGTGTCATTTTTGAATCTACTTTGTCCTTTGTTAATCACATATCTTTATTGATTTCCTCTAGCTTAAAATCTCTAGGTTTTATCATTCGCAATTGTAAAGAATTTACTAATGAAATTGCCTTAAAAGCATTATACTTTGCATTTATAAGATCGAAACTAGAATACTGTTCTACAATTTGGTCTCCATTATGTGCCTTGCACATTGATAGCCTTGAATCTGTTCAGAGAAAATTCTTAAAATTTCTGTCGCTTAAATGTAGAGGGTTTTACCCGCCTCAAAGTTTTGACCATAACATTCTTTTAGTTAGTTTTCATATGCAAACGCTTAAACTTAGACGTGAACTTTGTGCATTATGCATGGTAGTAAAACTTGTTAGAGGACTAATTGATTCACCGCCCTTACTACACTTACTAAAGTTTAATGTACCCGTTCGTCCTACCCGCCAACATACTTTTTTTTATCTTTCCACTACTCGTACTAATCTTCTGCTAAACTCTTCCCTTTACCAACATGAAATTGTATGGAAAATTAAACCTTGGGTAAATAAATATCACGTCATTAGGTTTCAGCAGCTGAACTCCATAACGCGATAGAAATGAACTTTCCTCGCTTTGCTCTGACGCTATCACCAAACCTACTCCGTAACTACAATCGTACATTTTCGTTGCATCCGATGAAAGCATCGGCTGATAGAACATAGAAACACCTTACAGCTTTGGCTAAATGTTGGTCGTGCGGCGCATGCGCATATTAAAAACTGTGACTGGGTTCATAGTGTACAAAGTTTGGCGGGATATTTAAACAAAATCACAGTTAATGAAGCTGTTTTGTTTTACGCGCCCATTGCATTCGCGCTTTTTCTAACCCTGAATGTTTTTTTACTGTTCTGTTTATTGACAGAAATTAGTGAAATTGAAAACTTAGTAAGGTGTCTGTGGAGAACTTAAATTCATAAATAATGTCGAGGTAAACGGATTATTAATTTTATTAACAAAATATGTTACAACCAGTTGTATTTATGAATTCTAGCACACAGGAGTCGTCCATACAGTGTATACACTGTAAAAAATATTTTCAAACACTATCCAGTAGAAATCGTCACTTGAGAGATATCCATAAAGATAATAGTTTAAACAGTGGAAAACAGTCTCGCATTATGTGTCCTTCTTGTCCTCAAACATCCCATGTATATTTTTCATCCTTTGACCTGTTAAACAAGCATATTCATAATCAGCATGATATAGTAATACAAATTGAAGAACATAAATTTAAATGTAATGAAGAATTTGAAAAATGGAAGGAAAACGTAGAAAAAGAAACAAAGTCGTTTCATTTTTTGAATTCAACATCAAAGAGTACATCTGGCACGGTTTTCTACTACGAATGCCATAGGAGTGACTTGGGAAAATTTGAAAGCAAATGTAAAGTACGGGCACCAAAAGTGAGTGGTAGCATTAAAATACACGGCGTCTGCCCTTCCAGAATAAGAGCTGAGATCCACGATTCAGGCAATGTTTCAGTTAGATATAATACTCCTCACGTGGGTCACACTGAAGAACTTCGTTGTCAGCCCCTTAACTCGTCTGAAAAAAATTGGATTATTAATCAAATAAAACTTGGAGTGTCCTACGATAATATCATAAAAAAAGCCAGGTATACAGAAAAGGAAGAGTGCTCGCGATTAAATTTATTAACAATAAAAGATATTTGTTACTTGGCAGAGACAAATAATCTTAATACTAAACGTAACAAATCAGACATGGTCGCTGTAGAAATGAAAGTTTCTGAATGGAACTGCAACACCACGAACACTGTTTTTCTATTAAAAAAACCTGGGGAAAATCATCACGTATTAGATGTTAATGATTTTGCCTTGGCAATTATGAATCCAGAAATGGAGTATATGCTCAAAACATACGGCCAACGCATTATATGTATGGACGGGACACACGGAACGAATCCATACGATTACGAACTAACAACAGTGCTTGTTTTAGATGATCAAAATATTGGCTATCCCGTCGTATTTTTAATTTCAAATAGAAAGGATACTAGGATTCAAGAAGTTCTCCTAACAGAACTCAAAAATATTATAGGGACACTTATACCAGACTATTTTATGACTGATGACAGTTCCATTTACTGGAATGCCTGGAACCATATAATGGGCTAGTTGCCAAAACGTTTACTTTGTACTTGGCACGTCAAAAAAAAAATTGGATCATCCAAAGTAAATCCAAAATACTAGACCGTGATATATGTAAAAAGGTTCAGCGTGATCTCGACCAAATTCTGAAAGAAACCGAAGAATCAGAGTTTATTAGGTTGAAAGAACAATTGTTCAGATACCTACTGATATCAGGGAAAATGTGTTTTTGCAATATTTAAAAACCTATTATTTTCAAGACAATTCAAGAGAAGCTTCATGGGCTCATTGTTATAGAAAACATGCTGGCATTAATACTAACATGCATTTAGAAGCTTTTCATAAAACGCTAAAATATAAATATTTTTCTGGCAAAACTGTAAGAAGATTAGAAACCTGCTTAGACAAGTTAGACGAGCTGCTACAGGACAAGTCGTGGAAACGAATTTCGTCAATATTACGGCCAATTGCCACTCATCATGGCCATATTGTTAATAAGGCCCACAGGTTGGCAATGACCATGAACTCTGATGCAGTGGCTGAAGAAAATTCGAGATTATTTCTTGTCCATTCCCAATCAAAAATTGATTTCTACCTGGTAGAAATTCTGGAGAATTATTGTAATTGCCGCACTATGAAGTGTCCAATTTGCGACACTTGTGTGCACAAATTAAAGTGTTCTTGCTATGAGGCAACCATAAAAAATAATTTCTGCAAGCACATGCACTTAGTTATCATGTATTTAAAGAGAAAAGGCACTTACACCACTCCTGAGATAGCCGTTAACGACAACACAGAGGGAAATGACAATGAACTCGCAATTGCATTACCATCAACATCACAAGAAGTTCTGTCCGAGGAAGTCAGTCTTCGAATTTTGAATAACTGTGTTAAGGAAGACTCAAATGATTACTCGCAAAAAAAAGAACAATGTAAAAACTTACTAGATTCCATTTTAAATGAGAGCAATTCAGCTTCCGATTATGACAACCTAACGAAAAAACTTATAGAGATAAAGGCTCAATTCCAGACTTCCAAATTGTCTTCAGTTGCTCCAGCGTCTAGAAAAATCAGTAAACAAACATTTTTTCCTTGTAGTAAGAAAATGAAATTGTGAATAAGTTATATATTAACATACGTACCTAATACCTATCTATATTGTTTAACAATAGTAATTTTTTTTCAATAAATTCAGAGACAAAATAAATTTTTGCACTTTTAAAGATTTTACTCATTCTCCCGAGCATGTTTTAAGTCACCAGCACGGTTTACAGAGTCCAATCATATTTTATTTGGCTTGTGTTGCTATCACATGTAAATATAATACAATTTTATTTTGACTTTGGACTTTGACGTTTCAATTGACAGATGTGCAAAAATCTGCTTTGCGCATGCTCCGCACGACCAATATCTAGCCAAAGCTACACCTTACGACTCATTTCTATCATGTTTCTACTTTCTAATCGCTGTGGCTGTGATAAGTTTTTGAGGTTAGAATTTTCAAGATTGTTGTTTTGTAATGGGTAAGTCCAAATCATATCCAAATTATCGTCCAAAGTAACAATAGTCGATGCTTTTTTTCATAATATATTATTACTTTTAGCAGCAGAAAGAGATTTCAAAGCCAGACCAGAACATTGGGCAATATTAATAGAGTGTTTACAATTTAACGCTATACTATTAAATAATAACTTTAATGGTGGTGATGGGGACCACTTTGCTTTTAAAGAAGCATGGGAGGAAGTGGCAACGAAATTAAATAGTATAGGTTATGGCCAGAAATGTGCTGAAAAGTGGCAATTGGCCCTTACGCGTTGGAAGTCAAAAGTCAAAGCCAAAGCTGCTGCTTTGAGGGTTGAACGTATTAAAACAGGAAGTGGAGAGGCAAAAACACAACCACTTACAAATATTGAAGAACGATTAATGGGTCTTATGGGCTGGAAGCACGTAATTGGAGATGGTAACAAAGAATTTGGAGTTTCTAGTGAAGAAGTGAATATAGAAACATTACCTTCTACTTCGACTGAGAATCTGCCTGAGCTTATTCCTTTGAATACAAACACCAACAGTAGAAAACGTAGTTGTGAAACAACGAACATACCGAATAATAAACGAAGGGTCACTCTTTCCTCTGATAAAAAACAAAACTTTGTTAGCATGGCAAAAATGCATAATGAAAATAAAATTATTTTGGAAAATATAAATAAAAACCTAACAGAATTAAATGAGATTTTGAGAGATATTGCAGGAGACTTCACAAAAATTGTTTCACATCATTACACTGACTGAATATTTGACTTTTCACATTCGAAAGTGCGTGCTATTATATTCCTTCAGAAATTATTAAGAACTCGGTAAGTCTATCGAGTTAATAAAACAATTATTATTTAAAATAATTACAGGCAACTGAATTAAATGACTCTGTATGAATTAAAATGGTACCATATCTCAAGTTGACAGTTTAAACAGTGTACACTTCTTGTTATTGCAAGAACACAACAAAATATTAATTTTAATGGGTATGGTTTCGTTTGTATAAACCTGCCAACATTCGTTGTAAGTTTCGATTGATTGGTGAGGTATGTTGTTACATATTTTGTTACAGATATGTAAAATGGTGCTGTCATGTTACTCTTATTTAAATTTGACGAGAAAACTTTCATCACTGTAAAAAAGCCGAAGGAATTCGTTTAATCTACAATCACTTTCGTTTTGTTGTAATACACCATTGTTATTGTTACTACTTATTAATTGTATTCAATAAAAAAATTAAAAGTTACACTGAAGTGTATATTTTTACACAATGTTGTTTTTTATAGTACTTTTGAAATAATTTCTTTATCTGACTGTTCTAGTTGCAGTACTTGTGACCAAACTAACAAATGAACTTTAAGAAATTATATTTGTTATACTACATTTTATGTAAAATATAAATTTATTATAGCCTGCCGCAGTCTTCGACCTTCAGCAAGTACATTTTCTGGGAATAAATAGTGGTGAGGCACAGGATCAGCATCTAAATCTTCAAGAGGTTCTAGCTCGTCATCCAGTGGTATATTTCCACGCACACATATGTTGTGCAACACACAGCATGCATTTACAATGAGGCCAACTTTGTATGGATTATACCTCAGCACTCGTTCTTTTAAAAGACATCTCCATCTCGTTTTCAGAGTATCTGTAAAATCATTAATCTTAAGCCTTTACAAAACCATTCACACAAAATACTAAGTCGCAACACCTATACAGCGTTCGACAGCATTTCTTGTTAGTTTCAGAGCATCATCATATCGTCGTTCTGGAGTCCCTTCAACTGTGTTGGTTATAGGCGTCAAAAGCCATGGTTGCAGGGGGTAGCCACTGTCACCAATAAGCCAATGTCTTCCTTGTCCCCTTCCATATTCTTGTTGTAAATGATCATTTATACGAGACTGTCTCCAAATGAACGAGTCATATGCAGAACCTCCATAGTTCGCATTGACGTTTAAAATAGCTAAATTTGCATCACAAATTACTTGCACATTTTTCGAATGAAATCCTTTCCGATTGAAATAAATGTGTTCATCTTCAGTAGGTTCCAAAGGTGCTATATGCGTGCCATCAACAATACCTATTACGCCTGGGAAGCCAAATTTATCCATAAATTCGGCTTGAATTTGCTGTTTTTGTGCCTCATTTTGTGGAAAGTTTATCCATTGAGGAGCAATTTGTTGTAAGGCATTGGCAACTTCTGTGATTACCTTACTCATTATTTGTTGGCCAATGGCGATGTTATGTTCAGCTCCAATACCTTTCTGATATGAGCCTGTAGTAAAAAATCGCAACGCCGCTAAAATTCGTACATCAATTGATAATTTTGTCCTCCTTTGTCCAGGTGTCATGTGTGGTGTTAGTTCGTGAACTAAATTTAGGTATACTTCTTTGGTTAAGCGAAACATTCTTTTAAACTCGCGGTCAGGTAAATTTAATGGTTCAAATCGACTTCTTAAAAAACATCTTTCGATCTTAAGTTCAGCTTTACGTCGTCTATCTTCTTCTAAATTAATATAATGGCCATAAATCACATTCATACTTGAATTGGTGATTAATTCGTGAACCAAAAACTTTATAACCTCTAAAAGTTGTCAGAAACATTACTATAAACAGTCATCAGAATTCACGAGCTCAAATTTTCCCATTAATCTCACCAAAAATTAGATGTTTCTAGCTTAAGTTATTATGATAGTACATAGAGAAGTTTCTAAATCCGAGTATTTCCGAATTCTACAGAGAGACAGTTGCGTAGTAGCGCACAGCGATTTTCTTTCTTCCTTATTTCTTTTCTATCTTTATTCTCTATGAGTTACAGAGTTCAGCTGCAGTTACCTTAACCAAGTAATTTTTGAACGACTTTGGATGTAATAACACTAAAGTTATCCTAAACAAACTTTTATGAACGGAATCCAGTAGCAGCCGAAAATCTGACCGGCGCCGATATCCGAATCGTGGGCATCCGACAGATAAAATTTTTAGGCAACTGGAAGTTGAACTATGCTTAAATTGGCCAAAACAAAAACGCCATCGGCAACTTACTCCAACAAATCGTGATAATCAGTGGCGGCCAGTGATCATTTGAAGTGCAGACAGGGCTAATAGAAACCGGACCCCCTCCTTCAAATAAAAAAAATCACATATTTAAATTTAAATACCTTTTGCTTTTACTAAAACTAATAAACAGTTTTTTTTTATTTTCTTTAAAAAAAAGCCTTCCGTTTTACACTTCCGAATATTGTACCAGCGCAGCGTACAAGCCTACGCCAGTGCAGCTTGAATATTGCTCAGTGTAATTTTAATTGAAGGTTTTTCAATATTTTTTAGTTCCCAAACCTTTCTTGTAAATTAAAAAGTACAATAATTGAATGTATTCTATTTTCCGCTTTGAATATATTTCTTTAATTTTTTTCAAAATGTAAAATAATAATTGGTATCCAAATTGTTTTTGAAAGCATACACATTTTTTGTATCATCAGTAAACGGAAAAAATATTTGCAGGTGTAGATAGAGTGAAATATTATTATTGTAAGACGAATTTTATTTGAAAAATGCGTTTTTAACCAACATGGGCTAGTCTGTTTAAAACAGCTTCTAATGGCGATTCTGGGCAAGAATAGGAGGTGGGGAGTAATTGATTCAAGATAGCCCACTCGGGCTAGCCCAAGCTGCTCAAGTGAAACGAACGCGCATCCTGCTAGGACTTTAGCGACTAGAGAATAATTTTTTCTAGTAACAATCTCGCAGTGGAGTAATGTAGGACTTTATTTTTGTAAACCACTTGAAATAGAGCTACGGAATAATTGTTGTAAAACTTTGGGACTGCTTTTTAGTAGCCATATAAAAATGTTACTTAAATTATCCAAATTTTACATTTACCATGTGTATTTTATATTCAATTTCTTATAGCGCTTTTGAATTTTTCTATCGCATAGGCACTACCCAAATCAAACATGTAGTCAGGGGTGCTATCTTAATCCCACAGGTACTAAATGATGTGCATGAGGTCAATGACCGCGCACTGAACTATTGGGGATAAAATTCGTCAGTTGAACTTCGTGTGATGACTAATCTAATCTTTTAAAAACCAATTTAGTTGGGCCTGGATGTTTGAAATTTGAGATTTGAGGTCCCATTCTTCTTAGGCCAATTTTCAAATTCCGCATATTTGCCACAAAAGCTTCATTGCAAAACGTCTTGGACACTTGCAGAATACATTTTACGAATAAACTAATGACGATCCAAATTATTAATTTAATTGTTATGACCCACGCAAATGATGTCAACTGCCACAAAATTCCCTAAATTTCGAAATTGAATTTTTTTGCAAAAAAAGATTTTTAGCTATAATTAATTATATTTTGGGGGTAGTGGACAGGTTCACCCCGTAGAAGTAATAATAATTTTGAATTAAATCAAATTGAATTGTCAATAACACATTTGTTTTTTAACAACTATCCAATTTAAACAACATGGGAACAACCCAGGATGTGGAATTCTTTTACTTTTTATATTTAACGCTCCCAAGTACTTAGTACTTTCCTATTTCAAAGGTTGGCGACAACATCTCTCTACGGAGAAACGTATAACACAACACTTGACGAACAAGTACCGTCTTTGTTATTCTCGTTAGCTAAAAGAAGATAGAAAGTGTGACATGCTTAACTCTGACATCAAGAGCGCCATGGAAAAGGCAATGACAGAATTAGATTTCTTGTAAAAAAGTGCCTGAAGGATGTCTTACTATAAAACGTCCAGTTTTCCTAGTTTCTGCTTAAAAAAATAAAAACGAAAATTACAAATTTTTTATTTTTCTCAATAATTCAAAAACTAAATATAACACATCAAATTTTCTTTCAGGTAGTTGTTCAGCATAAAAATGCGCAACTTTGCCCTAATTTAACCGACCTCGTATCTCTTACAATAACTGAGATCCCCATGGTGAAGCTCGAAAAACGAACACCCTGTATATTTATTGAGTGACGTCATTAGAATTTTATGGGGAATGTCCAAACCTTGAATATATCATTTAATATATATATATTTATTATATATATTTATCATTTTTAGTGTTTTTGAATAAAGTTATAATTGAGTAATGTACTACTGGTTGCATTTAAAATTCGCCAGGATCGTAAAGTTTATGCGAATCATCCTGTATGTTTGTGTTTACTCGTTCTATGGTTTACCAACCAATGTGGTATCATATGTAAGATCGAGCAACGCCAGCTTCAAGATCGGATAGGTCACATCGGGAATGGCATTACTACCATGGTTTTGTGTATAATTTTTTTAATCACAATCACATTATTTTTCGTCGAATATTTGCATACAATAAAATTCTGACATGGTTCTAACCTGTCAACTTGATAGTCAAACGTCAAACAATTTTAATTAAAATACAAGAAAATATTTCTACAAAAAAATATTTGGACCAATGAGACAAAATCTAATACGAAAATAGTATATTAAAAGACAAGTTTTGTCTTACAGGTGCAGTTTTTTGATACATTATACCATTGTTTTCGGTGAGAGAAATCATTGGTATAATGTACAATGGTATAAGATAAAATAAGATAAAACTAGATAAAATAAGATAAGATAAAATGTCGTATATCAGTTATATCACACGTGATCGAAATGTCATTATAAAGCTCGTGCGAAGTGTCCCACTCAAGCGCACTCGTGGGTCAAAATTCTCTCTCTCATACAGCGTGTACCAGAACTCGCTCCCCAACGGAAAGGTGCTAGTGGTAACAGAAATGGGGATGACAAAAATGCAAAAAAGTAAGTCTTTTATTCTTCGTTTGGGAGATACAACGGTTTCAAAGTGACCAATCCCAGAAGCTCTCTCCTAGGTGTATTGCATACAGTACATCCGTTACTAAGGAATGAAAAATAACTCTAGTGCACTTTTTTATTGTCCGTTCCACATATTTTTGTTTTCCTAGCAACGTGTTTTGTTCCCGCAGTCCTCCGGAGCAAGGTCTTTTGTGATTGGTTATTTTCAAACGTTCCGGTGGGGAGCGAGTTCTGATACACGCTGTATAATGAATAATGATGCATTACTATCACTTATAATATAATATATTATTTATCCACAATCACATTATAATTAGAGTTTTATCCACACTTGTGAAGCATATAAAGAGACCTATTATCTAACGGAATAATAAAAAAAATAAAATTTAACTTCGATTAATTCAATTTTGTTAATGTGGTGATTGTGGATAAAACGTTGTATTGCATTCGTGTTTACTCATTCTTGCATGGATAAAATGCTTTCTAAACCACTTATACAATAAATGACTATTATATTTCAGCCTCGTCTAGAAAGTAATAACATGTAGTATCTCCATTCCTCGCTGAATCCACAGCATTTTAAAGCATAGAAAAGTAAAATATCCCTAAATCCTCACTCCGTCCTCTGCGCCTGCTCCGTATCTAAGTTCATTCTTCGTTTGCTGTGCTGGACCGCACACACCCGTTTTTACTCGTGTTAGTGAAAAAATTGTGCAACATGCCCAAATCCAAGAAAAGTCGTTCTCAACCATCGAATCCTCCAAGTGAAGACATCAGGGACATGCTACAACGCCTTCAACAACAATTAGACGACTTGAAAAACCAACACCTTTCGACTGCGTCACAGGCAGAGCTCGGTACCAGCGGCGTACAAAATGGCCGACAAGGACACCAGACTACACAGGCCCTGATACACGCGGATGAAAGTAAGTGTCAAACAGTTTTCAGCGAAAAACCACTGTGCTAGTGCATGCACTTCTTACTAGTGTTAGTAACACCACGCTGTCGACATTACGTGCTAGTGAATGCACCTCTTACTAGTGTTAGTAAGGGTCTTGAGTCGGCACAAAGTGCTAGTGAATGCACTCCTTACTAGTGTTAGTAAGAACGCCACTCTTTTACCCAGCGTTGCTGCCGGCGTCACTGAATACACCTCGACCATCTTTGTTGTTCTAGTGGAAGGGATGCCCTTTCTCGATCCAGTTCGGATCTTGAGGAAGAATGTCAGGACATTCTGGAAGGATCTTGCACTCCTCCCTTAGATGTTCAGGTGTAAACGATCTTAGGAGATGATGGACTACCCCAGTCAATCATTACCCCTCCACTCCACAAAGATGTGGTTGACCGTTGGTCAGCAGTTATCAAATCCGGGTTAAAACCGGAAGATCGCCAAAAGTTAATTGAGAAATACCCTCCACCCAGTAATTGTTCTCTAATGAAACCTCCAAAGCTGAATAAGGAAGTTGCAGTTGCGCTCTCGGAAACATATCTCCGTCGAGATCAGCGCCTTGAATTATTACAAGCCCAAATTGGCGCTGGTTTGGCAGCTCTGGGTAAAGTGATAAATCCGTTCCTTGAACAAGAAAGGGGGTACAAGAATTGGGTACATTGGAGGCTTTTTGGCTCTTTGGGAATGACTTAGGAGCACGTGTACAAGCCACAAAATCCATTGAAGCGTCAGGAAAAGAACTAAAACCAAAGCCAGTTGCTAAGTCAAAGAAAATAACTTTCACGACACCGAAGCAGGGAAACTTCCAACGTCCATCCCGTCAAGGAACCCAAGAGACCAGACTGGATGGACGCAGCCAACAACTTCGGACCTTCAAGCAAAACCACAACAATCTGAGAGTATCGCGTCAATCTCAAGCTCGTTCTCAGAGGAGGGAGAACCAACAGAAACCGTATCACCGTTAGGTGAAAACGATAGCCCAGTAGGTAGATTAAGTTACTATGGTCATATGTGGCGCCTCATAACATCTGATTATATATATATATAAATTTATAACATGTTATAAATTTAATTTTATTAGAAGGCCCTTTCAACGTGCTTTTCCAAGAACACCACACTGGTCACCGCTTGAATTAAGCAAATTACAAGAATCTGTCTTAAAATTACTTTCGATAAAAGCTATTAGCAAGGTTGCTTATCATAAAGACCAATTTATCTCAAACGTTTTTCTAGTTCCGAAACCAAATGGATCAAAACGTATGATTTTGAATTTAAAATCCTTCAACAAATTTTTAAGTACAAAACATTTTAAGCTTGAAGATTACAGAACAGTTATCAGACTTACAACGCAAGGTTGTTTTTTTGCTACCATCGATTTGAAAGATGCCTATTTTCTAATTTCTATCAACAAATCCGATAGAAAATTTTTACGTTTTAGAATTAACAATGTTCTATGTCAATTCAATTGTATGCCTTTTGGAGCTAGTTGCGCTCCTTATGTGTTTACAAAATTAATGAAACCTGTTGTGGCTCGTCTTAGAGAACAAGGTTTTCTCTCAGTAATATATTTGGATGATTCTTTGCTTGTGGGTAATACTTACGATCAATGTGTTAAAAATGTCCATAGAACTGTTCAGCTGCTTTCTCAGCTGGGTTTCATAATCAATTGGGAAAAATCGAACCTTGTTCCAAGACAACAATGTAAATATTTGGGATTTCTGTACAATTCGGTTGATATGACAATCTCTTCCAAGAGAGAAGCAGGATAAAATCTCTATGTTTTTAAACAGGTTCACCAGAATCAAAAAATGTAAAATTCGCGATTTTGCTACATTAATAGGTATTTTAATTGCCGCATGTCCTGCCATTCAATATGGATGGGTTTATACTAAGTTATTAGAACGGCAAAAATTTCTGTCATTGCAAAAAACAGCTGGGAACTATGATGCAATAATGCTTATTCCAAAGTCATTGTCTACAGAATTCGAATGGTGGCTTGCGAATATCTCTGCTTTAAATTCTATAAGACCGCGGGTATTTAACGTGAATCTCGACACCTTGCTCCCGAGACAGAATGGCAGTTGAATGATTACGCATTCGAGAATATTTTGTCCTTTTTCCCCAAACCAGAAATCGACCTTTTTGCGTCAAAAAATAACGCTAAATGCAAAACCTTTGTCTCGTGGCTTAGAGATGCTTATGCCGTAGATGCATTTACATTGAATTGGGAAACTTTACACTTTTATGCTTTTCCCCCATTTGCACTTATTCTTCGTGTCTTACAAAAAATCGTTTCTGACAAGGCTCAAGGAATTCTCGTGGTGCTTTATTGGCCCTCTCAGCCTTGGTACCCAGTTTTCACTTTCCTGCTTGTCAAAAAACCACTTATATTGGAACCAAATCCGACTTTACTTTCTTGTTCTGACAGGTTACTACACCCGCTCCACGAGACTCTTACCCTGGTGGCAGGTTTCTTATCACACAGGCCCTAAAAATCCGAAATGTTCCACAATGCTCGATCGAGGTTTGTTTATCGTCTATTTCCGATGCTACACATAAACAATATAATAGTGGATTGCAACTTTGGTGGAAGTTTTGCAATGAGAAAAATGAAGCCATCGCGACAACAAACGTCTCTTTACTTCTTGAATTTTTCACACAACAATTTCAAAGAGGTGTGTCATTTACGTCACTTAATTCATATCGGGCAGCCTTGAGTCAAATCATCGATTCTCATATTATGCAAGACAGGCGCATCTCTCAATTATTTAAGGGTGCAATTAAACTAAGACCTTGTCAACCAAAATATCATTCGACGTGGGACCCATCTATTGTGCTGTCCTGTCTTAAAACACTAGACAATCGCACCATTACGTTAGAGAAGCTAACACACAAATTAGTAACTCTACTGGCATTGACTACTGCCCAAAGGGTTCAGACTTTATCCTTGATTGAGTTAAAAAACATCACAAGATCTGCGGATAATTTTGAAATCAAAATTCCTCAAAGGATAAAAACTTCAGGTCGAAATAGCTTTCAACCCTCACTTTTTCTGCCTTTCTACAAGGAAGAAAGAATTTACGTGGCCTCCACTTTACTAACATACATTGAAAACACGGAGCCCTTTCGTTCCCTTTCGGCACCCACTGATAGGCTTATTCTTACTTTTAAAAAACTTCACCATAAGGCATCCACACAGACAATCAGCCGGTGGATTAAGCAAACATTAAAAAGCAGTGGTGTTGACACTTCTGTGTTTTCAGCGCATAGCACGTGCCATGCTGCTACTTCCGAGGCTTCGCGAAAAGGTATTAATATCGAGACAATTCGCCAAAGAGCTGGTTGGTCAAAAACATCCGCAACTTTTGCTAAATTCTATCAAAGACCAATATCATGTCCCGAAGAATTTGCAGTTGCAATCCTAGACCACTAGTTTTTCGGTTTTCCTTTTCTTAAGAATTACTGTTAAGTTTTCAATTTGTGTTTTTCTTAAAAATTATAATATTTTTCTTTTGTTTTTGTTAGTATTACGAAATCGATGTATACAAGTGTGTATAATAAATTTGTTGCTAATACTTTAAACATCTACATGTTATTATTTTCGAGACGAGGCTGAAATATAATTAACAGATCAAACGCACTTACCTTAAATGAAGTTCGATCGTAATTATATGAAGCCTCGTCGAAGAAAATAATCTCGCCCAAAATGCCCTTTCTTGGGTTCTTTTCTTTTCTCAAGTTACCCAAATATCCCCTTTTTCCATCGCAACAAATTTGAGTTAGCTTTAAACTGAATGAACTTAGGTACGAAGCAGGCGCAGAGGACGGAGTGAGGATTTAGGGATATTTTACTTTTCTATGCTTTAAAATGCTGTGGATCCAGCGACGAATGGAGATACTACATGTTATTATTTTCTTCGACGAGGCTTCATATAATTACGATCGAACTTCACTTAAGGTAAGTTCGTTTGATCAGTTAATTATTCCATCGTCCAGGATAAAATCGTATTTTATGCACTGTTTACTTCATGGTAAACCGGAAGTTTATCGTCTAAAAAAATAAAGTTCACAACCATTGTTGTTTTTTCATTGTTGTTTATAATTGTCAATCAAAATAACTCAGAAATTCAATCGGAATAATGGAAGACGGAATAAAATTTTGTATTGTGCAAGACGATAAAATTCACCATTATCATTTCGAACATATCAGTCAGCTCTTAAAGATAAAATCAAATTTTATGGTCTTGTATAATAAATAAATCTTTTAATCAGCAAATATGTTATAAATAAATAAGATTCATACATATAACCACCGCCTGCTTAATGAAATGTATCAATATCCCGCCATTTCGTAAAAAATGCATTGAAACTGTGATTCCATAATTCCGCGCGTTGTAATGTGTAGTGCGTCAACTTCTGTCGTCAACTGCTAAGAGTATCAAGTTATTAATGAGCTGTCAACAATGCCAATTTTTAAACGCAAGAACAACGAAACACGAGCCAACTAAACAAATAAAAAAAACGGAACTAACAAAAGTTCGACAGCAAGGATACAACAAAACACCATATGTAAGAGATATTTTGAAGTTTTGAAAAACAATTTACCGTCAAGTGCAGGATGTGTCAAATTTCTAAAAGCGAACTGTCTGTCAGCTTTACAATTCGACTATTTATTTTGAATATAAATTCTATCAGTCGTAAGCTGAAAGCTGCAGTGCCATCTCACGGAGAGCTGAGGAACCGCCACAGTTGAATTAAATTTTGACCACAAATCATCAGTGGAGGCTCCTTCTGAAATAAGAATGCCACAGTGTGAAGCAGTCTTCGATAACCACAAAAAGTCACAAAGAAAATCCTTACGGGTTTGCATATGACTAAAGAAGGAAAGGTTAGTATTACTTACACTATTAATAATTTACCTGAAGAAACTGTTACCAGCCATGAATAGAGTTTTGATGGCATACATGTCTTTTTTTTCATTTGTACTGTCACTGTATTACCGTTGTTAAATGAATACAATAATTTTAATTTTAACACAATAGACCTTAGGAAACTTTGGGAGTTTCTGGTGTTCCTTTATTTGGTGGTAAGTTGATTTTTAATATCATAAATAGTGTGTGTTAGAATTTAGTTTAGTTATTTTTAGTTCAGAGAATTTTTGTTTATTTTATTTTCGTATTTTTCCCGCGGTCATGCGCGATCTGCAAAGGGTGATTTTTGTTTTAAGTTGTGGCGCGCGCGTGACCTTGAGTAACATAGAGTTGAGTTTTGCTTCACCACGCACTTTTCGTTCGTTGTTTTCCCGAAAGAAAAAGGCCGGCCGGCGAAGATTCCCAACAAGACGCCAAAAGGTAGGAACATCCCCAAGCTCGCTGCTTCAGTTTTTTTTTGTTTCACATTTCGTATTTCAATTGCCCATACGAATTTAGCCGTGTAGTGTGAACTTTTTTTATGGATTTAGAGGAATCTTTCGGTTTGTTTATCTTTTATTAATTTAGATAGCTTAATTTAGAGCGTAGTACTGAAGATACTAGAGTACTTTTTAATTTCACCTTAAAAATGTAATGCTTTTATTAAACTATAAAAATTAGAGATATAAACTGTAGTGTATTAAGTTTAAGTTCTGACTATATATAAGCAAGGGCTGTGAGGAAGGGGGAAGCAAGGTGAGCGAAGGACAAAACGGACATTCTTGCTTGCCCCGCCGTGTTGTAAGTACTGAGTGAATAAACATTTAGTTGGGGAAAGGGTGTTTCAATTGTAGACATTACATTGGCGACGAGGACGATAAATAACAACCCACAGAAGATAATAGTGAGAAGAAAGTGAAATCGAGGAAAGGTCTGAAGAGGAAGAATTGAAGAAAAGTGAGAAGCACGTGGTCGCGAAAAAGTGAAGGTCAGTGATAATCAGCGGAGAAAAATGCCGGATAGAGAAGGTGACACGGGAGGAGCAGTCCAGACTTCCCAAATGGGACAATTGCGTGAGTTTTCACTCAAACATTCCGACTGGTCCATTTACAAAGCGAGGTTAAATAACTATTTTCTCGCCAACAAAATCACGGAAAATCCCCTGAAGCGAGCGATATTGTTAAACATACTGGATGAGGAAGCATATAAGCTGACATTCGATCTATGTAGTCCGAAGAAGCCGGAAGAAGAATCGTGGGAGGTAATCACGAAGATGCTAGATAAGCATTTAGCGCCACAAAAAGCGGTGTTTGCGGCGAGGTACAAGTTTTATGCGGCAAGAAAAGAGGTGGACGAGACGGTAGCAGAATGGGCGGCAAGAGTCAGAAGTTTGGCGGTACCATGCCAGTTTGAAGGGACAGCTTTGGAGTCAACCTTGAAGGATAAATTCGTTTTTGGATTTGAGATGGGTCCGGTGTTGGAATCGCTGATGGAAAAGGATATCGGAACATCGTTCGAAAAAATGGTGGAAACTGCCACGAATAAAATGGCGGCCTTGGAAATGAAAAGAGAAGTAGGGAACTCGACCGGAAAGGGTGAAGATTTGCATTTCGTAAAATCCAGACAAAAATGGGGAGCCGGTAGCAGCTATCGCCAGAGACAGCAAAGGGACAATCAGCCAGGGACGTCACGGGATCGCCAGTTGAGGTGTCCAGAGTGTGGAAAGAATCACGTTGAAGATAAGTGTTTTCACAAAAATACTTCATGTTTTGTATGTAAAAAGAGAGGTCATTTGGCAGCGTTTTGTAAGAATGTTAAAAGTAAGGCGCATAGTAGGGCAGTTAATTACAAGGTGCAGGACTCAGAGGATAGTAATGCGGACGATGATCAGTCATCATTGTTTAAGATTCAAAGTAACGGAATAGCTCCGCACTATGTAATTTTGAAAATATTAGGCAGTTCGAAGCAGTTTGAAATTGATTCCGGGTCGAGTGTTTCAGTAATTTCGTTAGAGTATTATAAGAAAAAGTTGGCAAGGTTGAAACTGTGTAAATCTGATAAATGTTTGTTATTTTACGACAAGACCAAGGTGAAACCTGTGGGTATGGTAAAAAAGGTGAAGGTCACATACAACGGGGTGGATAACTATTTAGACTTTTATGTTATGGAAAACGGTGGCCCACCGATTGTCGGTCGGGACTTTTTGGAGAAGAATAAAATCAGGTTTACACAGGTAAATTACGTTGGTAAAGGTGATGACAATGTGGTGGACGCACTGAAGGCCGAGTTTGATAAAATCTTTTCAACTGAGTTAGGTTGCTTTAACAAGGGTAAAGTCAGCATTAAATTGAAAAATCCAAACACCGCACCAAAATTTTATCGAGCTCGACCCGTACCATTTGCGATTAGAGGTTTAGTAGAAAAGGAGATTGACCGTTTGTTATCTTTAGGAATCATCACCACGGTTGATTATAGTGCATGGGCAACTCCGGTCGTACCCGTAATCAAATCTGATGGTAGCGTACGTCTATGTGGAGACTACAAGTTAACTGTGAATCCAGAAATAGAAGTGGTACATTATCCTCTTCCTAGAATTGAGGAGTTGTTTGCTCAATTACGAGGAGGTCAGCAATTTATCCCAAGCGTATCAACAAATTGAGTTGGATGAAGCTTCGAGGGAGCTTTTGACAGTTTCCACGCATAAGGGTTTATTTAGAAACAATAGATTGGCATTTGGAGTATCTTCGGCGCCAGGTATGTTTCAAAAATTGATGGAAGGGCTCTTAAGCGGTTTGGACGGGGTGGTAGTGTTTCTGGATGATGTGCTAGTCACAGGCGCTACTAAACAAGAGCATGTACAAAATCTTCGCAAGGTTTTAGGCAGATTTAAAGACGCAGGATTAACGTTACGTTTAAGTAAATGTAAATTTTTCAAAGATAGTGTAACTTATCTAGGGCATTGTATTGATAAGAACGGTTTACGTCCTAAGCGATTAGGGAAACGATGCGTCCGGAAAACGTCAAACAATTACAATCGTTTTTGGGGGCGGTAAACTATTATGGAAAATTTGTAAGAAATTTGACAAAAATATTAAATCCGTTATATGAGTTACTGAGATCGGATAAAGAGTGGTATTGGTCTGACGATTGTGAACAGAGTTTTAATAAAATTAAAGAAATTTTACAATCTGCGGAAGTATTGGTACACTTTGATCCTAAAGTTGAATTACGGTTAACAGTAGATGCATCAGCAGTAGGAGTAGGAGCAGTGCTAAGTCACAAATTTCAATCGGGAATTGAAAGACCAATAGCTTACGCATCCCGAAAATTGTGAGAGGCGGAACAACGATAGTCACAAATCGAACGGGAGGCGTTAGCCATAATTTACGGTGTAACCAAATTTCATCAATACTTGTTCGGCGCGAAATTTAAATTAATTACCGATCATAAACCCCTCTTAGCCATATTTTCGCCCAAGAAGGGAGTTTCGTCAATTGCGGCAAATAGGTTGTGTCGATGGGCAATAACTTTATCGGCGTATAATTACGATATCGAATATTTAAAGTCGGCAGGAAACGGCGCACATTTTTTGTCGAGGCTATCCGGGACAACGCACATAGAGCATCGTAACAATGAGGAGTTTGATTACATAAATTTCTTTTCATCAGAAGTAGCGAGTAAAAAAATTCAAAAAACTACGTTAGAAGATCGGGAATTACAAAAAATTATAAAATTAGTTAAGGAGGGAAATTGGACGAAGAGTTCACTAAATGCGGAAATTAACAATTATAGGTCTTACAATAGTAAAAAGTTCGAGTTGTATTTATATAACGACTGTTTAATGTGGAACCATCGCATAATAATACCGCAAAAGTTACGAAAGCTATATCTAGAAGAGCTTCATTCTATGCATTTAGGAATGGTGAAAATGAAACAAATGGCAAGAAGTTTTTTTTGGTGGCCAAAACTAGACCACGACATTGAATCGTTAGTACAGGAGTGTAGAACTTGTCAACAAGTTAGTCAAAGTTCTCCGAAAAAGGAGTTAACACCCTGGAACTTTCCGAACGAGGTATGGGAACGGATACATGTCGATTTTTTAGTCCCTCTTCGCGGTAAAACATATTTTATTGTATTAGACGCACATAGTACATGGATTGAAGTTTTTGAAATGACAAAAATTACATCATTGGCAACTATTCGAGTATTGCGAAGCCTTTTTGCTAGGTTTGGTTTGCCGAAAACAATGGTAGCAGACAATGGTAGGCAACTAGTTAATGGAATTAATTAACTTTTTAAAAAACAACAGAATTCAGCTTGTGACTAGTCCACCCTGCCATCCCCAGTCAAACGGTGCAGCCGAAAACGCGGTGAAAACTGTCAAACGTTCTCTTAAAAAAGCAATCATTGATGGGAATTACAGTGACACCAATTTGGTTCTTTGCAGATTTTTGTTTGATTATCGAAACGCGGCACATTGTACGACAGGAATTGCACCAGCAGTGTTAATGTTTAATAGACCACTTCGTACAAAATTTGCATTGACAGTACCATTGAATTTAGGAATTATGAGTAAAGTACAACAAGCTTAAAAGAAACAAATAACAAATTTCAGTAGTCATAACAAGATTTCTTTTGAGATTGGGGAAAAAGTTTTAATTAGGAATTATCAGAATGTTAACGATCCTACATTTGTATCAGCTCGTGTTATCAAAAAATTAGATAAATCATTGTACATTGTTAGGGAAGTGGATTCAGGAAAAATCTGTAAACGTCATGCGAATCAAATAAGAAAAATGCGAAACAATTACACTTCTATATTTGGACAAGATGGTACTGTTCCATTAACAACAAACGAGCAATCGCCTGACGAAGAAGAGTTACCTGAAAATCCACCCACACCTGAGCTATCATTTGAACAGGAAAATAATACAGTTTCACCAGGTGGGGAATTTTCAGTGAACTTGAGGGGCAGAGGCAATATTAAACCCCCTAAGAGATTTACATTTTCTCAATATGAAAATAAAAAATAAATTGCCGAAGGGGGGAGGAGTGTAGTGTATTAAGTTTAAGTTCTGACTATATATAAGCAAGGGCTGTGAGGAAGGGGGAAGCAAGGTGAGCGAAGGACAAAACGGACACTCTTGCTTGCCCCGCCGTGTTGTAAGTACTGAGTGAATAAACATTTAGTTGGGGAAAGGGTGTTTCAATTGAAGACATCACATAAACATTATCTGCTTTTTTTACGTTATACACCGTGGCCCACAACTCATTCCCCACCGGAAATGTGCTGGTGGTAACAGCAATGGAGATGACAAAAATGCAAAAAAGTAGGTCTTTTATTCTTCGTTTGGGAGATAAAAAGGTTTCAAAGTGACCAATCCCAGAAGCTCCCTCCCAGGTGTAGTGCGTATAGTAGATGCGTTGCTAAGAAATGAAAAATATTTCAAGTGCACACTTTTATAATCCGTTCTACCTATTTTTGGTTTCTTAGCAACGTGTTTTATTCCCGTAATCCTCCGGAACAAGGCCTTTGGTGATTGGCTACTTTGAAACGATCTTATCTCCCAAACGCAGAGTTAAATTATTTTGTAAAGAAACTTTTGATTCAGAATTACCTAAACTATATGCACTTTTCCGGGGGGGGGGGGGGCGAGTTGTGGGCCACTCTGTAGAAGCTTAATTTTAAAATATTTCGTTAATTCGTACTTTTACAAAAGTTATTATTTATTTATTTATTATCATCAGAGCTTCCCAGCATGCTTTCTCGGTACCACATTTTTCGCAAATTGGCAAGGACTTACTCTTTAAGAGTATAATGGAGTAGGCTTGTTCTTGAGGTTTATTGTAATTTAAAATAATGTAAATAAACTTTAAACAGTGCGTTATTGGAACGTGCGGAACCTGTGAAACACTTTAACTTCCTAATAAAGCAAAAATTCCCATATGCTACTACAAATGGTTATTAAGATTTTATTTTGTGATTTGTTACAGTTGAGGTTATGTTCTCGGTCTGAACGTTTTAATTTTTCATTTGGTTTGTAGTTTTATATTGCAAGTAATGAAATACGAAAAACAAGCAACACCTTGGATGGAAAATCGTTTTACGGTGTGAAAAAGACTAGGAATACTTCTTATGGGAAATTAAGGACCACTCAAATTGGATAATTTTTGCTGCGTCTCAAAAAGCTGAACAATTCATATCATTGCGCCAAACGTGTAGCTTGATTAGGAACGCCAAAAATCGTGATTGAATTTAAATTATTCCTATTGTTGGAGATATTTAACTTCTGTCAGCTTAAATCCCTATATCCATAAAAGTGGTATTTCTCTATACCTGAACACCAATCCAGCAATTGTAGTTATACTGCATGTTGTAAATCTCCAAGATATACAAGCTCTTTGTACACACCGAAAAGCGGCCCCAATGCTTTTCTTATGGGACAAATCTTCACTTTGATTGCTATTTCCGACGTTCCTAATTAAGCTACACGTTTGGCGCAATGATATGATTTATTCAGGTTTTTGAGACGCATAGACTAACATAAAAATTATCCAATTTGAGTGGTCCTTAATTTCCCATGAGAAGTGTGCCTAGTCCTTTCTGTGGTGTATTCTCAGATGATGTGATGGCTAGGATGACTCATGCCAGGTCATGTACTGTTTCTTTCAACACAAAATCGTGTGTTTTACTATGATCATCAAGAAATAATCAAATTTTACTTTAAATTAAATGAAATTGACATTAAATGTGAAAGCATTCACAGCTATGTCATTTGTAGTGCATTGTTTCCAAGGTAATGGTAGGCTCAAAATTCATACTTCTTAAAAGCTTTTATTTAGCTCACAATGTTATCTTTCTGTCTGCTATTTTTTCGGAGCCAAATTTGAAAGGGTTCCTGTTGTCCCACTGAAGTGAAATTCGGCATACTTACATAATCTGCGTGATAATGCATTCCCATGTAGCTAATTACCTCCTAAAGGGGTTAAATGGGGTTTTGAAGTTTTAGGTTATGTTTACAAAGGGGTTCTCGATTTGTAGTACATACCGTAACTTATACCGACATAGACGGTATGTTGGTCATTTCGACGTCACGGTAGATGCACAGTGTAATTACAATAAATCTATGCAATAAATAATGACTAAAAAGCAAAAAATAAAAATATATAAAAAAATGTTTTTTAAAAAAAGCTTTTATTTAAAAGATGCACTAAAAAGTAAAAAATAATGTATTTCAATCACAGGAGAATATTTTCTCTTACAGGTTAAAATTCTAAAAATTATAAAAGCTTTGGGAGTTAAAACTACGGCATTACAGAATCACTTTGTTCAGTTGACAAATCCCAAAGCTTTTATAAATTTTAGAAAATATTCTCCTGTGATTGAAATACATTATTTTTTACTTTTTGGTGCATCTTTTTTATTATTATAATATATTTTTATTGATTTTGCAGCGCGGTGTAGAGTTTTCTTTAAACCCAAATAACTCGAGAAATGTACATTTTGGCGATATGAAACAAGAGTACCTTTTTTATGAAAAAATGATTGGGCTTTTGATTTTTGGCATCAAAAATACGTATTAATAGGACGAAAAATTGAGTTATGACCTAAAAACTAGAAGGGCCCCCTTGTCACCGAAAATGTATAGCTTTGACAAGACTTCCGTTTACATCATATCAAAGAGCGTCTTTTTGTCTCTTGACGTGCAAAGTTTCATAATAATCGGATAAACGATAACAAAAATATTTCCAAAAAATGATTTTTACATACCGATTTTTGATTAGCTGTAATTTTCCTATATTTTGAGGTGGGTCAGTAAATACTGTCCTATCTATTATCATTAGTAGAGGGTTATTCGTGGTTAAAATTATGCCAGATGTTTTTGAATCACCCGATATAAAAGTGTTTCCAATAATGGACAGAATACTACTTCTTGTTGGATTTCCTTGGCGTGGAATGGTTAACAAAAACAACGATTAAAATCCCTTTGTTTGTTTGTTGTTTTTGTTAACCATTCCACGCCAAGGAAATCCAACAAGAAGTAGAAGATGGGTACCAGGTCAACGGATTACAACCAGTATTTTAAGGTAAGCACTATTATTAAGTTAATTTGTGAGGATATTAGATTTCTGAAAACATGTAAACACCATTCTGTTTTTCCAAATTTCATGCATGTTAAAATTTCCAATAATTGTAAATATAAAAAAAAGACAGGATACTATTATTCTGTTATCACTGGTACATTGTAACTCTCAACAGAAGAAAAACATGTACAAGGGAACTTTTTTAGAAATGGTTCCTAGAAAGTTTTCTTCCAAACATTGCCCCAAATACCGTCACGCTAGCTACGGACCATCCTGTGATAACTGGTAACTCATAGAATATCAAATACTGGTAGTCGCGCAGAAAATATCGTAAATTTTCTTTACAGTAAGAAGATATATTTACGTTTTTGTTTTCGTCCAATTTTATTTATTGTGTGAATTGTTTTTGGGACAGCTTGGACAGGTTTATGAATAAAAGTCTTGTTTTGTCAACGTTTCTTGTTTTTTCAGTGTAATTTAATATAATAGTAGGTGTAACCTTAGACATAATTTGCCCCCCCCCCCTCACACACACCCAGTTTGCTATAGTCCTGAAGAAGCCGACAAATAAAAAACCGGCGAAACGTTGACAAAACAAGACTTTTATTCATAAACCTGTCCAAGCTGTCCCAAAAACAATTCACAAAGAAGATGTACTTTTTGAAGAAAATTACATAAAAAACAGTAATCAATAATAACATTTATTCCATCGTCAAGGATAAAATACTATTTTATTTATACCGATTATTTCGGTAAAACGGATTTTTGTCGTCTAGAAAAATAAAGTTCACAACCACTGTTCTTTTTCTGTTTTTGACGTTTTTTTATTGTTGCATGATTTTTTTGACGTTTATAATTGTCAATCAAAATAACTCAGTAATCCAATCAACATAATGGAGGACGGAATAAAATCCAGTCAAAAATAACGCTGCTTTTATTACAAAATAATGCAAATTAGAAGTGAACTGAGTGTTGTTTACTTAATGAATACTGTAGTGCCTGTAAAACTGGTTGCTCCCACGTAGTAGTTGTGCAGTTTTTAAGAATCTAAGGACCGGTTTGTAGAAGCGTAATTAATTTAATCTACAATTAAGGTAGTTGGTGCCTAATTTCACTTTCTTAAGATTTTTTTTAACTTTAACAGATTATTGTTCAAAGAATTTCGCATCGAATGGTGCAAAAATAAAAAAGATCGACCGTCCAGTTTTGAAGATATTCAATTTCAAAAACTGAGTTTTTGACTCTCTTTTACATTGCGGCATATAGAGAATCGGTTTTTTTTACGTTTTTTGGTATAACTAACAAACCCTTCTTAAGATTTTTATAAAAAACTAAATCAACATTCAACGAAATCAATCAACGATGAGAAATTTGCCTCTCTGGAGCAGTGTAAGGGACACACTAAAATAGAACTGGCAACACAGCACATCTGTAAAACCGCTAAAAATGAATTTTGAACCAGCTAAAAACAAAAATGAATATTCCGACACAGAATTTGTTACTTTAGGCCTGTCTTCGGACTAGTTATGTTGTAAACATATTAAAAGTCGCTGTTCCTACGAGGTGAGCGTGCCACAGAGGCCACCAAGAAGATGTCATTGCATGGTTTTTCGTTTATATTTCGAAAACAGGACGTGTTTATAGTAAAACCCCTACAATTTTTAACCGTTTATTGAAGGCTTTTGCCTAATAATTCTTCCTTTGTAATGTAATTATTAGACACATTTGACATTTTCAATCGGAACCTGGACAGTGTTGTCGCATTTTGTCGTGATTGGCTAGGGGTCTAATTTCAAGTTGACTTACGACCGGCGCAAATCGGTATTGATATAGCAACGACGCAAATCTAGCAATCTCATTGGTTACTGCTATGCAACTGCGACCCACGCAACTTTGCGACCCAACTTGAAATCAGCCCCTAGGACAGTACATTCCCAGCAAAAATTTTTGGGTTGGTTTCTGTGGATACTACACACTGTTCCATATACTCTGTTGCCAGTGGCGGCTGGTAAAATTTTTAAGAAACGGTTCTGCAAAAATTCTAAAACCTGTGGTAGATAGATGTAAAATATTTCGGCACACTGTCTTCTTATATAAACCCTTCTAAGTATCTGTTTACACGGTTACAGAGAGTTAAGACACTAATTATAATGAGTAACAAAAAGGAAAAAGCTTAACCATATTCGCAAACATTCCTGGTTTCATGATTTTCGTATCTGGATCTGATCGGAGCTGCACGCTAGACAGAACCGCTGCCCCTACCAAAATCTGACGATTTACATTTAAAAGTGCTTAAAACTACCTTCTTTTCATATGGACATTTAGTACAGAACGGAGCGGAGAACCGGTGAACGTAGTTTTGAGCCACCACAGTGGAAATTCATAGTTTTATTTTTTTGCTCAATTACATCATTAACAAATTTTAATCTTTGCCAAAAAATTTTGTACATGGAAACAATAAATACTATACGTATAATATGTACTATATAGTACATCTTTAGCTATACTTAGTTTTTTAATTTCTCTTCAAAAAGTTAGCGGTTCTGCAGCTCCGCAACTCCTATTGAATAACCGCCCCTGTATGTTGCGCTAACTTTTTACTCTGAATGTCTGACCCCAACTACTTTAAATGCGTGATTAACTTATCACGTGACCAAATTGAACCAATTTGATTAGTCTATTCGCGCTGTTAACTTTTAACAGCGCGATTAACTTTATAATTGAACCTTCTATAAACCGGCCTGTGGAGACCGGTGAATTAGTTACGTTACCCAATCATTTATTATCTTTACGCATTGAGTTTTTGTGCGATTAAAATGTAAAAAGTCAGTCACGTATGTATCGACGCCGAGAGCGGGTGTGATAAATAAACACTAACAAGATAACTGTCTTTAATTGATGCCCAGGTCACCACAAATTGGCGACGAGGTAAATATACTTATTTGCAATTACTAAAAACAAAAACTGAGTGGTCAAATCCCACAAGAGCAGCCGATTAAATTCAGCTGAAGCAGCCGATTAAATTCAGCTGAGAGTCAAAAGGGTAGATTAAATTGTACCATAGCAGCCGATCAAATTCAGCTGAGAGTTGAAAGGGTGGATTAAATTCTACCAAAGTAGCCGACTAAATTCGGTTGAGAAAGTAAAGATTGGATTAAATTCTACCAGAGGGGCGGATTAAATTCTGCTAGAGAGAGAAACTGCCCCGCTATCCACATGAAATGTCATCATTGCGGTCGCGTGGGCCATTTTGCTAGAAAGTGTAGAGCAAGAAGAAACAAATATATTTCAAGTCAAAACACGTCTGTTTCTCGCCGTAATACTAGATCAACAAGCACAAAAAGAATAAACTACACTAACGAAACACTGGATCCCGAGAATGGACCCCCCACCGAAGAAATTGAAAATTTTGAATGCTTCAAAATTAAAAATTCAATAACTTCACTAGAAAATACAAGAGACGACATGATCCAAGCGACAGCAGGAGGCATATGCATAAACATGCTTATTGATTCAGGAGTTTCTTTCAATATTATTAGTGAAGAAGATTGGTGGACCCTTACTCAAAATAACGTTGGCACGTTGGACGTTCAGTACGACGTTAAAACAAACCTACGATCATATGCTGCAACAGAACCACTTAGCATTAAATGCAAATTCACGGCACCTATAAGCGTGAAGGACGGACAAAAACGCATCGAATCGTTTATGGTAGTTGAAAACGGAACTGCATCCCTACTGAGCAAACAAACCACAATTTCGGTAGGCATTTTAAAATTTGGCTTATGCGAAAAAATCAACCAACTCCAGGTAGCCAGTCTCTTCCCAAAAGTTCGTGGGGTTAAGGTAAAACTGACCATCGATCCAATGATAAAACCAGTGCAACAACCAGTACGGAGGGTTCCGATTGCGGTAGAAGCCAGAGTAGAGAAGAAATTAGACGAAGCACTTGCCAGCGATATTATAGAAAGAGTAAAAGGGAAATGTCCCTGGATTTCCCCTACGGTGATAGTCTTCAAGCCTGATGGCGACACAAGAATTTGCGTAGATATGAGACGAGCCAATGAGGCCATACTGAGAGAAAAACTTTCCAGTACCTATTTTTGATAAAATAAATAAATATAATATTTATTTATTTTTGATAACATCATGACAAAGATGAGAGGGGCCCTCTACTTTTCACCCTTAGACTTGAGTAGGATATATGCGCCGATGTCGTCACAAATCCCACCTTAACTCTCACGTTAGATGTCGCTGCACTCTGCAAGCTTCCCGCCAATCCCGCTAGATGTCGCTGCCGTCGGCAGCCTATCAAAGATGGCGCTGCCGTCGGCAGCCAATCAAAGATGGCGCTGGCCTCCATATATTTTTTTTTTCAAACTTCCCGCCATTAAATGGCCGACGCACACCCCCCGCCGGTTTTCGAATATGCAACCAAGAATACAAGTAGGTGCTTTTTGGGGTTGTGAAATTTTGAATACATGATTTTTGAAATATGCAATTTTGAATACATGTTTTTTAAAGTTGACAGTTCTGAATATATGCTTTTGTGGATTATTAAATAATGCAACAACTTTGGTTAGACGATTACGCAAGTATGATTATTGTAGTATATTTAGAAAAATAGCGCTTGTCAGTAATAAAGGAAACTCATTGGTCGAGGTTCAAATCCTGATTAGGATTTTTTTTTCAGAAAAAAAAAAACAATAATATGCAGCATATCATGTATTTATAAAATAATATATTACATTAATAAGAATATTTTTAATATAATATTAAAACAAAATAACATACAATATATCATATATAATTCGGTTCATGTTTTCAGATGTGAAACTAAATACTTAATCTTCTCTCCCCCCAAAAAAATGTACTTAATTAAACAACCAATCAAAACACAATTAATTTTTCAGTTTTAGTAACTTTAGTGATCTAGTATTTATTTGTATGTAAATTTTATTGGTTGGTTATTCTGTACTTAAAATTTAAAAATTACAAAAATGTAAAAATAGCGAGGCAGGAAAAATAAGGGAAAAGGAATTTACAAATAAAAACAAATTTAAACTAGTTTCATTTATAAAGTTTATTTTTACAAGAACATAAGTTTATATAATACAAAAGTATATAAAACTACATCATACATTATTATGATTAGAAACATCATAATTCCCACTAATAAAACGATATATCAAAGAATATAGAATTACATTAGATATTGTTGCACCTAATAACATTGTAACTCCTACTATTACACAAATTAAAAAATAGGTAAAATGTTGGTTATTTAATAAATTATTAGCTTTAATTATATTTTCAATTGTATTAAATCTTTTTAAAAATTCATCATAATTTGATAACTTATTTTTAGTTAGTATAGAAGATACAGATACATTTTTATACTGAATTTGAGAACTTAACATGATATCGATTTTGTCATTTTTAAGTAAGTATTTCCAATCCGTGTCATGATATTGTCTGTTTTTAAAAACCAGTCGTAATTTGTAAGGAATTACAAAAGATGCAAGAATAGTATATCATTATACGAGTTGTACAAGACAATCCATTGTCGAACGAGAGGGTTTGGAACACGACGAGTTTGACAAGATGTCTTGTACAACGAGTGTAATATGCTATTTTTTCTATTTCGCCTTTATTTATTGAAATTTTTTGTTTAAAATCATTTAAATAATGACCTAGTAACTTTTGAGATTTTGGGTTGGTAATGACGTATGGGATGAAATGCAAATACAGTATAATAGATATATACGGAGAACGTACCACCTCGGCCATGTAAATGAAGTGAAGCAAACATCCCTATGAGTGAGAAAGAGAAAGTAGATGATTTTCTATTTTTGTATGCTGCTTGTACGGAATGCGCATGAGCGACTAAGAGAAGAGGGAAACAATTTGAATTCAAGTTTACCTACAAACCTCGCATTTACTTTTTACGTTCCAATACCTTATTTATTGACGCTACAATTATCAAAGTATAAATTCAGCTATTAGCTGTTTCAAAACTATGTAAACGCCAATGTCGTATTTTACCAAATGCTGACGCCCTTGTTTCATACATATGACAGACGACAGATTGTGTCACTACTGTTTCTAACAAATGTCCCTAGCTGCACTCGACACAGAGAGGCCAATCAAATGCTTGCTTTTTGATTCTGCGTACTTTTAGTCGTTGCATTTTAAGGATGGAACATATACCTGTTCTTTTCTATATCTTTGCGTCAAGGGATATGCCTTGTTCTCCGTATATACTATTATAATGTATTTGATGAAATGACAGTTTATTGAAAATAAATTAAAAATTTCAAATCTTATTGCATTGTACTGCATATTTGATAGTTTTCTCGTTACTTCGTTTAATTAAATATGGATTCTGATGGATGTTGTGCACTCCTTCCGAGCTGAGAGACATCGTAAACACTGCTGTGAGTAAATTATTCCCGACGAAGTGCAGCTGACCACCCGGCTACGCTGTGAGTTTGACGATGACTACAGTCACGCGATCGCATTCAGTAACCAAAGGGATATTCTTTTGGGCCAAACACAAGATAACCAAGTTAACTATCTAATACTTACGTTAAATCCGACCAAATTCTGTAGCATTTCTGTTGTACGACATTGAATACAAAAATTGGGAGGTTTGCGGTTTGACAGAACTGACAGAAATTCATTACCAATCATGAACAAAAAAGCTACTATTTCAATGAGACAAAATTTCATTTTGTGTAACTGTTTCCCATGACAACAGTTGCACAAAATTGCATTTTGTGTATGCGAAATAGAAAAATTCCGTTGTAACTGTTTGGCTCACCACATCCGTTTCATTGTTGTTGAGTAGGTGGTAATTTGGGATTTTCATTTGATACACTATACTTGATGAAGTTTGATTTTGATGAAGTTCGTACCAGTTTGTAGGCCATGTAGAATTTAATTTATTGAAACAAATGTATGATTCGACGAGATCCTTGGTTGGAGGATGGTAATAAATTGTTACAAGACTTTTTCAAAATGAATTTATTTTTGGAGAATTTTTATAATACAAATCAAGAGCACACAACCACCGTGTCGCCGTTGCTTCGATACTGCTGCCGCGCCGTCTCACCGCTCATCGCCTGGTTGTTGTGTTGCACCTCTCCGCCTTTGTCACTAATCGTCCAGCCTTCCAAACTAATGTTCTGGGTGCAAAATTTGTGATGAGGATTTTGTTGTCGTCTCGGTATTTTAGCACGCCACCGGGTATCGCCACCATGTCGTCCTTACTTTGGAACGTCACAGGAGCCATCGAAACGATTTCACCTATTTCGCAATCGGTTATTGTGACGCCCATTTGGAGTGACAGCCCCGCCGGAATGACTGTATCTTCTTTCACGAGGATTCGTGGCCTTGGTCGATCCGTCTCCAGGGTTAAGTTCTTAAAGATGTCAAAAACATCTTCGTCCCTGATGACGCATGCTTTATCGCCTCTCACTACAAGTGTTACTCCAGAGGTACCAAATGCTGGTTGTCCCAAGATGAGCTCGATTCGCCCGAGATCACACTTGGTTATCAACGCCGTGATATTGAGTGTTACCTCATCAACCTTAAGGTCAAATGTCACCTCGCCAATCGCTACGCCTTGCCCGCCTGCAAACCTCTGTAGTACCCATTCGCCTGGTTTTACATTCAGATTACGCCCTTGCGCCCAAGACCACGCCAAAATGTTATGTTCACTCCCGGTGTCAATGTAAACACGAATTTGCGCGCCGCATGCCGTGCCCATCTTTTTATAAGTGTTCTCTAACCCTAATTGCAAAATTCTCACCTGTGGGTTCCCTTGACCTTTCACCGCCGTGGAGTCTGTTTGGGGAATACAAGTTGACGCCTCATGACCCGGCCTCCCACACTTTCGACATCTCTCCCTCCTGTCGTAAGGGCACTCTCGACTCTTGTGGGTACCGTATCGCTGACAGTTGTAACAACGAATTAACGCGGACTTCGCCTTTGTTGTTGCTACTGGTTGTTCCAATCGCCGTTTCATCGCCTGGCTGGAGGACTCACGCCGTGTCACCCCTTCAGCCTTTGTCGTCGCCCCACGATATTCGTAAAATTCCAGTCCCACAAGAAAGTTGTTATACAGCGCTTCTGGGGTGGTACTTCTAGTCGCGTACGCATTTGCACGAAGCTCCTTCGGCAGCCCCCTTATGATCACAGCGACAGCATTTTCGCCAGAAATGCCAACTCTGTCGCATAGCGGCAATTTCTCGTGGTAGTACTTCGTCATTACCTCTCCTGGTAACTTTTGACGTTGTACTAATTCTTCGAGCGTAATAGCAAAGTCCTGTCGCCGTGGAAACGCCATTCGTAGTCTCGCCTTCCAGGAATCCCAGGTCAAATTGTATTCGCCTAAATGATTGAACCATGCCTTCGCCGCCCCCATCAACCGTGATTGCATAATGCCCGCCTTTTCCAATTCTGACCACCTGTGAACCTGCCCCAGCTGGTCAATTTTTGCGAGCCACCTCTCGATATTGCAATCAGCATCATCTGGGTCAAAATAGTCGACAATTTCTGCCCCAATTTTCCAACTTCGCACCGTAGAGCAATCAGAACCAGTCGCCGGCGATTGTTGTGTCGACGCGCCCACCTCGGCTATCCTATTGCGTAAAGTCACCCCCGCCCCCTCTGTACCCCCCGCCTGGGTATCAGTAATTTCGCCTAAAATTAGTGCCGCCTGCCTATTTACCACTTTTTCGATTTGAGATTTTAACTCCGATCCCAACAATTGCTCCAGGGTACGCGCAATTGGATCATCCAAGGTCTCTGACGTCACCTGGGTTGTCGCCGAAATCGTCCTTGGGGCCGCCTCCTCCAAATCGATGTCTTCGTCCATCGTCAAAGTAATTCCCTCTTCGTCGCCTCTTTGCTCTTCAGACATTTTTGAAGCACTTTTCGCCGAAATTCGTCTTGCCACACCCAAAGTGACAATCGACTTTTCTTATCGCCGTTTTTTGCGCTGACGTTTTTCGCCCAAGCAAGTCCTTGAAGCTAATTTTGCCGCACTTTCAATAACACCACTCAAATTTCACCAACTAGCACGTGAAATTATCCCACTTCTGATTTGTTACAAGACTTTTTCAAAATGAATTTATTTTTGGAGAATTTTTATAATACAAATCAAGAGCACACAACCACCGTGTCGCCGTTGCTTCGATACTGCTGCCGCGCCGTCTCACCGCTCATCGCCTGGTTGTTGTGTCTGTCGCCCCGCCTTGATTCTCACCGTGTCCTTAATCAGCGCCTGGCTGATTTTGGTCGTAACAAAATATAAACTATGTTTTGAAACAATGTTCCAAAAACAATTAGAAAATTCGGATTCATCTTCACTCTTTGTTTGCAATGTTTGCACTCTTACAAAGAAAACACGATTCAGCTGATGGTGGTGGTCTGTCGTTCACATCTACATCAGCACTGTTCCAAACAGGGTAACGCGCTCTTTATATTATCGTCATCTTGATAAAACTCTGGCATTAAAAATTTCTCTGTTTCTTTTCTCGGCTTGATGGCACTTCCATATGTGCCGACTAAGTCTATACCATAGCACTTTATGTTTGGGGTCGTATGGACATACGACAATTTCGTCTAAATTATAAAACACAAAAATAATTTCAAACTAAACAACTAAAAAATGATTAAACTTACCCGGAGTATTGTAAATAGAGGGTTTACGTATTGCTTCCATTTTTCATTTTAAAAAATAAACTTGGAGGGTGACTAATATCGAAAATGATGTCTTCTAACAATTGTTGTAACCTTTTTACAGCAGAATTTAAGTCATGTGATTTCGGTAAATTGTCCATTGTTTACGTCCTTATATTTGTCGGATTATGCTAATTACAATTTTAACTTCCGCTTCGTTTGGAGGTTTCGAAAGAGTGGAGCCTTTGTCTGGTTCTTCAATAAGAGTATATTCCTTTGTAGTAGTTTTTTCTTGGGCGGATAATCTAGCTGCACAAAGTCGACGACAAGAACGTTGTAAATGACGATTTAAACTGAATTTACGTGTAAAGTCTTTACAACATTGATCGCACTTAAACATCAGTCACTATCAAGGGATAAATAACTTAGAAAGAAAATCTAAAAGAAAAAAGAGTACTAATAATGAAACAGTAATAAAAAATAGCACTTACATTATACGTCATTTCGCTTTGGCTAATAGCAGCAGACTAGTTTTAGACGACGAGCAGTAATTGATATTAAAAGTTAAAAATAATGTAAAGCGCATAATCTATTTAAGAGATAACAAATTTATAAAACGGATGTTGCGGTTACATCGAAAAATAAATCATTATTTGTTAAATAATTCCTCTAACAATTCCACTTAAAGGTGTGTAATCAATAACTTTATCTTATACAATTATACAAATAGCACGAGTTCTTTCGGGAAAATTCTCGTTACTTTCAAATTCAATTTTAACATCAATTGTGGATGACTTAAGTGATTCATCATGTTTTGAGCAATCTACGATAAATAAAGCTCTACTTGCAAATATTGTATAATTATTTATAATACTTGACAGGCTGTGTTGACTAAGAGGTTTGGAAAGATCAACGTATGCTTGATAAGCCTCAAGATACTGATTTTATTCAAAATTAAGATTATATGCTTCATGTGGATACATCTGTGAGCCCAACCATACACGAAAGTTTCTCAAGTTTATGTGATTAAATTTTGAGTTATCTTTTTTTTCATTGTCTTTAATATCTGTTTGAAATGCTAAAATAACGTATCTTGGACTCTCTATGTTTGTCGATGTTTTAATACTCCAAACTTCTTTCCTAGTACCTGTACTTAGTGCAGGTAACTCATACAATTCCCATTTACGAAAGCAATAGTTATGGGCTCATCTGATTTCATCCGTTGAAGTAATTGAAGTTTTAGTTTATCGTTTGGAAAAATATGTTTTACTTTTAAATTGATGTTATTAATTTTCACAGCTGCTTTCTTTTCTCCATTGATAACCACGTAAGAGTTCTTATCAGTACGACTACGCACGAGTCTTATCTTATGACGTCCAATCATGACGTGTTTGTAATCGCGGAATATCCCAAACAAAAAACTTAATGGTATTCTAAACCAAATTTTTTTATTATTTCTGTCCATTGTCTGAATGTCATTTCCGGATGAGTTCCATCCCGCCAACATCAAGCCTTTACATTCGTCTTCGTTATAACAAATATATCCTCGAACTGATGATAAAGTTCCAGGATCTCGTAGTTTTTCAATTTATTTACCATTAAATTCATAACTTATTGATTCAAACAAATGTACACCTGCATTATTGGTTAATTTACATTCCCCTGCTACCTCGGGACCAGTCGCCGTTAATTCAAAAAGTCCTTCAATGCAAAGGAAAGAGTCTGCCATACAAATAAATGCATCTTGCTGATTAATATCAATTTCTATCTCATCATTATAATCAAATGATTTAACATGAGGACGATAAGTCCGTTCTTCTTCTTTACTTATGCTGTGGTCGAAAAGGGGTGCGTTGAATATTTCTAACTTTTCTGACATTATAGCCTAATGATTGTCAAATTGAACACTTTTTAATGTCAAGGTATCTGATGTCGTTAAAGGTTTAATAAAAACTGAACTCTGCTGACGAATGGAGCTATTTATATTAGGAAAAACTAGGCCCATTATTTTTTAACTCTGAACGTACAACTACTTCTTCACCTCGGAAATTAATTGGTTGAGAGTTCTGATCTACAAGATCAATAGCTAACTTACTAATGATCTTTTTATTTATAATCGGCAAATATATAGGATTTGATTGTTCAATATTTATGGCATATCCAGGGTCGACGGATGGAGAAAATTCATAAATTGTATGAGAACTACTACTTCCATAGTAAGAACCTGTTATTATATTACATTGTACACGAACCGATGTTACCTTAATAATATTTACAGGTAAATCTGACTCGTACTTTTTATACGGTTCTAAAACTTTTTTGGAAAATCCTAGTAAACTACCAATGCTGTCTTCATGATTAAAATCAATATAATTAAATAGTCAAACGAGAACTTACCGAAGTTCGACTATAATTGTCCTAGCAGCCTCATCCGAAAAGATAACTTACAGGTAGTCTCACTTGTACCTAGGAATGACCACAAATTTTAAAGAACTCTGCGTTACCGACTCCTGCTGGGCTCTATCCAATCCTCTGCTGCTAACGTCATTAAGTTGGAAGAACAAGTCACAACCGACCTATATACGGGGTTTCAAATTTGGGATGGGTGGGAGTTATCTCTTCGGATGAGGCTGCTAGGACAATTATAGTCGAACTTCGGTAAGTTCTCGTTTGACTGTTTAATTGTCCAGCGCAGCCTCATCCTCAAGATAACTTACAGGTAGAAGTTTAAAGAGAGAGGTTATGACAACGTAGAAGAGGCCCCAATAAAATTAAAATTTATTTGAGTGTCTATAATGTAAAGTTAAAGATAAACAAAATACATATTCTTTTTAATAACGAAAAAGAAAAAAAGGCACAGAACTCATTGCATAATTGCCTTGGCAAAATCCGTCTCTGCAGCTAGAGGCAGATTGTAAGTTTTGGCAAAGGTTTGTGACTTTCCGGACCAACCTGCAGTCTTATGGATTACATCCAATGAAATGCCTTTGCGTAAAGCTGCAAATGATGACGCATGTCTAGTTGAATGAGCTGAGAAAATAGTAGTATCAATTCCGGCCATAGATAATGTGGTTTTTATCCATTTACTTAATGTTTGCTTATTAGCTGCTTTATGAGGTGATTTTATAGTCAGGAACAGAGAGTCATCATCTTTACGAATCTGAGCTGTCCTGTGGATATAGTCTGATAAGGTTAGAGCAGCACAAATTCCAGGTTGTTCGTTAAAGAAGGGGATTTCAAGGCACTGTTCGTTTTTTGTCACTAAAGACGTTTTAATGTTTTCTGTTATTCGGATCTGAATTTTGGTATCCATCTTCAGAATATTTGATAATTTAATCAAGGATAGTGTTTGAACGCGGTGTCCAGTGATCAGTGCTAACAGCGTGATCAATTTGTACGTGAGTTTTTGCAATGAAAGGTTGGTATTAGGAAACCAGTTATTCAAAAAAAAGACCTTACTGGGATCCCAAGTAAACTCGTATCTGCGACGTACCGGGCGAAGTCGCGCTATCCCCTTCAAAAAAACGTTTTATGTGAATATTAGTTTCAATATCAGGAATGATTAAGGATAAAGCTGAGCGATGGGAATTAAACGTCCCATAACTATAATTTTTGGAGCAAAAATTGTAGTACCTCATTGGAAGTAGCAGTATAAGGACATAGATTGAACTTTGAACAGAAAAACCATCAGCTGCTGTATGTGCTGTCATACTGCTTCAAAGTCCCGGCCGACAAAGACTGCAACATTATGGGGATTGATTGTTCGGGTATTTTTCTTCTGAGAAAAGCTTCCCTGACACAAGTGCGGCAACCAGGGTAAGCCTCAGAGGGTGTTGTTCGTAACTAAAAGGAGAAGAAAGTAGATGAGGATGTGCCTCTAAAATTAAAGGGTCTTTAACCAGCAATTTAGATAGTAAGGGATACCACGGCTGCGATGGCCATTTGGGAACAATTACTATCCCCACTGCTTAATCACATATGATTTTGTTTAAAACTCTTAAAATAAGACTGAATGGAGGAAAAGCATAAAAGTAATAGTCACTCCAAGGAATAGTAAACGAATCAGTTACAATAGATCCAGGATCGCGTTTCCAAGACACATATGTATCACATTTGGTGTTATAAAAGGAAGCGAATAGATCAATTTCAGGTTGACCAAATTTATTTACCACTTTGGCAAATGCCTCTTGTGATAATGACCACTCTGTTTCTACAGGCAACTTTCTAGATTCCTTGTCTGCTATATCATTACATTCTGAACGGATGTACGAGGCCTGTAACCATAAGTTACGATGTTCGCACCACTGCCAAATGTCACGAGCAAGACAACTTAATTTTAGATATTGTACACTACCCATTTTATTTATATACGACAAAGCTGTAGTGTTATCAGTACGAATAAGAATATTCAGGTTCGAACAATTTCTCGCAAAACTTCTTAATCCATGAAATATTGCTAAAAGTTCTAAAAAATTAATATGTTTCCGCTGTAAGTCGATTGGCCAGTTACCACTAGCAGATATGCCCTTACAGTGTGCTCCCCACCCTGTCAAAGAGCTATCCGTAAATACTTCTAAATGAAATTCTAAATGATCATTCCTTATTCTGTTCTTAGATGAAGGAATCGTGTTAGTCCACCAATCAAGGTCCTTCAACGACTGGATGGATAGCTGCATATATGATTCATAGTTGCCATTAGAGTTGCTTAAGGCAAGGAATTTATTCCGTTCGAGATGTTTGGTGTATAACCAGCCATATGTCACTGCCGGACAAGCAGATGTTAAAGAACCTAAAAGTTGGGCCACTTTCCTAATTTTTAATTTCTTAGAAGCTTTAACCTGTGAAATTGTCTGTAAAATAGCTTGCTTCTTGTTATGTGGTAATTCGACTGTTAGTTCAGTTGAGTTAAACAAAAAACCTAAAAATTTGCAATTTGTGTTTGGAATTATGCAACTTTTATCTTCATTAATAATGAAACCTAAAGATTTTAGTAAAGATAATACGAGGTGAGTATTTCTTAGGCTAACTTTATAGTTTTCTGATAAAATTAAAAAATCGTCTAAATAGTTCACACAAAAAACTCCTTCCATACGTAACCAGTTTACAACTGGTTTGATAATTTTTGTGAAGACGTAGGGAGCAATAGACAACCCAAAGGGCATGCAAACAAACTCGAATAGGTGATTTTTAAATTCAAACCTAAGATATTTCCTAGAGTTTTCGTCAATAGAAATAAGAAAATAAGCATTTTTCAAATCAATGGTTGTCATAACCCAGTTCTTTTTTATGAGTTTGGTAACTGTTCGCATATCCTCCATTTTAAAATGGGGAGGATCCAGGTGTTTATTTAAATTTTTTAAATTTAAAATAAAGCGGTTTTTGCCATTCGATTTTTTGACCAAGAAATAATTTGATATAAATTGGTCAGTGCAAGGATGACACTTACGAATCACTCCTTCACCTAAAAGTGCATCTATGGCAACCGACATTTCATCCATTTCCTCCTTGTTTAATTTCGGAGGAGATGGTGGTCGATTCTGAATTGGTTCTCTTACAAAATGGATCTTAAAGGATTTAACCCATTCAAGAACTTTGTGGTTATTAGTGATTTTTCGCCATTCAGTCCTGAAGTATGACAATCTACCTGCTGTTACCTCTAACGTTTGTTGGGACGTGAGGAACTGAGACTCCGGTAATTTTTGTAACTCGGATTCGGTCGAGGATCTCGCCCTTTTTGTTTCAGGTCCCTCGTTGACCGAAACGAGCCCCTGGAGGGGGATAGGTAACTAGTTGTTCCCCCCCCCCCCCCTCTTTTTTGACTGATTTTAGGGGTTTTTACTACTAATTTATCTGGCACCGCTTTGAGGTCCTGACTTGACTTTTGTGAAATCTTTGCAGATTTAATGCGTTCACTTAAGTCCTCTCCAAACAGAGAGTGACCTGGTGTATCTTTCTGGATTATGTCCTTCATAGACTTATTAAGATTTTGAGCATTTTTGAGCGTTTGTTTGCTCTTCGAGACCGGGACATATTAAAGAAAAGGTCTGTCAAAATTTTTCCGGCATCTATCAACAATTTCAGTAATTCCTCATTTCGGGAACCACTCTCCTTCAGAAGAAGGGCCAAGGCTTCACCGAGTGAGGTAAGACCGACGCCCAATTGAGATTGAGCTAAACGTTGATACTTATCCTTCTTGATTTGTATATCGGCTAATGCAGGCAGAATTTCTGGGTTAATTTCTGGCGCTTTGAGGAATTCGCAATTGATTGGTGTTTGGTATTTCCCCAATAATGCTGTTTTTACCTGAGCATCCAAACCTCGTGTGAGGTTATGGTTCCATCGCACAGTTAGTGTTTCATGAAGGTAAATCTCTTCAGATTTTTCTAATGGGTCATCCCCTAACAAGGCTAAAACCTCTTTTTCGAGCTCGGGTTTCGAGCAAACAAGTACCTCAGGGGTCTCAGGCTCGCCACCGTTGGTTGGCAGAGAAATAGGGGTCGGGCATCGAGAAAATGTGCCGCGATCAAACCCTTCTGACTCCTTGCCGTTGTGAGGAGGACTTGTTCTTTCCCCACGTTCATGTATATGACGTGGAGAAAGAGATGTGAAACGACTACGCCTGGTGTGATGTTTCCGGGCGTGACGAGATTTGCGGAATTTCCGTTCCAAATGGCGTAAACGCCTTTCGAGGTCGGAGTTGTCTCGACGGCTTCGCCTATAAGCGTCCGTGCTGGAGACAGAACTAGATCGAGAGGAAAATCTGTGCGATTTTCCCATTTTCACACTATGAGTGCATAACGTGATCTAACCTCCAAAGTTTTTCAGTACCGATATCTATAAACCGAGTACTTACTGCAACCTAAATGTCTATGACTGTAAAAATAGGCCTAAAGGAGCTAGGAGAGAAAGAAATTAAACGATATTTTACCTTTTATAAGGGGAAACCAAACGAAAATTAGCAATCGCGTGGTCAATTTCCAAGCACAAGGAAACGAATGACGTTAGCAGCAGAGGATTGGATAGAGCCCAGCAGGAGTCGGTAACGCAGAGTTCTTTAAAATTTGTGGTCATTCCTAGGTACAAGTGAGACTACCTGTAAGTTATCTTGAGGATGAGGCTGCGCTGGACAATAAACACTTTTTATTTCAGCTTTTAAGGTGTTATTATTTGGTTTCAATAAAAACGCTTTTTCTGTTTTAATTGATGGGTCTGTTATTTTCACTAAGTTATCTCTAATGTAACGTTCTAAGTCACCAATTTCGTACGAACCAGTTGGTATTCTTAGGACTTGATATTCTTTCTAATTTTTGGTTGGTGATACATACAGTTTATTATTTATACCATCTTCAATATTTGGAATACTGTTGTACGTAAACAAACCAATTAAACCTAATGAATAATTATTATTAGGATTAATTTCTATTGGTGGATAAAAGTCAGCTTCGAGAAAGCTGGAACGACCTTTTAGAGTAAACGTTAAAGACATGACCAAAATAAACAATAGCTACAACTTGGTTTTATTCTCTATTACATAAAAATTGTAAACATAAATGACCACAGTTGTAATTTAATTTCTGAAACCGATCATGGTTAAAGTATATTTGACAGTTTTTGAAATAATCAATCAATTCTATTGGTGGTTTGAGGTTACCAAAACTATCAAAATAATGTACATTGTTATCTACTTTTTTATAAACTACCCAGTGAGTTCCAAATCCTTTACTAGAATCTAAATTTACAATGCCACATTCGTACCTTCTCGGTCCAGATAACGGTAAGTTATCTCTCATAAACACTCCTCGAAAATAATGAATGTTTAACCTTGCAGCAAATTTTATTAAATCTTCATCAGTTAACGGACGCCTAGGTAGCTTTATTGATAGTTTTTTGGAAACTTTTTCAAGTATAGTCCAAATCCTCTACGACGCTTAATGAAATATAAACCACTTCCTTTCTTTCCGATAGCGATAGATTCCATCGTCTTATTATGCCTTTGTTCTTCCTCCAGTTTTTGTTTTGCTGCTTTTGCGTCATTTACGGCTTTTGCTATACCGGCAGCGCTTCCACTTAGGGCGCCAAGAGCTGACAGACCTCCAAAAATTAATGGCAAAAGGGGCAATATACTACCTACTTTGGGTAATGGTAATATTCGCGGAATTTTAATGCGTTTACGATTCTTAATTCTTTTAACCGCTATTCTTGCTTCCTTTAATACGTTGCGAATGTGATCCTTATCATGTTCTAATCCTTGATAAGACTTAAACTTTTTACGAAGCGGATTCAGAACATCTTGTTTAAATGACTGATTCGGTTTTAGACCCATCCCTGTTTTCCGTTTTATTTTCATAGCGTTTGTGACGAGCCAGGCACTGGCTTTACCAAAAGAAGCGTCTTTAGACTTAACACGTGACCAGGCTTTATCTTCAAGTATTCTATCAGCTCTGTGTCTATCTTTTAAATTATTTGATAAGGAATATGCAATATCGTGTTCTTTGCAAGCCTGATCCAATTTATTGATTCCAAGATCACCTCTACGTATACGATCTTGAAGATAAGTTCCAGGTCTGCAAAACTGATATCCAGAAATATGTAATTCTATGGGTAGGTTATTTATCGCTGAATTTATAACACCCTCACCTTTAAACGTTAACATTTATACTAAGCTGTATATAAGCTAACGTTTTTATATATACCAATCAGTAGTATTATGAAGACCATAAAGCAAAGTACATCTTTATCAGTAACGAATCTCGATTTACCAACTGAAAAAAGTTTAAAGAATTATCGACATGGTGTATTATTACCAAATTCAATAAGAGCTATAATATGCGGACCATCTGGATCTGGCAAAACTAATATACTGTTAATTTTTGATAAAAACGGTTTAAAATTTAAAAACGTGTATATTTATTCAAAATCACTATATCAAACAAAGTATAAACTATTAACATCAGTTTTGAACCAAACAAAATGCATAAAATATTTTCCATAATCTGAAAATGCAAATATCATTAATCCATCAAATGCTGAAGAAAATTCTTTATTTATTTTCGATGATGTAGCATGTGATAAGCAAAATGTTATTAGAGAATATTTTTGTATGGGAAGACATAAAAATATAGATTGTTTCTATCTCTGTCAAACTTATATGCGTATACCTAAACACTTGATACGAGATAATACAAATTTTCTCATACTTTTAAAGCAAGATGAAATGAATTTAAAACATATATATCAAGATCATGTAGGTACTCATATGTCTTTTGATAAGTTTAAAAAAATGTGTCGTGAATGTTGGAAAATTAGTTATGGTTTTTTAGTTATAAATAAGGAAAATGATCTTAATAATGGACGTTATAGATGTGGTTTTGATCGATTTATTTCAATACCGTTTTAACTACAATAACGAACCTATACAGGTTAAGAATTGTGATATAGCTCATCAGTCATCACGATACTGATTAAAACGGTTCATTATTAATTGGTAAGTATACTCATTAATCGATAATTCCATTTTAAGAATCGTTTTAGAACCCGTTAACCGATTAATTGACCATTATTGTTACTGGTTTCCGATTGGTAATCTGATTGATACATCCCTATAGTGATCAGTAATCGGTAATCCTATTTTAGAAAGCGCCTACTGATTAATTGACCGTTATTGTTACTGTTTACTGAATGATAATCTGATTGTACAACCGATTGTCCGTACAGTTTGCTAGTAAGTATATAAGTATCAATATTTCTTTGAAATTTCACATTTTACTTTTAGTCTTCATGTAGAGACAACTTCTTCCAAGAAGAACCGGTTAAGAAACGGATTATTAAATTATCAAACAGTGTCCTATATTAATTGATAAGTATACTCAGTATCGGTTACCGTTTACCGATAAATTGACTGTTTTTGTTGCTGTTTACTGAGTGTTAATCTGATTGATAAATCCGTTTACCAACCTGTTTAGTAAATCACTAATTGGTAACCCCACTTTGGTAACTTCCTACAGATTAATTGACCGTTGGTATTACTGTTTAACGAATTATAGTCTGATTGGTAGAATCGTTTTTTTTCTAACAGTTTCCTAGTAAGTATATTAGTATCAATATTTTTTCAAAATATCACATTTTTTATTGTTAGTCTTTATGCAAAGATGAGTTCTTCTAAGGAGATAAATCTTAAGAAACGGATTATTGAATTATCCGACAGTGTAAGAAAAAAATATAAAGCATTACAACTGGGAATGCAAGAACAAGATGAATCAACAAACAAATTTTTTCAACCAATTATTAAACCAATAAAAGAGATTTCGAGCAGACTTGAAGAAAAATCGCCAATTGTTTAACTATACTAAATCGTGATAGCTGTGTCCTTTTTCAATCGACTTGAATTTACGTGGTTGGACAGTGGTTTAGGAAGACGAATTTAACTCTTTAAATGGGTATTTTTACTTGGATTTTTTATTGTAAACTAATTGGAAAAGGATGAATAAACATTAACGTCACTATCCGATTGCGAGTTGGGGGCTATTAAAGTTGCGGCAGTTGATTAAAGTTTGACATTTTTGACAGATGGGGTGGTTTTTGATGATTTTTGGAGGTCGAGATGAGATGGAAAATGCCCCATTCTCATCGGTTGAAAAAAATTGCGTTTCCTTGGCAACGATTGTGTTGTTGATTTTTTTGATTGTCATTTCGATTGTCAGTTTGTAAATTGTGTGAAAAAAGGTGGAAATTGGGCAGTTATCGGTCGTGGGTGTGTTAAAATCGTACAAATGGAGTGTGGGGAAGGTATTTATCGTATTCTTTTAGCGGCCGTTGCGCTCCAAGCAATTTTTCTCACACCCAAAGAACGGCTTCGTCGCCGGCACGAAGATTTGATATGCAGCGACAGAGAACGATTTCTCCACACAATTTAAACCCCTGAAAAGGGTTCAAAAGGGCTCAAAGGCGTAAGTAGTGATCAGTAAAGTGTTGCTTAAGACTCGACAGCCCCATTTAGCCCCCCTGTGTGTGAGAAAATCCCTAAATAAATGTCATCTGTCAAATTTGACGTTTGTTAAAAATCGTGCCACAAAATACGGCCAAAACGATACAAAACCACTGTTGAGAGCCCCCAACTCATTCAAAAGGACCAAAGGAGCATTTCTGTGAAATTTGTGCAAAGGGGGTGAGCGATTTTTTTCCATTTTTCAAGTGCTTCAATTGTGGCTGGGAGAGCGCCTCTGTAGGCAGTCGGAGACAATTCTAGATGCATTATTGCTTAGCAACGATACCAGAAATTCCCCTGAAAAGGGTTCACAAGGGCTCAAAGGGGCACGTAGTGAACGGAAGGGGGGCCGGTAGGCCCCCCTGGAGAGAGCTAGTTTAACTATACTAAATCGTGATAGCTGTGTCCTTTTTCAATAGACTTGAATTTACGTGGTTGGACAGTGGTTTAGGAAGAGGGATTTAACTCTTTAAATGGGTATTTTTACTTGGATTTTTTATTGTAAACTAATTGGAAAAGGATGAATAAACATTAACGTCACTATCCGATTGCGAGTTGGGGGCTATTAAAGTTGCGGCAGTTGATTAAAGTTTGACATTTTTGACAGATGGGGTGGTTTTTGATGATTTTCGGAGGTCGAGATGAGATGGAAAATGTCCCATTCTCATTGGCTGAAAAAATTGCATTTCCTTGACAACCACTTTGTTGTTGATTTTTTTGACTGTTATTTCAATTTTCTTGGTTTTTAAATTGTGTGAAAAAGGTGGAAATTGGGCAGTAATCGGTCGTGGATGTGTTTAAATGGTACAACTGGAGTGTGCCCGAGCAATTTTTCTCACCCCCCTAAAACGGCTCCGTCGCCGGCACGGAGATTGATATGCTGTGGCCTAGATGCCGATTTTCCATACAATTTAAACCCCAGAAAAGGGTTCAAAAGGGCTCAAAGGGGTAAGTAATGATTAGTGAAGTGTTGCTTAAGACTCGACAGCCCCATTTAGCCCCCCTGTGTGTGAGAAAATCCCTAAATAAATGTCATCTGTCAAATTTGACGTTTGTTAAAAATCGTGCCACAAAATACGGCCAAAACGATACAAAACCACTGTTGAGAGCCCCCAACTCATTCAAAAGGACCAAAGGAGCATTTCTGTGAAATTTGTGCAAAGGGGGTGAGCGATTTTTTTCCATTTTTCAAGTGCTTCAATTGTGGCTGGGAGAGCGCCTCTATAGGCAGTCAGAGACAATTCTAGGTGCATTATTGCATAGCAACGGTACCAGAAATTCCCCTGAAAAGGGTTCACAAGGGCTTAAAGGGGTACGTAGTGAACGGAAGGGGGGCCGGTAGGCCCCCCTGGAGAGAGCTAGTTTAACTACACTAAATCGTGATAGCTGCGTCCTTTTTCAATCGACTTGAATTTACGTGGTTGACAGTGGTTTAGGAAGAGGAATTTAACCCTTTAAATAGGTATTTTTACTTGGATTTTTTATTGTAAACTAATTGGAAGAGGATGAATAAACATTAACGTCACTATCCGATTGCGAGTTCGGGGCTATTAAAGTTGCGGCAGTTGATTAAAGTTTGACATTTTTGACAGATGGGGTGGTTTTGAGTGATTTTCGGAGGTCGAGATGAGATGGAAAATGCCCCATTCTCATTGGTTGAAAAAGATTGCGTTTCCTTGGCAACGATTGTGTTGTTGATTTTTTTGATTGTCATTTCGATTGTGTCAGTTTGCAAATTGTGTGAAAAAAGGTGGAAATTGGGCAGTAATTGGTCGTGGGTGTGTTAAAATCGTACAAATGGAGTGTGGGGAAGGTATTTATCGTATTTTTTTAGCGGCCGCTGCACCTCAAGCAATTTTTCACACAGCCAAAAAACGGCTCCGTCGCCGGCACGGAGATTGATATGCCGCGGCCTAGAGGGTCGAATTTAATCACATTTAAACACCTCAAAAGGGTTCAAAAGGGCTCAAAGGGGTAAGTAGTGATTAGTAAAGTGTTGCTTAAGACTCGACAGCCCCATTTAGCCCCCCTGTGTGTGAGAAAATTCCTTAATAAATGTCATCTGTCAAATTTGACGTTTGTTAAAAATCATGCCACAAAATACGGCCAAAACGATACAAAACCACTGTTGAGAGCCCCCAACTCATTCAAAAGGACCAAAGGAGCATTTCTGTGAAATTTGTGCAAAGGGGGTGAGCGATTTTTTTCCATTTTTCAAGTGCTTCAATTGTGGCTGGGAGAGCGCCTCTATAGGCAGTCAGAGACAATTATAGGTGCATTATTGCTTAGCAACGGTACCAGAAATTCCCCTGAAAAGGGTTCAAAAGGGCTCAAACTATACTAAATCATGATAGCTGCATCCTTTTTCAATCGACTTGAATTTACATGGTTGGCAGTGGTTTAGTGAAAGGGATTTAACTCTTTAAATGGGTATTTTTACTTGGATTTTTTATGATCGACAAATTGGAAAAGGATGAATGGGTGGATAAGGGGGTATGAGATTCAAATGTGGGGGCTATTAAAGTTGCGGCAGTTGATTAAAGTTTGACATTTTTGACAGATGGGGTGGTTTTTGATGATTTTCGGAGGTCGAGATGAGATGGAAAATGCCCCATTCTCATTGGTAGAAAAAAATTGCGTTTCCTTGGCAACGATTGTGTTGTTGATTTTTTTGATTGTCATTTCGACTGTGTCAGTTTGTAAATTGTGTGAAAAAAGGTGGAAATTGGGCAGTTATCGGTCGTGGGTGTGTTAAAATCGTACAAATGGAGTGTGGGGAAGGTATTTATCGTATTCTTTTAGCGGCCGTTGTGCTCCAAGCAATTTTTCTCACACCCAAAGAACGGCTTCGTCGCCGGCACGGAGATTTGATATGCAGCGACAGAGAACGATTTCTCCACACAATTTAAACCTCTGAAAAGGGTTCAAAAGGGCTCAAAGGGGTAGGTAGTGATTAGTAAAGTGTTGCTTAAGACTCGACAGCCCCATTTAGCCCCCCTGTGTGTGAGAAAATCCCTAAATCAATGTCATCTGTCAAATTTGACTTTTGTTAAAAATCGTGCCACAAAATACTTCGAAAACGATACAAAACCACTGTTGAGAGCCCCCAACTCATTCAAAAGGACCAAAGGAGCATTTCTGTGAAATTTGTGCAAAGGGGTGAGCGATTTTTTTCCATTTTTCAAGTGCTTCAATTGTGGCTGGGAGAGCGCCTCTATAGGCAGTCAGAGACAATTCTAGGTGCAAGTGAAAGAAAGGGGGGCAGTCAGAGACAATTCTAGGTGCATTATTGCTTAGCAACGGTACCAGAAATGACCCTGAAAAGGGTTCAAAAGGGCTCAAAGGGGTACGTAGTGAACGGAAGGGCCGGTAGGCCCCCCTGGAGAGAGCTAGTAACTATACTAAATCGTGATAGCTGCGTCCTTTTTCAATCGACTTGAATTTACGTGGTTGGACAGTGGTTTAAGAAGAGGAATTTAACTCTTTAAATGGGTATTTTTACTTGGATTTTTTATTGTAAACTAATTGGAAAAGGATGAATAAACATTAACGTCACTATCCGATTGCGAGTTGGGGGCTATTAAATTTGCGGCAGTTGATTAAAGTTTGACATTTTTGACAGATGGGGTGGTTTTTGATGATTTTCGGAGGTCGAGATGAGATGGAAAATGTCCCATTCTCATTGGTTGAAAAAATTGCATTTCCTTGACAACCATTTTGTTGTTGATTTTTTTGACTGTCATTTCAATTTTCTTGGTTTTTAAATTGTGTGAAAAAGGTGGAAATTGGGCAGTAATCGGTCGTGGATGTGTTTAAATGGTACAACTGGAGTGTGGGAAAGGTATTTATCGTATTTTTTTAGCGGCCCCGAGCAATTTTTCTCTCCCCCCTAAAACGGCTCCGTCGCCGGCACGGAGATTGATATGCTGTGGCCTAGATGCCGATTTTCCATACAATTTAAACCCCAGAAAAGGGTTCAAAAGGGCTCAAAGGGGTAAGTAATGATTAGTAAAGTGTTGCTTAAGACTCGACAGCCCCATTTAGCCCCCCTGTGTGTGAGAAAATCCCTAAATAAATGTCATCTGTCAAATTTGACATTTGTTAAAAATCGTGCCACAAAATACGGCCAAAACGATACAAAACCACTGTTGAGAGCCATAAACTTTACAATCAAAATCCTATGGAATACGTTTACTGGAATGATATTAATGAATTAGTACAACGTCTTAGTCTTTTACATGCATCATTACAAGCAGGTAATTTTTCACATTTAAATGAGATATTGAAGAAATATTGAAGAAGAATTACGTGAACTAAATATAATTGTTTAGTATCAAAATGAGTGTCGACAAGTTCGGACGTTCTTTAACAAGTGGTAGTCTTTATCATCAACAACAAATTTTGCAATTGAAAAGTAGTTTACGTTATACATCAGATGGGGACTTTGATATGCAGAACCATAAATCGTGTAATGTTAAAGACCCCACTAATAACCAAGACTGTGTTACTAAAAGGTATACTGATTCAGCTAACAAAAGTTTTGATAGAAAACTGAAGAATATTGTTGACGCTTTAACAGATTTAAATAATAATATTCGCAGAGCTGATAAAATATGGAATGACAATTACAATAATTTACAAAATGACTAGAATACAGAATAAAAAATATGATGAAGCAAATAATAATATTGTATTAATGATTGACACAAAATTGTTGGAACTACAAAGACAAATTGATAAAACATTGAATGACATAGAAACAATAAAAAATGAGTTTAATCTTGATAATATTAATACAACATTAGCATCGCTAAATAATCTTAATATTAGCATTAATCAAATGAATGAAGAATGGAAAATAAAGTTTGTCAAAATAACTGAAAAAGTTAATAAGGCTCTTCCTGAATTAGAAAAGCAAATCAAAGTGTTCATTGATAAAACTAATACTGAATGGAGCAAATTCATGGTGGATATAAAAAATGTAGATCAAATTATTGGAAGGGAAATTGATAAACAAATGACAGTTTTTAATGAAAAACTTAATAAAATCAATAAATTTCAAGAGTTGTTAAGAAGTAACCAAAAAGACGTTGAACTACTAACACATCGCATAAATAACTTGGAAGAATTAGATAAAAAACGAAAACGTATTACACTATCACCTATAAATACGGAATAAAACAGAAATATGGCAAGAAAAAAGAAGGTTAACACAAGCAATACAAAAAAAGGAATTGTTGATGAAATTTTTCGAACCGCTCGAAAAAACTTCAAACGAAGACGAACAATAATCAAAGGATTTGATGATCTATGGCAAATAGATTTGGCTGATATGCAGAATTACGCCCGCGAAAACATCGGCTACAAGTACATTTTAGTGGTTATAGACTGTTTTTCTAAGTATTTATGGACTAGACCCCTAAAATCAAAAAGTGCTAATAATGTAGTTGAATCGCTTGCCGACATACTATTACAAGATGGTCGAGTACCATAAAATATTCAAACAGATCAGGGAAAAGAATTTTATAATGTAAAATTTAAAAATTTAATGAGAAAATACAAAATTAATTATTATAGTACCTATAGTGTTAAAAAGGCAGCAATTGCTGAACGTGTGATTAGAACTTTAAAATCTAAATTGTATAAAGAATTTACTTTATGTACCTCTTATAATTGGATAAATAAACTAAATAATGTTACATTTAATTATAATAATACACGCCATTGCACTACCGGAAAAAAGCCAGTGGAAATTGATAAATGTAATGAATCAGAAATTCACTCTTACAATCAGTTAAAAATTGTAGTTCCACATAAATATAATAAGGGTGATTTCGTACGAATAAGTAAAATAAAATATTTGTCTGAAAAAGGATACACACCCAATTGGACTACAGAACTATTTAGAATTTTTAAAGTTAATTTAACAAATCCTAGAACTTATCTGCTTGAAGATTTACAAGGTCAACCAATTAAAGGATGTTTTTATGAACCAGAACTGCAAAAAAGTAAATATACTGATTCAAATTTAGTTGAAAAAGTTATTCGTCGTAAAGGAAATCAACTACTTGTTAAATGGCTTGGGTTTCCAAGTAATCAAAACAGTTGGATTAATATTAAAGACATTGTTTAACATAAATCATAATATAACCTAAAAACTACCTGCTGACAAGAAACGACAATGAAAAAGAATAAAATACGGTAATACATTTAGCCATTTTTAAATGTAGAAAAAATATATTCTCGTCAAAAAAATAATGCTATCAACAAAATTCAATGTTTTCATAATTTTCCAATTCATACAATACTATATAATTATTCAAGATCGAATAAAAAGTTATTTTGCAATATCAGAGACAATAACAATGATATCATAATTGAAAATAATATTATTTTTAGTAATGATAGTTTAGTTTAGTATAAGTTAGTTATAATAATTTAAATATGAAAACTAAACAACCTAAAAATTGGTAAGAAGCAACTAAAAAAAGAACTACAATAAAATTTTTAATTTTGCGTAAACACCACATTTGGAATAAAGATGACAAATCTCAGTTCCGAACGTAACAATTAAAAAAAAGAAAAAAGAAAGAAATTAAAACAGAGTCTTCTTGGAACGTACTAATAATTGAAAAGGGACCGATTTGGCATTTTATTTATCGTTTTTTGGTAAGTAATACTAAATTTAGTTTTTTTGTATTTCCTTTTATTTCATTTTTTCAGTTGTTTATGCGTTTGGTTCAACAGGATTTTTGGTAGTAATGATTTTTTTTAAATCACTTGCTGTACATTGTGGAGCATATGTAGCATAATAGCATCCAGTTTATTTGTATTAATTGACAACAATAACACTGCTAACTTGTCTATTCATGGTGTAAAAATAATTATTGCAGATAAAATAAATGTATTTACTACTTAATATTAAAATATTATTGATTACTTTTCAGGAGTGACACTTTGGATCCAAACGTTAACAGATTATTTTGAATTATACAAAAATCATAATACTTGTGTATTAGTTACCAATAATAAAGCTTAATTACTTTTCTGTATTTTAATTTTTCTTATCATATTTACTAATTACTTTCCTTACATATCAAATATTACATTGAAATTTCATATCAAATTTTTATCATACCAAAAACTATAATTAACAGCAATCATGTCGAAAAACAAATAAAAACAAAAAACAATGAAAAGATTGATTCTTATGAAAATGCTGGATTCAAATAGAACCTTTACCACACAATAAAAATAAATGAAAATAATGACTTTATGCATATTTTCAGTTTTAAGATTTATTAACATTTCCATATGGACTAACAACAAATACAAATTTTTGGTTGTCAAAGTTTCACGTGTGTGATTGGGTTTCATTTCACATCCTGTTTATTGTGGTTTCTTACGTTTATCAATTATTACCTTGTGGTATTAATTAAAATTTGTATAAGAACAGAAATTGCGGTTTTATGACTCATCCTGTTGTTCATCACAAGTCTATATAAACTGATCTAAACGACGCGTGATTTTATGCATATTTTCAGTTTTTAGATTTATTAAGATTTCCATGTGAACTATCAATAAATACAAATTTTTGGTAGTAAAAGTTCTACGTGCCTGATTGTGTTTGGTGGTCATTTCTTATCCTGTTTATTATGGCTTCTTACGTTTATCAACACAACCTTGACCTTGAGTTTGGCTCCACGTGTGTTTGTGGTCATTTCACATCCTGTTTATTGTGGTTTCTTACGTTTATCAATTATTATCTTGTGGTTTTAATTATAATCTGTATAAGAACGGAAATTGCGGTTTCTATTACTCATCCTGTTGTTTATCACAAGTCTATATAAACTGGTATAAACGACGCCTGTACGTGCTTTTCGAGTAATATCTAGTTAAGTATGGTGTGCCCCGTAAATTTTAAAGTTTTAAAAATTTGTTTTATTATAAATAATGTTGTTACGAAATGTTGAATTTCGTTTAACCACGCTAGAAGTTGAAGAATTTTTACATAGTGTATATGATCTTATTTCAAAAAGCTAAAATGCTCGAAAGAGCAGCCAATAAAAAAATAAAAATTGCGGTTGAAAGAAAATTTGTCTCAGAAACTTTTAGCTATATAGGTAAGCAATCATTTAATTGTTATATAAATCTCTTACTTAGTAATTTTATTTTAGCAATCAATTAATTTTACACCGAAAATATGTGTTAATTTAAAATTTGCTACCAAAATCGAAAAATGGAAATGGTAAGTATAATCAGTTTTCTATATTATTTTGTTAATAAATTGTAATAAATGGTTTTTAGATTTTAAAACAGGATTTAAAGATATAGAAGTTGATATCCGATGATGAAAAAAATAAATTCCTTTCTTTTCTGGATAGATAAGTTTCTTTTTTTAAATGTATATATTTCTATAATGTTTGATCTATTTCTTAGATCCACTGACGAATTCAACGATTTGCTACGGTTCAAGAAAACAGAAGGAGAACTTTTTTCTTTTTATTATCTGAGCAACCGATGGGGGAGAAGGATAACAAAGAAAATGATTTTTTTAGGATAAGTAAGTTTTTTTATTTTACATGTATTGTTTTTTTTCTTTTCATTCTCAGCTCAACGGATGGAATCATCGCTAAAAGGGGAGGACCCCTACACTTAACATCATCAACAGGATTCAGGCTTCAGAGGCTTCAGGACACAGCACGACCTCGAGATGTCCAAAATCCACACCACTGTTGTTAGATGTCATCATCATAATTTTACTAACTAAGTAAGCTTTGATTGACGGATGTCGGTAACCAAATCTCTCTGATTTTGGTCCGTTATGGGTGGTTTTTCGCCACCCAGAAATTACCGACACTTGGACGACCGATCCAGATCCACAAGATCCTCTCGGTCATCGTTTGATTTTCTTGGTTTACGAAGTTCTTCTGAAATTTTGGAAGTTCATCAAAATTTGACAGTTTGTCAATTGAATATAGAAGGAATTTCTAAGGATAAGTGTGACTTCTTGTCGAAAATGGCTCTAAGGGAACGAGTGGATGTCATCGTTCTTCAAGAAACCCATACTTCATCAGAAATGGACCTTTTTTCCCGTGGGCAAATTCCTGGTTACACTTTGGTGGACTTCATCAACAGTGCTTCTTACGGTTGTGCAACATATGTAAAATCAAATTTCGAAGATTACCAATCCATCGCCAAAACACAGGAGAACAACATCTTTCTCCTCACTGTCAAAATTGCTGGGATTTTTATTATTAATGTTTACAAACCACCTAATGACCAATGGCCTGAAAATCTGGTGCTGAATTATCATCCAGCTATTTACATCGGCGATTTCAATGGTCATCACAATTTGTGGGGTTATGCGGAGAACGACAGGAACGGTCTTGCTCTTGTTTCATGGATGGAACTAAATAAGCTCCATTTGGTTTTTGACAGTAAAACTAGGAAAAGTTTTTATTCGGCCAGATGGAAGAAGGAGTACAATCCCGATTTATGCTTTGTTACAATGAATAATGAAGTACCATTACAAGCATCACGAGATGTACTATCTGGTTTTCCTCACAGCCAACATCGACCAGTAATTGTTAAGCTTGGCAATGAGATAAAACGATTTCCTTCTCTTCAAAAACCTAGATGGAATTTTCAAAAAGCAAAATGGAATGAGTTTGCTAAACAAGTGGATAGTGATCTTCGGTGGATTAAATCAACTGCAATGAATTACCACAGATTTGTTGGAGTCATCAAGAATGCTGCTAAAAAATTCATTCCCCGTGGATTCCGAAAAAATTATGTTCCCTGTTGGAGCGATGAAACAAAGAGGTTTTACAATGCATACGTCTCTAATCCGAACCCAGAGAATGCCGATGCTGTATTAAATTCGTTGAATAAGGCGAGGAAAGAAAAAAGGAACAGCTTAATGGAAGATCTGAATTTCACACACAGCAGTCGCAGTAGTTGGAAACTTTTGCGAAAACTTGGATGTTCGAACATTGCACCACCTAAATCAGAGTCTGCTATTAGTCCGAATGCTGTAGCTAGCCGGCTGGTAAACATTTCAAATTCCGTTAAGCTAGAGAAAAGAGCAAAGAAGGAGATGAAACGACGGGTTCAAAAGCAAAGAAAGAGGATGAACGTTTCAGGAGAACTGTCGAGATGTTTCAACGTAGATGAGTTGAAAGCAGCCATATCATCGACTAAAAGCAAGAAATCGGCTGGTTTTGATGGAATCTATCCGGAATTCATCAAAAATCTCGGAAGTTTTGCACTGAAATGGCTTACTTCTCTTTTTAATAATATTTTTATTTCAGCCCGTCTGCCCCCGGAGTTTAAAAAGACCAAAGTGATCGCGATTCTCAAAAAGGGAAAACCTCCACAAGAAGCATCCAGTTATCGGCCCATTTCTTTGTTGAGTGTTTGTTACAAGATTTTGGAGAAGATGATTTATCAGCGCATTTCTCCTCTTGTTGAAGATGTTCTTCCCTCTGAACAAGCTGGATTTCGACCACAAAGGAGTTGCTGTGACCAAGTCTTAGCTTTAACGACTCACATTGAAACTGGTTTCGAGAAACGTTTAAAAACTGGTGTTGTTCTTTTGGATCTCACTGCTGCTTATGATACAGTTTGGAAGGATGGTTTAATACACAAACTTTATAAAGTTGTACCTTGCAAGCGTATTGTCAGTCTTATCGAGAGCATGTTAACAAACAGAAAATTTAGAGTTTTTGTCGGTGAAAAATCAAGCAAAATCAAAACTCTCAACAATGGTCTTCCTCAGGGTGCAGTACTATCTCCTTTACTTTTCAATGTATATACGAGTGACCTCCCTGAAACGCTTTCAAGAAAGTTTGTCTATGCTGACGATATTGCACTGACTTTTCAACATAAAGAATTTCATCGATTAGAGGAACAACTTTTTCAAGATGCTTCTGTTTTGTGTGATTACTTCAAACAGTGGCGTTTATGTGTAAATCCAACAAAAACAGAAGTTTCCTGCTTCCATTTATCAAATTCTCAAAAAGAAAGGAAATTGAACGTCTCTTTAAATGGAACACTACTTAAACACAACTTTCATCCAGTTTACCTTGGTGTCTCTCTTGACTGTTCGCTCACCTACAAGTTTCACCTTGAAAAATTAAGGCAAAAACTGAAAACAAGAAATAACATTCTACTAAAGTTGGCCGGTTCGACTTGGGGTGCTAATGCTAAAACTCTTCGTGTCTCGGCTCTTGCATTAGTCTTTTCAACGGCAGAATATTGCAGTGCTGTTTGGATGAACAGTTCACATACAAGCAAAATTGATGCACAGTTAAACACTGCTATGCGAGTCATAACTGGCACTTTGAAATCAACCCCCACTGAATGGCTTCCAGTATTGTCTAATATTGCTCCACCGATACTAAGAAGAAAACTTTCAGTCAAGAAACTGTGGATCAAATATAGCAGACATCCCCAAGATTATCCAATATGGTCTGATCTAATTGCCCCCGAAAATCGATTAAAATCCAGAAAACCTTTTTGGGTTGAAACTTCAGACATCGAAAACTTTTTCATTATTAATGAGTGGCGCAATATGTGGTCCAAAATCCAACTTTTCAATAAAGATTTAATAGAAGATCCAACAAAAAGTGTATCTGGAATGGATCAACCAAGGTGGGTCTGGGTGAAATTGAACAGACTAAGAACTGGCCATGCGAGATGTAATTCAATGTTATTTAAATGGAATGCTATCGAAAATCCATATTGCCAATGTGGTCAAGTGGAAGAAACTGTCCAACATCTTGTCGAAGAATGTCGACTTACGAGTTTTCAAGGAGGCTTCACCGAAATTCATGAGTTGTCGCCAGAAGTGAAAACTTGGTTGTCCACTATCAAAGTTTCGTAATTTCTTCTATGTACAAGTATTATTGTCCTTTTTGTTGTCATACGAATATATATATATATATATCATCATAATTATTATCTTTTTTAATTTTATTATTTGCATGTCTAAAAAACAAAAAATCAAGCCGAAGGTTATTGGGGGGTTGTTAGGGGAAAATCCTAGACACAGACCAGATCACCTCTCTCAACCCCCCGCAAAAAAACCTTCGGCTTGAAAAAAAAAAAAACAAACAACCTACCTACCTAGTATGTACTGTATATAAATATATGATATATTGTATGTTATTTTGTTTTAATATTATATTAAAAATATTCTTATTAATCTAAAATATTATTTTATAAATACATGATATGCTGCATATTATTGTTTTTTTTTTCTGAAAAAAAAATCCTAATCAGGATTTGAACCTCGACCAATGAGTTTCCTTTATTACTGACAAGCGCTATTTTTCTAAATATACTACAATAATCATACTTGCGTAATCGTCTAACCAAAGTTGTTGCATTATTTAATAATCCACAAAAGCATATATTCAGAACTGTCAACTTTAAAAAACATGTATTCAAAATTGCATATTTCAAAAATCATGTATTCAAAATTTCACAACCTCAAAAACCAAAATTTCACAACCCCAAAAAGCAACTACTTGTATTCTTGGTTGCATATTCGAAAACCGGCGGGGGGTGCGTCGGCCATTTAATGGCGGGAAGTTTGAAAAAAAATATATATGGAGGCCAGCGCCATCTTTGATTGGCTGCCGACGTCTAGCGACATCTAGCGGGATTGGCGGGAAACTTGCAAACTGCAGCGACATCTAACGTGGAATTTGTGACGACATCGGCGCATACAGGATGATTCTTAAATAGACCGACAAAAGTTTATCACAGCTTTCCAAGGATAAACAGAGTCGATTTGCACCATATTTACGGTTTTATTTCGTAGGGGTAGAAACCCCTTAATCCGTGCCACTTACGACGCTCATGAGTTTAAATTAAGTTTAATGGCAAAAATGAGCTCGTTTTCATCATGAGTATCAATAATAAGCAGTGATCATTGCTGCATTGATCAAGTACATTGTCATCAGATGATTATCATGCTTTCCACTAACTATGTTAACACTACTTACGAACACATCAGTGGCGTACGCTATATCTCCAACATAACTTTAAAAATTCTTATTTCAAAAACGATTATACAAGGAATTTTTTTACTATTTTTCCTAGCATGTACTCATTTGATACTACCATAGGTAGAATTTTGTCGGTCTATTTAAGAATCACGCTGTATATCCTACTGACTTGCTCAGTGCTTATCACCAGCTAGAACTCGAAGAAGAAATCCTGGCCCTAGTGTGGGCCGTTGAACGATTCTATTTCTATTTGGCTGGATTACATTTTGAATTGGTCACAGACCACAAAGCTCTCTAAATTATATTTAAACCCACGCCAAAATTAAGGCTTCAGGCTTTTAAATTTAGTGTACAATATAAACCTGGAAAGTCAAATATTGCAAACTGCTTGTCCAGACTCTGCAAAATTGAAGCAGAAATAACCTTCGACGAACCAAATGAATATCATATACAAAGCATTATTAAGGAGACCATACCAAAAGCGCTGTCCATTTCCAGAGTTATTACTGAAAGCAAGAGACCAAGAGATCAGACTGCGTACAGAAAGTTACAGACGATTCCTGGAAACCAAAGACACTAGCCCATTTTATCCGTTCCGATTAGAACTTACTTCAATGGGGCCGATTCTCTTACGCGGCAATAAAATTGTAGTGCTAACAAGTCTTCGAAACCAAATTTTGAAACTAGCGCATGAAAGTCATCCGGGCGAAACAGTGATTAAACGACGACTACGATCTTAGGTGTGGTGGCCCCAAACAGACAGAGAGACGGAAAAACATATGAGGCAGTGCCATAAATGCTTACTAGTATCACAACCAAACAAGCCACCACCAATGACGAGGCAAAGACTCCCATCCGCACCGTGGCAATACCTTGCTCTCGACTACATGTCTGGTGAGCCTCATCAAGAACACTTATTAGTAATAATAGACTACTATTCACGGTATCATGAACCCATATTCACGAAATGACTAATTCTGCCACAGTGATCCGCGCCCTGAAGGAGGTCTTTTGTCGGTTGGACCTACCTAAAATATTGAAGGTAGAGAATGCCACTAACTTTATTTAATAGCGAAGAATTTAAAGAATACTGTGAGACAAATGGGATTGAATTAGTCAACTCACCACCGTACTGGCCTCAAGCTAATGGAGAAGTTGAAAACATTAATAAATCACCAAAGAAACGATTACAAATTAGTTTTTAGGCGTTTTCTTTTCGTTTTTTGTACTCATCTGTCAAATTTTGCTTTTTTGTACACTTCTGTCACTTTCTTGGACCGATCTGTCAACGCTATTAAATTTGATAGATGTCTTTTTGGTTTGACTTGTTATCAAATTCTTTAATTCTGTTGTGATCATCGCCTAAAAAACGTTGTGTGCGCCTCGGTCTAGGGTGATCACCTTTACGGCCTTGATACACAAATAACTATTTTCGAAAAACAACCCAAACTACAAAAGAGATATACAAACCTACATCTTGATGTACAATGTGACTCCTCACGGCACAACCGGCAAATCTCTGTCGGAGCTACTTTTTAACAGAAGAATTAGGGACAAGATACCATGCATAGACATGTGATGACCCAAAGGGCACCCACCTTCTTTTTGTCCGTCTTGGCTAAACAGGGGTTAACATAACAGCACAATACAGATAAAAAATATAGAATACAAAATGGCCTAAAGTCGTTATCGTCATCAAAATGGAAGAACCTACGTTGTGTTTTGCGAAAAAAGGCGGACCAAATCCTTGTAATACGCTTGTGTGGGGATTTGACTTGGAAGAGTACAATAAAACACCTGTGGGGAGGAGAGCATTGTTTAATTTCTGCAGTTGTTAATTAATAATCAAAATAAATCAAAATGAAACATGGATGAAATGGAAAAGAAACAAACAACAAAATCAAATAAACAAGAAACAATTGGACAATTGAACACAAAACAACAAACAACAAAAACAACAAGTACAAAAAAAACAATATATTGTAGCAGAGGCATTATCGCCTTTCCCGCCAATCGCTTAAAAGACTGTAGCAGAGGCCCTACCACTTTTCCCGCCAGTCATTGCTGAAGCAAATGAACAAGAAAAACAATAATACACAAATAGAAACAAGTAAATAAAATCATATGTAAATCAACTACAGAAAGGACCGGATAAAACCTCCCTAAGCCGTGTCTACAAACAATGATTAATCTTTTCTTTTAATCTTTAAACAATTACAATACAGATTGGCAAACAAACATCACATAAATACATAAATTGGCAAGGGACATGGGAGCTGGGAGCCTCTTTCACCGACCCCGCAGTCAGGTACATAGAAGTGATGCGTGGAAGTTTGGAGCCTCTCTTACAGACACCGCACAGCCACAATCACATTTAAGGTTAGGTAAAGGCAGATTAGACACATGTTGTGATAATGAAGTTCGGGCCCCTCTCACTGACCCCTCATCTCCAAAGATCACATCAAAACTAAATATAAAACATTTTGACAAATTCAACAGGTACAAAATCCCTAATTCTACTTCCAAATAAACCCTGCTACAGGGCGCCCCCCCCAGTATAAACAACCCCCATTTCATTTCAAGTACAAATCACCCCAAACATGAGCTCACGGTTACAATTTCTAATCAAATTTCATGCAGGCAAAATGCAGAACTAATCACTTTTTCATTCTACTAACTCTCCACGGCAATTTACTTAAACTCACAAATTACATCTCAAAAGAAAAACAGGAAAGAGCTTGGGCGTCTAACAATGGCGTCCAACACGAACAAAGACTTCGATCTAGTACCTAATCTTAGCTTTGTATAGTACCTTTTTGTGATGGAATTTCATTTAACAATTTGAGAATCACTATTTTACAGTTAGGATGAAAGTTACAAATGAAACAACTTTGTAAATTTAGTTTAAACGCTGATTAACTAAAAGTGACCACTCTAGACTGGCAGCCATTCTCCTCTTCTTCTCCCGTCTGCTTTGGAGTTTGCGATTCTTCTGCGCACACTCCACTTACACGCACTTCACATGCTGCGTTTCTTTATTCAATCTGTGTGCTCCGAGCGTTTTTTTTATTCGAACGGAGAGGACCGAGCAGATTTCTTGGCGTTTTTTTAATGCATCTGAGAGGTAACGGAGCGAGATCTGTTTGCTCCGATTTAATTGCCAGAGCTCTGAATCGAGATCAGAAATGGCGGGTGACAATTTAAATTTTTAAAACTTGTTCAATTTTATTTTTACGTTTTTTAAACGAAAGTTAGATCGAGAAGATCGTTTTTAAATAAATAAAGATTATTTAAAGTAATTCATCATTTTATAATGTGTTTGACAAAATAAAACACCAGAACTCGAAAAATTTTATGAAATATTACGATTGCTTTATAACAGAGCCGGCACCTCACCAATAACTTGTATCCGTCTTAAGAAGATTATCACCGCAGGGGTTGTAAGAGTGCTTTGAGAAAATGTAATTAGTGCAATTTCCTGTGCGTTTAGATTAGTAGGTACCAAATGGGGTTTTTCCTAATATCTGAATACCACCCCAATTTTTAACAAAATGATAACAGTTTCGTGCATCCACTCGAGTAGTACGGTCCTAAGCTCTCACAAAAGACGTTTTTTTTGTGTTAAATAATATGGCAGAAATTACTCTAGTGTTGCAAGAAGACGGCACCATTATTCAGGAAGGAAATATGGTGTTAGTCCAATGTAGTGGTAAGTGTTCTTTTTTTATACATACCTACAGGGACATTTTTTTAACTCTGAACATAGCCCTATGTTCAATCTGAAAAAAAACATATCAAATCATTGATCTAATTTACGTTACCAACGATACGTAAAGGTAATTATTTGATGTCGAGTTATTTGAACCAATTTGAAGTGATTTCGAATATTTGTTAAAGTAATTTATCATTCCTTCCATGCTACTATTACCTGATGATTAATAAATTTCATAAAAATTAATCTTTCTGTACTTAAATAATCTTGGAAGATTTAATTGACAAGTCGAAATTTTTGACAGCGCGTAGAATAATTACTTGCATAGCAATACTCGCAATGCTTTGATCTGTTTTTTTTTCAGATTGAACATAGGGCTATGTTCAGAGTTAAAAAAATGTCCCTGTATATGTATAGATACATGTGAGAGTGCACTTTCTTCTAGTGGAGTAGTTACTATATTTTTTTAAAGACTTGAATAAATAAGAATGGTAATATATCACAATGAAAAAATAAATATTATACCGTTTTATTTTTTATATACTTATTTATTTATTTTATTTATTTATTTTCTTGTTTAGATGGAAGTTATGGCTACATAGATAAAACCAACTTAAATATTGAAAATCTCAGTCCCACTGACGCGCAAGAGGCTCCCTCATCAGATAGCACAGAAAGCGGTAAATCATCATAATTAATGTCAAGTAAAATAAGTATAAACTAATATGTATATTTTGTTTACAGCTGATCAAAAAATGTGGACAAACGAAAACACATTGTTATCAATTTCGCTGTATGAAAAACATAGCGAGGAATTTCAAAATTCAATTAAAAAAATGTTTGGCAAAAAATTGCCAAAACAATGTCTGAAAAAACACACTTGTCATATAGCTATGTACAAGTAGACACAAAGTGGAAGGGTTTGGTAAAAACATATAAAGACATTTTGAAGCATAATTCAACATCTGGAAAAAACCGAAGGCGATGGGACTATTTCGATTTAATGCACGGTATTTTATTTAACAAACCCGAATTTAACCCAGTTGCTACTTGTAGTAGTTATAAAGGGTTGCTCGTCAAAGAAACGATCACAGAAAAGGAAAACAACCCGAACTCACCGGCGATGAGTACCGCGCCAGAAATGCCTCAGTACGAGACCAGATTTGCCATAAAAAGAAAAGCAAAGAAGATGCGGTAGAGAGACGACATCAAGAAAAAATGCAACGCATTGATGATCTTCAGGATAGCATCAATAAATTGATAGATTGTGTTGCGAAAAAACATAAAAAATAGGAGTAGTTAATAGGTAATCTTACGTTTTTTAATGAATTTATTATATAGGATAGGTAATGAAAATAAATAAATTTTATTACATCATTGTAATTATTTTTTAATAAACTTATTTTACACTCTTTATTGATTTAAATGATGTAAGTAATTAACTATATTATTTTTTTTCACAACAGCAGGGCGTTCTTGGATGTTTTCATTAACCACCCCATCATTGAAATCCTCTAAATCTACAGCACCTTCAAAATGATCTACATTTCTAATGCATATAATTATGTAATATGCATGCTAACATAACTAATAAATATGTTAAATCCAATTTTTTCGTTTCCATCATTTTCAATCTCCTAAATCGGCATTTGAGAAGACCAAAAGCATTTTCAATTACCACACGAGTTTGTGATAACTTGAAATTGAATAATTTTTGTGCTTCATTAAGATGCCGTTATCTTTAAACCCTACCAATAACCTGGAATGGAGTCCATATGTCAAATCTCCTACCAAGTGGCTATCATTTGAAAATTCTATATTATTCGTGATAATTCGTTCCCATAAAATTTAAAAGCACTCTAGCATCATGCAAGCTTCCTGGTTGACCCACATACACATCCCGAAATAATTTCCTATTGTCACAAACTCCTTGTAAAATTATAGAGGGAAATCCTTTTCTATAAATATAAGAGTTTGGATACTCAGGTGGTTTCTCAATTCTTATATGACAACCATCGACAGCACCAACAACACCTAACAACATTAGGGGCATTTCACGTGAAGCGGACAACGAAAAAATTTGACAACCTGAAATTCGGTCATATTCAGGATAATTGTTCTCCTAGAAAGCATAATTGTAAATACATAATGATTTTTTTGCGTGAGGCTTAATTGTGAAGATATTGACTTCTAAAAAATTGACGAAATATGAGTCACAGAGTTTTTGGAAACTGTTATTCAAAAAACTAATGCATACCAAAATAATTAAAATAGTGTTTTATATAGAAAATTCTTTGTTCTTTTTGATTCTGAAATCCGATTTATAATTTGAATTTTTTTTTGTGTAGAAAACCGGAAGTGAAGTTTCAAATCCGAATTTTAGTAACTTGGACCGTTTTTTTTTTTCATTTATTTTTATTTCAAAAAATAGCTTATAATATATAGATTTTACACTATAAGTCGCAAAATGGGATCTCTATTCGTTTAGGAGATATAGTACTTAATGTACACAAAAGCACGTAATTTCTTGCGTAAACCGACATTAAGTACTGTATCTCCTAAACGAGTAGAGATCCAATTTTGCGACTTATAGTTTAAATTCTATTTACTTTAAGCTATTTTTTGAAATAAAAATAATTTAAAAAAAAATGGTCCAAGTTACTAAAATTCGGATTTGAAACTTCACTTCCGGTTTTCTACGGGAAAAAAATTTCAAATTTCAAATTTGATTTTAGATTTAAAAAGAACAGTGAATTTTCTGTATAAAGCACCATTTTAAATTTTTTACTATTTACTGTTTAATTAGAAATACAGTTTACAAGAATGTTCTGCTTAATATTTGGTCAATTTTTAGAAGTCAATAACTTTTTAAATAAGTCGCTCACAAAAAAATCATCACGTATTTACATTCATACGTTTTAGGAGAACAATTTTAACCGAATTTCAGGTTGTCGCATTTTTTTGAGTTGTCCGCTTCACGTGAAATGCCCCATTATTTATGTAGGAGTATTCATTTATTTTATTTTGTTTATTTATTACCTGGAAAGCCAAACATTTCTTCAAATTCCTGCATGATTTGAAGAGATTCTTCTGGAGTTGGAAAACTTATAATTTTGTGTGTTTCATTGACTTTTAAAAGCCTTTGACCTGTTCGATAAAGAGAGTTCCAACAAGTACTTTTAGCAACACAAAATCTATCTGCTACTGACCTAAAACACATAACATGTAAATAACAGTACCTACTATTATTATTACTGATGTTAATAAAGCCTTAAAATAGTAATAAATACCTACCTAAAACACTCCAGATTTGCAAGACACCATAACATAATTAACGCTTGTTTTTCCAAAGGAGTTTCGGGTTGCCCTTATGTATTTCATGCAAATCATCATCACAGTCATGTAATTTTTGCACCAAGTCTTCGTAACTTGTGGGACTAATTCGAAAATATTCCTCGAACTGATGGTCGTTGAAATTTGACACGGTCACTTATGCAAAATTTTCATTTTTCTCTAAAATATCGAAGTCGTTTTCATCATCTAAATCTAGTTCCTCCAAACACACGTCCACTGTATTTAACACAGCCATGGTTAATAAATCTTGATTCATTTTTGCCAAAAAAAAATATGAATGTCACTGATAAATATCTTAACACGAATAGCACGTGGTGAGGATACTGTGGAAGTGAGGTTAGAACTTTTGAGATTTGACAGCCTTGACAGCTTTTCAAACGTACCGGCAATTTCGTTTTAATTTTCCGTTTTTTTATTTCATCGTGAATCGGAGTGCTCGATGGTCACGTGATCAACAAATCTACTCGCTCTGTTCGGTGATCGGATTGCAATCCGCATCCGATGGATCAAAATTGCAAATTTGACAGGTCGCAAATCGACTTACGACTTGCTCGAGAGGTGTCGCAGCCCTAGGTCCATAGATAATATAATAATACTTCGTATAGATGGGTATTATCTTAGTATGCTGTGATATGAATCGCAAACGGTAGCGCTATCTGCTGGAGCGGAGTATGTCCTACTCATTTGGCGCGAAATTTAAATATTTATTTATTTTTTTGCTTTTTATTTTTTTTTTAATAAAAACAACCAAAATCCGTATATTTTTATATATTTAAATAAAAGAGATTACATATACATAAAACTAATTACTATAAAATCGGAATTACCCTTTTAATAGTCAGTTTATAACTATCGTAGTGTATAAAAAGGGTCGGAATGTGTAAAGAGTGACTTTACAATTCTTACAGCTTCTAAATGGCAACATAAAGACCACGATAATTGTGTAAGAACTATAATATAGATACTATAGTTCTATTAAAGTTAATTAGGAATAATGTAAATTTGAATTACATTTTTTTAGTAAAGTGTTCTGTGTGTTTGACTAAAAAGAGTTGGTTGCTTAACTAATTATTATGTAAGTTTAAAAGATCAAGATTCAACAGCGCTTCTTTAAAAAGAGAGAAAAAGAAAGATAACAAAATTCGTAATAGTACTGTCTAATGACTGCATGTGATTTTAATAAAGCATAACATTAAATGTACAATAGAAATATGTAGCTCGGTGGAATCCTGTCTTTCTAGTTTGATCTTTTTAGTATCATTAACACAAAATATGATATCGACGATTTTAAATTACATCTGACCAAAATTTCAAAGAAATCAAATACGAAATATTTAGTTAAAAAATCCATAATTAGAGTGAACATAAACTTGGAGTATACATTGTTTTACAATCTTCGATGTACAGGAATGTATTAAATAAAAGTCTGAAAGCCGACCGTAAGATAAAAATGAGCGCTATTGAAACTGATGTCAAAACAATATGGTGAATTATACGCGCCTTGGTTGCCTTGTGGCAACAGCCCACCTTTAGATCCATTTTTGAGCGTTTTTTCTTGTGGCACCTTGTAAATCATAAAATGACCATCAAATGATAAGGTCTTATAAGTTGTTGTATCAAAATGGGTTTGATTGCCGAATCCGAATTGGGTCTCAGTCTTTTCACCTAGAATTGAATCAGAGAGTTTTTTTTTAAATTGGCAACCTCAGTGACGACAGCATTAACACAGCCAAGAACGAATTGGAAAATTTTATATAAAGGACCAAATGAGATAAGGACTGGCAAGAATGACGACTACGACTTACCACATTTTGATACAACACAAAACCCTATCATCTTGTAGTAATTTTATGCTTTAATAGGTTACATATCGAAAAAAGTTCCAAAACCGCAGCAGAAGTGGTCTGTTTTGTGGGGTTCCAAACGCTGAAGCAGGGCCACCAAAGCTAAAGTTTAATTCACCAGTGTTAATTCAATAATTTTAAACGAAGTTCATTCTTTAATCAGCTCTCGGGCGGTAATCGTAATATTTTTGTTTAACTACAGTACACGAAAGTAGAATAGACCAACTAGAATAGACGTCCTTGCTACAGTCACACTGGACCATCCTTCATCCTTAAATGTAAAAAACAATCTTTAATCCCCGCATGTCACATACTCTGCCATTTAACTGCAATCTTGCAAGTTCTCTGGCTTGACTAAAAAAAATCATTATTTACCCATGACCTCACACAGAATTTAGGTACCTGTTCAAAATACAAAGTATCCATTATAAAACGCAGTTCTCGCCAAAATCTCTGTGAGTGTCATACACTTTCAACGTAGGAAGTATGTTGAATTAAGTTTCTACGTAGATTTTTTCTACCTGCCAGCAACATGTTTAAAATGTCGTTTCTACCAAGATCCTGGATACATTTCCTCACAAGGTATGTCCAATCCAGTACATACGTTTTCAGTCTCACTCCGCTCTGTTACCCAGTCTATCATCTCGTCTCTTCTCATTTTTCTTTTAGTTAGTTTAGTTAGTTAAAAAAGGAATTTCGTATCTCAAATAATGCGTACTCCAAAACTCAGTTCCTAGACAGGGAGTTCAAATAAAGTATTGTACCAGGTATAAAATTTACCATGATTAGGCAGGTATCTTTTGTACCTTTTACTGTTTACTGTGAATTTCCAAGGGAAAAAGGTAGAAATATTTGCGTATAATATCTTGGATGCATAATCATCATTCTTAAACTCTCATAACAAATCGCCTCTATGACTAATACCATTTGATCCATATACTCGTATCTGATGAAGACTTCTTTAGCACAGAGCTTTGTGTCCACACAAGAGCAACCATTTTGGAAAATGTTCCAATTTTTGAAGATCAGGAAGTCGATGTCATTTAATGTTTGTTCTTTAATTCAGAATTGAGCACTTAATTAGCATTGTAACAACTACAAAGCAAACATCACAAACTAGAAAAATTAATATTGTTGGAGTACCTGTGTCCTAGGCGTAACGTAACCTAACCGTTGTCTTAAAAAAACACAATCACATTCTGCTTACACACCCGAAACTAAAGTAATGCGACGGAAACACTGATAGTGGTCATATTAATAAAGAAAAAATGTTTGAAAATACAAGAAATAAATACAAAAAACGTGAAAAGACACCAAGTTAACACATTTTTGACAGAATTTTCGCTGTCATAAACAGCCTTCTTGGGTTTTTCATTTAAATTTTTGTAAATGTCGGTAAAGAAAACTGTAACAAAATGAGAGTGGCGCCTCTACTGGAGTGGAGTATATACTAATTTCGTTGTCACGGGCACTCCTATTAAAGTGCACCCCCCCTGTCTAGGTCGCAGTCAACGGTTGCAAAATTGCGCGCAAAATTTGATTTGAATTAGGAAGCGCCGGTCGCATCTTGACATTACGCCGTTGCTATGTAAATCACGATTTGCGCCGGTCGTAACTCAACTTGAAATTAGCCCGTTACAGGCCAATTTCAAGTTGTGAGATACAACCGGTGCAAAGCATGGTCGCAACGCAACGTAGTGCGGGTGATTTGCGCGTTCTCTGCGACCACGAGATGCGTCCGATTTCAAGTCGATAAACTGCGAAGTCGCAACGTGGCAACAATTTGTGACCGTGATGCAAAATGTTGCGCCGGTCACATGACTTTCGAAATGTCAAATTTTAATTTTCAGTTTTGTTTTCGTGTTTTCGTGTCGTGAAATGGAAAATCAAGGGTAAGTATTATGATAAAAATGCAATAAAATATATTATTGATCAGTCAATTGTGGTCAATACTAATTGAAAGCAATTTTAATTTCGTGTTGTTTTTTCCAGAACGATTAAAAACGCCGGCAGGCGAAAAATTGGAAAATTACGATTTCCATGATCCAATTCTTGGGCAATAGGTATTTTTACGGGCAAAATTGCTGCATCTCATATTGCATCCTGTAATTCCTTTCATTCTCCGCAATCATCAACAAACATCGGCACAAGGATATCCAGCTGCTGTTGTATAATGAATAAATTGTGGGGGCTTCATGGTCCAAACCTGCAGTAACTTCGTGGACGGTCTTCAACGTTGTGCTTTGGAAAGTGTGACCTCTGCTGCCTACCATTTATTATTTGGTCCAGTGTCGAGCCACACATGGAGGTTCAAGGGAGAATAACGCCGTCCCTTTTTGATGTTTTTCGTCAGAGCCCTCGGTGGCTACGGTTCCATCAAGCCGGGTTCGTTGAAAAAGTAGAGTTTCCGAAATACCGTTGATCGAAAATAGTCTCACAAGTCGTCCACAGAATCGATGGCTACTTCTAATACGTCTACTTCTCAGGGATCTCAGCGTCATGTAGCACTAGCAACACTCGAGTTTGATAGTGATGCTGATTGTAATGACAATGTAGAAGCGGAAGGGGAAGGCGAAGTGGTCGAAATCTGCCACCAAATATTTTATTCAAATATACAAACAAAATGAACCTTTACTAAAGTCGGATCACTTTTGTAATATTGGGAGATTAGAGATTTTTATTCTGTTATATTCGAGCCAAGTTTTGTTACTAAATTTGACACTTGGCAATGCTCACACTACTGTCATGAAAATTTGAAGTTTGTCTTTGGCCATGTCAAAGTTAACGAATTTAAAAGAATTAAGCGAGCAGCAACGAACTAACCCCCTATTGCTGTTTGTGGAACTCTATCGTATTGGCATGGGGGCCCGCCAAGACGCTCTGCAACCACTGACAAAGGTTATTTTCAATATTATGGCGAGTGAGTTTAAATCGATCTGCTGCTCAGAAAACAACATAAAACACGCCGAAAAGTCTTCAAAAGTCTTCTCTACTTACTTCTCGCAAGGGTTTCTGCCAATTTCGGACGAACAATAACTAATTATTTATCTAAAATAACTTGTAAGGTAGGTTTTACTGGTCTCCTTTTCTTGTCCGTTCATATTTTCAAAAATTAACAACTAAACAGGTTTGTTTAGTTAGTTGTCCATTAATTTATTTAGGTTTGTTACATGTTTGTTATTAAATCTGTTATATTTGATAGTTTTCGTCACGTTTTGACTGTTAATAAGCTTAAGTGAAGCAGTTGTATGAACGTCTGAATGTCCCTTTTTATCGGCTAAAAGTGCAAGTAATGTACTCAGATTTCTTTAAAATGACTAAAAAAATGTTACTTACTTGCAGAAAACTTAACTAACTTAACGTATTTTGCAGGATTTCCACTTAAAGAATTCAACAATTTAACACTGACAAATAACGTAACCTATTTTTGAAAGCCTAAATTCGCGGTAAATGACGCAATTTACAATGCCAAAATTTTCAAGTTGATGCGATTTTGTTTAATATTACAAAAGTGATCGGAGTATATGCAAAGGAAAAATTATGGGAAAATTTAAGTACAAAGATGAAAGAAGGTGGGTTTATCGTTAGTGGTAAACAGTGCTGTACTAAGGTGGCCTGTTATTATTATTTCTGTTTTCTGTTATTATTACGTATGATGGATTTTTTAATTACTTAAAGTTGAATTGAATGAACATTCTTCCTATTTATGTAAGCTTCTGGATTTTCTTTAGGTGCTAATATTTTTATTTGGGTTCCATCTACGACACCTCTAACTCACGGAAAATTTGCATTTCGTGCAAAACTGACATATATCTGCTGAACCTCATCCACATTAGGCCACTTAATAATTTGGATTATCTTCACAAGAGCACTAGTTACTTTGCGCACTGAACGAATTGCTGTTGCTCTCCCTACAACTCTCCCTACAACAAATATTTTCAATGTTCTATATTATCGATGAAGAAAACTGATGGGAATATGTACAGTTGGATGCAATAAAAACGAAAAATGTCATAGCATAAAAATGTCAGATTTTTATATTTTTCCCTAGTTTAGACATGGCTTTTTTTCTAAAAGGTTAAGTTGGAACTGACAATTAATCAAAACTTGACAGATTCAACGCAGTCATCAAATTATCTGAACCGGTAGTTTTCAGTGTCCTAAGGTAACATTATTATTAAACCATTCCAGCCTAATACAGTGCATTGTACTGTGCCATAGAACAATAATTGTTTGGATGTGACAGCTGTCAAATTAACAATCAGAATCTGTTTCAATCTGAAGAAATTTCAATTTTCCGTTTTTATTGCATCCAACTGTACAAACAGTTTACTTTACCCACCTATATGAATCCGGTGTAGCAAATGTCCACAATGCTAACAGAAGTTGTTTTTCAGGAGTTATAGAATTTCGTCCTGAAGCATTTGATTTTTTAGAAAGACGCGCTTCGATAAGCCCTAACAGCCAATGGAAAGTAGCTCTCGACATCCTGAATCCAGAATACATAATAAAAAGTTTATGGAAGAATTTTATGTTTACGTACCTGAAATCACTTTTAAATTCAAAATCTGAATATAATACCACTACGTTTTCTAAATATATATAATATAAATAAATATAATAAGATGTAATGTAATGGTCGTGGCTCCACATTTCTTTGGACACTTGTCACAAAATACAACACTGCTTCATCTTCGTCGCTTTCATCAGAGCTTAATAGTTCCTCGACAATTCTAGGAATCGCAATTGCAATTGCAATGCAGTTCATTGCAAATAACGCTTATTTTCTCAAATATATACTATAAACTATAAAGCTGTTGATAGTTTTGAAGTTTGAGGTTATCACACGCACGGAAAAAGAAGCTGTAACAAATGTGTTATTTGTTAAAGACGAAATAGTAATTTCGGTTCCTTTAGCTTCAGTTTGTCCGTTATTTGTCACAATAGATCACAATTCGAAAGTGTCGTCCAGATTGCGTTCTCGGAAGGCCGACACTTTACCAGCCTTTTTCGTCATTTCAGTTCATGTACGGGAAATAATAAATTTGTCAAAATTAGTGCCGACCTCTTTAGAAAACTGTAATGTTCGACCACCCCCGACGACCGCCTCTATAGCCGAAGCGGTCGTCATCTGGTTATTGGGGACATGTGGTCATTTCGTAGAATCGCGGTTCAAAAGTTTCTCTTCGTTAAATAAGACAATGGAAACGAATTACTAAACGCGAATCAAGGGACATTAGCCACCACATGCTAGAAATACAATAGATGCGGTCCTCACGTAAACGTTCAACTTTTGTGTAGTCGGAAGATCGGCCAGACCACCTATTCAGGGCCTTTCTATTCACAGGAGAGTCGCGAGGTCCTGGCTACCTTAATTAAGAGATGGAACTTACTCAAGATCGGGTGGCGGTACTGTAATTTCTTTGTACGCATAATTCGTAGAAATGTAAACTGCCACAAGTGTTGAGATGATCCATCAAAGTCACAAGGACAACAAAAGACCTAGCCTCTCTCTGGGTTCTCGCGTTGGTTCGGGTCAGAGAGAAAAATTTGGCAACAACGTTCAGACCGGAAATTGCCGCCAAGGGATGCTTCCAAGTTACTGGTCAAGGAAGTAGCCCCTCTTCGAAGGCGAGCTTTCCTAGTTTCAAAATTCCGAAGTTTAGTTAGTTCTTGTTTGATTCCGAAACAGAATAGTCCTTGTGACCGATACACTCGAGTAATTTTATTCTAGACTTTTTTGCTAATTTTTATCAAGTGTTAACTTCTTTCCTTTTTTTTTGCATTATTTTGGTTTGTTCAATAAACGGCTGGTTTCGCTGAAACTTGTGTCTTCTTGCTTACGTTCGGTTGTGAAGTGATCCCCAAAGGATTATTTCAGGCGACTCGTCGACCAAGGTAAGCGATCCTTCCTCTGTTTCGATTTTGAGGATCGGCTGAACCCAATAAGGTACCAACTCCACTTTGAGAAAAAAAAATCCACGCTACCAATTAGATCAAAAATTTTAATTCTCTCATTTACTCAAGTTACACCCACGCACCAGTCTCGTTAGACTGGCACATATTTTATGGTGGCAGCGGTGTCCCAAATAAATGAAAATTTTGTTTATGCAGTTTCGACGTTGGGCACATATTTTATGGTAGCAGCAGTGTTCCAAAAAAAAAGAAATAAAAGTTTTTGTGAATTCAGTTCAGTAAATTCAGTCAATTCGGTGCTCTAGATGAAAACAATCCTTTTTATATTCAGTTTAAAGTTAGCCATATTTTATGGTGACAGCAGTTTTCCAAAATGAAATCGTTCAAGTCCAGTTCTAACGTTTGGACACACATGTTATGGTTTCAGCCCAATTGAAATCGTTTTTTGTTTTGTCTTCAGTCTTTGAAGTAGACACATTTTATGATATCAGCGGTATCACAAATGAGACCAACTTTGTTCCGTTCAAGCGTTTGGATACATTTTATGATGGTAATGATGTTCCAAATTCATTTGTTGTATTGAAATTGAATTTCTTGCAGTCGTAACGTTTGTCACATATTTTATGTTATATGTTAAGTTGTTAGTTCAAACGTTGTTGTTTAGCAGTAAAAATCTTTCCAAGATTTGAGTGACATGGTGTAAGTTACAAGCGAATTCAATAAAAACGTTTTTTCATTTTTCCTTTATGTTAACTTGAGTAAAATAGTTAGTTGTTTTGTCATTGTTTCGAAGTCAAATTGTAAATTGTAAGCAAAAGTGGAATGGTATCTTGTTGAGCAAAGTCAGAAATTAGTGGATAAAGTCAGCAAACGTGCAATTCAAAATTGGTAGCCAGATGCAGCGAATAATAGCGAGTTCAGATAGGTTTTGACTTTTAAAATAACGTAGTAAAATCGGGGTCAGAAAGAATTTCCGCGCACAAGGGTCATTGGAATCAAACATTAACTCCGGCGAATTAAACAATTTGTCGTTAAACGATTTGGATAAAGGTAAAACGGTGAAGGGAATTGTTTAAGACGGTGGTGGAAATCTTTTGTAATGGACTACCACGGTGATCGTAAGGGTTGTTGAGCCAGGTCAAAATTCTCCTTTTGTCAATGAACGAGTAGCAGGTACTTCGGGTGAAAGACCGTTCAAAAGATAGTTTATGGCGAGTAGTTACGCAAAATGCCAAGTAGAGTCAATAAAATTACGTTCGAGTACCTACGGTTCAAGAAGGGTAGTTGTAATAAAACAGGTAGCATCATAAAGTTCGGGAAAGGCAAAGAACTCAGTCACTAGGTCAAACGTATTTTTCAATAGAATCCATTTCAGTTGGTAGGTCAGAATTCGGTTTAGTCAAACACGCGGTTGATAATTCGATGATAGTTAGTTTTTCCAAGAGGAATTAAAGATAATAGTGACAAGTATAATAAAAAGTTTCAGAAAACGGCCCAACTAGCTTAGGCGGTGGTGTTCAAGAAAATCAGTACCTATTATCGGTGCCACCCTCTTTAACATTTCACCTTAGTAATTAAATAGTCCAGTAGTTAATTAGTAGTAATTAGTAGAGTAGAGTTACTAATTTTACGTTCACAGGTTAGAGAAGCAGTAAGTAGTAGACGTAGATTAGTAGATAGAATTTACAGTGTTATTATTGCGTTTGGTTTGTTGTCGATATTCGTGACAAAATCGTTTATAATCAAGAGTAGATTAAAGATAAATAAGGGTTTATTCAGTGTCAGTACGTGAAAGCAACGATAATTAGAGAAAAGTAAACGGTACTTGGGTAAATAGAGCGAACGGTGTGAGAGTATAGTAAAAGAGGAAGTCAAAAGGATCTAAGTTATGGTATTAGGATACAGATCAACAGGTAGACTTCAGTGACAGAAAGGTGGACTCTCAACAGTGGAATTAGGGAATTCACAGGTAGGAAGCTGGTCAGTTCCGCTTGCTCTCGACATCCTGCACCTAGATTATTTAGGAATATTCTAATCACCTACTCCAAGAAAGGTTATTTGCTATTTGAATTAGTTGTTACGTATTAGAGGGAAGTCAATAGTAGAAATGGGTCCAGATCAGGATTCAATAATGGACAAAACCTCAGGAGCAAATAATTTACGAGACCAGGAAACAATGGAAACATTACGCAACCAAATCGATGAATTACAGCAGCAGTTACAATCGGCACTCGAAGTTAACGAACAGCGGTCGCAACAGTTAAACGGGAACCAACCCCAACCTAGTACTCAGCCGAATTTGAATCCATTTTTTAGATTCGCACTAAGCGGAATGCAAGCGGCGGATCGAGTTGAAAATTATTCGGGCGGTATAGATTTCGATTTATTTATGGACGCGATCGAAATGATAGCTGAGCAAAATCAATGGACAGAACTGGTAACAGTGCAAGTCATAGAATCAAAATTCCGCGGACGCGCAAAGCAAACGAAAGACCGAGGTCTTGTCATTCAATGCTCAATTGGTTAAGGGAGATATTTGCGAAAACACCCAATAAAGACGAGGCAAAAAGGGATTTGCAACGATGCATTCGCGATTCCGACGAATCATTAGGGGCATATGCTCATCGTTTGAAAATGATCGCGAACAGAATTTTTCCGGAAGATGACTTGTCGGCAGCTCAAATCTTCCATCGAGACAGAATGGTTGTGGAGAGCTTCCTACAAGGAATCGACCTGAGATTAGCGAACGAAATTCTTCGGGCGGGAGAATTTTACAAAATTAACGACATTTTGCCAATCGCGCAGCACTACGAGAATATCATAAGCAGACAGTTGGAGGAGAACAGTTTTGAAAACTTCCGCACAGCAATCCGAGCTGTAAAGAGCGCACCGGGACCGTCAAACGCGAGTCAGCCATTTCGGGAAAAACCCTATTTTAAAGCAAGTCGCAATCAGCGACAAGGAGGAAACGCGCAACAGGTTAAATTTACAGAAAGATACCCAAAAATGAGAGGGATTTGCGGCAAGTGTTTTATTCCGGGGCATTTTCGTAAAGGATGCCTTAGCAAAACGGTAACAGGCTGTTACCACTGCGCCATTCCCAACACCCATCTCACGGAAAACTGTCCTTTAAACTCCCAAGGAGCCTCGGAACTGCGCCAAAACTAGCCAAAGTTATTTTAAAAGTAAACTCTCACTGGAAATTCATAACATTAAAAATTTGCGGACAAAATTCACTTTGGTTGATTGACAGTGGAGCGTCAGTCTCAATCGTAAAAAACACTTTCATTCAAAAATTTCAATTACCGACAACGCGAAAAAACAAAATTGCCATGACTGACATTTCGGGAAACATGCTGCGAAAGTATGGTGAAGCTAGTATCACGTTTGAGCTCACCAAGAACATCAAAATTTCACACGAATTCATCATCTGCGGATCAGATTTAAATTTTGACGCGGACGGTTTGCTTGGGCTGGATTTCTTCGAAAAATTCCAGCCACGTTTAGATTTTAGGGAGGAAGTATTAGAATTAAGAGGTGTTAGGTTACCTTTGGAAAGTGCCCGTTCGAGCCAGCACCACATTGTTGCATACAACAGCAACAACAAAGCAGCATTGTCTGAGAGGTTACACCGAGATAAAGAAAGGATTTTCAATAGCCCAAAAGAACCTGAGGACTTACCAGTTGACAATAGTTTACACCTTCAGAGATCTGGCGAATCGAAGGATCTGGCCAATCCTGACATTTGTAGAGGTTCAAATCATACCCGGAAGTACCCGAACCTCGTCAGTATCAAAGAAGATTTAGAAATACCTCCATTTCACGGTTGCGATTACTGGATCCCGATCAACAATCGGATACCTGCAGGTACGGTGATCTGCGAACCTTCAAACACCAATCAACCAGGAATTTGCATTGCACGTAGCTTAACTACCGTGCCACCCATCACACAAAACGATCCAAACCACAGAAAAATAGTCATCAGGATTCTAAATACGACTCCAATGCCTCTGACCATTCAACGTCATAGCCCAATTTTAAACGTAACCCCTGTGTCTGGAGCGTTCGAAGGGACAGGGCCCAACTTGAGGTGTAACGAGGAGTTGAGGCCCTTTATGGTTGAGCACTTACAAAAGTACGAGCGAGAGAAGTTGTATTACGTTTTGGAAGAGTATCCGGATCTCTTCGCAGTAGGAACGACTTATCTCAATGTTACGCCCTGGTGAAACATAGGATAAACACTGATGACTGCCCACCAATAGCAGAACCACCCTATCGCGTACCGTTTGCTTGAAAATGAGTTAGTAATGAGTTAGTTGTCGCGAGTCGTAGTTCAGAAAATTAGTTTTGTTTGACGGTTAAGAGTAAGGATCTCAGTTTCATGGACCATCGTAAAGCATGCCAGTTAAATTAGGAGTTGAGTCACCTAGTACGTGGTTCGCCTCGTGGTCAGTGAGTTAATTCACGTGGTTATAGGGCAGTAGTTGTCGAATAGTTAGACATAAGGAAAATTTGCGCTTTTCAGATTGGGGAGCATGGCAACAATTAAGATTGTGTGCTTGAAATTAGGGTAGAACTTTGTTAAGAAACAGAAACTAACAGTTATATTTGCAGATAAAAAGGATTAGATAATCTAGGTAGAATAGGCGACTAGGTCCAATGGCAACACAAGAAAAGGTTCAGAAGTTTCGTCGAGAGGTGCAGTCCTAGATCCAACAGAAAATATACCACCATGATTGGCAGTAGCACCAGTGACACAGGCCGGAACCAACAGGCATTGTTATCAGGTCGGTTGTGTAATATAAAGTTGCACAGGTACTGGTTTCAGTCTGTGTTACAGAGTTAGCCACCGCTAGGGCATAGACAGGACTGGACCTCCCGAGGAGAGGACGCGGACGAAGGACCACGCACCAGGACCAGGACAGACGGGAACCTAGAGGATGTCCCAGCGAATCGAGAGAGGTTTTCAACTTGGCGAAAACCTCGCGTTAGTGTAAGGGGAACGCATCAATTTATTTTGCTCATGTGGAAAAAAATTGATCCGTTTTAAGGGGGGGGGGGGGGGCATTGTAACAAATGTGTTATTTGTTAAAGACGAAATAGTAATTTCGGTTCCTTTAGCTTCAGTTTGTCCGTTATTTGTCACAATAGATCACAATTCGAAAGTGTCGTCCAGATTGCGTTCTCGGAAGGCCGACACTTTACCAGCCTTTTTCGTCATTTCAGTTCATGTACGGGAAATAATAAATTTGTCAAAATTAGTGCCGACCTCTTTAGAAAACTGTAATGTTCGACCACCCCCGACGACCGCCTCTATAGCCGAAGCGGTCGTCAACTGGTTATTGGGGACATGTGGTCATTTCGTAGAATCGCGGTTCAAAAGTTTCTCTTCGTTAAATAAGACAATGGAACCGAATTACTAAACGCGAATCAAGGGACATTAGCCACCACATGCTAGAAATACAATAGATGCGGTCCTCACGTAAACGTTCAACTTTTGTGTAGTCGGAAGATCGGCCAGACCAGACAGGTATTCAGGGCCTTTCTATTCACAGGAGAGTCGCGAGGTCCTGGCTACCTTAATTAAGAGATGGAACTTACTCAAGATCGGGTGGCGGTACTGTAATTTCTTTGTACGCATAATTCGTAGAAATGTAAACTGCCACAAGTGTTGAGATGATCCATCAAAGTCACAAGGACAACAAAAGACCTAGCCTCTCTCTGGGTTCTCGCGTTGGTTCGGGTCAGAGAGAAAAATTTGGCAACAACGTTCAGACCGGAAATTGCCGCCAAGGGATGCTTCCAAGTTATTGGTCAAGGAAGTAGCCCCTCTTCGAAGGCGAGCTTTCCTAGTTTCAAAATTCCGAAGTTTAGTTAGTTCTTGTTTGATTCCGAAACAGAATAGTCCTTGTGACCGATACACTCGAGTAATTTTATTCTAGACTTTTTTGCTAATTTTTATCAAGTGTTAACTTCTTTCCTTTTTTTTGCATTATTTTGGTTTGTTCAATAAACGGCTGGTTTCGCTGAAACTTGTGTCTTCTTGCTTACGTTCGGTTGTGAAGTGATCCCCAAAGGATTATTTCAGGCGACTCGTCGACCAAGGTAAGCGATCCTTCCTTTGTTTCGATTTTGAGGATCGGCTGAACCCAATAAGGTACCAACTCCACTTTGAGAAAAAAGAATCCACGCTACCAATTAGATCAAAAATTTTAATTCTCTCATTTACTCAAGTTACACCCACGCACCAGTCTCGTTAGACTGGCACAAAGCGAAAAGTGCTCAGACGTAATTTACAAATAATTAGTGTTCCAAAACTGCTTTCATACACTTTCTTATTTCGGAACGGTTTCTGTCAGTGCTTTTAGCATTAGCAACAACAGTGGATTTCGGAACTTACAGCCCGATTCCAAGTGATGCACGAAAATCAATGACGCAACGCAAATTTGGGTTACCTTTTTGCGTATTTTTGCATTAATCAGTTGAGTGTGATTTCAAGTTCAAAACATCCCGCATCACAGTGTAAGTATGCTTTATTTTTTACTATTTAATTATTGGTTTTAATTAAAAAAAATACATTTGCACGATATTTGTAGGACAAAAACCAGATCGAAAATTTTTTCTGCCACCGAAATTAGCGTTTTGGTGGCAAAAGTTGAAAAACGCCGAGGCGTTTTGTTTGGGTCTTTGAGGGGACCAAAACTGACCAAACAGCACCGCGATATTGCGTGGAATCAAACGCTAGAAGCGGTGAATGCTGTTGGGTCCGTAGAAAGGTCCATCAAAGAAATAAAAAAAATTATGGACATGAAACAAAGGACCAAACAAAAACTGAATGAGGCAAGAAGGAGTAGTATAAAAACAGGAGGAGGGAAAAATGAGGCAGAAGCTCTAAATGACGTCGATGAAAAGGTCCTCCAATTTATTGTCAAAGAAAGTGTGGAGGGGGTAAAAGGAGGTGTAGACACATTTCAGTTACCACCATCACCTACGGCGTCGACAGGTATATTTGTATATTAAACATTTTACATAATAATACCTAATAAGGTATTACTTAAAATTACTTTTAGAGTGTGTTAGAACAAATAACATGGGGCCGTCAAGCTCTTCTTTGTGGGATTCTATACGTAATTTAAAACAAATACATATGATAAATTAAAATAAAGAAATGACAGTTGCAGACTTTGAAGTGCAGTCATCAGGCTCGGGATCAAATATAACTGAAGGTAAGTTTGGATAAATGATGCAATAGGAATTTTGGTTCACGGGAATAAAATAAGGTAGTATTTTGTGGGCGTTGAAGCAAGTCATTGTCAAGTCAAGTCAAGTCAAGTCCTGAAGTGACGATCCCTGCAGCTCCAGCTTCACCAATTCCTACAGTAACAGTTACTGTAACTTCTGCTTCTTCAAGTCCCCAAGTATCCCGTTCTATTACGAAGATGCCAAAAAAACAACAAAAAAAAACAAGAACAGTAGCAAGAGGAAATTTTAAAAAACACTTTGCTGCAAGAAGAAACCAATAGTTTATTAAGGTCATTAATAAATGAATTTAAAGACTTTAAAAATGAATTCATATCATTGAAAAGAAAAGAAATTGCATTAAAAGAAGAAATAAAACTGAAAAAAAGAAAAGTTAATTAGTATTTAAATTATGTTTCTGTTTGTATTTACGTTTTAATAAAATAATAAAACGTTTTTTATTTTTTATTTTTTTATATCCGTTTACTAAAAATTAGTTTTGTAAGAGGATTTTCGAAAATTAAATTTAAGTTATATTGTCAAAAAAAGGATATGTCTTCATCAAAAAAGTTCATTTCGATTTAATTGGGTTTATTGTCTAATAATTGGTAAATTGTCTAATTTATTAGTAAGTTGTCTAGTTATTGGCAAAATATCTTAAAATTAAGTCTCTTCGCATTTCCATAAAGTTTAGATCATCCTGCTAACCGCAAGGGACGTCATTAGCAAGTGGATGTTCTTGATAGTCTTCGACATCGAGGTTATACTCTGTGTAGATATTATGGAGCACACAACAATTTACATACTTTACCTGGCTCATATCCGAGAGCACTGTCTAAAACATGCCACTGACTTTTCAATACACCATTTACTCTTTCAATTGGGTTTCATGTAGAAATGTGGACAAAATTGTAAAGTAGTTCAGGTCCTAAATTAGGATTATGGACAGGGGCATTAACCAAGGTTCCTGTGGGTATCCAGAATCACCTACTAACCAACCTTCAGGAAAATTAGACAACCCCCAGGAACCAAGTCTACAAGCACCCAACTCAGCCTCTCTGGACGACAACCCCCACAAACCGACTACAGCATCAACCCGTGTACTTAAAGCCAAACTCGAGGAAAGAAGGAGGGATGTGGAGACCAGTGAATTAGTTACGTTACCCAATCATTTATTATCTTTACGCATTGAGTTTTTGTACAATTAAAATGTAAAAAGTCAGTCACATATGTATCCTCGCCGAGAGCGGGTGTGATAAATAAACGCTAACAAGACAACTGTCTTTAATTGATACCCAGGTCACCACACGGCCCTAAGGGTCGGTTTACAGAAAGCGAAATTAAGATTTAATTCAAAATTAAATTAATTCGAATTAAGTTGCCATTTAAAATGCATAATTCAAAATTAAACTAATTCAAACTAAGTTGCCATTTAAAATGCATTGACAAAATAAATGTCAAGTTAATCGCGATTAACATTTAATTGCAATTAAAATGTTCTGTAAACTGGTTCTAAGGTCGGGTTTATAGAACATTTTTTAATTTTGAATTAAGTTAATGTCGAAATTAACTTAACAACGCCATTAAATTAATCACGATTTACATTAACGTTTTTAAGCAAATGTTAATCGTGATCAACTAATTCGAATTAAGCTGCCATTTAAAATGCATAATTCAAAATTAAACTAATTCAAATTAAGTTGCCACTTAAAATGCATTTGTACAGTCACCCAAAATGAAAATGACGCGTCCATAAACGAACGCCTACCGTGCAACCCCGATCCCTTGACCGCAACCAACCCCTGCTAGAAATCATTAGAGATCGTAAACTAGTTTTGAGTCGGGTTCCACATTTCATTTATCGGCTTTTGAAATGTTTAAGGATTTCTTGATGGAAATTGTTGGTTATCCCAAATGTGAAATAATACAATTTTTAAGTTCTTCGCAACGCGATGTTTCGACGCTTTGAGAGAAGACAAATAAAATTGTTAGTTGGTTTGCAAATTTAATTTATTATTTGGTTGATGCAAAATAAGTTTTAGTGTGCAATTAAAATCTGCCGAATAAAAAACACGACAAAACATGGATTCTTATTTCATTTTGTTTAAATTATCATTAAATTAAATTAAATTAATTATTAATTGCACAATCGTTTTTGTGAACATTTTAGTTTACTAGTGCCGGTTTATAGAAAGCTCCATTAAATTTTAGTTGGTTGTGAACAGTGTTAAATTTTAATGAAGCTTTTTATAAGCCTGCCCTTAATGTTTTAAAAAATTAGAATCGCCAGAATAAAAGTTATTATCAATGAATGTAACGGCAATTCATTCATGGGAATTCCGACTATTACCGCCAATAAGATTCACTGGAAAATAATTAATAAACCCGTAACACCACAGGGGATAACTAAAAACCAAAACTGCAACGAAAGAATTTTCAAATTCTTCTCCGAATTGATAAACATTTATTAATTTTCTTGGAAGACAAATGAGAAGTAAAAAAAGTTTCATGTTCGTCGCCAAGTTTCGACATTTTGAGAGGTCAAAGAAAATAAATTTGTTTTTTTGCAAATTTAATTTACTATTTAGTTGATGCAAAATAAGTTAGACTAAGTTTATTATAATAAATAATCACTCCAAGTCTTATTTGATTTTATTTAGAATACCATTTCGAAATAATGAATAAAATTAAATATTATAAGTAGTTTTTAAATTTTTATTGTTTTCTGCATTTGTTTAAATTTTAGAAGAACCCACAAAAACATCACTATAAATGTTTCCCTTTTTAAAATTGAATTACCACTAATTTTTGTTAATTTCCATATCAAACAAAGACGTTTCAAAAAATTGGAATAATCAGAATAAAAGTTATCAATGACGTTACGGCAATTCATTCATGGAAATACCCGAATGAGATTCTGACCATTACTGCAAATAAGGTTCACAGGAAATAACAAACAAACCCTTACGCAGGATATAACTAAAGGCCAAAATTTCAAGGAAAGAATTTTCAAATTCTTCATAACATAAACATTTATTAATTTTCTTAGAAGACAAATGAGAAATAAAAAAATTTTCATCTTCGTCGCCACATTTCGTCACTTTGAGAGGTAAAAAAATGTATTTTTTTAATTTAATTTATTATATTTTAGTTGATGCAAAAAAAACAATGTTATAATACTATTTCCGATTCATGAATAAAATTAAATACTTATTATAAGTAGTTTAGTTATTTATTATACAACACGATAAAATTAGATTTTATTTTTGAGAGCGGTTTCAATTTTTGGAATTTTAAGATTACAATTTATTTGTCTTAAGATTTTCGTACTCAATCTTGTCTTAATTAAGTATTTACTATTAAAACAAAAATTGTAATCCAATTGTATTTCAAATATCAGACAAAGATCTTTAAGAAAAATGGAATATTCAGAATAAAAGTTATCAATGATCGTTAGCTTTTAACAAAGAATTAAAATTTAATGGAACTTTCTATAAACCGGCGCTAGTAAACCAAAATGTTCACAAAAACGATTGTGCAATTAATAATTAAAACCATTAAGAGTGTAGACGTCTTTGCTTGAAATTTAAAACAACAATTGGATTTCGATATTTTCATTTTATCTTGTTTTATGCACAACTGTTATTGCAATAAATTTTATATTCTTAAGAAATAAACTATAAACACGATCAAATTTTTAGTTACAGTTTGTGACAATCAGATTTTAAGTATAATAATTATTTTGAATTGAAAGAATTTTTGGACAATGGATATCAAAGTGATCGTTTCGTGATCTCATCACAATCCGCGAAATTTAACTTAATGATCATTTAAACAAAATGAAATAAGAATCCATGTTTTGCCGTGTTTTTTATTCGACAGATTTTAATTGCACACTAAAACTTATTTTGCATCAACCAAATAATAAATTAAATTTGCAAACCAACTAACAATTTTATTTTTGTGACCTCTCAAAGCGTCGAAACATAGCGTTGCGAAAAACTTAAAAATTGTATTATTTCACATTTGGGATAACCAACAATTTCCATCAAGAAATCCTTAAACATTTCAAAAGCCGATAAATGAAATGTGGAACTCGATTCAAAACTAGTTAATGATTTATAGCAGGGGTTGGTTGCGGACAAGGGATCGGGGTTGCACGGTAGGCGTTCGTTCATGGACGCGTCATTTTCATTTTGGGTGACTGTACATGTGAAACAAATATTATTATCTATTTTGCAAAAACAATGTTTGTGCTAAATTATCTCTAAGAGCTAAACCTTCGTTACGATCGTGATTTTCAGCATTAACATTAATCCCATCATCTTCATGTCCTTCTACAAAATCTCGTCCTTCATGTTCATATAAATCTATTTGGTCGTCATCGTAAGAGAGGCATATATTGTGTAAAACACATGCTGCTACGATAGTCGCTGGCAGTAAGTCAAAACGGTTCATATCTAAGTACCGAAGTCTGCGCATTCGAGCAAAAAGTAACGCAAATGTTCTTTCAATTATCTGGCGAGTCTTAGCATGTAAAATATTAAAATGTCGATGAGCTCGTAGTAGATTGCCACGATCAATGTAAGGTGGCACGCACCAAGTACACTTTTGGATTGATGGAAGGTGCCTTTATAGGTATATAAGTACCATCAATCGCTCCAACGATACCTGATATACCTGCCATTCTTCTAAATTGGTCATTATTCAATCGTGCTTTTTCTTCTGAAGGTCAAGTTATTACAGTTTTGGTGAAATGCGATTTAACGCTGCAATTACACGCTCAAGACATTGATAAAGGCTAGATTTGCCCATATCAAAGCGACAGGCTACATATCTGCAAATATTGGAAATTTGTGTTAATACTTGTGATTCTTTGCTATCCTCATTCTACTTACCTGTAACTGTCCGGCGTGGCTAATAACCACAATACTGCCAGTAACTGTTTGCGTGGATCAATTGTTGGTTTTCCAACACCTATACGGTTTTGAAGAAATGGTGTTATTCTTTCTAGAACACGTTCAAACACTTCTCTTGTGATGCGGAAATGAGACTGAAACTCTTTTGCATTGCTTCGCAGTATAATCTCTTCAACAAATAATTTATCGAACTTGATTTATTCGTGTCTACAATCTATTTATGTGCATTTGTATTATATTCTTTTCCTCATCTGAATTCGATTCCATGTTCGTAAGAAAACATTCATAATGTAGAATGGACATGAAAGGAACAATTTGCCTTGCATTTTCCATTTTAAACCAACATTTATCAAACCACATACAATTATGTTCATAAACATTACATAACCTAACTTCTCGGCATCTCGAAAACCGCCAAATTCTGTCAAAGACCTCTTTCTGCGCATGACACAACCAAACGCCGACCTTTTTACCTCGGCGAAAAGTTGTACGCACCGACGACTTAACCGAACGCCATGGTTGAAACAACCTGAAGATTTACGAACGACTCGCTCGACAAGCGCCCGTGCGGGCCCGGACACGCACCCCAGTTGACGACAGAAGTTGACGTATACTACACATAACAACGCGCGGAATTATGGAATCACTGTTTCAATGCATTTTTTACGAAATGCCCAGGCGGGATATTGATACATTTCATTAAGGAGGCGGTGCTTTTTACAATCGATTTGATCTATAAATATAACCAAACTTTTTAACATCAAGCCGGTTTAAAGGTTATGTTTTTGTTGTTGGCAGCCGAAGTATTATTATATTATCTATGGTTGGCAGTTTTTACTTTCAAATTTCAAAATCTGTATCATCTGTATTTTCATGTGAGTTCATGGTTAGTATGTGGATTTGGTTTTTAAAAACGTGATGTTCTTTGGCGTCGCCCTTTTATATAAGTCATGGGCCGTGTTATCGTGTTCAATAAACGTTCGAAGCGATTATAATCGTAGCGATTAGATTCAATTAATCGATGCAGTTAATTGAATGCACCTATTGAAAAATGTCAAGTTAATTTTACCGAAAGGGAAAAAAGGAAATTGCCCTTGATATCATAAACAGGTATGTAGCTATTAGCTGTTTCAAAACTATAAAAACGCCAACGTCGCATTTTACCGAATTATTTTTATAAATAAGATTGATAAAATTGTAAAATAGCTATTAATTATTAGATCTCTCATTGAAAGTATAAATTACATTAGCTATTATTTTTTTGAAGTGCATGAATAATTTATAACAGCTAATTTTGAGAGAAAATGCGACGTTGGCGTTTTTATAGTTTTGAAACAACTAATACTTGGGCATACATTTACGATTGTTGTAGGTTAGTTTTTGTGTCTCCTGAGTCTTGAACTTGGTGCAAGACACAATTCTAATTGTTTTTAATTCGTATGTTTAGGTTTCAAACGTGCTCCTAATTTTTCTCCATATGATCTTTTACCCGATTTTTTTTTAAGTATGACATGATATTCCTTCTTTTACATTATCCTACATCCAACATTGCCTTTCCCTTAGATATCAACACAAAATTGAAAACAAAAAAACTGACGGTGTTTCGCAAAAAAAGAGAAAAGATGCTTGGAAAAAGGTTGCTGAAGAGTTTAATTCAGCTTCATTAACAGCACCACGAACGGGAAAGCAGCTGAGAGTACTTTGGTCCAATTTACACCGGACAGCTAAAAAAATATTACTAAAGAAAATGTAAATAAATAATATTATTTATCTGAATGAATATAAGTTTACATTTTTAGAAAAAAAGATATTTGGATGATACAAGTGAAATGGAAAATATAGCAGAGCTTAAACAACAAAAAATGGAAGTTAAGGTTCGTTACAATAATTAAATTTCAGAAAAACTAATTTTCATATCCATTTAAGAAAAATATTTCGAAAACTGGGAGTGTAACGTTTGAGAGCCAATTAACGGACGTGGGGGCTAGAGTCTTAAGGATGTCGCACACTTGTCCGTCACGGCCCGGACGGTGCCGGCCGTTGTCGTCCAGTAAAATGAGAGTGCACCGCACATTATGCCGTCACCGTCTGCACAAAAGTTGATAAAAATTCAGAATTTAGTGTGAAGTGTATAGATTTTGAAAAGCAAATGAAATGTTGTCATCTGACGAGAAAATAATAATTGTTGTGGCTCTTTTTCAAATAAAAGAGAAAGCGAAAAGCAGAAATGCAACTGAAAAAGATTGGAGAATACACTAAAAAGTTTTCCACGTCTATTGTTAATGATTTAATTTAATTAATTTTATTAATATGAAGTCATTTCAGTGCCCCAAAAATAAATACGCATGCGCAGAGCCAGCCGTTACCGGCCGGTGTGCGCCCACTACACCGCCTCGACCCGGCACGTTATGTATTTTGACCGAAGGAAACGGATAGAAACGATCCCATCCGTCGAGATTTTTGCTGGAAGGTGTCGCGCCGGGCCGAGACGGACAAGTGGGCGCTTTCCGCTATATTTGCATGTATTTTATCACAATCGTCTTTTAATGGAACGTGTCGTGTTGGGCCGTGACGGACAAGTGGGCGACAACCTTTAGCAATGATCGAGCCACAGGCATGACGATGACAATGTTTACCATAAAGGTAAGTAAAACATGCTTTTATAATAATGGTAATAATAGTTGACTCCATTAATACACACATTTTATGTTAAACAAGAACCGTTAACTTAACAAATAAATTATAAATTTTTTAGATACAGCACTATTAACTCAAGATCAGGAAATATCCCCTCCTGCTGTCCTGGAACCTTCTCCTATCTTGGAACCTGTTGAAGGACCTTCTAACTTAAATATTCCTGATCTCTCCATTTACTTTGAAGAATTTGTTCCCCCAATCGAAACCGTTTGTGAAGAAATCCCTACCCACCAGCCACCACGAAAAAAATACACCCCCCCCCCCCCCCCAAAAAAAATAAATTAAACAAAAAAAAAACAGTTGATTTGAAAAGAACACTTTATTTAAAGCGTATAAAATTAGCAAATATGAAAATTGAATTTAAAAAAAAGATGTACGAATTAGAATTAAAAATTAAAGAAAAAGAGTTGGAAAAATTTAGCCGGAATGATTAATAAATATTGAAATTTTATATGTTTTTTCTTTATGAAAATGTGTTCTTTTATAAGGGCTTGACAAGCGGTGATTTTCATTCAAAAACTCTGAATTTTTTCAGAATTTAAAATATATGTTGCGTGCAGTTAAATTAATAAAATTGTACATTTTAGATTTACTGTTGTCTCCAACACGTAGGGTTATTTCAGTGAGCCCAGTACCCCACCCTATTCGCAACGAGGGACCTATCACAGGACCATCAAACCTTTCACAAGATCCTAATAAAGATGCCATACAAATAGAGTTCCCATTTTAAAATTCAATTTTTGAAGAAATTAACCAGATAGATCCTTTTATACCCCCACCTCCCAAACAAAAACCGAAGAAAGTGAAAAAAAAATCAAACAAATTACTCTTCAGTTAAATAGGACATTATATTAAAAAAAATTAAAAACATTGAAATGAGTTTCAAACAGAAGCTCTATACCTTAGAATTAAAGATTAAAAAAAAAGAACTAGAAAAACTTACTAACTAATAATAACTTTTCGTTTTAAATTGTATGCGTTCTTAGAATAAATTATCTTATGCAAAATGCGTTCTAATTAATCCTGTTCGGAGAACAGTGTTTTCATTCTGGTTTCTAATTACATGATCAGGTTCGACTTCAATCTCCTGTGGCACCACGACACCTGGATCAATTGGTGGTTCATCATCGTTTACCAAAATTGCTATTTTGTGTAAAACACAACAAGCTATGACGGTAAGTGTTGTTTCCATTTTGGTTCGCAAACCTAAAGCCAGACATGGAAACCATCTTTTTAAAACACCAAAACATCGTTCTATGGTGTTCCTCGTGGTTTTAGGCAAAGTATTGATGCTTCTTTCGCTGGCGTTCTTGGAGTGAGAAGAGACGTTAAAATGAAGGAACGAAAAGCATATCCGCTATCCCCCAGCAAAAATCCATCCTCGTATCTACCACTTTCAAGCTCAGCACACAAGGAGGAATCATTGAAAATGGTGATGTCATGCACACTTCCCGGCCATCTTGCTACCAAATTTGTTATTTTGGGATCAGCATTACATACCTGTTGCCAAAAATGTCATTGTAATTAAAATTTTATTTATTGCAGATATCGATTTGCGTCTTCTAGTTGTATCTACTATCTCTTAACCCTCGGTATCTTCTAGGTATTCTTTCCATTCTTACTTCATCCTCAAAAGAATCATCAGACGATGATGTACTCGTAAGTGATACATCAGACATCTAATGTACACTCACCGGCAAAAAATTCGATCCATAATTAATTTTCTCAAAAACGAATTAGGTTTTTTTTCTTTCAGTTAGAGAACTTTCAGGTAGAAATAAGATATATTTCTAACCATTGTTAAGACCCAAAAACAAAAAAATGAGCACCTGATAAAAAAATTTAAGTTTTTTAACCTTTTTTTAAATATTTTTAACTTTTATTTATCCTCGTTTATCATGGTACTTGTGGATAAGTGTCACTATTGTGCAAGTATAGAAATAATTTGGTCTTCTAAGAGGAAATATGGTTTTAAATTCCACGGACGCAGCTAGAACAATTGCTTTAGCTCAAGATGGACGATCACAATACTACGCAGCTCGAGTTCTTGGGGTTTCAAGATGCAGTGTGCAGAGAGCTGTAGAACGGTTTCGGGAAACTGGGAGCTACACTAGAAGAGTTGGATCCGGAAGAAGGCGATGTACAACAGCTCGAGATGATCATTTTCTCACGCTACAAGTGTTGAGAAATAGGGACACAACAGCGGTTGCTGCTCGTAATTCCTTAGAAGAAGTAAGAGGTGTAGCAATCAGCGAAAGAACAGTAAGAAGGAGACTAAACGAGAAAGGATTACTTGCAAGGAGACCAGCAAATGGCCCCCAAGTTGACCAGAGAGCATCGAGTCGAGCGATTACGTTTTACTCATGAACATGAGAATTGAGGTGTTGGTGACTGGAGCCGGGTTCTCTTCTCTGATGAGTCGAGGTTTTGTCTTCATTCTCCAAATGGACGACAAAGAGTCTGGCGACGCTCAGGGGAAAGATTTGCTCAGTGTAACATTGTCCCAAGGCTGAATTTTGGAGGTTCCATCATGGTGTGGGGTGGCATTAGTTTGAAAGCCCGGACCGAATTAGTCATTATAGATAGAGGAACAATGACTGCTGACAGATCCATAAGAGACATTTTGGAACCCCATGTGGTGCCTTTCGCACCCTTTATTGGTGAAAACTTTATTTTCATGCACGATAATGCACGTGCCCACACTGCACACATCGTGAATATGTATCTTGGTGAGGTTGGGATTCAGCGTATGAGATGGCCAGCGCGCAGTCCAGATCTAAATCCCATTGAGCACCTTTGAGACATGATGGGAAGAAAGATTCGTAGCAGAGTTCCTGCTCCAGTAACTCTAAGAGAGTTAAATGTCGTAGTAACTCAAATTTGGGAGGAAATCGACCAAAGAGCGATTGCAAACCTTATTGAGGGAATGCCAAGAAGAATGGAAGCTGTAATTCAATCAAGAGGAGGCAATACACTTATTAAGTTTGAATTTTATCTAAAGTTTAGTTTTACCACTTTGTTAGTTTTAATTAAGGCTTTAATTTTTTTTTAATTTAGCATTATTTTTTTTTTAAATTGTAAAATAAAAAAAAACCTTGTTTAATTTATGCTGGTTTTTGTTTGTACTTATTTCAAATTGTGTATTTTAAAGTTACCAAAAAATTGTTGCTGTTTAAAACAAGATTTAATTAAGAAAAATTAAATACAAATGATGGATCGAATTTTGTGCCGGTGAGTGTATTATTTACCTTTATTTTCCGTTTATTTTATTTAAAAATAAAATAATCATAAATTTTTGGAATCAAAAATGACAGACATTAAAATTTAATTGAAGCAGCTATCTTCATTAACTTAATCCCACATCAATGTATAATTTAATCGCAATTAACTGTTAATTGAGCTTTTGTAAACCGATTTCTAGGTTTAATTGCGATTAAATAGCATTTAACAACGCATTAGTTTAATTCGAATTAAAGCAATTTAATCGCGATTAGTGACGTCACGAAATCAAGTTAATCGACATTTTAATTCGAAATTTAATATTTAATTCGCTTTCTACAGGCTGTCCTTCCTATGTTAGTTCTAACAACAAAATTGAAAGAATAAATGTTCAGGGCCTAATAGTTTTTAACTTATAAAAGTTTTAAATTGACCAATTGTGAATAAAATGCAAATTAATTTTGTGTAGGTATAATTTAAAGAATTTCGTTGTTTCTGGGTAACAAAAAAAATAAAATTGCATTTATTTGTTTGGTCAACTTTACAAACTGTCTAGAAAACTGTCACATAAAGTAACGGTTTGTCTGATCTTAATACTAAGAATTAAGAATGTTTGCACCCGATGAGTATTGTGAGATGCTAATCATTTATGGGCAATGCAATCGCAACGCTAATGAAGCAGCCATGGAATATGCCAGGCGCTTTCCTCAAAGAATACAACCGTCCGCAAATGCCTTCCTACGTTTGGTAGAAAGGACAAGACGGACAGGATCTTTGTTGCCCCAAAAAAAAGGGTCTTGTTGGAGCGCGACGACGAGCCAGAACGCCAGAAACTGAGGAGCAAGTGATGGAGGCTTTTTTCCAAGATCCAACCACTAGTGCACAGTTTCTAGACTTCATAGCGTATCTAGAAATTCAATCCAACGAATTCTCAAAGAAAATAGGCAACACCCTTACCACTATACGCGTGTGCAGCACCTGCACCCACAAGATTATGCGGCAAGAGTGGAATTTTGCCAATGGTTATTGAGGCAACATGCGGAAAATCAAAATTTTGTTAAGACCATAATGTTTACTGATGAATCAACTTTCACGCGGGAAGGAGTTTTTAACATTCATAATAACCATTTTTGGGCAGATCAAAATCCTCATGTCATTAGACCAAATTCTTTTCAGTACAAATTTAGCATAAATTTATGGGCCGGAATTTTAGGAGATCGTATAGTGAGAACAAGTTATTACATTTAATTTGTTTTTTGGAAAAGTAAACTTTTAGATAGGGCCGATTGAGTTACCACGTACGCTGAATGCGGAAATGTATGCAGATATGCTGCAAAACAATTTGCAGGAACTGATAGATGATATACCGCTGCAACAATTACCTCAATGGTACCAACATGATGGTGCCCCCCCACATTTTGCTTTAAATGTGAGAAATATTTTAAACAATATGTATCCTAACCAATGGATAGGACGCGGGGGGCCCATAAATTGGCCAGCAAGATCCCCCGATTTAACGCCTCTTGATTTTTTTTCTGGGGCCATTTGACAGACTACATTTACTCTGAGCCAGTTGAAAGTGTCGAAGAATTAGATGGGAGGATAGTTGAGGCATTAGCAACTATTACACCGCAAATGCTCCAAAATACTTCACGAAGTTTAATTAGACGCGCCGCGCTTTGCATCGAAATGGAAGGAAGGCATTTTGAGCAATTCCTTTAGTTATCTTGTTCTTGTAGTTCAAAAAAAGTTTCTATTAAATACACAGTTCGCCTTGTTCTCTCTACCAAAAGTAAAAATAGTGATTATTTGCGGAAAGCTGATTTCTTTGAAGGAAACGTCTAGCATACTCCCGAAATCCTTCCAGTGCTGCTTCATAAGCTTCTCATGCATCTCACTGTACTTATAGGGCGCAAACATTCTTAGAAATAACGTTTCTTTTTGATTTATTGACTATGACAAGCCATTACTTCATGTGACAATTTTCTAGACAGTTTGTAAAGTTGACCAAACAAATAAATACAATTTTAATTTTTTTGTTACCAAGAAACAGCAAAATTCTTTAAACTACACCTACAAATTTAATTTGCATCTTATTCATGATTGGTCAATTTAAAACTTTTATAATTTAAAAACTATTAGGCCCTGAATTCTTCTTTCAATTTTGTTGTTAGAACTCACATAGGAATTTGTGGTAAACGGCTCCTACACTTTTTCTGGGACACCCTGTATAAACCCGCCCTAAGTGTTTTTATTTGGAATTTGATATGATAAACCTGGAACGAATGGAACGAATTTCAGCGGTGTAGAAGGTCATAGCATTTTTGCTCGCAATTCATTAGGATTACTCTATCGACCTATGCAATAAAAAAGCCTGTGGTAAGAGGGCAAAAAAATAGAAAAACAAAAAATGTGACCCGGAAAAGGGCTGGATGTATCCGATTTTCGTAATTACCATCAGAATAAAAGACAATGATATCTTTAGTAAGTCTACCAAGTCTTGTAACTTGGTCAAATGGTTCCAAAGTTATGGTGCAAAAACGTGTTTCCATACCCCTACTTCCGAGGGTTGTAATAGTTATTTACCTAACGTGTTTGGAAAGTGTAATTCCCACATGAGCACTTTGTTTGCGGCACGAGCGCAGCGAATCTCTCAAAAAAAATTAAAAATTCACATTTTTTATAATTTAGTTTTTTTGTGCTAATGGGTTGGTAACAGGTCAAACAATCAAAAAATTGACATGAACTGTCACTTATCCTAAAAAAAATAATCGTTTCCATCTCAACGACAGCGATACCAACCTACTAATGGTGCTATTCCCTAACTTCTGTTACTATGTTATTGCTCTATTACTGCAAAAATTACAGCTGTTATTTAAATTCGTATTCCGTAAACTCTGTTACCCTCTGTTAGCAACATTTCTACAGTAACATTCTCTGTTAAATAAGAGCAACAAAATCTCTCCATAAACTAACAATGGCAGTGACAGATTGTGAATTTTTGCGATGTTTTACCAAATTAACAAGAAACCGTTTTAAAAATGTGATAAGGAATAATACAATTCTACTTTGGTTTTTGAAGTGTTAGAAAACGAAGAAAGGGGATAAGATCGATCCTAGAAAAAAATCAATTGGTATAATCCATAATGTTGCAAAAGTAATCTGTGGCAATGAACACCACTTACAAATCGCCAGAAACGCGAAATTTGTACAAATAAAGAATTTAACACTGAGTACGCTTCATTTTGGTTAGAGTACTCCGCGAAAATAAAACATAAATTTTTAAATTTGAATTATTTATTTTAAATTTCATTTTTGACTTTCAATAATAATTTTCTTTCTTCCAAATCGTGTTTCCCTCTTTAATTTTGCGTATAAGTTCTCTCCAGCACAATTCAGTTAGCTAATGCGACACGAGATCCCACAGAAATTGTCCCAAAATATAAAATGATATTTTTTCCCAATAAACAAAGATATTCTTTGCTCTGATCTACACTCATCTTTTCACACTTTAGTGGAACTTTTGCGATACCAAACTCGAAATGATAATAATTTTATGAAAACTTCTTGACATTTTCTAAAAATATTTTAATCAAGTAGAAATCTATACGTCAGACTCGACTTCCATTATCTCGAAAATTACATTTTCGAACAAATGGGAACACTGTTACCCTTATTTTAACAGAAGCAGTTAGAGAATCGCAAATTAGACAGCTCTGTTAAGCGGTGTCACAACAGAGCACTGTTGCTAACATTCTATAAACGTAACAGAATAACAGAGACATTTAGAGAATACCACCATAAATGTCCCTAACCATTGTGGGAAAGTAAAAAAACACCGCAGTGCGGGAAAGTTACTTTTCCACACGCTGGAGATAACCGGGAAAACGCTGTCTAAGAGAACGATTATTTTTTTACGATAAGTGACAGTTCATGTCAATTTTTTGATTGTTTGACCTGTTACCAACCCATTAGCAAAAAAAACTAAATTTAATAAATATATATTTTTTGAGAGATTCGTTACAAAAAATATTGTACCTAACTTGTTTGGAAAACAATTTCCCACATTCGCACTTCATGCCGTGCCGTGCCGCAAACAAAGTGCTCATGTGGGAAATTGTATTTTCCAAACACGTTAGGTAAATAACTATATCAGCGGTTTAGACAGTATACGAATTATGATGATAATTAGCATCATTTTATAGGTCATTTTTGAGGTTCAATTATTGCCGCATATTTATAAATAACCCTGTAGGAAAACTTCAACCGTTGCTAAGGTAGTGTTTTTTTTTGTTATATTATATTAGGAGCAGGCACCAAATTGTGTGAGCTAGTACATACTGATCCAGAAAAACTGAGTCTGTTGGCAACAGATTTGAAAGTATTTTTGCTCGTAATTTACAACACTGCAACCGAATTCGATTTTTTTTGACAATTACTTGACGTACAACCCCACAAGATTGTTAAATTGTTGTTAACTGAAAGCGTACTCCATTGACATATTACTTTAAGGGTGGCCGCAAGCAACGATTTGAGACGTTAACATATTGAAAGCAAGTTTTCTCTCTTAATATACAACAGAATTTCAAGTATTATACATCAAATTAAAGGTTTTTTTAATTTTACAGGCCGATGCGTTGTCATATTTTGAGAAACAGTAATCCCCTTTAAAAAAAAAGGAAGAAAATGTATAAATGTTCATATTGAAAGCAATTTTACTCAGTTATTTTTAAAGTATTCGATCTGAGATTATTATTATTATGCATATGAATTTGTAACATATGACAACAAATGAGATATGTATAATAATTAATAATAATAATAATAATAATAATAATAATAATAATAATAATAATAATAATAATAATAATAATAATAATAGAATTTATTTCCAACAGACTTCTTAGTCTATAGTGGACAATATAATAAATGGACGAGTAGTCCTTACAAATATAACAATATAATATATAAAACGAAATACTAAAGAAGAACAAAATTGACAAAATTGAGACAATCAAAATATACAAAACACTATAAATTACGAAGAAAAATATTCTAGTATATAGAGTTTATTAATTTAATTTCTTTATTTTCTCAATTCAAAATTTTACAATTATAATGTCTAATTCATTATCAACAACAACATTCTCCATAGTGATCATCAGTCTGGTTAGTAAACTTGATATACACTTAAAATTACTACCACAATTCGACCAACCAGACTGTTGATCGACCTCGATCAAAATTCATAAAAAGCACAATGTCTACATCAATTTTCATAAGCACAACAAAATTCTCATAATGCCCATCAACATTCCTAAATTGAACTAAGTTCACATAAGACATAAGACATAATTGAACCATCAAGTTCACATAAGACATAAATTGAACTACCATATTCACATATTGAACCACCATGTTCGCATATTGAACCACCATATTCACATATTGAACCACCATGTTCACATATTGAGCCACCAAGTTCACATAAGACATAAATATTCATAAACTGAACCTAGTTCACATAAGGATTCATAAGAATTTACAAACATTATGAAAATCTAGCTGCAATAATTAATAAAGACGCTAACATTTTGCCCCGTCTACGGCCACTTTCACAAAGCTGTAGTCGCAATGTTTTTTCCGGAATCATCACAAGTAGTTGAAGAAGGGGTTCCGTGTGAATTTTCCGGGACTACAAGTCCAGCGACATCCTCGTTGTCTTTGGAGCTTCTTCGCCATTAATTTCAATTTTGTACATTAGAACAGTTCAAAAATTCAATCAAAAGTTACACATTAATTTTGACAGTTTGGATTGAGATTACTTCATGATTACTTGTTGATTCTCCATTCTATGTTCTCCATCGTACATCCAGGCACATAATTTCTTCAGTTCCGCACATAAGTTCTTCAGGCACTGCTCACGATTCCTTTACCACTGCACATGAAATCCTTTACCACTGCACATGGAATCCTTTACCACTGCACATGGAATCCTTTACCCCTGCACATGGAATCCTTTACCACTGCACATGGAATCCTTTACCCCAGACCTGATTATTATAGAGTTTATTACTTTAATTTCTTTATTTTTTCAATTCAAAATTGTACAATTATAATGTCTAATTTATTATCAACAACAACATTCTCCATAGTGATCATCAGTCCGGTTAGTAAACTTGATATACACTTAAAATTACTACCACAAGTAGTTTGACCTTTACAGTTTTAGTTTGGAAATTATTTCTCCTACTTAATAAAGTGCTTTCATTTACATTTTTTAAAAGATCACTTTGATCACAGTGCCTTACAGGATATCTATTATAAATTTTAAAATATAAGTACTTACAAAATTTTCTTAAAATATTTTCCAAAACATTTACATAAAACTGGTAGAACGGACACCAAACAGCACAACAATATTCAAGCTTAGACCTAACTAGAGCATAAAATAAAGTTTTAATGCAAGATACATTAGTAAATTCTTTTGTATTTCTACATATAAAGCCCAGAGTCTTTAATGCACTACTAGTTAGCTGAATAATATGAGGTGTAAAGGTCAAACCACTATCCATAACTATGCCTAAGTCCGTAATTTTATTGCACGTTTCAAGTACGGTACCATTTATATTATCCGCTATGTGCAAGATTGTTCGCAGCGCCGCTTTGGTGGCGATTTTTTGCAATATGAGTACTTTGCATAGGTATATATTTTATGATAGATACTTTGTTTACGTCCTTTGAAGCGCGTAATAATTGGTAGTTAATTAGTCTCCTCTGCCAAAATGGACTTAATCATTAAAACGGGATTTGAAAAGATTTACAATAGTGTTGTTTTTAATTCGGAAACAATAAGGAAGGTCAAGTTATTAGCAATTAGTCATGTGTACCGTGTTTCGGAAGTAAGAAGAGGACAAAATTTTGGCCGTGTTATTAAATGTCATGTCATTAGGCAGACGTCTGTCACACTACCCCCTTACAAAGTCGAATTGAATGTAAGTCTTTTCTCTCTCATAAATACCTATGCAAACACAAATTATTGTCTCTTTTAGCTTTATGCCTTGATTGGTTATACTCAAAGCGATAGAAGTACTTCGCAAACTTCTTCTGAACAAGAATAAGGTAAGCCGGCTGATGGTCAGCTAGGAAAGGAAAAATACGCAAAAAGCATAATTATATATGAAAGATTTAAACGCAAAGGGAAGTTGGACTTTGCGAATGTGGAGCCGTATGTCTTAAATCCTACAGATTTTATAAACAACCCATCGTGCGCATTGAAATCAATTCTGTGAGAAGAAAATAAGGACAGCCTCCGTTAATCTTCAAATTAAACTCAACAAGGCATAAAACTGCTTTAAATTTCTCGGAGTGAGAAATGCCAAACACTTGTCAAAACTTCCTTACACAAGAGAAAATCTGTAAATTTTGAAAGTGTCGATGAATAAATTCCACTTACTTCTTTATTTTTTTATTGTGGTCTTATATTTTACATGAATAATCAATCTCAGTTTTCTATTTGCTGATTGCTGCTTTTATCTCCACTTTTGTCCATTGTTCCCTTTGGCCGCTCTTCTAATTTCTAGTCGAATATGAATAAAATTTTGTATCAGGAGATTTAATCGAGTCGTTTTTATACTCTACAACTCAACATATCATAGAGGGAGTTCTTCTTTCCATATTATTCATATTATTTAACTATCTCGAAAAACGTCAAAATAATTTGACAACTGAAAAGTTGAAAGAATAACACCACCTTTGAAAAGTACTAATTTTTCGGCTGTTTGCCACTGGGAGCGCTGCTAGTATACTCCCACCACCTTCTATCCCAATGCACATAGCGGATAATAAATCAAATTAGATTTTCTAGCAAATGTGATCTTTTTACATTTTTTAATGTTCAACTCTAATCGATTATAATGGCACCACGAGTTTAAGACATCAATATTATTTTGTAATTCTAGACAATTTTCATAAGATTTAATAGCGTGTGCAATTTTTAGATCATCTGCATATATAAATATTTTACAATCCTTCATATCCCTGATAACATTATTATAAAAAATAATAAATAAAAGCGGACCTAGATTATAACCTTGCGCAACTCCACTTTTAGCACAAAATAACTCCGATTTGAAACTTCCATATTCAACAAATTGTTCCCTACCGATAATCATTGACTGCATTAACATTAGCAGTTGATCACAGAAGCCAATATGCTTCAATTTCCTCAATAATATACAATGATTCACTCTATCAAACGCTTTCGTCAGATCTGTTGAAGTAACGCGGTTCAAATTCAAATTTCCCGGGTTTATAATGCCAAGCGATTGGTGCGTTTGAGCAGTGCAAGGGTGCACTGGAATGCACCCTGAAGAAAAAGGAGGGAGGAAATAAAACGGCGGGAAGGCAGTCGTTCTTAGACTACCCCAAGTGGAAGACGTGGTTCGAGTGTTGTGTGGCGAGAAATAGTTGTTTAAAAGTTTAAAGAAGCTTTAGAGGGATTATTTATCGGTCAACAGGTACTCTTATTGTATTCAAAGTTTCTCTAGGTATTTTAGGCTCGGATGTCTTGTCCCGAGTGAGATATTCCAAGATACGGCTGAGCGTGGGGACGCTACGGAGAGACGCCGAAAGGACGCCACCCTCGTCACTGGGTTAACTTGTTGCATGTGCATGTTTTCTTACTTTTATGTTGTTAGGAGGGAAAAGAACCCCCGTTCTTGTTAATTTGTTTAATTTTATGTTATTCACCTGCGAAATTATGGGTCTTTTGTTGTGGGGGCGCGTCGAGAGAGAGTACGCGGAAGTAAAATCTTAACTTGTGACCTTAATTCTTAAATCTCTACTTAATTTGTTCACTCTGAAAAGTCATATTATTTTTAAGTCACACATCCATTGTGAAATTATTAATCATTATTTTATCTGTGCGTAATTTGGAGATTGCGACTGAAAGAGTGATGTTTGATTTCAAAATTTAACTTTGCCTGGGTAGTTCAATCAAGAGAACTTTTAATGGCTGGGTCTTTACAGCCGGATAGGACAATGGGGGATAATAGTAGTTGCTACAGTATCCCTAACATAGCACATTTGTATGATGAATGCTTCATTGACACCCCCGGGGAGAAGACTAGTGCTTGGGCCTCGAGGCTGTGCCCCACGATAGTTGGCGCCGCTGTTGTGGGTTTGCAGCGAAAGGTTCATGCCATTATCATTCTCTACCTTCAGGTAACCCTAAGATGCAGTGGTTACGTTCGGTTCAGGTGATTGTTCACTCCGGTGTGATGAGGAAGGAGGCGGTAGATAGTAGTTGCTACAGCTACTTGCCTCTGGGTGCATTTCTATTGGTTTGGGTAATTCATCTGACCCCGAAGGTTTCGCGTACTAGCGTACTTGTCGTTTTTTTTTATACCGTTTATTTGTCACATGAAATACAACCTCTCGACGCTTCAGGGGTAGCTTTATATTTTAACTTTTGTTATTTGTGGTTAGAAAAACAAAGATAATAGCCGGGCGTTTTATTGTGGATACGGTTTGGGGAAGGTTTTATCCGGTCCTTCTTGCAGTAAATATTTGATGCTTTAATTGCTTAACCGAGGTGACGGTAGTTGTTGGTTTGGTGTTGGTTTATTTTATTTGTTTTATTTTTTTTTGTAGTGTAAATATTAAGTGTGATTTGTCCGAAAGTCTTGACACTCCTGCTAAACAGTTACTGTATGATCATTATAATTATTCAATTTATTTTACGATTTACTGCAAGAATCAAACAATAAAATAATGCTCCCTTCCAACTGGTTGTATTATTGTATTCTCCCATTCGAACCCATACGGTCGCATCCGAACGCAGCCGCCATTTGTTATCCACACAACGTAGGTTCTACTTTCCGCCGTACAATGACGATCTTATTTTGGCCAAACTTTTGAATTCAATTTTCCCGCGTTCTTTCAAATTTGGCGGCGAGCGTGGGTCATTACACTGTATAAATCGCATCCACCTGTAAACGATTATCTAACGCTGTAGACACAAATTGAGTAAATTCACATAAATTCGTTACAGTGGCACGCCCTTTCATAAATCCGTGTTATGCTGGAACAATTTGACTACTAACATGTGAAGAAATAATATTTGACAAGACACATTCGAACAGTTTGGCAAAATTTGATAACAATGATATTGGTCTGTAGTTGGTGATATGCGTCTTGTCACCTGCTTTAAATATCGGAGTTACGCGAGATAGTTTCCACTTATTTGGATAAATGGAAGTCGATAATATTAAATTAAATATGTGATACAAAGGATTTAGAAAACACGATATACAGTCTTTAACAAAATATGCAGGAATGTTATCCGGGCCACAAACGTTGTTGGACTTCATCCTCTTCACATCCTTTAGAATATCACTTTGATTATAGTAGCCCTGATATTCCAAGATTGTACAACCACCATAAACCTCATTATCTGTAGTTAGGACCATCTATTGTGCAGGTATTAAGATCCAGGCGCCCTTGCAATAAATCTCTTTTCGAAGAGTGGTTGCTTTCACCGGCCAGGTCCGGCTCCAAAACGGCAAATAATTTTCTTAACTCCTAATATTTTCAAAATTTACTATCAGCATAGGTGTATAAATATAATTATTGTAAACCGAGAGTGCAAACATCAAAATTATCAGAGACCTAAATTAAAACATTGTTTAATTTAAAAATTTATTTTGTGAGGGCTCGAATTGCTTCGAGTTCCGTCCTGGAACCTATGACAAGAGTGGCAGGTCAAAATTTGGTTGAATAATTTACGGCTGGGGTTTACTTTCAATAGGATATCGGTTACCTTTTACACAATAGACTAATTTTATGATCACCATATAATCTTACAGGATAAGGAGTACTATAATTGAGAACACATTTAGGATTAGATGATTATCACAGTTAAGTCTATCACAGAGAGATGGGCAAGTGTTTTTATCACAGAATTCGCAATTAATCACATTATGATTATTATACTTATTATTTTGGCATATAAGTCATTGGTCTCTATAAACTACCTACTTCAAAACTTCACTTTTTTGGTCTAAAATATCACTATTGTCATGTTGGAGATCAATATTTGACATTGAAATTGATACATAAATGCGTAATTTTTAAACTAGTTTTTTTATAGACTAAGTTTACACTAAGTCAAAATTTTGGTGAAAAAATGATATTTATTTATTGTTTTTGTCCCTCGAAATTTTGTTGATAAATTAGGATTGTTATGTCAAAATTTACATTTTTGTGATTTTTGAACGCGGTATTTTATTTAGTTTTTTTAGAGCATCCGGCTTCTTCAAGATGGAGGGTATTATTTCTTGATGTCACTGGGCATTTGGTTTCCACAAGTACAGATTCATTTGCCAAAATTCGATCTGAAGTGGCTGCTAAACATGGTTTCTTTTTATCTACTATCAAGCCAACTTCTTGAGTTTTTAATAGTGACTTTTTCAAAAGCTATGGCCGTTTTAATCTTATTGCACACATCATACCTCGTATTTATTAGGGTTTCCACTAAAAATTACGTAATAAATTTTCCACGATAATTTGTAAATCAAAACAAAAGTTTTGCTATGGTGTTGATGATGGAGTATATTTTATTGGTCACCAAATAAATTAATTGGGCTTGTTTTATGTTGTAACTAAACTCAAAAGCCATAGGTCTCACGTTAATGTTTACTGACTTTGATTTATTGTCAAAATTAACTTTGTTCCAGTATTTTTTATTGTTTGGAAATATAAAACTCAAAATATTTGGCTTTCTAAAAAGTTTTCTGGGGCAACTTTCACATTTTCACGGGATTAAAATATTAGCCAACTGATCTTTTCCATTTTATGCCCTTCTCAACCCAATCCGTGAACGCAGGTAAAGACTGAACCCTGCCCAGGGTGGGTGTATTACTGGTTGCTTTTGGAGAAGAATAAAATACGTGCTGAAAACTGAGTTGCTCGTTCACTCCCGCACACCCTTAAGGGTCCCCTAAAGAGGGATGACCTTGGCCGTATATTTTATTAATAAATAACTTTTTTATTAACAATTGCATTGCGTATTATTATACATCAAATGAAAGCTTTTTTAATATCCTAGTTTACTGCGTTGTTTTTTTTTAAATGCGCTTTTCATTTTTGTTTAAATTAGATAAAACCCAAACTTTTTTTATTATTTTTGTTTTTAATTATGTAAATATTAAGTTGAAACTTTGAAATTTTAGGATACTAATGATATGATATTTTTAAAGTTTGGTGCATTGGCAAATTTTTAAAAATGTATTGCTTTTTTATTATAATTAATATTTTAGAAATGAAATTTGTTAGTTTAACGAACGTTTCATTTTTCACGAGAAAACATGTACACACGTAAAATGACATTAGAAATTTAGTACGATTCTAAGATTTAAAAAAAACGGCCGCCTCTACAGTTTATTTACAATTTTGCAAGACAAAAAAGTGCCAACTTAGTTAGTTTTGTTTTGCCACGGATGGTGATAGTGTTGAGCGTATGAAACTACCCCAAATACACCCAATACCTACAGTTCGGAAGCGCTTTCTTGAAATTCAAAGAACCACAACTTATCTGCAAATTCGATTTTTTTTGTTTTTTTTTAACTAGGTTATTCATAGCAATATTGAAATTTGATATGGTACCAGTAGGAGCACTGTAGCGTTTTAAATTTTACCTTCAAGAGCCTTATCTCAGGACGTGTCAGCAAAAATCATCATTTACATAAATGTGTTTACCTGTTACCAATTTCTAGACTTATTTTTCACTTGAAATAATTATTCAGAAGGATTAGGTGAGGCAGTAGGTACCTATGTTTATAATTCCCTTGTATTTTCCCCAATCTCGGCAAATAGGTAAATACGAACCGACACAGTCAGAGATATCATTACGGTATCATAAAAGAGCCGCCGTCGAGTGACAACGAGAGGTTTTATCATCCACGAGGTGAAATAAATGTATATAATTCTTCGAATTATACTCAACAAGGCTTAAAACTGCTTTAAATGCGTTAAAAATAATTTGACGTTTCGTATTGAAAAATGCCAAATAGTTGTCAAAATTCTGTAAATTCTGACAGTGTCGAAGAATAATAGTATATTATGATACGAGTTTTATAAGACGCATTTTGTCGCACGCACGGAATTGGAGTAAGTGCGACAAAATGCCTTATAAACGAGATATCATACACTATTTTATCTACTTTGCACCTTTTCTAACAAAAAAAATCAATTTCGAAATTTAGGGAATTTTGTGGCAGTTGACAGCATTTGCGTGGATCATGAAATTAAATTAATAATTTGGATCGTCATTAGTTTATTCGTAAAATGTATTCTGAAAGTGTCCAAGACGTTTTGCAATCTATCTGCCCCTCAACGAATACGGGCTTTTGTGGCAAATACGCGGAATTTGAACATTGGCCTAAGGAGAATGGGATCTCAAATTACTCACTTGCACTGGCTTTTGAAGTCATGTTTGTACACTACTCAAGGGACTACGTATCAGGGTTGGTACAAAAGCCTCTAAAGGTTCGAAATTGATTTATTTGATTAAATTATCACTTGAAACAGGTGACGATTTACACTGACACTTCTCTCAGATAATTGTCAAAAAACTAGGTTGCCATCATTTTCCAACTAAATTACCCTGGTTTTTAGTGTAATTATTATAGCACTCCGTTGGATATTACGAAACTCAAATGGCGTATCGTAATGACCTCAGTACGAAACAAAAGTAGAAAAAATCTATTTTTTATTTTATTTTTATCATTTAATATTGCTATTATTAATTTTAATAAATACGTAGTAATTAAGACATTATTTTACAATAACCAATTTATAAAAATACTTGCAACATCTGTGTTTGCAACAGACTCACCTTGTACACAAAACGTTTTATATTTATTACCAAATGTTTAATTTTAAAATAATAAAAACTTGTTTATGGATACTTGTTTGTGTCTTAATTTCAACGCAAATATTTATTTATAATTTCCAAATTGTTTACAAAATTTAAAGGAAAGGAAATAGATATTAAATTACAATACAATGTATTCAAATTTATCTAGTGAATTTTTTTGTGAGCATTAAAACTAATTAGTAATTAATAACGTATTTTTCATTTATGCCTGTAATTTTGCCACTCTGTGTGAAATGTGTAAAGCAACCGGGCACACCAGCTCAGGCGGGCAAGAGATAATTATCTGGTCCCGTTAGAGTTTGAGGGTGAGTCTTGGTGGGGATAAGCTACCCATGGGTTGCCTTGTATCGCTGGTTGCTGATTTTTAAAAATGTAGGGGCGTATTAGAAATCATGCGTTAAGTTTAGGGGACCCTTAATGGACTGCGCTTGAGCTAAAAACTTTGTTGTCAACATAGGTAGGCAACACGTTAAACTCGATAGTGGTAAAAGAAAGTTTTCCCCCTGGTTTTACCATAGGTTTTACACGTGGATAAGTAACAAAAATGGTGAAATCATATGCGGCTTTTGGTTGTCAGGAACGATTTTATAAAAGTTCACCTGTATCGTTCCACAGGTGAGTTAATTTATCAATGTCTATGATATTATTTTATTAAGCTAGCGCCACATGTAATCCGAATATTGTAAGAGTTGGCACAATGAACGTCGGACCAAGCCAACAAATTTGAAGTGTAACACAGTGTAAAGGCCTAATTACACTATCCAATTTTCTTCAAAGATTCGTACAAGTAATTGTATGAATTTCTTGAATGCACCTCTTTGATGACTTGGTGCAGTGTAAATTGAGAAATTGCGTTTGACATTTCTTTCAAGTAATTTGATGTAAATATTTGATAAAAGTGGGACGTGCGGTACTTTCAAGGTCAATTTGATGAAATGTTTTGAAGGGAGCATGCACACAACTTGCATCACATACTGACAACTTATTAATCATTATATTAACGTTATATGCTGTGTTTGTGGTATTGTGGTATGGTACTGTGTGAAGGTTGAACAATATAACAGGATGTCGGTTTGGAATGTGGAAACAACCAAGTATTTAGTGGAATTATATGAACTCCAACCTTGTCTGTACAACCTTAAGTCGCCTCTGTACCATAATAAAGGTGCGAGACAGCGTGCAGTTGACGGAATTACAAGCGAATTAAATTTAAAATATAAGGGCAATTTGACGAACGACGCTGTCCTTAAAAAAATTAATGGGCTAAGAACTCAATTCAATGAAGCGCGCAAACAAAAGTTACCTACAGGGACCGGATCTGACGATGAAGAAAGAGACGAAATTAATAGCAATAAAAAAAACTGGTGGTTGTATGAAAGTTTAGCTTTTTTAGAACAATACATGCAATCTCGAAAATCTACAACTAGCATTAAGAGAAAGCAAAAGTTGCAGACAGATGTTCTACCTAGTGCTTCTACCTCACAAGAAAAGACTACTCAGGATGTGATAACCGATTTAAACACGGAAAACTGGAATGCCGACATAGTGCTTCTACCTCACAAGAAAAGACTACTCAGGATGTGATAACCGATTTAAACACGGAATACTGGAATGCCGACATAATTACTGCAAACAATCCACAGGATGAAGGAAATACTGAAGTAATTGAACTACATGTACACGCTGATAATGACAATCACGGGCGTCAAGGTACTGCAGATGCTGAAGATACCAGGGAGGATACTCCAGTGGTAAGACATAAAAGAAAACAGAAAGAAAAACAAACACCTGAAAGTGCAATCACACTTATTGCGAAAAGTGCTAGTGACGCGATGGCAGCCGTTGCCCAAAAAGAAGAAGGATACATAGAAAAGAGCTTGAAATATTTAGGAGCTGAATTACAAACCATAGGAAATCCAAATACCGTTCGAACTCAGCTGATCAGAAACTTTATTTCTATGGTGCAGGAAGCTCAAGATGCTCAAGATCAAGCATAAGTTCTAAGAAAACAAAACTAATCTAAAAGTATTTTTTATATTTTGTTATAAATAAGAAATAACGGTGGAAATAAGTATTTTAAATATATTTATTTTACCATAGTACAGTAAGTATATGATTAAAACATCGTTTGAATGTATTACGAATGCTAATCGCTTCCATGATTGGCCTGGGTTGTCTAAATGTAGCAGTATGATTAAATGTTTCGCCATTTCTCCAATCTCCAGGTTGTATTGAACCATCTTCGTTTTCCTGATCTACACATGTTCTTGTAATGTATGTTGCTTGTTCAGTGTTTAAATAGTTGTGAAAGATGCAGCAAGTTAGTGTAAGTAGTTCAACCTTTTCTGGTGGCAGTTTAATTGTCGTTAGAAAAACTCTAAATCTGTTGGTTAAAATTCCCAACACATTTTCGACAATCCGCCGTCCTCTGCTTAACCGATAATTAAATATCCTTTCCTCATCAGTCATATTATGAAATGGAAATGGTTTTAGTATATGTCTTTGCAAAGGAAAAGCAGCATCAGCAAGTATAACAAATGGTGTGGGATGTGGTAACCCAGGTAGAGGCCTATCCGTTGGTAAGTTCAGGGTGTTGTTCTTCAACTCCAAATTAAAATCACATGCTGCAAACACTCCACCATCACTTACTCGTCCATTTGTGCCACAATTAATATATAAAAAATTATAACACGCATCAACTATTGCTAGGAGCACGATTGAGTGGGTATCTTTATAATTATAAAAAAAAGATCCTGCCGATTTTGGAGCCTGAAATACCACATGCTTGCCGTCCATTGCGCCTATACAATTTGGAACTTGCCATGCTTTGGAAAATCCCTTTGCAACATTTAACCATTCCTCCTTGGTAGCAGGAAGCTATGATATGAAAAAATGAACAGGTATTGGTTCTTGGTAGGTATTACATACCCTAACATATTTTTCCATGAGTGTGTCGCAAATGGCTTGACAAACTTCAGGCACAATTTTTGATATTGGACATGCCGCAACACGTGTAGAAAACGATAAACTTTTGTAGGACTCTCCCGTTGCAAGAAATCTCAATGTTATTGTCAGCCTATCCCTTGCAGATATACTTTCACGTAAATGCGTGTTTTTTTCTCGATTGCTGTAGTTATCATTTTCAATAACGCATTGAACGTGGTAATATCCATTCTTAAATAGTTCCTAAAGTTGTACTCATCTTCTAGCGACAATTCATTATGAACCATCGATAAGATCCCTAATCGATTACTGTCTCGTCGTCTTAGCCATTGTTTTCCATACCCGTTTCTTTTTATTACGTTTAGTAAGTGCGATTAGTAGTAAGTGCGATGGCGTTGATAGCTATGGAGCTTATTACCGCCATTTTCTGAATTTCGATAATATTTTACATATTAAACATTTGAATCATCGAATACTTATTGACTTTGACATTTAATTAAATATCCTGAAAGGATCTTGAATTTTACGTCACACCACTTCATTCAATATTTATGTCCAATTAATTGGATAGCACCTTTGAAGAAAATTGGATAGTGTAATTTGGCCTTAACACCCTTCACTTCTACCCCAACTTGTTTTTTATACATGCCATTCATGCCAGCGGACGTACATAAAACAAAATTCATACAAAATTTCGAAAATTGACATTCATTGTCCCAACTCTCCCAATATACAGGTTGTCCCACCGAAAAGGGCACCCCCCTTATAACTTTTTTATTTTTCAATTAATTTAGGCGAAATTAAAATTACACATGTTAGCACTGAACGTCCACATTTTGGAGTAACTACTTTTTTTGGGGGGTTTATCGTTTGTGAGATAAAAAATTAATAATTATGAAAAAAGGTATAAAACCTTTAACATTCATATTATTAGAAGAAGCCAGGTTACATTTAACGTATTGTTTTAACAGAAGTCATTCAGATACCCTCAAATCTTTTTTTAAAAATCTCGCCAAAAATCTTTTTTTTAGTGTGAAATATCGTCGTCTATGGAGCGGTGTTGTGAGATTGTAAAAGCTACCTGTGAATTTATACTGTCACTCTGACAATGAAATCTCAAAAAATGTTGTCTAATCAGGATTGTGTCTCACAGGAAAATAAACCCTTTTAGGTTTAACCACTGAGCTTGTGTCTTCAAATAATTGGACGACTTTGCGGACTTTTTTCAAAGAGTAACGCACGTGTGGAAAGCGCTCTTCAAGGACTCGCGTTGTAAGTCGTAAATTTCTGCCACATTCACCGTAGACTAGAATGATTTCTCGCTTTTCTTGATTTGATAACATTTTTGAAATTAGTTGTCAATAGTAGTTGTCAACAGGTTGTCAAAATCTTACAGGTAATTGTTTACAGCAATCTCACAACACCGCTCCATGGACGATGATATTTCACACAAAATTTTCATTTTTTTTGAGATTTTAAAAAAAGAATTTAAGGAAATCTGGATTATTTTTGTTGAAAAAAGTTTGCCAACACGGCAATGTAACATAGCTTCTTCTAATAATATGCAATTTAAGGATTTTGCATCTTTTTTCATGATTTTTATTTTTTTATCTCACAAATGGTAAACTCCTCAAAAAAATGGTTACTTTAAAATGTTGACCTTTGGTTCAAACATGTGTAATTTAAATTTTGTTCGAATTGAATAATAAATAAAAAAGTTATGAGGGGGTGCCCTTTTCGGTGGAACACCCTGTAGGTACGCTAGCTATTAAATGTGGTATTAATTAAAGGTTCCCATCTGACAGCGAATTGAGGAAAAAATGGATAATTGCCACTAAAAGAGATAAATTTAATCCATCAAAAAATACCTTCTTGTGCAATAAATATTTTATGGTGGAAGACTTTAAAATCTACGTTGGCAAAAGGCAATTAAAAAAAGATGGTGTACCAAGTATTTTTGACTTTCCTGAACATTTAATGAACAAACCAAAAAAAAGAAAATATTGTGAAAGGCAATTAACAGTTCCTTTATCTATCCCTCCGTCAGATCCAATTGCTTTAACATTTTCAGCTACTGCATGCTATGAACCTGAAAACATGCCAACACCTAGACACATTAGATATAAACATTTTGGTGATTTTAAAGAGGCAGATTTAAATTCTCCTAAAAATGTGAAAATGATGTTTGAATCCACTAAAAATAAAATAATGTTACAAAAAAAGAAACTTAACATTTTACGAATGAAAAATTACCGATTATGCAAAAAAGTCAAGACACTAAGGGGCTGATTCCAAGTTGAGTTACGACCGACGCAAATCGTGATTGACATAGCAACGACGCAAATCTAGCAATGTCATTGTTGCTGCTATGCAACTGCGACCCACGCAACTTTGCGACCCAACTTGAAATCAGCCCCTAAGAAACTTACTAGATCATTTGGACGAAACAAAAAAATTGTCAAGTGATTGTTTATCGCTGCTGCAGGTAACAAGTACTTTAAGCTATGAAGCATTGCGTATAAATGATTGTCTTGCGTCGTTTTGAAAAGCAATTTAATATTTTTTTTATTTTGTAAGGTTGATATTTTATTATTTAAGATGCTTTTAAAAGCTTGAGCATGAGGTAGAAATCAATGCTTACATCTTTTATGCATTTGTTATTGCTTTTTCACGTGCTTGAAAACTATTAGCAGTTATTGTAGGTTGTAGTGAATCTCTACCAGAGGAAGTCGATGGTACGAGAACTAGATAAGGTTAAGAAAAAACGTTTATTTTTCAGAAGTTTTGGGTGTCACTTTTATAAGCGTATTTACTATGTACTACTAATGCTTTTGAATCATTTTAGGAAACGATTCCTGAAAGTGAAAAGGAGTTACTGCTGTGACAGCTTAAATTATCAACTGAAAAGAAATTTCCTCCTCAACTTAGTTCTTTTGCTTTAACATTAAATTTCTACTCGTCTTCAGCATACAATTAGTATGTACGCAAAACCTTCAATAATTGCTTACCCCGTCCGAGCACTATAAGGAAATGGTTATCTTCTGTGGATGGATCGCCCGGTTATACCGCAGAGTCTCTTAAAGGTATTAAGTTAAAAGTTTCAGAATTAAGGGAGAAAAATCAAGAATTAATATGTGGATTAATTATGGATGAAATAGCAATAAAAAAACATATTCATTGGAACGGGAAAAGATATTTGGGATTTGTAGATTTTGGTACCAATTTAGAAAGTGACTCACTACCTGAAGCAAAAGAGGCATTGGTATTTCTGCTGGTTGGATTGAATACTAGATGGAAAATACCAATTGCATATTTTTTATTAAATGGTTTACAAGCTTCAACAAAAGCAAATTTAGTAAATGGGTGCCTAAAAATGTGTTACGATTGCGGTGCAAGAATTGTATGATTTACTTTTGATAGTGCTGTTACAAATTTTTCAGTCGGTCGAATATTAGGTGCAAAATTAGAAGCAACAGATCTGAAGCCTTGGTTTACACATCCATTTACAAGCCAGAGAGTTCACATTTTTTTGGACGTATGTCACATGATAAAGCTTATTAGAAATGCTCTTCACCTGTGGAAAGAATTAAAAGACAGGGACGGAAATGTCATAAGTTGGATTTTCTTTGAAAAGCTTGTAGAGTTGCAGGAGAAAGCAGGTTTACATGCTGCCAACAAACTATCTAGAAGACATTTAAACTTCAAGCGTGAAATAATGAAAGTTGCATTAGCGGTTCAATTATTTAGTAGTAGTGTGGCTGACGCAATAGATTTTTGCAACTTTGATTTAAATTGAAATGACTTAAAAAATTCACAGTTTACTACTAATTTTTGTATGATATTGAATAACACTTTTGATATTTTAAATACGCGAAACTTTTTGGCCAAAAATACTTGGAGTAAACCGTTTTCTTTAGAAAATGAAGTTGCTATAAAATAGTTATTTATTTAACGAGTTTGAGTGTAAATCGGACGTTTTATTTCACGAGTGGATTATCAAACCACGAGTGAAAACGAGTGGTTTATCATCCACATGGTGAAATAAATGAACCGATTTACACGAAAACGAGTTGGATACAACATTTTATTCTTCGAATTAGGCTCACCAAGGCTTAAAATTGCTTTAAATTTGTTAAAAATAATCTGACGTTTCGTATTGAGAAATGCCAAACAGTTGTCAAAACTGTCTTACATAGGAGAAATATCGGAAATTTTGACAGCGTCGAAGAATAAAGTATTTGGAAGATTCTAAATCGTTTATTGGTTCCCTTAAAACAACTAATGGGTCTAATGTATTGTACAGCCAAAGAAAAACTGTTTTTTTGGGTTTGATAATTTCGATTTGTAGTGTTGAGAATTTATTTGATGATGTTGTTAAGAACAACAAATATTTAAATTACATTCTCACCTACAAATTAAGTCAGGACCATATCGAACTTTTTTTTCTGCTGCAATACGAGCAAGAGGAGGGTTCAATAATAATCCTACCGCCGCCCAATTTGAAGGGGCTTACAAAAGACTTTTGTTGCATGCAGAAATATCTGCCCCATCAGGAGCTAATTGTATTGCCCAAGACAGTACCAGTGTTTTATCAGTTTCTAGTGCGTCTAAGGCAGTTGATAATTTAATAGTTGGTACACCAATTCTTGAGGATAATGAAGATTTTATTGTTTGGGATTTCAATTACCACTCTAGTTTTGTAGATGATGTAGTTGAATACATAAGTGGATTTGTCGCTCGAAAAGCTGCGCGAATTCTTAGTTGCCGTCATTGTTGTAACAGTTTATTTAGTAAAAATTCGAAATCAGAATTATTAAACAGAAAAAATCGAGGAAGTGTGCAGAGAAAGTTGTCAGGTCTTTTGAAATGCAATCAAATCTTATCTCCATTAATAGAATGATGACATTTAGTATGAAAGAACTTAATATTTCAGAACTTTTTAATGACTTGAACGATCACATTTTAGACCATGACCCTTTAAATAATCACCTGCTGCAATTAATTCAAATTCTTTTAAAAATATATTTTACAATTAGGATTCACAGTATTAATAAAAAAAGAAATGAGTGTGATGTTAGAGTTCGACATCGTTATTCAAAATTAATTTTATTTAAAAATCAATAGGTAAGACATTTAATTTTATGTATGTATTCTTGTATTCTGTAATTTTAATAAACATTTATTTTTATTTCTTTTTTGTTTAATTCACTTTTGACTCTTTATAAATGTATATTTAGCAATTATTTAGAATGATTTGTTTATTATTATACGGTAGTATTCTTGTTTACCTCATGATAATACAACATTACAGTCACAGTATTTATGATTGTACTACTTGATGTAAACAAACTGAACTATTGTGGATACTCTACTGTCTATTAAAACTAATTTTCCCCATTGTCTTTCATACAAGTTCCCATGCTTTTTACCACTATCGCGAATTGGTGGTTGCATAACCATGTTGACAACAGCTTTTATACGTGTAAGTATTGGCCAAGCGCAGTCCATAATAAGATGTCAATGGCGTATTCCATTGGTATCCTTTAAAATTTAAATCCAGTGTTGCCAACAGACTCAGTATTTCTGGATCAGTCTGTAGTTGTTATCACTCATCACTAGTGAACACTGATCAGTGTCCTAACATTTATTAAACCATTCTAACATTATCCAGAGCATGCAAGCATTATTTGAATGAGACAAATGACAAACTGACAAATTCTTTTTCACTCTGACGAAAATTTAATTTTCCGTTTTTATTGCAACCAACTGTACACAAAGCCGTAATTTACAACCACTTATACATAAATATATACATTTTATTTTTTCAGTTGCCAATGCCTTTGGTCTAATCTACTCAAAAACTTACCTACCCGCCCGGTTCTGCTGGCCCAACTCCTCACCATGTGAAAACACATAACCAAAGTTGAATCGTTTAAAAAGTTCACTGGCTTTTAAACACTATCAAACCAATAAAATCACTTCGTGAATAGAACTAAATTCGAACTGCTCCTGAACTGCTCACTCCGAAAAGTAAACTCCATTGGTAAACACGGGTAAACACGATGGTGAGACAAAGGTGGCGTGGAACGCCACCTGTCGGGGTGCATGGGGACTCTAGACCTTCACATCGACGGGCGGGAATTTGCAAAGCAAATCTCCCGTAGCGCCCGCCGAGAGAGGTAAACCAGCATTAGCCAAAACAGCTACTCCTCGGGCAAATACCCCGCCAGGCGCTGAATTACATGACCAATGCCGGCGCCCCCACATCACTGGGCGTTCCACGCCACCTTTGTCTCACAATCGTCGTCGTTAGTCGCTTAAGACTCCGAAGCCACATCATTTCATCGGACTGCGCTGCACTGACGAGCCCCAAAAGGGCGAAACCGGTCTGCAGCTGTCCGATGAAATGATGTTGGCTTCTTTTATACATCGAGACTTGGGCAGTTTTGTCCAGTGATGTGGGGGCGCCGGCATTGGTCATGTAATTCAGCGCCTGGCGGGGTATTTGCCCGAGGAGTAGCTGTTTTGGCTAATGCTGGTTTACCTCTCTCGGCGGGCGCTACGGGAGATTTGCTTTGCAGATTCCCGTCCGTCGATGTGAAGGTCTAGAGTCCCCATGCACCCCGACAGGTGGCGTTCCACGCCACCTTTGTCTCACCATCGTCGTCGTTAGTCGCTTAAGACTCCGAAGCCACCAGTGGCGGCTCGTGATCATTTCAAGTGCATGGGCAGGCAGGACTAATCGACCCCCCCCCCCCTTCTGACTTTTAAAAATAATAATGTATACTTATAAATATGTATATTATTTGTATTCGTATATAAAAGAGCTGTATGTAAGTCAGAGCTTTTCACCTGTCCAGCAAGAACCACGTGGAGGTCTATGATTAGTTGGTAATACATAAATCAATAATAAATTCTAAAAACATAGGTAACCAAAGCAACTAAACTAAATAAATAAATAAAAAAACAAAAAATTTTTGTAATAACTCAAATAAAATTTAAAAACAAAACAACAAATTCTAACAAAACAAAACTACATTTTAAAAGTTTTTTGTAAGTGTCAAAAACATAATGAAGAAAAAAAACGGCATCGGCAGTTCCAAGTACGATGCCGTTTTATAAAATCAAAAACTTATTCATTTTAATTAAAATTTCTTGTAAATTAACTCTATTCTCTGGTTTTTGTTGTCATCAAAATGATCTATTACTCTATCATAAAATTCGTTTTTGCTCTGTAAATTGTGGATTAAACCCCTATAAGTGCCAAATTACTTAAGCGTTGTTGACCAATTGAATTTCTGGCAAATTTTTTTATGCGTTTTAGGGTAGAAAAACTTCGTTCGACTGAAGCTGATGTGGCTGGCAAAGATAAAATTAAAGATAACAATTTGAAAATTTCTGAAAGATCTCCTAATGAATTCGAAAAAATAAAATGAAACATATCACTTAATTTTGCAATCTTGTTTACTCGGGAGCTCCACATATCCCACTACCAACCACTACAGCGCCAGCGCCAGCGTAGCTTAGGCTGCGTAGGCTTGCCTGTGCTAGCTCGAGCAGACTTGTGTACAAATGCAATTTGGAATTTGGATGGTAGAAATACAGTAAGATGGGCCCATAGGAGAAAACATGGAACATTAAACAGGAGGGTGTTATTGTAAACTGACAAAATTCAAATAATACTCATAAATAAGCGAAATATGTCATACAAATGTATTCATTAAGTTTTTTTTTTCGATTTTATCATAGGATTTTTCGGTTTGAAAACCTGGACGAGAAACCCATCATTTTGTTAAAAACTATTGTAACGGCCTTTTTCCGCCAAAGACGAAAAATATTTTTCGACCGCAAAAATTTCAAACCTTTGATATGCCTTTTCATAAACTTCTTTTGATTTTTGCGGAAGCAACTTTATCGAAACTTGATTTGCAGCGTCTCACACCTCAGGAGGAGTACACATTAACTCGTCTTCACTCAATATTTTAAACTTTTGATAGAACATTGACAACCATTTGACAACGTAAAAAAAATTTCACGGCAAATTAATTAATCATTTCTTATTTTTTAAATTTTGTAGTTTGTAAAGTTCTTGTATGAGTTCTTACAATCGAATAAAAAATTACGTATGATATGCGGACGAAAAACATATTTAGTTTATGGTCAAAAAAATTATTATCAAAATGTAGCTTGTTCCTGTTTGTTATTTTCCGTTTTTTTTTTAATAAACAATTGTCAGTGTCAAAATCAGGTCTACAAGTAGTTCGTATCGCTTTAATATGGAAAATTGCGTAATTCGATCTACATTAGGTACCCTGATTTGGGGTAAGCTATACACCTAGTTCATAAATTTCTTCCATGAACGCCATACAACGAAATTTCTTTCTGATTTTGACACTGACAATTTATAAAAAAAAACGGACTGTACAAATAATACAATAATTTGTTACAAAAATTACAAATTTTAATTGAAGGTTTTATACAATATTTTCACATACCACGCTCTCATTAGAAATTAAAAATACAGTATTTTTCTGAATTTGTCGAATGTCAAAATTTTTTGTTTTACCGTATTTGAAAGCAAACACATTTTTTGTATTAGCAATATACTATGTATAATACAAATCATACTTAAAAAATGTGTTCAGAATCCAATGATTAATCAGCATGGGCTAGCCTGTGTAAAACGGCGGCTGACGACGATTGCAGGCATGCTTAGGAGGTGGGAAGCAAGAGGGTTCACGTTGATTTAGAATAGCCTGCTAGTGCTAGCCCTACCTGCGCCAGCGAAACGAACGCGCAACCTCATCTGAAGGGAACAGTAGAGCGGCTGTAGTATTATTCTTTTATTTCTTTTTCAGTAAGATTCTCGCAGCGTTGGAGTTGTACAGAATTTTTTTCGTAATTCGTACACTATTTAAAATAGAACCATAATAAATATAAATGTTTTGGAAAAGTTTTGGGATTGAGTTTATTAACCAAATAAAGTTGTTTTTGTTTTTTATTTTACTTTCTTATTGCCCGTTTGAATTTTTCTATCGCATAGGCACTGCCTATGTTGCCTCCCCTGACGAGCCGCCACTGGAAGCCACATCATTTCATCGGACTGCGCTGCACTGACGAGCCCCAAAAGGGCGAAACCGGTCTGCAGCTGTCCGATGAAATGATGTTGGCTTCTTTTACACAACGGGTAAACACATAAACAAAAATTATTATTACAACTGATTGCTTTGATCTCAAAGATTCAAAGAATTGAACGGAACAAAACGGAACCATAAAAGTTCACGTCTACAACAGTCATCAACAGAAAAATGAATTCTAAAACGGTGCATCTCCAGAAATACTCATTTGTAGAATCGGTCGAATTCACTATAGAAAACTATAAAATAAACTATTGAAAGAAATAGTATGCTGACGCACATACAAGGATGTTTTTTGTTATCACGAGAGGTAGTTGCCGTGATATCGCGAGCGAAGTCCAAGCGGTGTGATCGCCTCCTCATTGGCGTACAGACCGAACCTAATCCAGTCAAATAAATCTTCAAATTAAAATTTGGATAAAGGTAAATTTTTTATATAAACTACTGTGGAGTATTTAAAAACGTTTAGTAAAAGAGTTTTTTGTTTCAACCCCCGTGAAAAGGTTGAAAACACGAAAATCACGTGTTTTTTCAAAAACGGTAAGAGTTAGAAAAAAAAGTTTTAAATAAAAATTGTAAAGCATAAAATTTTACACAAAAATGTTCTCTTGACTTTTTGATATTATTCAAATTAACAGAGTTTAGGGTGGTTAAGTGTAAAGGGGTGATGAGTATAATTTGAAAAAATATGACACTTGAGTGTTATGTAAAATTTTCTGCTGGCTTTGAATTCGAACATCGTTGTTCAATTTGGAACTGGTTTCATTATAAAAAAGGCGTTTTATCAAAAAATTTACAAAACCTAAAATTGGACAAATTTTGCGTTTACATCCTCGTAACTTCAAAATGTTTGCATATCAACCCCTAGTCAAAAATAAGCCGTTTCTCCCCTGGAACCAGTGTCTAATATCTAATAATATCTAATATAGAATTTTTGAGTTAGGGGTAATTTTATTTTCGGTTGTACTACCTAACAGCCTTTGATTTTAAGCCAATTTAATTTAAATAAGAGTCAAAAACTAGCATAAACTTCGTTTTAGGTTACATTACCCCCTAAGGCGCTTGCCACCCTTAATTTAAATGTTATCCCCTGATTTTGAAACCACGCCGAACTCAAAAACAAATCTATTGTATTTCATACTTGATCATCATTCAATTACTCACAGTGGTAATCGCCCAGTAAGTATGTGAAAAAATTAACAGTTCTTAATACAATTTTTACTACATATAACACAAAAATTAATAGCCGCGCGGAAATCTGAGTTTGCTAATAATTACTTAAGGTCGGTTTATAGTGTTGAGGTCTAACGGTTGTGAAAGAAAAACCTCTTGGTGAAAAATGGATAGATATAACATATTTGATATAAATACATTTGAATGTTGAGCTGTACACAAGCAGAGACTAACGTAACAAATCTTAATATACCAAAAAATAGCACGTACAGATTACTCATGGATTACGTAATTTTGAGTAACCGAAATACTGAGAATTGGTTTTGGAGAACTATAAAACTGAACAAATAGAAAGCGAAATTAATTTAAATTAATTAATAATTTAAAATTTAATTGCGATTAAAACGTTGTGTAAACCGGCCCTTAATATTTTTCTCTATATGCAAATTTTTTCAGATTTTTTTACGCTTCCTTATAAATAATTAATATCATTTACGCACAGATATATCATACTCGGACTATTAAAGAAACAAAAGTTTTGTAAACTAGTGATAAATGATTAGGGGACGCGTATGCCTCTAAAAGTGGCTTAAGGTAAAACCGGACAAACTATAAAATTGCAAGCGAAAGGCGCCTAAGTCTAAAACAGGAAGAGGCTGCAGCCGTGTGTTTTTAAAATCGTGGGGAACTAAAATAATAAATAAGTGAAAACGAAATCGACTAAAATAGTTCATTTATAAAAAAGTACACATCAAAACGTTGCATTGCCAAAATCGGAATTCCCTATGAAGTTGCACTATTAAAATCGCGCATAAGCTAAAACCGTGCAAACTAAAATGATACGCAGTCGAGGTTCAGCGCTATGTTTAGTGCAACTACTACCGCATAGATGTCGCTACAGATGCTATCTAAATACCGAAAAACGCAAAATTTCTATTTATTTTATTTTTATCCATTTTATTTTAATACGGCAATATTGTTTTTGAGTTTTTAACCACATGTGTTTGGTTATATGTACGACCTGATAATACGTTCTAATATGAAACGATATACAAAGCGATCAAAAAGTCCTTCTATCAAGTAAGCTTAGAAATTAAAGGACGTATGCCTGCGGAACTCAAGCCTAATATTAAAAAAAAAATTTCAAAATAATTAAGCAAATTAAATTATTGTTGGAATCCAGTTTTGCCATTTACGAGTGCAACGTTCGGGTGTTATTTGTGTCACGGATTCACGGCATCTAAAGGCAGGTATGCACTTGTAACTATTTTACCGTACCGTAACACCGGAAGGAAACTGAAAACTCGTCCCAACTTGAAAAGCTGCGTATCGTTGCATTTTCTTTGATGTGACGGCGAAAAACCGACAAATGGTGGATCGGGGCGAACATGTTACGTGTGAAAAGCTAAAAAACTTAGAAACTGAAAAGCTGAAATACAAAAAAACTAAAAAACAGTGAGATAGAAATTTTGTAGAACTAGGTGACTGAAAGTCAGAAATTAAAAAAATTTGTAACTGCAAAGTAAAAACATTAAGTAATTGGAAAACTGAAATTATAAGATTGTGAAATTATGAAATATTGAAAAATGTAGGAAATGAATATGAATATAGGCTGAAATACTGAGAAACTTAAAAACATAAACGCGGCTTGGGTAACCATCAAATTTTTTTCATTTAACATTTGTTAAGCCGATTATTTAATCGTTCAAACTCATTTCGAAAAATTCTGTCAGATTGACTAACATAAGTTTGACTTGATGGACAGTTTCAGCCGCCGAAACTTTGGGATTTGAATTAAAAAACTCAATCTGTGCATAAAATTTTGTATGTATGGCAGACGTAACTCGCTTTTATGGCTTTATAGTCTTCTCTTAAGGCAGGTATCCACTTGTAACTATTTTCCCGTACCGTAACACCGAACCGTGCCGAACATGTTACGGCACGTTGCAAAAATGATACTGTTCGCAACGAATGTAACTATGTGCTGTTTTTGGCCGTATCATTGCCACTGTAACGTGTGAAACTCGTCCCAACTTGAAAAGCTGCGTATCGTGGCATTTTCTTTGATGTGACGGCGAAAAACCGACAAATGGTGGATCGGGGCGAACATGTTACGTGTGTCCAGTTAGTTACATGTTACATGCAACGAGTGGACATCTCCACTAGCCGTACCGTAACTAGTTTTTGGGTACGTTACGGGTAAATTGTTACAAATGGATACCTGCCTTAACAGTTTACGTTTGAGGTAATTTCAGTTTAAATTTTGACATTAGGCTGAACTAATACACGACACCGGACAGATGTTCTCAAGTAATACGCCTACTTGATAGAAGGACTTTTTGATCGCTTTGTACTAACGTTAAAAAATAATAATATAATATTATAAAAAAATATTGTCGCCTTTTTCTTTATTACTATTATTATTATTATATTATTATTGATTATTATAATATGTTCATCAAATTATCCAGTATGGAATACGCCCAAAAATCTTTTCAGTGCAGAGCAAAAAAGTAAATTTTCAATGATGCAATATATCGGGTGTGTCAAAAGTTGCGGACATGGTCTTGAGAATGGCTACTAGTGGCATTGCTCACCACTAAAAAAATAATAAATTATTATTGCAATTATTGCTTTTTTTGTATAGTTTTATCTGGCTGCTGTTAAGTGCTTGTCCGCGACATTTGTCACACCCGCGTATATCGAAAAAAATTAAATACAATTTCAATAAATCAACTTTTAGTTATATTTAACGGTGTCGATGCCGTTTTAGGAGTGAAATCCAGTGTTAAAGTTCCTGACTGACTCATAACAATCATAGCATTCATAACTCAAAACGAATTGATATTTTGACAAGATATTGAAATAATTATGTTGTTCCACTTTTCCGTTGTTATTTGTAAAAAATGTAACTCCGATTTTTTTTTTACATTCCGTCACCAGAGATTGCTTTCAGTAACTTGTATAAAATAAAAATTTGAATTCAGATCAATAATTAATTAATAAAGGTTTGAAGCCTTTTAAAATTGTAGAGTGTTGCGCGTAAAGCTATCCTTCACAAGCTTTCTCTCTCGTCAGGGGTGTCAGGGGTGAGGAAGAAGTGGTAATTGCAGTACCGTCGTAATCATTTCAGAAAAACTTTTCAGTAAATTTATGACACCATGACAAGTATAATGCTTCGGAAGTTCGCAATAAATATTTTTCAGATTTGTTTGGCTATACGTATTAGGTGCAGCAGAACCGTAATGTAGATGCTTACTGCATGTGTTTATAGGGTGTTTCAGGTTTTAGTGCCAGTTAAAAAATAAATACTTCTTCTGGTTGCCCAAAGGAAAAAAATTATACTGCAAACGATAGAGTTTCTAACACGCTTCAATCTGATGCTTTAACGTTATCCCAAATTTTCATGGTATAAGAGTGAAATGCAAAAAACTACATTAAAAAATTTTTTTTCAAATTATTGCAATGGTTTTGTCACAATAAAATTACTCCTATTTTTTAAGTGAGGATTCCCAAATTGAAATAGTAAAAAACAAAAAGCATTTTGAGCAATTGAAATTTTAATTTTGTTAAAATCAGATAAATGTTTTATCGTAGTCACCTTTGAGAAAACAGAGCTCGTGTCTTTGCTTGATTCACAAAAATTTGTACTGTCATTACTTGTCAAACAATGATTTGTCACTTAAAAAATGCTCTTTCAATGCTCCTTTGAAAAAAAACTCAGAATGGTGTTAATAGTGTAATTCGTGGTGCACCTCCAATGTGTCGTTTGTGCACTTTAGTTCGACAATACCTGTGGCGTGTGACGTTATGAATTTCATTTAGCCAGAGCCAGCGTCTCAGTACCACTCTCCCGTTCACAACATTTCCAACTCTCCTTTGAAGAAAAACTCAAAATGGTGAATGTGGCAGAAATGTAATCCAAGCTGCACAACGGTACACAAAACATTTCTCAACCAGGAACATCGAAGTCGAAAATTATTTCGAAAACTTGTTGCCAATTTTAGTGTAAACGGAAATTTTGGTCTCGAAATTCTTCATGTGACCCATGATTCAAATCAAACGTTAGTAGTAAATCTTGAGATGAATAATCCAAATTTAAGTCTAAATAAAATTCACAACTCCACACTCCGCAGGTATTTGCCGAACTAGGACACAAGGACCAGCCGTATCACATTAAGGTGCACCAAGAATTACACTATTAACACCATTAATTAGAGTTCCTCTTCAAAGAAGCATTGAAAGGGCAATTTTTAAATAACATATCTTTACTTGACAAGTAATGACAGTACAAATTTTTGGAAATTAAGCAAAGACACGAGCTCTGTTTTCTCAAAGGTAAATAAGATAAAACATTTATCTCATTTTAACAAAATTAAAATTTCAATTGCTCAAAACGCCTTGTGTTTTTTCTCACTTAAAAAAATAGGAGAAATTTTATTATAAAAAACGATTGCAATAATTTGAAAATAAAAAAACTTTAATGCATTTTTTTGCATTTCACGCTCATCCCATGAAACTTTTGGATAACGTTAAAGCATCAGATTGAAGCGTGTTAGAAACTCTATCGTTTGCGGTATAACTTTTTTCTATTGGGCAACTAGAAGTATTTATTTTTTGACTAGCACTAAAACTTGAAACACCCTGTATTATACAAAAACTCACATTGTAGTACGTTTGCCACCTGTAACCTCAATTATTTCTTTTGTTAATGTTCATACATAATGTTAATTTTTGCACGATTGAGCTCTATTTGATTGTTTACCACGCCTTTCCAAGACAGTACTAATTGCCACGTCCAAAGGCGTCGGTAAGTAATTTTGTCGACGCCTTGGACGTAGCAACCGGTAAACATAACCTGCTGTCTTGACAATTATTTTGACAATATTTAATAAATCTTTAAAAAAAATGTAAGAATCGTGCAAAAAACGTGATAAGCATCACGAACGTTAAGGATTACCGATCTCAGACAATAATAATTGGAGTCGTCGCTCGCTACGCTCTTCCTCCTTCGATCGGTAAAGTCTCCTTACCGACGCTTGATACTTGACATACTGTAACATATTATGGTGAGACATAGGTGGCATGGAACGCCACCTGTCGGGGTGCATGGGGACTCTAGACCTTCACATCGACGGGCGGGAATTTGCAAAGCAAATCTCCCGTAGCGCCCGCCGAGAGAGGTAAACCAGCATTAGCCAAAACAGCTACTCCTCGGACAAATACCCCGCCAGGCGCTGAATTACATGACCAATGCCGGCGCCCCCACATCACTGGCCAAAACTGCCCAAGTCTCGATGTATAAAAGAAGCCAACATCATTTCATCGGACAGCTGCAGACTGGTTTCGCCCTTTTGGGGCTCGTCAGTGCAGCGCAGTCCGATGAAATGATGTGGCTTCGGGGTCTTAAGCGACTAACGACGACGATGGTGTCTCACTATAAAAACGCCAACGTCGCATTTTACCCAATAATTTTTTTAAATAAGTTTGATAAAATTGTAAAATAGTTATCATTTATCATTTATCAATGATTAGATCTCTCATTGAAAGTATAAATTAGATTTGCTATTATTTCTTTGAAGTGAAGTGAATTTATAACAGCTAATTTTGAGAGAAAATGCGACGTTGGCATTTCCATAGTTTTGAAACTGCTAGTAATAAATATTTATTTTTAATTATTTATTATTCCACCAATTATCCCAAAAATCCTTCTATAAGATACGAACGCAAACCCTTATTAATGAGGATGCATATAAGTTAGTTAGTTGCAAATAAAATTTATTTATCCACAGCCAGTCTATTATTAGGTCATAATCCACTACTAGGAGACGAATTATGATATCAATAAATCACATGGGTCCTAGGAAAAAATCACTTCAAAACGTCAAATAAATATTAACCAAATGTTCATTTAGTCTTTATTGTCGAACTTCGTTCTCACGTTTAAACCTTAGCGGAGATAAAATACATTATAAGACACTTATACAATAAATAACTATTTCAACAATACGTCTGAGAAGATTGTGGTGTACTTTGAAGATTACCGACACAATTTGCAATTACGAGTTGATCAACTACCAAATGCCGAAGACGATAACCTCAGATGTAAAAACAAAGAGAGTGAGAGAATCGGATAATAGTATATTATGAATTATGATACGAGTTTTATAAGACGCATTTTGTCGCACGCACGAAATTAATGAAGTAAGTGCGACAAAATGCCTTATAAATGAGATATCATACAGTATTTTTTCTACTTTGCACCTTTTTTAACACAAAAATTCAATTTTGAAATTTAGGGAATTTTGTGTCAGTTGACAGCCGTTACGTGGGCCATAAAATTAAATTAATAATTTGGATGGTCATCACTTCATTCGCAAAATGTATTCTGAAAGTGTCCAAAACGTTTTGCAATGTATCTACTCCTCAACGAATACGGGCTTTTGTGGCAAATACGCGGAATTTGAAAATTGGCCTAAGGAGAATGTGATTTACACTTTAACCACATTTTAGCCGTTTATTTACGGCCGCACTTTTGAAGTTATGTTGTCTTATGTTGGTTTTACACAGCATATGATGTGGCTACACTTCACTTTCAAGGCTTGCTCTAATTGAGTTTATTTTCGATCTCATGTTATTTGTTATTACTCGAAAGGTGTTCGAAGGGACTACGTATCAGGGATGGTCCAAAAGCCTCTAAACGATAGAATTTGATTCATTTGATTAAATTATCACTTGAAACAGGTGTCGATTGACACTGACAGTTCTCTCAGATACTTGTCAAAAATCTAGGTTGCCATCATTACCCTGGTTTTTAGTGTAATTATTATGTTGGATATTACGATACGATATACGCAAATCGCGTATCGTAATGGCCTCAGTACGAAACCATTTATTTACCGAGGCCTTTGGACGTAGCAACTAGTAAACACCACGTAGTCTTGGAAACAGGCGTGGTAAACAATAAAATTGAGCTCAGTCGTGCAAAAAATTATTTAATGTCTTAAGTTAACAATTTTTTTTCCGAGGTCCGATGACATACCTATTTATATGTAATTTATGTTTTCTTAATAAATATGAAAATATTTCCGAAACCCTTTTACTTAAAACTGAATACAAAAGTAGAAAATACTAGAAAGAATAAAATATGCATTTATGAAATGTGCAGATATTCAAAGTTTTTCGGCCAGAAATCGCAAAAATTATTTGTACATTTTGTATAAATAGCCTTTGGGTAAGCAGGTATGAATGAAAAACCTATACCGACTGATATACTATTTCCACTCAATAATTAAGTGAAAAACAAGTTACTAACACTCCGCGATTCAAGTAGTACCGGACCAAATTTTAGTTTTTCTTTTAAAACGTTTTATTTCTCGTTTTGATGAGTCACAATGTTTAGGATTAAGCCTCTATTAATAATCAACTAGGAATATTTGCATGTACCTAAGGAAAATTGTAAAAATTCTTTAAAATGTTCGTCTTGTGAGTGTCTTCAAATAACCAAAAACAAATCCACTACCAACAATAAATATTGACTAGAACACAACCTAAAAACAATTATTAACACTTTATAAACGTCGTTAAACAAATATAATCCCAAATCTTTAGCACAACACGTTTTGAAATCGAATTTGACAAGACGACAAAACATGACAGGTGCAAAATCGGCGGAGGATTACAAGCGCGGGAATACTACCAACCTAACAGTACACACTAAACACCCCGCAAATACGTATACCTTAGTGATTTTAATGTTTCCAGGTTATTTAAAAAAGTCCAATTTCTCGCTGGAAATATAATAGAAGATAAGCCGGATGTCATAAAATTATAATTACGAAATTCTTAGGTTCCCTTTCGGTGAATGAGTGTGGGGGTAAATACATTTAACCAATAAAATCATTTAGCTGGCATTTGATTTCGATCAGCATTTGTCTACCGTTTAGATTTGAACTTGTTGAATCTGAGCAAAAATTAGGATAAAACACTATTGATTATTTTAGTCTAAGATCCGAATTAGGGTCGTCCTCGACCCATCTGCTTACCGGATGAAATTTATTTTTAATCATATTGAAGTAACGCGGTTCAAATTCAAATTTCCCGGTATTACAATGCCAAGAGATTGGTGCGTTTGAGCGATGCAAGGGTGCACCGGAATGCATCCTCAAGAAAAAGGAGGGAGGAAATAAATCGGCGGGAAGTCAGTCGTTCTTAGACTACCCCAAGTGGAAGACGTGGTTCGAGTGTTGTGTTGCGAGAAATAGTTGTTTAAAAGTTTAAAGAAGCTTTAGAGGGATTATTTATCGATCAACAGGTACTCTTATTGTATTCAAAGTTTCTCTAGGTATTTTAGGCTCGGATGTCTTGTCCCGAGTGAGATATTCCAAGATACGGCCGAGCGTGGGGACGCTACGGGGAGACGCCGAAAGGACGCCACCCTCGTTACTGAGTTAACTTGTTGCATGTGCATGTTTTCGTACTTTTATGTTGCTAGGATTGAAAAGAACCCTCGTTCTTGTTAATTTGTTTAATTTTATGTTATTCACCTGCGAAATCATGGGTCTTTTGTTGTGGGGGCGCGTCGAGAGGGAGTACGCGGAAGTAAAATTTTAATTTGTGACCTTAATTCTTAAATCTCTACTTGATTTGTTCACTCTGAAAAGTCATATTGTTTTTTTAAATCACACATCCATTGTGAAATTATTAATCATTATTTTATCTGTGTGTAATTTGGAGATTGCGACTGAAAGAGTGATGTTTGATTCCAAAATTTAATTTTGCCTGGGTAGTTCAATCAAGAGAACTTTTAATGGCTGGGTCTTTACAGCCGGATAGGACAATGGGGGATAATAGTAGTTGCTACAGTGTCCCTAACATAGCACATTTGTATGATGAGTGCTTCATTGACACCCCCGGGGAGAAGACTAGTGCTTGGGCCTCGAGGCTGTGCCAGTAGATAAGCTGTGCCGATTCAGATTCACTTCGTCTGCGCATGCGCCATTTCTGGGATTCCCCGGTGCAAAACGCGGGAATCCCCTGCTATTTTTGGATCATGATGTCATGGCTTTTCTTTGTCTGCGCATGCGTCACTTTGGGGAATCCCACATTGAAAATTATGTGATTCCCCCAGTTCTATTTTTGTATCATGATGTCATGGTTATTTTTGAATCATGACGTCAGGATGGGAATCCCCTGGGGAATCCCACATTGTAAATTATGGGAATCCCCTTTTGGTATTACCATGATGTCATGGTTGCTTTTAAATGATTATGTTACACTTATTTTCGGATTGATGAGTCATTGTTGATTTTATATTATGTATAATATTACAATTCTTGGCTTATGAGATGGTTAATATAAATTAAACCTTTTTGGTTTCCTCAATTTGGTCCATTTCATGAAGAAAATATAAAAGAAGGTATAAGGATCGCATAAGTTGCAACAGCATATAGAGTTTTATCCAGCAGCAGATAAAGGTGTAAGCGGTTGTGGCGTGGGCGGCGGTGGCGAGTGTCTTTCATGTTTATGGTTTCAATTGAAACCCAATCGCATTCCTTTCGATAAGAAACTATATCGGCTGGCTTTTAGTCTTTAATTACAATTAAATAAAAAAGCAGGTAAATCCCCCAAACTGGATCATGAGTATATCGAATATACTCATTGTATATTGTATATCGTGGTAATATGGTCTCCACGGTACTTCATACCGGTCGAGAGGTTGAAACAGTTGAAACTTGTGTTATTAAAAGTAAGATTCAATCTACTAAATTGATTAAAGAATCGTTTTGGGTTTAGATTGTGTTGATGATTTTGAAGTACATTTGTTCTTTTTGATAAATTTATGCTAGTACACTATACAAATCTTTTACAATTCAATTTAAGGATGTAATGATTACAGTTGAAACTTTGCGTGTAAACAGTGAGAAAGGGAACGTACTTTTTGATGAGGAAATGGGAACAGGTTTCGGTTTTACATCCCATGAGTCTATTTTTATTTATTTATACAGGACAATTACCAAAATAAACTACGTTTTATAAATGCTTTTTTATTTATTAGCTTATTTATTTCACAATATCACAATTATACTGTATTATTAATGCATTAGATAATTTTCATTATCCCAACTTTCTTCTTCATCCTCGGCGTTTTGTTTATTTTCGATCACATAATTTTCGTTATCCCAACTTTCTTCCTGATCTTCAACATTTTGTTTATTTTCGATCAGATAATAATTGTCATTATCCCAACTTTCATCTTTCGTCCTGGTCTTCTGCGTTTTGTTTATTTTCAGTGAGATAATTTTCGTTATTCCAACTTTCTGATGATTATGATCTTCAACGTTTTGTTTATTTTCGGACTCTCTTTTTCTTCTTATGTCCTCTTCTCTGTGACACTTAAATATGTGTTTGGTCATCCTGTGCCACACTAGCCTATGTAGGTTATTATAGGGACATGTCACCATATCCTCTACAACATAAACAATTACCTGTGAGTAATAAATAAGACACTACGTTAAATTAGACTTACCAGTGCATAAGCTGGCTGATGGTTCTCTTATTGGACTATCCATATTTTTAAAGGTCTAACTTAAAGTCACTCGAAAAGCACTCGTATCTAACTTAAAATAAAATCTGGAAGTTTCCGTATGTTTATATAGGATGTTTTGCGACAAAGAAGCTATATTAGAAAAAGATGAGAATTTACAGTTTACGGTGAATTTTGAGGGGTGGAGCAAATTAAAAGCAATAAGGGTATTGCTTTTAATTTGCTCCACCCCTCAAAATTCAACCAATGAGAACTAAAACTTATTTAGTAAACACAAACTGGAAATGGAAGGGATGACAATCCGTCAATTTCATAGGTCAATTTTTTTTTTGTCATGGCTAGTTTTTGTATGCGCATGCGTTACTTTGGGGAATCCCACATTGAAAATTATGTGATTCCCCTGATGTTGTTGCTATTTTTAGTTCATGAGGTCATGGCTATTTTTGGATCATGACGTCAGGATAGAAATCCTCTGGAGAATCCCACACTGGAAATTATGAGAATCCCCTTTTGGTATGTATTACCATGATGTCATGGTTGCTTTTAAATTATGATGTCACACTTATTTCCGGATCGATGAGTCATCGGTATTATTGTATTATATATGTTATTACAATTTTGGACTGTCACATGACCTTCACAAATATTGGTTTCCTAAATTTGGACCATTTAATGAATAAAGTTTAAGTGAAGGTATCAGGATCACATAAGTTACAAGAGTTGTATCCAGCAGCAGACATGCGATAAAGGTGCAAGTGGCTACGGCGTTTGCAGCGTGGGCGGCGGTGACGTGCGTCTTCATGTTTATTGTTTCAATTGAAACCCAATCGCATTCATTTTGATAAGAAACTATAATAACGGTGGGCTTTTGGTCTTAAATTACAATTAAATAAAAAAGCCAGTAAATCCCCCAAACTGGAACATGATGTTATGTAGGTATATATTAAAATCAATGAATAGATCACAACATAATAATTCTAAGAGAAGTAAATTAACCCCATACTTTACTTCTCTTAGTTTCCCTAATAAACGTACAAGTTTGAAGAAAATGTATAAGAATCATATAGATATGAAGTTGCATTCATTGAATTTAAAGTGTCTAAAGAAAGATTTAGAGATCTCCAATTTGTTAACAGATTTAAAAATATGTTGATAAAATAAGCATTCAATTGTATGTTGTGTGTTGCATAGAATTGTATCCAGCAGCAGCAAACAAGCAAGAAAGGTGGAAACTGCAGGTGTCTGTACGTGAAACGCAACTTTCAGGGTTATTTCAAATAATTATAATTCTAAATATAGTTATCTCCGTACCCTTCATAACCCTTAGGTTCCAACCTTTTATAAACTAGGGAATAAGCTTAAAATTTAATTCATATTAACTCAATCTTCCAAACGAATTAATATGAATTAAATAAAAAAAAGTTATGTGATGATTGTGTAAGAAAAACAAAAAATTCGTTATGAGCAGTGCAACAATGAAAATTTGAACAATGATTTACAAATGGAATCATTCATCAATATGAAAAATATTAAAGTTGATAAAAAATTAGGGTGATGAGATCTATAAGTCACTGCTATTATTGTATCACACTCCAAAAATTCATCAAGTCACCTATGAAGTTTTCTTGTAGCTTATCATATAATATATACATATAAAAATAAACCCTATTATTGAATATTATTAATTGATTGTTAGGTATTAATCATTAATAATAATATAATATAATTAATTAATATTTTCTGATTATGAATACCTAGTATAATAGATACATAATACCATGATTATTTATACATCATGAAAATCATTCTTAATAAAATATTCATTGTACAACGAGGAGTTCAAGAACCTACAGGTCTCCAAGTGTTTGTTACTCTACTTCAATGAAGAATTCGCTGATTCAACGTCTGGAGATGGAATTATTAAATGTTTATAAAATAATTTATCATTGAAGAAAGAATATGTTTTATACATAACCATTCATAAATAGGTACATTTAGCATTATTCAACGAACACATAAAATAATAATTATTATTATAAACTATTGAATGATTTGTTGGTCTTCTCTAAGTTGATCATTCAAACAAATGAATCCGATAAAATTCCTCTTAGGAAGTCTTCTTTTATGTGATTTTCCACAGAGATGATGATAATTATCAGTTTCGCTATTTTTTAATTCATTCAAATGAAGAAAATTTCTAATAACTCTTAGATCACGCTTTTACAACATTCCATTGTTGTATCATAATAGATTATGATATCTTTCCAAATATGTCAACAGTTTTCTTAATTAAATAAGCATCTCTTCAGTTCTTAACCTTATCCATCCACTATCAATAGAACAGTTATTTCCTTGGTGTGCATGATTGTATAGGTGTTGATATCAGCTTCTATCAATGGAAAGTTCAAGAACCTATAAACCTCCACGTATTAATCTACTACGTCACTGAATAATTCGCTGACTATATGAATGGAGATTTAAAGAGAAAATATTTTTTAGAGCACATGTCAACAGGAAGTTCAAGAATTTACTGATCTCTAGGTGTTTAATTTACGTCACTGAAGAATTCGCCGACTCTATATCTGGAGATTTAACCAGAAAAGATGGAATTATTGAATGTTTATAAAAGAATTTATCATTGAAGAAAGAATATGTTTTACTCATAACCATTCCTAATTAGAATTATTCAACGAACACATAAAATAATAATTATAATAAACATTTGGATGATCTGTTCTCTAAGTTGATTATTCAAACAAATGAATCCCGTAAATTTCCTCTTAGGAAGTCTTCTTTTATATGACATTTCACATGATGATATGATGATAACTATTAGTTTCGCTATAGAAAATGTCTAATAACTCATCTTATCTTAAACATTCTTCTATCCTTCGAGTCTATCTGATATCTTTCCAAATATTTAGTAAGTTTTTTTAATTAATTAAGCATCTCCTAAATTCTTAACTTTATCCATCCATTATCAATAGAAAAGTTATTTCCTTGGTGTGCATGATTGTGTAGGTGGGAAGTTCAAGAACCTACAAACCTCCACGTATTAATCTACTACGTCACTGAAGAATTCGCTGATTATATGAATGGAGATTTAAAGAGAAAATATTTTTTAGAGCACATGTCAACAGGAAGTTCAAGAATTTACTGATTTCTAGGTGTGTAATTTACGTCACTGAAGAATTCGCCGACTCTATATCTGGAGATTTAACCAGAAAAGATGGAATTATTGAATGTTTATAAAAGAATTTATCATTGAAGAAAGAATATGTTTTACTCATAACCATTCCTAATTAGAATTATTCAACAAACACATAAAATAATAATTATAATAAACATTTGGATGATTTGTTCTCTAAGTCAAATATTCAAACAAATGAATCGCGTAAATTTCCTCTTAGGAAGTCTTCTTTTATATGACTTTTCACATGATGATATGATGATAACTATTAGTTTCGCTTTAGAAAATGTCTAATAACTCATCTTATCTACAACATTCTTCTATACTTCGAGTCCATCTGATATCTTTCCAAATATTTAGTAAGTTTTTTTAATTAATTAAGCATCTCCCAAATTCTTAACTTTATCCATCCATTATCAATAGAAAAGTTATTTCCTTGGTGTGCATGATTGTGTAGGTGGGAAGTTCAAGAACCTACAAACCTCCACGTATTAATCGACTACGTCACTGAAGAATTCGCTGATTATATGAATGGAGATTTAAAGAGAAAATATTTTCTTAGAGCACATGACTGTGTAGTGTGAAGGTGTCGTTATCAGTTGCTGTCAACAGGAAGTTCAAGAACTTATATACTGGTCTCCAGGTGTTTAATCTACGTCACAGAAGAATTCGCTGACTTTATATCTAGAGATTTAAAGAGAAAAGATGGAATTATTAAATGTTTATAAAAGAATTTATCATTGAAAAAAGAATATCTTTTACTCATAACCATTCCTAATTAGAATTATTCAACAAACACATAAAATAATAATTATAATAAACATTTGGATGATTTGTTCTCTAAGTTAATAATTATTCAAACAAATGAATCGCGTAAATTTCCTCTTAGGAAGTCTTCTTTTATAAGACCTTTCACATGATGATATGATGATAACTATCAGTTTCGCTGTTTCTAATTTCTAATAACTCATCTTATCTACAACATCCTTCTATCCTTCGAGTCTATTGTTGTATCATAGTGGATGATGATATCTTTCCAAATATTTCGTAGGTTCTTCTAATGAATTAAGCCCAAACATTATCAATAGAAAAGTTATTGTCTTGGGGTGCATGATTGTGTAGGTGTCGATATCAGCTTCTGTCAATGGGAAGTTCAAGAACCTACAAACCTTCACGTATTAATCTACTACGTTACTGAAGATTTTGCTGACTCTACAAATGGAGATTTAGGGAGAAAACATAAAATCATTAGATGTTTATTAAATAATGTATTATTCAGGAATATGTTTTTGCACATCATCTAAAGAAAGTTGTAAAAGAAGATTTAGAACTTTGCAACATCCTTTTGAAGAACGTATATCCGTATACCGGTGGAACAGTTGATTGTAAAATCATGCGTAAAATTATCGGAGAAGTTAGTCGGCGATAGTATTCATTACCTTCTCGTAAGCAAAGTTGTATTTAAACAAGAAAAAAATCATCGAAAGATGAAACGTCATAATCGCAACATCTATTTGGAAAATGTAACTGTTGACCTAAGAAACAATTGGTTGTAAAACGAGAACTTAAAGGTGTAATATTATTGAAGAAGTTAGTAGGTGATTTAATAGACCATTTTACTTCTCACAAGAAAAGTTGTTTAATACGTGTTCTTTTTGTTGATCTGTATGAGAATAGTAAGATAAAATGTTCATAACATTTATTTTAATTGGAAAACAGTTCAATTACCTTTCACACCTCTTAGTGCCCCATGACTTGTAGGTGATACTTAAAGGAAATTAGATACTCATTTTATTTGATAAGAAAGTATAACACTAAAATCGATAAACTTTTATTCTTTTATTCTTTTATCTTTTTTTTTTTGTTAAATAAACTCATATTCACACAATTGTGCAGTTGATATGCAAAAAGTCTCCTTTTTCCATCAATTAGGTTTATTACGTTGAATCTGATTCTGTTCAAGTTCAACAAGTTCAAGCACCTACATATTAATCTATCAACATAATATTGTAAATTTATAAAATATCGTTTATTTATTGGTTACTATTCGACGACATTAAGATGATGTACAGTTTAGATAATTTTCGCAATAATTCTTGTCCAGTAAATGCAAATATTCACAATTAATTATTATTAATGGTAACCTAAATCTATTGACGTTTTGACTCTCCAAAACGTTAAATAAAACATTTTAAAGGATAAAACTGAAATTTGACTACTTTTTGTTAGTTGAATTTGTTCCCTCAAAAACATGAGATGAGATGTGTTGACAATAACTAATTTGTTAGCAACCCTAGTAATAAATAATAAATAATAATAGTTAAGTTTAATAAATAAATTTATTGGTAACGTAGGTATTATTCGATAAGATGAAATCCAACTTGGACAATCTGAACTCGTAGGGATTTTTCATTAATCAGCATTTCCCCACCCTAACTTACCTCCCTATTGGAAGATTCGTTTCTGTAAAGGCTTATAAACGTCTTTGCAACATTCAAAGTTACCATTATAGTCTTAAGCAATTCTACTGTGTTATTCGTGAAAAGTGAAAATGAGGCACCCTGTTTTAAAACCAGACCATCATCAAGCAGCTTCAACCTCAACAACATCACCAAGAAATGTAAGTTTATGAAAATAAATTTAACTAATTTTGATGATTATTAAAGAAATTTTTTCTCTATAATACAATTTTTATAAAATACATAATTTTATGTTAACTTCAGATTAATATTTTTCAATTCTAATTTTTTATATTCTTACAGAAAACCATCGACCTAACAACTCCAATACACATATCATCAGAGCAAGATTACAATAAAGTAATATTAGATAATGTGTTTACTCCGGAAGAATGGAACAAAATTCTGATGGAAGATTTATCGCCACCAGCCGAGGAGAAGAGTAATGACAAGCAACAAGAGGGAGCAAACAAAGGGAAACAGGTTAGGACTCATTCCTCTGGAAAAGTAAACATTATTTCCAATGTGGTTATAAAGCGTCCAACAAGAGCGGCTGCAATGAAAAACTTGTCACTCATACGGCAAGTAGATGAATCCTCACGAGAAGTAGAAGAACACTCGTTATCTAAATTTGAGGAACTTGAACAAATGATTCAAAAAACGGCAGCTGCATACCCACACACGGTGGAAGAGGAGGTGTGTGGGTTGCAGAGAAGTTTGCAAAATCGTATAAAGGTCATTAGAAAGACTCAAGTGTGTGCGCAAAACGTAATCAACAACCTGATGAAGAATGAAAACGAACTGAAGCGAAAAATTGCTGAAATGCAAGCCAGCTTGGATGATATGAAAAAAAAGCGAAAAGTGGCGGAATCAATTCTCGAAACCCAACAAAAAGATGTAAATATTTGTAATAAATTGTTGACAGTTATAGCATAAAAAAATTTAAAGTGTCAATTTATCACATGAAATTTTTAATTTTTAATTTTTATTTTTTTATGTTATAGGTATTCAATTTTAATTTGATTTTATGTTTTCATTTTCTTATTTCAATGTGTAATATGTTTACTTTATATTTTATTATCTTATTTTTTTACTTAATAAACTAGTGTTTTAAAATGTCCGTCTTTCATTTTTTACATGAGAGGATCATTATCATTACTTTGTGACTGATGCTGCAATAGTGTTTTCACTGAGTATCTAAATAAACAAAACAAGTAACTAACACTCTACACTAAAACAAACGATATTTTATAAACTTACAATATTATGTTGATAGATTAATATGTAGGTGCTTGAACTTGTTGGTGGATAAGTCTGATGCAGATATTCAGACATACCTACATTTACAGAATCAGATTCAACGTAATAAACCTAATTGATGGAAAAAGGAGACTTTTTGCATATCAACTGCACAATTGTGTGAATATGAGTTTATTTAACAAAAAAAAAAAAAAAGGTAAAAGAATAAAAGTTTATCGATTTTAGTGTTATACTTTCTTATCAAATAAAATGAGTATCTAATTTCCTTTAAGTATCACCTACAAGTCATGGGGCACTAAGAGGTGTGAAAGGTAATTGAACTGTTTTCCAATTAAAATAAATGTTATGAACATTTTATCTTACTATTCTCATACAGATCAACAAAAAGAACACGTATTAAACAACTTTTCTTGTGAGAAGAAAAATGGTCTATTAAATCACCTACTAACTTCTTCAATAATATTACACCTTTAAGTTCTCGTTTTACAACCAATTGTTTCTTAGGTCAACAGTTACATTTTCCAAATAGATGTTGCGATTATGACGTTTCATCTTTCGATGATTTTTTTCTTGTTTAAATACAACTTTGCTTACGAGAAGGTAATGAATATTATCGCCGACTAACTTCTCCGATAATTTTATGCATGATTTTACAATCAACTGTTCCACCGGTATACGGATATACGTTCTTCAAAAGGATGTTGCAAAGTTCTAAATCTTCTTTTACAACTTTCTTTAGATGATGTGCAAAAACATATTCCTGAATAATACATTATTTAATAAACATCTAATGATTTTATGTTTTCTCCCTAAATCTCCATTTGTAGAGTCAGCAAAATCTTCAGTAACGTAGTAGATTAATACGTGAAGGTTTGTAGGTTCTTGAACTTCCCATTGACAGAAGCTGATATCGACACCTACACAATCATGCACCCCAAGACAATAACTTTTCTATTGATAATGTTTGGGCTTAATTCATTAGAAGAACCTACGAAATATTTGGAAAGATATCATCATCCACTATGATACAACAATAGACTCGAAGGATAGAAGGATGTTGTAGATAAGATGAGTTATTAGAAATTAGAAACAGCGAAACTGATAGTTATCATCATATCATCATGTGAAAGGTCTTATAAAAGAAGACTTCCTAAGAGGAAATTTACGCGATTCATTTGTTTGAATAATTATTAACTTAGAGAACAAATCATCCAAATGTTTATTATAATTATTATTTTATGTGTTTGTTGAATAATTCTAATTAGGAATGGTTATGAGTAAAAGATATTCTTTTTTCAATGATAAATTCTTTTATAAGCATTTAATAATTCCATCTTTTCTCTTTAAATCTCTAGATATAAAGTCAGCGAATTCTTCTGTGACGTAGATTAAACACCTGGAGACCAGTATATAAGTTCTTGAACTTCCTGTTGACAGCAACTGATAACGACACCTTCACACTACACAGTCATGTGCTCTAAGAAAATATTTTCTCTTTAAATCTCCATTCATATAATCAGCGAATTCTTCAGTGACGTAGTAGATTAATACGTGGAGGTTTGTAGGTTCTTGAACTTCCCACCTACACAATCATGCACACCAAGGAAATAACTTTTCTATTGATAATGGATGGATAAAGTTAAGAATTTGGGAGATGCTTAATTAATTAAAAAAACTTACTAAATATTTGGAAAGATATCAGATGGACTCGAAGTATAGAAGAATGTTGTAGATAAGATGAGTTATTAGACATTTTCTAAAGCGAAACTAATAGTTATCATCATATCATCATGTGAAAAGTCATATAAAAGAAGACTTCCTAAGAGGAAATTTACGCGATTCATTTGTTTGAATATTTGACTTAGAGAACAAATCATCCAAATGTTTATTATAATTATTATTTTATGTGTTTGTTGAATAATTCTAATTAGGAATGGTTATGAGTAAAACATATTCTTTCTTCAATGATAAATTCTTTTATAAACATTCAATAATTCCATCTTTTCTGGTTAAATCTCCAGATATAGAGTCGGCGAATTCTTCAGTGACGTAAATTACACACCTAGAAATCAGTAAATTCTTGAACTTCCTGTTGACATGTGCTCTAAAAAATATTTTCTCTTTAAATCTCCATTCATATAATCAGCGAATTCTTCAGTGACGTAGTAGATTAATACGTGGAGGTTTGTAGGTTCTTGAACTTCCCACCTACACAATCATGCACACCAAGGAAATAACTTTTCTATTGATAATGGATGGATAAAGTTAAGAATTTAGGAGATGCTTAATTAATTAAAAAAACTTACTAAATATTTGGAAAGATATCAGATGGACTCGAAGGATAGAAGAATGTTGTAGATAAGATGAGTTATTAGACATTTTCTATAGCGAAACTAATAGTTATCATCATATCATCATGTGAAATGTCATATAAAAGAAGACTTCCTAAGAGGAAATTTACGGGATTCATTTGTTTGAATAATCAACTTAGAGAACAGATCATCCAAATGTTTATTATAATTATTATTTTATGTGTTCGTTGAATAATTCTAATTAGGAATGGTTATGAGTAAAACATATTCTTTCTTCAATGATAAATTCTTTTATAAACATTCAATAATTCCATCTTTTCTGGTTAAATCTCCAGATATAGAGTCGGCGAATTCTTCAGTGACGTAAATTAAACACCTAGAGATCAGTAAATTCTTGAACTTCCTGTTGACATGTGCTCTAAAAAATATTTTCTCTTTAAATCTCCATTCATATAGTCAGCGAATTATTCAGTGACGTAGTAGATTAATACGTGGAGGTTTATAGGTTCTTGAACTTTCCATTGATAGAAGCTGATATCAACACCTATACAATCATGCACACCAAGGAAATAACTGTTCTATTGATAGTGGATGGATAAGGTTAAGAACTGAAGAGATGCTTATTTAATTAAGAAAACTGTTGACATATTTGGAAAGATATCATAATCTATTATGATACAACAATGGAATGTTGTAGAAGCGTGATCTAAGAGTTATTAGAAATTTTCTTCATTTGAATGAATTAAAAAAAAGCGAAACTGATAATTATCATCATCTCTGTGGAAAATCACATAAAAGAAGACTTCCTAAGAGGAATTTTATCGGATTCATTTGTTTGAATGATCAACTTAGAGAAGACCAACAAATCATTCAATAGTTTATAATAATAATTATTATTTTATGTGTTCGTTGAATAATGCTAAATGTACCTATTTATGAATGGTTATGTATAAAACATATTCTTTCTTCAATGATAAATTATTTTATAAACATTTAATAATTCCATCTCCAGACGTTGAATCAGCGAATTCTTCATTGAAGTAGAGTAACAAACACTTGGAGACCTGTAGGTTCTTGAACTCCTCGTTGTACAATGAATATTTTATTAAGAATGATTTTCATGATGTATAAATAATCATGGTATTATGTATCTATTATACTAGGTATTCATAATCAGAAAATATTAATTAATTATATTATATTATTATTAATGATTAATACCTAACAATCAATTAATAATATTCAATAATAGGGTTTATTTTTATATGTATATATTATATGATAAGCTACAAGAAAACTTCATAGGTGACTTGATGAATTTTTGGAGTGTGATACAATAATAGCAGTGACTTATAGATCTCATCACCCTAATTTTTCATCAACTTTAATATTTTTCATATTGATGAATGATTCCATTTGTAAATCATTGTTCAAATTTTCATTGTTGCACTGCTCATAACGAATTTTTTGTTTTTCTTACACAATCATCACATAACTTTTTTTTATTTAATTCATATTAATTCGTTTGGAAGATTGAGTTAATATGAATTAAATTTTAAGCTTATTCCCTAGTTTATAAAAGGTTGGAACCTAAGGGTTATGAAGGGTACGGAGATAACTATATTTAGAATTATAATTATTTGAAATAACCCTGAAAGTTGCGTTTCACGTACAGACACCTGCAGTTTCCACCTTTCTTGCTTGTTTGCTGCTGCTGGATACAATTCTATGCAACACACAACATACAATTGAATGCTTATTTTATCAACATATTTTTAAATCTGTTAACAAATTGGAGATCTCTAAATCTTTCTTTAGACACTTTAAATTCAATGAATGCAACTTCATATCTATATGATTCTTATACATTTTCTTCAAACTTGTACGTTTATTAGGGAAACTAAGAGAAGTAAAGTATGGGGTTAATTTACTTCTCTTAGAATTATTATGTTGTGATCTATTCATTGATTTTAATATATACCTACATAACATCATGTTCTAGTTTGGGGGATTTACTGGCTTTTTTATTTAATTGTAATTTAAGACCAAAAGCCCACCGTTATTATAGTTTCTTATCAAAATGAATGCGATTGGGTTTCAATTGAAACAATAAACATGAAGACGCACGTCACCGCCGCCCACGCTGCAAACGCCGTAGCCACTTGCACCTTTATCGCATGTCTGCTGCTGGATACAACTCTTGTAACTTATGTGATCCTGATACCTTCACTTAAACTTTATTCATTAAATGGTCCAAATTTAGGAAACCAATATTTGTGAAGGTCATGTGACAGTCCAAAATTGTAATAACATATATAATACAATAATACCGATGACTCATCGATCCGGAAATAAGTGTGACATCATAATTTAAAAGCAACCATGACATCATGGTAATACATACCAAAAGGGGATTCTCATAATTTCCAGTGTGGGATTCTCCAGAGGATTTCTATCCTGACGTCATGATCCAAAAATAGCCATGACCTCATGAACTAAAAATAGCAACAACATCAGGGGAATCACATAATTTTCAATGTGGGATTCCCCAAAGTAACGCATGCGCATACAAAAACTAGCCATGACAAAAAAAAAATTGACCTATGAAATTGACGGATTGTCATCCCTTCCATTTCCAGTTTGTGTTTACTAAATAAGTTTTAGTTCTCATTGGTTGAATTTTGAGGGGTGGAGCAAATTAAAAGCAATACCCTTATTGCTTTTAATTTGCTCCACCCCTCAAAATTCACTGTAAACTGTAAATTCTCATCTTTTTCTAATATAGCTTCTTTGTCGCAAAACATCCTATATAAACATACGGAAACTTCCAGATTTTATTTTAAGTTAGATACGAGTGCTTTTCGAGTGACTTTAAGTTAGACCTTTAAAAATATGGATAGTCCAATAAGAGAACCATCAGCCAGCTTATGCACTGGTAAGTCTAATTTAACGTAGTGTCTTATTTATTACTCACAGGTAATTGTTTATGTTGTAGAGGATATGGTGATATGTCCCTATAATAACCTACATAGGCTAGTGTGGCACAGGATGACCAAACACATATTTAAGTGTCACAGAGAAGAGGACATAAGAAGAAAAAGAGAGTCCGAAAATAAACAAAACGTTGAAGATCATAATCATCAGAAAGTTGGAATAACGAAAATTATCTCACTGAAAATAAACAAAACGCAGAAGACCAGGACGAAAGATGAAAGTTGGGATAATGACAATTATTATCTGATCGAAAATAAACAAAATGTTGAAGATCAGGAAGAAAGTTGGGATAACGAAAATTATGTGATCGAAAATAAACAAAACGCCGAGGATGAAGAAGAAAGTTGGGATAATGAAAATTATCTAATGCATTAATAATACAGTATAATTGTGATATTGTGAAATAAATAAGCTAATAAATAAAAAAGCATTTATAAAACGTAGTTTATTTTGGTAATTGTCCTGTATAAATAAATAAAAATAGACTCATGGGATGTAAAACCGAAACCTGTTCCCATTTCCTCATCAAAAAGTACGTTCCCTTTCTCACTGTTTACACGCAAAGTTTCAACTGTAATCATTACATCCTTAAATTGAATTGTAAAAGATTTGTATAGTGTACTAGCATAAATTTATCAAAAAGAACAAATGTACTTCAAAATCATCAACACAATCTAAACCCAAAACGATTCTTTAATCAATTTAGTAGATTGAATCTTACTTTTAATAACACAAGTTTCAACTGTTTCAACCTCTCGACCGGTATGAAGTACCGTGGAGACCATATTACCACGATATACAATATACAATGAGTATATTCGATATACTCATGATCCAGTTTGGGGGATTTACCTGCTTTTTTATTTAATTGTAATTAAAGACTAAAAGCCAGCCGATATAGTTTCTTATCGAAAGGAATGCGATTGGGTTTCAATTGAAACCATAAACATGAAAGACACTCGCCACCGCCGCCCACGCCACAACCGCTTACACCTTTATCTGCTGCTGGATAAAACTCTATATGCTGTTGCAACTTATGCGATCCTTATACCTTCTTTTATATTTTCTTCATGAAATGGACCAAATTGAGGAAACCAAAAAGGTTTAATTTATATTAACCATCTCATAAGCCAAGAATTGTAATATTATACATAATATAAAATCAACAATGACTCATCAATCCGAAAATAAGTGTAACATAATCATTTAAAAGCAACCATGACATCATGGTAATACCAAAAGGGGATTCCCATAATTTACAATGTGGGATTCCCCAGGGGATTCCCATCCTGACGTCATGATTCAAAAATAACCATGACATCATGATACAAAAATAGAACTGGGGGAATCACATAATTTTCAATGTGGGATTCCCCAAAGTGACGCATGCGCAGACAAAGAAAATCCATGACATCATGATCCAAAAATAGCAGGGGATTCCCGCGTTTTGCACCGGGGAATCCCAAAAATGGCGCATGCGCAGACGAAGTGAATCTGAATCGGCACAGCTTATCTACTTGTGCCCCACAATAGTTGGCGCCGCTGTTGTGGGTTTGCAGCGAAAGGTTCATGCCATTATCATTCTCTACCTTCAGGTAACCCTAAGATGCAGTGGTTACGTTCGGTTCAGGTGGTTGTTCACTCCGGTGTGATGAGGAAGGAGGCGGTAGATAGTAGTTGCTACAGCTACTTGCCTCTGGGTGCATTTCTATTGGTTTGGGTAATTCATCTGACCCCGAAGGTTTCGCGTACTAGCATACTTGTCGTTTTCCTTTTTATACCGTTTATTTGTCACATGAAATACAACCTCTCGACGCCTCAGGGGTAGCTTTATATTTTAACTTTTGTTATTTGTGGTTAGAAAAACAAAGATAATAGCCGGGCGTTTTATTGTGGATACGGTTTGGGGAAGGTTTTATCCGGTCCTTCTTGCAGTAAATATTTGGTGCTTTATTTGCTTAATCGAGGTGACGGTAGTTGTTGGTTTGGTGTTGGTTCATTTTATTTGTTTTATTTATTTTTGTTTTAGTAGTGTAAATATTAAGTGTGATTTGTCCAAAAGTCTCGACACTCCTGCTAAACAGTTACTGTATGATCATTATAATTATTCAATTTATTTTACGATTTGCTGCAAGAATCAAACAATAAAATAATGCTCCCTTCCAACTGGTTGTATTATTGTATTCTCCCATTCGAACCCCATACGGTCGCATCCAAACGCAGCCGCCATTTGTTATCCACAACGTAGGTTCTACTTTCCGCCGTAAAATGACGATCTTATTTTGGCCAAACTTTTGAATTCAATTTTCCCGCGTTCTTTCAAATTTGGCGGCAAGCGTGGGTCATTACAATATATAAACCCAAAGGAATCTATCGCGAATGGGTTGCATAAAAAACATATGTCAAGACTATGATTAAGGGAACTAAAAAGAGTCGAATTTTAGCCATTTCCCGCAGTGTTTTTCAGCCGTTAGATGCCGTGAATCCGTGACACAAATAACACCCGAACGGTACACAACCCGTAAATGGCAAAACTGGATTCCAACAATAATTTAGTTCCGCAGGCATACGTCCTTTAATTTCTAAGCTTACTTGATAGAAGGACTTTTTGATCGCTTTGTATTTCGTTTCACATTGAACGTATTATGAGGTCGTAAATGGGTAAAAATAAAATAAATATAGTGTTTTCACTTGGATAACGACCAACTGTAAAGTTGTTAGGTTGGTACTCCGTGCCTAGTTTTTTTAAGTGTTCCGGTTGGCAGTACTAATTCATTGTCAAAATTTGACACTTGGCACAAGCGCAGTAAGAAAAATTGTAATTTCAAATTGAAATTTTAAAAATGAGCAGCCAAAAGTCTACAAAGAAGTGTGCAAGACTAAATATTGATGTAACACAGGCAATTATAAAATGCCACGCAGAAATCAAGCAACTTTGCCAGCCGTTTCGGAGAAAACATTGGAGACGAAAGTAAAAAACTTTTTCTCGGTAATTTTCCACACATTTTCCCTTTTTGACCTACTACACCTGCAGTGGCGGCGCCAGCATATTTTTGCGGTTGGGCGGTACCCGGCAAAATTTTTATAAGGATGGGCGAGGTGAACACTGACATAAAAACATATTTTTTTATTTTTCATTTTATGTTACTAAAAACTCATTTTATAACGCTATGTAGGATTACAAATAAAAAAATACATAAAAAACAGTCAAAAACAAAAAAAAAGTAGAACAATATAAAAAAACATAAAAATATATTTATTGTAAACAGCAATAAGTAAACATGTAAAATAAATTAAAATGTAGAATAAACAAATTAATAAATTACAACAAGAAATAATCTATAAAAATTTACAGAAGTGTTATTTTCCTATTATTAGGTGCAGTGGCAAATGAATTTACTACGGTTTCTAAATCTAGTTTTTTTACAATGTTTTTTTCAACATATAAAATGGCCAAATCGGTGAGTCTACCTTGTGACATCGTGGTCCTTAAATAATCTTTTATTCTTTTTAGACTACTGAAAGATCTTTCACAGCTTGCACTTGATGATGGAACTGTCATAGCAATGTGGCACAATTTGTGCATTTCGTGAAAAACTAATCTAAATTCTTGCAAAAGTGTGGCAAGTTCATTTATTGTTTTAAGTTTGGTTTTGTGATTGACTTCGTATCTATCTATTGTTTTTGGGAGTAATTTAATTTCAGCTTCAATTGAAACTGTATCACAATTATAATGTTTAGCTAACGGAATAAGATGATCCAAATTTAAAAAGATAGAGTTTGATGGATTTAAAGTACTGAAACCTTTTAAAATATTTGAATTTTCTTCAAATCTACGCGAAATTTCTGAAACAATTTTGTCAATTACAGAAAAATATAATTTAATTTTAAATTCAGTTTTTTCCGAAACGCATCTGTTTTCTTCAAGACTTTCAATTTTTTGAACTATAACCAAATGATTAAATTTTGCGGGTAGTTTTTTTGACCTTTTAGTATGTAACGTTCCGTTTATACTGCCCGGAGTGGATGGGCTTAGGGAATCCACTAATGCTTGGGGACTAAAAATTTATCATTTCTAACATCTGATAAAATGAAATAATTTCGTAATTTTCGACTACCACACTTGTGGGCTCCCAGATTTCAGGGTACCTGGGCCACTTTTGCCCGTATTACCACCCTGGAGGTGTTGGTCTTGGCCTCCAATGCCTCAATTTCATTGCCAACGTTTCTTTGTGTTGTTTGTGTTCGTACTTTCCCTTTCGTGAAAATTTTGAGTAATTTAATTAGTATTTTCTTCTGTCCCAGGATCTCCTAAAGACAAATGGACTTTAACTTTCCCTTTCCGTTATCTTCGACTTTACCTTCTTTGAATTTTCGACCCTCATTCGTTATAACCTCCAAAGGTAAACAAACCACCCGTCACCTTTGACCTCCAGAAAGTGACCTTTACCATCTGTCTTGGTGAATTTGTTTCCCTCAAATTGGTGGTACTCTTGAAGTTCGAAACCGCGAGTTTTTTACTACCCCTCTCTTGAGAGAACTTCTGTCAAATTTCGGTCAAAAATCTCCCTTTTTGGTGCGTGCTAGTGAAGCGGTCAGACGTCTCTCCTGCGCTTGCCAGTACCTGGAAGCTGGACGGATCCTGTTCCTTCTACCGTACCTGTTATCTTACCGATTTCTGGGAAAGGATTGTCTGGTCCAGCGTTCCCATATATTTTGTGGCAAATTTGGCCGTTTAAGCACCCACCGATTCCCTCATAGTAATTTAAGGGAAGCCATTTTGAGGAAGCCATTTTGTAATCATCCCGCTTCTTGAAGAAAACCCTCGAATTCGAGGTAGGTCACGATCTAAGGGTAATTCTAGGGTCTAAATAACGTTTCTATTAGGGTTTTCTTTTCCCTTTCTTTACTCTTGGACGAGATTTATTTGGAATCTCAACATTCCGTACCATTCCATCGCCAGGGTCATTTCCACGTGGTGGATTTTGGATCCCATCCCTCTGGACTAGTATCTACTACCTGTCCCTCTCGTCAGAGGGGTAACTCGTACTCGGAGCCACCGTCCCGATTACCAATACCTGGACCCGGAGTGACTACCCGGAGTTTGTCAAGCTAAGTCGATTTCCCAATTTGTCTACATTGCCCTTCAGGCTTAAATAAAACAACTACTGCCCTTCAGGCTCTTTATTATTAATTTGCTTAATTTAAATTTCTAAATCCTGTGAAAGAAACAGCGCTCTTTCTTGTTGTCATAATTTTGTTAATTACTATAAATTTAATTTCGTTTGGTTTCTGGCTTCACCAGAAAAGCCAGTGGTGCCCATTTAATTTTGTAGCAAGTTTAATTTTTATTATACCGGGGTTTATTAGTTTGTGTTTTCTTGGAACCCAGTCCCAGCCTCCTCGAACTGAGCCCGTACAGTGCGCTCAATTTAAAATTTACGCGACACTAATTTTGGCGCCCAACGTGGGGCCATATTTCTTCTAAAAAGAAAACAACAGGCTAATAACCCCTATTCTTGACAAACTCGCGAAATGGCATCCGAATCAAATCTTATTTTACCTCAATATCTATCCGAGCACGAGCTTACTTATGAATTGCTTATACGTCGAATTAGAACCAAACGTACTAAAGAAGAAAAATGCCGTCTCTTAGAACATGAGCAACTTAAGGAACGTACGCGACCAGTGAATTTCACTACTAAGCATTTGAGCTTCGAAACGGACAAACAAGAAATTACTGAGACATTACAATCGATCACGACACTAATACTTGAATTTGACTCCGGACTTTCGACTGATACACTTTGTCAACGCATACAGACCAGACTTAACCACGTTCGCGAGCGTATTTCAAGAATGCCTATTCCAAGCGAGTCCAACGAAGAGTTTAAAGCCATTCGTGACGAACTGCATGCAACTTGTTTGACCCTCGAGGCCGACTTAAGAGACCGCGCCCTCCATTCCCCTATGACGACACCTTTTGCTCAGAATACCACTCAGTTTCAATTCAGCAATTCGACTCCCTTTCCCCTAACGGAGCCAAAGCAGGTTCCTGTATATAAGTGGGGAATTTCTTTTTCCGGAGAACCTACCGACAATTTAATTTCCTTTCTCGAAAACGTCGAAGAACTATCTATCGCTCGTAGAGTTAGTTCTCAAGAATTATTCCTATCGGGGATCGACCTATTCAGAGGACGTGCTTTAATCTGGTTTCGTTCCATTAAAGGCCAGTTCAATGATTGGCACTCTCTGGTAACCGCGTTAAAGGAAGAATTTCTTCCCCCAGACTATAATGACCTCTTGTGGGAGGAGATCAAAACCAGATTTCAGCATAAAGACGAACCAATCGCTATCTATATTGCCATTATGCAAACATTATTCAAGCGTCTTCCGGAAATACCGTCTGAAAAAACAAAGCTCCACTACTTACGCAAATTAATTCGTCCCGAATTTATTACCGCTCTCGCACTACATGATATCTCGTCAGTAAAGGAACTCCAAGAATTATGTAAAAAGGTGGAGAAATCCCTCGCATTTGTCCAACCACCGGCCAAACCAAATTGGCACTTAGTAGAACCAGAACTTTCGTTAATAGCTAGCGCACCTACTACATCCCAGAATAACTCAGAAACGTTTCAAGTGAAACAGGTTATACGTAGCCCCCAACAAAAAACGTCCACCGGGACTTCAAATAAAATTACAACCCCGACCGCGGCCGCCACATCGACGCCCCGAAAATGCTTTAATTGCGGTAGTGCGAACCACTTTTATACCCACTGCTCGGAGAAACGTGGACGATTTTGTTATCGTTGCGGAACTCGCGATGTTACCGTGTTTACTTGCCCGAATTGTACTTCAAAAAACTAAATAGGGAATCGGCTGTCGCTGGTCGCAGCCGACAACCCACTTCTAAGATCAGCAGAATGTCATTGGAATGGACGAACTGGGTTGCCCATGTACGAAAATTTTTATCTCACAGACTGGAACCGGTAGCAACCCTTAGCTCACTTATTTTAACTAAATCAAATGATAACCGACCATACCTCAGGATTAAAATAAACCATTTCAAGATTATGGCCCTCATTGACTCAGGTGCTTCAAAATCTGTTTTAGGAGTCAAGGGATTGTATTTAATAAAAGAACTAAACTTAAGTAAAATTGTCTCCGATTTTAAATTTGCTCGTACCGCAGACGGCAACCAACATCCAGTCGAATACGAAGTCCAAATAGAAATAACACTAGACGATGTAAAGAAAAACTTATCGGTTTTGGTCATCCCTTCACTAGATCAGACGTTAATTTTGGGTAGTGACTTTTGCGATACCTTTTCCGTTTGCTTAGATTACCTTTCTCGTACCTGTAAACCGCAAAGCCAAACCCCTATTGACTTATTACATTCCGAAAACTCCCTTTCCGTCGAACAGTCTGTCGTGGCCAAAACAATAATAGATAAATTTCATGAAATAAGCGGTGATGCGTTAGGTCGTACCCACAAGTTGTCATTAAATATAGATACCGGAAATGCCGCCCCGTTCCGACAGTATCAGTACCCTATGTCCCCGTACATGCAAAAGATTCTTAATAGTGAAGTAGACGAGATGTTACGTTTAGGAGTCATAGAACCGTCACAAAGCCCGTGGTGTTCCCCAGTACTCCTCGTTAAGAAACCATCCGGGGAATATCGCTTTTGTTTTGACGGTCGAAAATTAAACGAGATCACTAAACATGACTCATATCCACTCCCTCGCATCGACAGAATACTCTCTCTATTAAGAGATGCAAAATTTATCAGCTCTCTAGATCTCCGTAAAGCATTCTGGCAAATTCCTCTTACCGAACCCTCCAAAGAAAAAACGGCTTTTGCAGTTCAAGGACGGGGATTATTCCAGTTTACCGTTATGCCATTTGGCTTACGAAACTCCGCACAAACCCAACAACGTCTGATGGATGCTATCTTTGGACCACAATTCGAACCCCAAATATTCGTGTACTTAGATGACCTGATTATCGTGACCGCTACCTTTAAAGAACATGTCGAACTGTTAGAGACAGTCCTTAACCGCCTCAAAGCAGCTAACTTGACAATTAATTTAGAAAAAAGCAAGCTCTTTCGTACGTCTCTTAAATATCTCGGCTACCTAATTGACTCAGAAGGTCTTCGTACGGACCCGGAAAAAATTTCCTCTATGGTCGAATACCCGCGCCCTAAGAACGCAACCGAAATAAAGAGGTTTATCGGCCTTTGTAGCTGGTACCGTCGTTTCATAAAAAATTTCTCTTCGTTGGTGGCCCCTATAAATGACCTCTTAAAGGGCAAGAAAAAGAAACAAGAAGTAACGTGGAATGAAAAAACTGAAACTGCCTTTCAAGGGATTAAAAATGCGCTAGTTTCTGCGCCAGTTTTAACCACACCTGACTTCTCGAAACCTTTCTACGTACAATGCGACGCCAGCGACATTGGTCTAGGTGGCGTACTGACCCAAGGAGAAGGCGACCTTGAAAAAGTCATTTGCTTTGCCAGCCGAGGTCTTTCTAAAACCGAGCGGAACTACTCTGTAACAGAGCGCGAGTGTTCGGCAGTAATCTTCTCCATTGAAAAATTTCGACCCTATATTGAAGGCACCACCTTCAAAGTCATCACGGATCATTACTCCCTCCTGTACCTTTTCCGTATGAAAAACCCTACCGGCCGCTTGGCACGATGGATCTTACGACTCCAGCAATTCTCGTTTAATGTCATTCACCGTAAGGGAAATTGTAACGTTGTCCCGGACGCTCTTTCACGTATAAGGCCTTTAGTAAGTTCCGAACCGGAAATCGCGGTAATCGATCTCGAACCAGCCGAAAATGATAGGTGGTATCACAGGATGATACAAAGGATTTTAGAGTCACCGGATAATTATCCTGGTTGGTCAGTCGATGACGACAAACTAATGAAGTTCTGTCCTAGCCGCGCCCCTTTACAAATCAACGAACGAGAGTGGAAATTCGTAGTTCCTAAATCAAAACGACACGCGGTCATTCAATCATGCCATGACCCCCCAACCGCAGCTCACTTCGGGACCTTTAAAACGCTCTCCCGAATCAAGGAAACTTACTTCTGACCTGGAATGAGATCTGATATCTATCGTTACGTAAGAACCTGCCGTACTTGCGCCGCCCAAAAAGCTCCTAACGGAGGGCCACTCGGACTTATGGGCCGCGAAAAAGTTGTACGATTCCCATGGCAGGTTATCGCCTTGGACTTCATGGGTCCTTTTCCTCGAACAAACAAGGGTCACAAGTATCTCCTTGCAGTATCGGATTGGTTCTCTAAATACACGCTCCTACTACCCATTAAGAAGGCAACGTCTACACCAGTTATTAAATTCTTAGAAGAACGTGTCTTTTTGGTGTATGGCGTACCCCAATTTATAATTGCGGACAACGGCAAACAATTTATCGGGAACGCGTTTAAACGATTTGTGAATTCATATAATGTAGAGAAAATTTGGTATAACGCAAAGTACCACCCACAAGCAAATTTTGTCGAGAGAACAAACCGGACCATCGGTACCGCCATTCGATCTTACATCAATGCGCACGATACCTGGGACCAGGAACTATCAAAAATTCAGGCTGCTATAAACACTGCCCGCCACGAAAGTACTCGTTATACCCCCGCGTTCCTTAATTTTGGAAGACATATACCGTTGTCCGGAAACTATTACCGAAATATACCCACCAACGGAAATAACTTCGATTTTACCGTAGCGGATCGTCGCGACTACGCAAGAGAGATTAACCAATTGACAGAAGTTTTCCAAATTGTGCGGGACAATCTACATAACGCTTATCGTAAAAATGTCCGTCGTTATAACGCCTCTCGTAGGGATTTGTCATTTAACGTCGGTGATCGAATTTGGCGAAAAAATAAAGTATTGTCTTCCGCCGGACACCAATTCACTGCAAAACTAAGCCCTAAATATGTCCTCGGTACTGTGTCAGAGAAGATTTCAAATCTTGTGTACCGAATTCGGAATGACGATGGTTCTGACGCCGGGAACTGGCATATTCAAGATTTAAAACAGTACCATATAGATGACTCGGATTCGTCCGGAAGCGAAACTGAAGACGAGACTGACGAGAACGACGACTACCCCGAACATGACTAACGTAATAATTGAAGACCTACCCTTGCTAATTAACAATAAATCCACTTAATTTGTAATAAGTTCTAATTTCAATTTATTCCGAGGGTTCCGTTAAAGAAAAAGGCTACCGCCTTTTTCTTTTTGTGGGAGAGGGACAGTGTAACGTTCCGTTTATACTGCCCGGAGTGGATGGGCTTAGGGAATCCACTAATGCTTGGGGACTAAAAATTTATCATTTCTAACATCTGATAAAATGAAATAATTTCGTAATTTTCGACTACCACACTTGTGGGCTCCCAGATTTCAGGGTACCTGGGCCACTTTTGCCCGTATTACCACCCTGGGGGTGTTGGTCTTGGCCTCCAATGCCTCAATTTCATTGCCAACGTTTCTTTGTGTTGTTTGTGTTCGTACTTTCCCTTTCGTGAAAATTTTGAGTAATTTAATTAGTATTTTCTTCTGTCCCAGGATCTCCTAAAGACAAATGGACTTTAACTTTCCCTTTCCGTTCTCTTCGACTTTACCTTCTTTGAATTTTCGACCCTCATTCGTTATAACCTCCAAAGGTAAACAAACCACCCGTCACCTTTGACCTCCAGAAAGTGACCTTTACCATCTGTCTTGGTGAATTTGTTTCCCTCAAATTGGTGGTACTCTTGAAGTTCGAAACCGCGAGTTTTTTACTACCCCTCTCTTGAGAGAACTTCTGTCAAATTTCGGTCAAAAATCTCCCTTTTTGGTGCGTGCTAGTGAAGCGGTCAGACGTCTCTCCTGCGCTTGCCAGTACCTGGAAGCTGGACGGATCCTGTTCCTTCTACCGTACCTGTTATCTTACCGATTTCTGGGAAAGGATTGTCTGGTCCAGCGTTCCCATATATTTTGTGGCAAATTTGGCCGTTTAAGCACCCACCGATTCCCTCATAGTAATTTAAGGGAAGCCATTTTGAGGAAGCCATTTTGTAATCATCCCGCTTCTTGAAGAAAACCCTCGAATTCGAGGTAGGTCACGATCTAAGGGTAATTCTAGGGTCTAAATAACGTTTCTATTAGGGTTTTCTTTTCCCTTTCTTTACTCTTGGACGAGATTTATTTGGAATCTCAACATTCCGTACCATTCCATCGCCAGGGTCATTTCCACGTGGTGGATTTTGGATCCCATCCCTCTGGACTAGTATCTACTACCTGTCCCTCTCGTCAGAGGGGTAACTCGTACTCGGAGCCACCGTCCCGATTACCAATACCTGGACCCGGAGTGACTACCCGGAGTTTGTCAAGCTAAGTCGATTTCCCAATTTGTCTACATTGCCCTTCAGGCTTAAATAAAACAACTACTGCCCTTCAGGCTCTTTATTATTAATTTGCTTAATTTAAATTTCTAAATCCTGTGAAAGAAACAGCGCTCTTTCTTGTTGTCATAATTTTGTTAATTACTATAAATTTAATTTCGTTTGGTTTCTGGCTTCACCAGAAAAGCCAGTGGCGCCCATTTAATTTTGTAGCAAGTTTAATTTTTATTATACCGGGGTTTATTAGTTTGTGTTTTCTTGGAACCCAGTCCCAGCCTCCTCGAACTGAGCCCGTGCAGTGCGCTCAATTTAAAATTTACGCGACAAGTATTTACATCATCTGATTTAATACCGTTAAATGTGGCTGTCTCAACAGTGGCATTCCAAAGTTTTTCAAATTCTTCCTCCGTTCGATACGATATTAATAATTGTTTTAGGGATTCAATCATTGTCATACTTTTTAAAATATCAGTGTCGACACTTTGCAAGTAATCAGAAACGTTTCTAATTTTGGATAAGAATTCGCAAAAAACATGTAAATTAAATAAAAATGAAAAATTTATACTATTCAGTAGTCCATTTGCTTCAGGAGATCGGTTATTATTTGCAGCTGCATATTCATTTAATAAAATTAAAATGGCAGGTAATGTTTTTTTTACAGCCAAACAACTTGATACTTGTGAAGTCCACCTTGTATCACTAAGTCTCTTTAATTCAACAGGTTTAGTTTCTGGATATAATTGCTTTTGTATATTTAAAAATCTACTATGTGCAGCACTTCCGGAAATAAATACATATACGTTTTCAAGAACAGAGAAAAAAATATTGCAATCTCTTAAACTTTTGCAGACATCTACAACAACTAAATTTAAAACGTGGTTAAAGCAATGAACGTATATAGCCTGTGGAACTTCTTTTTTTAGCAAAGCTTGTACTCCCTTAATTTTTCCACTCATTACATTAGCACCATCATATGTTTGTGCAACACAGTAACTGATGTCAATTTCACACTGACTTAAACGTTTTTTAATAAATTGAAAAAGAGATGCAGCATCTAAGTTTTCTGCTGCTTCATAACCCAAAAAACGTTCATACAAAACACCATTTAAAAAATATCTGACTGTAATCGATAATTGTTCAGTTTTGCTCAAATCTTTAGTTTCATCTGCCATTAATGCAAAATAACGGGCTTCTCTAAGTTCTTTACTAATATTTTTTAAAGTTAACTCGGATAAGATGTGTAGAATTTCATTTTGAACAGAATGGTGTATGTAACGAGCGTTTTTTGGGCCTTTTTCTAGCCTATTTAATAACGTTGGATTATCATGTGACATCATATCTAACAACTCTAGAAAATTTCCCTTATTATCACTATTTTGAGATTCATCATGTCCCCTTAGGGCAAGACCTTGTGCAGACAAATAAATAATACTACGGATTATGGTTTTAATATAATTGCGATTTTTTTTATCAACTCGGAATGCGCAGTACTTATTTGAGCAGCTACTGACTGTTGTTTTAGGCTACTTTTATATGACTGCCATGCAATCATAGAATTTTTGTGTTGTTGACTGTTGTCGTGTTGCTTGAATCCAGCATTTGTTTCTGAAGCTCTTTTCCAGTTTTTATAACCTTCAGTAACAAAACTTCTGGATGCATCTTTGGAAAAGAAACGGCAAGGATAACAGAATACAGCATCTTTCAAAATACTGTACTCAATCCAAGGATAAGTCTTATAATAATTTGGCTTAAAACTACGAAAATCTGAACCATATTTTCTTTTAGGAAAACTGGATAGCACCGGTTGCCTTGGGGGTTCCTCCAAAGAATGTGATAAATCACTAGTGACAGTTTTATCCAGATTTTCCATTAATAAACTAGTAGAATTTAATATAAATAATATTTAAATAATAAACAATAAACTTACGGTTCTGAGTCAGCCTTTATGCTGTCATCACCGCTGGTAGATTCGTCACTTTGAATACTATGCTCTAGTTCATCTTGCAGTTGTAATTTAATTTTTTTTGAACTGCTGCTTGAGACACGAGGTTCAATATTGTCACTTAACTCACTAATCTCACAGCTAGGTGTTTCTTCTACTTGTTCAGTTTGTTTTACTTTAAAAAAATCACTGATAGTACGTTTGACACTCATATTGTTTTAACTGATCAACAAAAACCAAAAATCAATTTAATCATTTTAAATGATGCGAAACGTGTAAGGACTTCGATTTGTGCGATTTGTGTAACTCAACTCAAGTCCCAAGTGCAAGTGTGCAAAAACTATGGCAAGAACCTCAAATTTAATAAATACATTTATTTGTTTTTATGTTTTTTCCTAGAATGTTTTATGAATGAACGAACTCTGCACGTAACGTTCGTAAAATTCTTGAATGATCATTAGAAAAGTATATACTTATTTTTTTCCTAGAATGTTTTATGAATTAACGGAATTTTAAAACTCCTAAGATTCGTAAAATTATTGAATGATTATTAGAAAAGTACTTAATTTGTAATTTTCGAAATAAAGCAATCGTTTTATAAAAGGAGAATTATTTCCTTTTTTTTTCCAAATATAAACAGGGTGGGCAGTCGCTTGGGCATGGAGTATTTTGGTTGGGCGCTTGACCATCCGCGCCCACCCCTAACGCCGCCACTGTACAGCTGCCCGTTACCTAACCCGTGACCTAACTCTTGTTAATTCCTTTTCACCCGCCTGTGCCTGAGACCCCAATTCAAAACATTTTAACGCAATATAAATTTTTATTAAAACAAAGTGTTAGTCTTGATACACTGTCTTTAGACCAGCTTCATAACTTCACAGATTTAATTTAAGTGAATAATTAACAGATTTTAAAAACTTTTAGAGCTTCTAACCTAATTTGTGGACTCTGTCAATTCTGAGAAATGTCTTACTAGAAATTATCAGAAACAATAGCGCTCGATTAAAGACCGAGTTACATAAGCCAAATATAAAGAACTTACACTAGAACGTGGTTTTTATGAAAGTAAACGGACTTTAGAAATTTTGCGTTTTTCGGTAAAATAAATATAAATATGCGTATGGTGGTAATGCCATCACCCAAGTGCCAGAGTTTTCAGGTCGCATCTACAGCCTCTGACCTGACCTAACGACCACTAACTAGTAGTGACCGGGACCGACGGCTTAACGTCTCCTCCGAAAGACGAGTTAGTTGCGATGTTTTTGGCATTACATTATCCGGTCACCCATCCAAGGAATGACCGGGGTCAGTGCTGCTTAACTTCATAAACTAATGAAAACCTATGAAATCAGCTAGTCTATGCAACTAACTTTTTTTTTTCGGTATTTAGATACAAACTAATGGATGCGCGCAAATCCTCTCGGATTCGCAAGAGCTCGGTGTTGTGCCGTTGCTGAGCAAAGCTGTAGAACACCTCGCCCCCCTTTGACCCCCTCTGACCTCCTTCAACCCCCTTCGACCCCCTTAATCTGGGGAATTTAAAAATTGGAAAATAACACTCACCCCCCCTTTGCAAAGACTTCATAAAGATTTTCCTATGATCCTTTTGGATCGACTAGAGCTCGTTAACACCGGTTTTGTATCGTTTTGGCCGTATGCTGTTGTTTGCTTTTTTATGGCACGTCAAATTTGACAACTAACATTAATTTCGAGATTTTTTAGCCTAATTCTAGTTGACGGGGCTATTAAGTCTCAAACAACACTTTACCATTCACCACCCCACTGTTCCAAGTCAGAAAATGTGGAAAAATTGTATTTCAAACGGCCGTCTAACTGACAATGACGTCACACGATGACGTCACAATCACGTGATAATCCGGAACAAATAAAATTAACGTTCAAATGGGTTTTGGACCTCAAAGGTGTAGCACCTACCTTTCTCAGATTGAAAAAAAAAATGTGTGTAAAACAGTCTTTTGAACCGGTATTTCCTCGGGTATTCTCCATAAATACAATCACGTTCGTGGTGCGCATGGTGCGCTCTTTCGCGCCGACTCACCGTTCGCGCGCCCAGACATTCAAATTCACAAATATTTCACAAAACACGTGCCCCACTTTGCACTTTAGAACCACCCAGCACGATTAATGACTGGTTTCGTTTGATTTTCTAAGATAACAACACCGACTGTGACAATCTCAATGACAAATGTCAAAATTGATTGTAATGACAGATGGCCGATGAGTGTGAGTGAAGAGTAAGGAGCGTCGCGTGATTGGTGCAAATCAAGGCACTTGTTTTTTTTTTTTAAGTTGGAATTTAGGCACTTTTAAACGGATTTTGGCACTGAAACTCTCCCTTTCGATTTAGATAGCACCTGTAGCGACATCTATGCGGTAGTAGTTGCACTAAAACTGGATTCCAACAATAATTTAATTTGCTTAATTATTTTGACATTTTTTTTAATATTAGGCTTGAGTTCCGCAGGCATACGTCCTTTAATTTCTAAGCTTACTTGATAGAAGGACTTTTTGATCGCTTTGTATTTCGTTTCACATTAGAACGTATTATCAGGTCGTACATATAACCAAACACATGTGGTCAAAAACTCAAAAACAATATTGCCGTATTAAAATAAAATGGGTAAAAATTAAATAAATCGAAATTTTGCGTTTTTCGGTATTTAGAAAGCATCTGTAGCGACATCTATGCGGTAGTAGTTGCACTAAACATAGCGCTGAACCTCGACTGCGTATCATTTTAGTTTGCACGGTTTTAGCTTATGCGCGATTTTAATAGTGCAACTTTATAGGGAATTCCGATTTTGGCAATGCGACGTTTTGATATGTACTTTTTTATAAATGAACTATTTTAGTCGATTTCGTTTTCACTTATTTATTATTTTAGTTCCCCACTATTTTAAAAACACACAGCTTCAGCCTCTTCCTGTTTTAGACCTGCGCGCCTTTAGCTTGCAATTTTATACTTTGTGGGATTTTGCCGAAGTACAATTTCAACGCTGCCACGCTCCCCACTGATTACATTTAATAAAAATTACCTTATAGATAGTATATTTTACACCCAACAGAAGAACATTAGTATCTACAATAATTATTTAATGCCTCTATTAAAAATTGCTTAATAATCATTTTAAACAACATAATCACTGCCTTCGGTGTTTCTTTTAATCCATTCATCAAATCGTTTTATCATTCCTGGTGACATTGTAACCTTGTAATCCCCAATTTTTCCAGATCTGAAAAACTGTCCGTCGGAATTTGTTAAATTATGTTTTTTAAATAATTCAATCATGTCTTCTTTATTCACTGCGGGATTTTGCTTCATTTTCTCAAAACTTAAGTGTTCAAGTAAAATTTCAACCTGTTCGTCATTTAAGGGACGTTCCAAAAATTCGGAAACCATTTGAAGAACTTTGCTTAAATCTCTTTTCATATCTTCATATTTTAGGAAAAGAAAATTTGGTGTATTCTTCAATTTCCAATACGTCAAAACGTGCTGCCAGTATGGTGCATATAATACTAAGAAAAAAATATTATTGGAACGGAACATATTATTATTTTATATGCTGTGGGAGGCTTCTCGGTGTCAGTATTTATACAAATCGCGGTCGCTGTATTACAGAATTAGAGTGGAAGAGACAGAGAGAGATTCGGCTCGGTAACTTAGTTGGAGCACCCAGTTGGTCTTTACCTGTTCAAGGCGTTTGGATTGTTTGTTGTTTATTGCTTGTATACGCCTCAGAACTCAGAAGTCATAATTGTTGAAATACTAGTAGCTTTGTTCGCGGAGGATTTTTAGAACTGATCCTGACGTAGTCTAGGATTTATTTAAAGCGCATGTGCGATTCTGAACCAGTTACGGATTTTCGTCTACTGCGAACAATAATTATAGTTATCGGGTACACAGCAAATGTTAAAAAATTAAAAAGTCGCACAAAATTATCACAAAGTTGAAAATAAATTATGCGAATAACCTTGGTACAGAAATGTGTTAATTGTAGAAAACAACCCATTTTCAAATTCACTAAAGTTATTTTACAAATAATTTCAAGTTAGTAAATTATTAAATAAATCTCGGTAACCAAAATAGACAGTTTCTTTATTATGATTCCAACCAATTTTTAACCTCAAAAAGCTCCAAAGAGTAACAGAGACAAAACGGCTTTGGTCAACTGCGCAAGTCTAGAACTAAAAATCCTTAGTAAGTCCGAGGACTGTTTGGACTGGTTCTGAACCGATCCAGGACGGTTATTTTCTCTACCGCGAACGCCGGACTGTTACTAAAAGTTCGGGATTTTTTCACCGCGAACGCTCTCAGACGTATGCGATTGATGCCTGAACTAGTTCAGGATTGCTACCGCGAACAAAGCTACTATTTGTGTTCACCTCTGCTTTCTCTTTGTCGTGCCGGGATTTATATGAGTACCGGCACCGTGAGACTAGCCACTGTCACAACGTCTTTTTATACCTTTTCCGTCAAGAAACAGTTCACAAAATTCGTCAAAAGTGCCGCTGTAACCGCTTATCAACTTCTCGTGATTAAAAAAAGAAACACAAACATCTTTTGGATTTCGAGCGACATAAATAATCTATAATATTTTTAGTGGAAAAAAAGTAAGTAAAATATTTATCATACTTTTGGTTTTTTAACACCATTCTGAATTTGTTTTGGTAACAACTCCCAAGGTAAATGTGTCTTAATGACTTTTGGTCCTTTTTGATTTTTGACAAATTTTATTGAATCTAGTCGACTTTCTGGTATTTGAATATCTGGACAGGTTTTCATTAAATTTTGATAATCAATTAGGGTGCTTATTCTGAAATAGTCGATTAATAGAAAGTGTGTTATGCCTCAGTCAATATAAAAACTTACTCTAAAAATGGAGATCGATCATTTAAATTTTCTTTTGCTTTTTCAAAATCCAAGTTATTAAAAATCATCCACACCATTTCTTGAGTCCACGTAGTACCTTGAACAAAGATTGTAATCCAATCATGTTATCGTCTCCATAATTCAATCTCAAAAACGACGGGTATAAACTAGTACATAGGTACAAGTATCCTAAATTGCTAGTTATGTATTACCTGACTTAGGAAAGGTAGAAATCCAAATATCATTATCGCTAACTTCAAAGTTATCAATTTGGTGTTTCACTTGTTTAAATTGATCAGTAAGAGTAAAACCTTCAACTGGAATATATTCCCTTTTAGAAGGATTAATCCACTTGTCTTGTACATTTTTGTGAGAATTCATGTTTTATCTATTCGAGAGTAACAATGAATTTAACTTACAATGTTACAATGAATGTTAGTTAATACACATTTTCATCTTATATTTATACACGTTGTGCTGTTATACTCACAGAGATAACGAGAAAAAGAAATAATCCGTTTAAACTGCTGGAGTTAACTCTGTTTACAATATGTAATCACGTCACAATGGGAGTTGTACAAAATTGTACACAGGAAAATTTTGATAATATTTATAACTATTACAAGGACAACCGTCCATTAATTTCATATCTTGTATTATTCGATTGCGATTTTATCTTTCTGGGCTATTTATGTGTTTCTGGGTCAGTTATTTGCATTGGGTATAACATCACGACACTGCGGCGAGAAAAGTACCAAATGGCGTAGTTAAAAGTAGGAATGGGGATCGGACTCGCCTTGAGCCGCGTGAACATTTTTCGACTATTTCAAATAGGTGCGGTGGCTAGTTGACGTGTTCCTCATATCGAGTCATTTTTACATGATAATTCTATAATAGTAGATTATACCACGAGTCAATAATGATAGCTATTAGCGTAGCGCGAACGAGTAATATTCCGAGGGAATAATAGCCATTACTGCGAGTAGTATACTCTACTTTATCTACGACTAAGAGATTTGTACGAATTCACAAACACTACGCATTTAACAATGATACTTTTGAGTTTGTGTATTTTGTTGCCATGGTATTATTTGAGGAATTTTGTAATTGGTGAGCAAGAGGGAATAATGACTATGAAATTTTGTGATTGGAGAGCAAGCGGGAATAATGACTATTATTCCCTGGTCATTATTCCCTAAGGGAATATTATATGGCATTATAATTCAAAAACGGAAAATATTGTCACGGGCCTAAGCTCGTGGGGTTAAGATAAACGACCAAGTAGAAAATAGTATATTATATTATAAGTGATGGTCCACGAGTAATAAAGGGCCTGAAAATTTTTTGAAGCAACCAACATTACATTTCATAGATAACGTGGATATTAATAGTACCTTTTGCACCTTTTTTAACAAAAAAAAATCAATTTCGAAATTTAGGGAATTTTGTGGCAGTTGACAGCATTTGCGTGGATCATGAAATTACATTAATAATTTGGATCGTCATTAGTTTATTCGTAAAATGTATTCTGAAAGTGTCCAAGACGTTTTGCAATCTATCTGCCCCTCAACGAATACGGGCTTTTGTGGCAAACACGCGGAATTTGAACATTGGCCTAAGGAGAATGGGATCTCAAATTACTCACTTGCCCTGGCTTTTGAAGTCATGTTTGTACACTACTCGAAAGGTGTTCGAAGGGACTACGTATCAGGGTTGGTACAAAAGCCTCTAAAGGTTCGAAATTGATTCATTTGATTAAATTATCACTTGAAACAGGTGACGATTGACACTGACACTTCTCTCAGATAATTGTCAAAAAACTAGGTTGCCATCATTTTCCAACTAAATTACCCTGATTTTTAGTGTAATTATAGCACTCCGTTGGATATTACGAAACCCAAATGGCGTATCGTAATGACCTCAGTACGAAACAAAAGTAGAAAAATAATAAAACCATTGGGCATAGTTAATGTATATGCCCAGGTGCGTAAAACATACATGCGAAGAAAGCCCTTATAGCTAGTTGTGCTGAGATTTGTTTTTCATGAATTTGAAGATGCTTTGTATACTAGCACACAAATAATTCAAATGTTGGGTAGCACGTCAATAAATCCCGAGGTCGGTAATAACATTTCTTCTCTTGGGCTGTAATATGCAGGATTGCCAACGCTAAGCCTCCAAAAATACCTGGAATTTTTTCTTTCAAATTGTCCAGTAGCTCATATCGCTTAGTTAAATGAGCCCTTACGTTCGGTAAAATTAATTTAATGCCCGGTAATATTCAAATTCCAACATAATTTCAAAGTCCGTAGCCGTTTAAGCTAAAAATTATTCTTCATATTAACGACAAGACTTGATTGTTTGTTGATGTATTGATATTTAACTGACAGATTAGAACTTTGTCAAAGTTTTATTTTATTCAAATACTCGACTAAAAATAATGTTTTTGTAAATACATAGTATACAAACCTCGGTGGTAATAGCATTCCTTCGTGTGCTCTATCCGATCTCGATGGTGAATATGACCACTCTCGAAGGAATGCCATGTTTACCATCGCACTTGTAATATACTATTACGAGTATAATAAGATGTAGCTCAAAATAATAAAGATTGATACAGTTGGTTGAACAATAAAAGCTTATATTATGTGTTATCATATATTTTCGCCGTAGATTTTCAAAATATGATTAAAATAGTAAGAAGGCAGACTGCATAGAAAAATTGATATACCAGATATGTGGCAAAGATTAAAACTTTTTTTATACATTTAACTAATAAACAGTTTATGTTTCACTAGGTGCAAGCAGTTTCATTAAACCATTATCCATAAACACTTGTAATATTATATTTAGATTGTTACAAAATTAAACCAAATATAAATGTAGTAAACTGTTTTATTAGCGACTAAGCTATGATACAGCCTTTTTCTACATAAGGGTCTATGTACCTGCACTTTTTAATTTAGTACCTAAATTGGATCAAATGGATTTTATATTATAATACACAGGATGTTTAGAAATATTTGTTCATCAAGTCATGTCTGGAATTCAATATACCACATCGTCCAAAAAATGCATCTTGTAGTTTCTGAGTACAACTACTATCATGTCATCTCTGTCAAATCTGCTGATTAAATATTAACCATTTTTTCTTATTTTTCATTGTTCTGTAAATCTCATTTAAATCCGAAGTTTTTTGTGTTATGCTTTATATTTTATCGATTTTTGTAATGTAATAGGTACATTTATTTCCTTTTAGATTTGCTGCTTCATGACAGTTTCAGTTGGCGATTCTGAATTTAATTCTAAATGGTACTGTTGCATTAGAGTGTACTTTCTTTTAACAACAATCCAACAGTGTTTTCAGGTTCTAAGTCAAATGATGCATACCTAAAATGAATCACTCAATATTGTAGGTATATATTCGCATCTAGTTATAATGTTATTTTCATGTTGATAAATACTTTTCGATCTTTCGAATTTTCGATTTTTAAATTAATATTATAAGTAAAGCCAATTTTACACATAGCAGTCATTAATTTTATAGGTTTATAATACTATTCCATAAGCACTGAGACTTTAAGCGATGGTGATTATTACTGACACCAAAAATTCTTCTCATCTTGCAAGAATAGACACGCTATTTTCACACAGTGTAAGACAACGAATCAATGCATCTTCACTTTGTCAATAATACCTACATAAAGTTTAAGGATTGCAACAAAGTACCTACTTTGAATAGTATATTACGTACCGTAAACTGTAAGTGCAATTTTTTCGGTCGAGAATGCAATATTGGGAAACCGAGGGTACCGAGGTTTCCTAAGCGTTCGAGACCAAAAAAAAAGAACTTACAGTTGAGGTTAGTAAGCTACTTTTAGCAATACCTGCACAAATAAGAAAAGTAAAACATTTTTTGAATGTATTTTTATGAAAAATCAATAAACGTCAGTTTGTTGTCAAATTAAAAATTTGTGTGACGTTTGTTTCGCGTTAGGGATACAAAACAAAAAAAAACCATCACTTTAAATCAACATTTGTTGCAAAATGAACGCTTCAATACTGTTCTGAAGGTATTTCAAGTGAAAATAGAAAAATGGACGATATTGAAGAGGCTGCAAGTTTTGCTTGTGCATCATTTTTCATGGAACACGAATGGCATACGTTGGTATATAATATTTACTTACAGACCACGGGCACTTTGTCAATAGTACCTACATACAGTTTAGAGATTGCAACAAAATACCTACTTTGAAATTAATTTTTTAATATTGTTGTCATTTCGAGTCTTAGAAAATATTATCAACAAATACCGAAATTCGATGAGAAATCATCACGTTTACCAAATATGTAAGAGAGATACGGAAAAGTTGCGATTAAGATTTGTACAATTTCTACATGAAAGAAGTGTTAAAGGCCTGCCTAATTACTATTACAGCCACTTATACACTTATAAGTGTATATATACACTTCTTTCGATGAAGGTGTACAACTAAATAATTTTTGTAAAAATAATTTTTCGACAAAGAAAACATTTTACATAGGTACTTACCAAAATTTCTTTTTCAAACATTTTCTAACCATACTTCGTAAAGATAAATTTACGATAGCCGCCAATTTTTTGTTGTTTTTGTTACGAGTTACAACATTTTCTTTCATATTATATGAGACTTTTTTAAAATTTACATAACATTTTCGTTTTCTGTACATTAAACATTTTGAAAATCAATTGGAAATTTTGACTTAATTTGAAAATTATATTCATTACATATTATGTATCCATTATTTTCTACATAACATTTTTACCAACACATCATTTCTTTTTTCATATAATGTCCCATTTTATAAATTTCAGATTTTCATATTGTATAGAATACAATAATAAAAACTATTTTTATGTCATTACGGTTAATTTATTTATGCTTTTCAGTAATTCTTACATCTATTAGTTGATCGTGAATTAGCTATAAGTTAAACTTTTAGTGTACGATTTTGCAATTAGTATGTAATTACGTAGGTAACGTAATATTTTTAAATATTATTTGTATGTGGGTATAAAAAACAAATCTGTTGTATTGTGTAATTAGCATTTGTACTACATATGAATATTATCTTTCTTACAATCCTTATTTTCGTTTTACTTACACTTCGATTATTTTTAATTTCAAGTTTCAAGTTTCAAGTCAAATTGTAAATTTCAACGAGTAAATGTGTGAGTACGATTACGAATAATTTTGAAAACCTTATTTCAATGAAGTCGCAAAGTACATGTTATCAGTGTGTTTCTTATTTTTTCTTAAGTTTCTTAACCATAAGTAAATTTGTAACAATAGTATCATTTTAAAAGTTATCATTTTATCATTATCATTTTATTTAAACAAACCTAGGATGGGCTTATAGAACAAATTAATCACTATCGAATTTTAGTTGGCTATTAAGTTGACATTTATCAATGCAGTGTAAATAATAACTTGATCTAAAGCAATAATGTTATATAAAAACATTTCTTTATCATTTTCGTTATTTCTTAAATTTTGGTCGGCAATATGGCGTTCAAATGTGAATAATGAATAACTTAAAACCTTTAGGATTTTTTAATTAAAAGCATCAAATTTTTAAATTATTTTTAACAACAAAGAACAAGTTTTCAAATCTTATTTATATGTGAAAATGACATTTGTCATAGTTCCAACCAGAAATATTTGAGATTGATTTGTGCAATCTATAAACAAGCGGGTTGGCTGCTTCAGACATGACCGTAATAGATTTTTTACAACTTTCGGTTACTAACCATCACTCGGAACACAGCTTTGGAACGTGGCTACGTATCCTAAAATATATAAAAATTTAAAAAATCTGTTTTAGCGCTCAAGATCAAGAATGTTTAGTTTTACCATGATATTTAGTCATGTATTTTTCTGCTTTAGTAATTTCTGGAGGGAAACGTTGTAGATCCTCAGTATTCGATATTAGCTGAAATATTTGCTTTACTACGTTCGTCAAAATAAACATCGCTAGAAAAAAGTCACACAATACAAATCATAGTTGAATTTATTATCTATATTGTTAGAAATAAATGTAGAAAAATTTTACACAACGTTTTTATCTCTCTTCCATAAAGGAATTTGTATCTTCATTGTCAGCTGTTCCATTTGTCTTTAAATAATAATGCAAAATGTTTAGAACTTGTACCAATTTTGTATTGTACCAATTTTTGGGTATTTGCCCGAGGAGTAGCTGTTTTGGCTAATGCTGGTTTACCTCTCTCGGCGGGCGCTACGGGAGATTTGCTTTGCAAATTCCCGCCCGTCGATGTGAAGGTCTCGAGTCCCCATGCACCCCGACAGGTGGCGTTCCATGCCACCTTTGTCTCACCATCGTCGTCGTTAGTCGCTTAAGACTCCGAAGCCACATCATTTCATCGGACTGCGCTGCACTGACGAGCCCCAAAAGGGCGAAACCGGTCTGCAGCTGTCCGATGAAATGATGTTGGCTTCTTTTATACACCAATTTTGTGTCAAACACATTCATCGCTAGAAAGAAAGAATCTCACAGAAAATACAAATCCTGCATGGATGTATTACTAATTTGTGCTTATATCACTGAATTAGTCAGTCATTGGATTATTTAGTTTAAATCTTTGAACAAAAATGTTTTATCCAACATTATTTTCTTTTCGTTTCCCCGCAAACGATTTTTGTACCTAGACCTGTTTTTATCTCATAAACTTTCAGATGTTGCTCGAAGTTAACTTATTTACATTTGATACATATATTCAATCAAAGATTGTAACTCAGATATTTATTTATTATACAATTGATAAACACATTTATTTCCAAAATGAAATCAAGAGTTAATATAGAGTTAATATAACATATGAACTGTTTGAAGTTCGTAATAATTTATTTTCGCGATGAACTGGAAATTTTGTTAACAAACATTTTTTCATAAACGATGAATAATAGAACCTCTGATGACTTCTTGGTCCCATTTTTTTAGAATTTAACCGCTTAATTGGGTATAATGTGACTTCGTTTCAATCATTAATTGCAAAGATAGCATAATAGGTACTGAATATTTTGACAATTTTTTGGATAAACCATTTTGTGCCTAGACATATTTATCCGTAATAGTTTTTGCGTATCATCTTTTTACAATTTTAACTGTTTAATTTAATATAGCTCCAAAGTAGTGGACAAAACATTTTCTAATTGTAGTAGGTATAGCATGAGATGAATCGGTTCGCGGCGACAATTATATTATTATCAGTACCTCACCAGAGGTAAAAAAATGTCTTGTGTACAAGTATTGCAACACTTAATACGACTTTTGTTGATAGAAGTAATACCATTACCTTCACCCCTTTTGCTTATTCCAATTCAAAGCTGCCATTCGGTTAGACAGCAATCAAGACAACAACTTATAGTGAGTTACAGTGATATTTTTAAATAATCGTGAATCAAAATTGCTGGTAAGTTAATTAAGTTCATTTTCTACAATATAATCCTCATAATTATTTTTACTTTGTTATAGTGCGTGATCTGGTACTCCTGGGGCCATTGAAGCTTGCCCTTTTCTAGTTTTATATTGCGTCGAGATCTACTATACGAGAATTTAAGTGGTACGCAAGGGTACAGCCGAAATTGTGTAAACACAAACTATAACGTTATCTTAAAATGTATACGGCACAACACTTCAATACTACTCCGTCAGCGTTTGGGATGCCCTAAGACACTTTCAGAAGAAAAGGTCTCGTACTATTTCATTATAAGGACAGCATTGTCACCAGAAATTGTTGTTCAGGAGCCGAAAACTATGCTTGAAAAAGGATATGTAATAGTGTGGTTGTTTAGCTTTTAATTGTAATTGTATAATTTTTTTATAACTATGTAAACATATTTTTATTTTTAGCAAGTTTTTTATTGAACACAATGTCTGAAATGTAAGTAAATATATATTTTTTAATTTTGATAACGCTTATTGAATCCTCACCGTAATTCACTCATTGTATTTGTCTTTGCTTTTCCTCTCAACATTTTCACATATTAATCTATAAAAACGTCCTACAGTTGTACCTTGACTCACCTTATTAATTAATTAATTAATTTAAAATCACAATTATTTTATTTTTGCTTTAAATTTCAAAGTACGGTCCTGACTCGAGATTATTTAAGTCACGTTCGATAACGAAGTGCTCAATTCCTTCAGTTTTTAATTAACTTTATTAATACAAATCACCTTTTAATTTCTTATCTACATTTTGTCAAAGTTCCGAAGAAAATAATTTTTCAAAAATATCCAACTGTAATTTTATTTTTTTTCTAAATTCACTAGGCCTTAAGGATGAATTTATTTCAGTGATGCGATTACGCAGACGAATTTTTCCTTCTCTCAGAATTAATTTTTTCAGATCGTTGAACAACCAAATACGCGGATTCGTACCAAGTTTCGATTTTAATTAGCAACATGTGTTGTTATCACTAAAAAGTCGAAAGAAATTCTCTACAGTTCAAGTTAGCTAGGTGTTAGAATTTGTTAAAAATTCCTATTATAGTAGACACCATTCTTAATTATTATCATTCAACAACAACGACATTGCCCTCACCAAGATTTTCATTTCTCACACAGACAAACAAAACTCAAACCAAAACAATTTATAGACTCACTTTATTTTCTAAAAACACTTCGGATTCATTCTTAACCACCTATTTAAAATCTTTCATACACACCCCAACAGTCGTCGTAAGCACCAAAATTTCGCACTTTCCAAATATTGCCTATAAATCTATAATTCATATCACTTCCATTATTTTAACAGAGAAGGAAATTAAAAACGGCAAGTTGTCGTTGTCTTTATAGTTGAAACGAAATACCAAACAAAACGTCTAGTTTAGAGATAAATTTTTCGCCGACCAAAATCGTTTCTGTCACGCCTGGCAATAATTAATTTGAATCTTTCCTGGACTTTTGTCAAAAGATAATATTAATTTTTAAAAAGAAATTTATAACAAATTTAATAAAAATTCAACATTTTATTAACCGTGATTTTATTTTATCGTCGTGCGACTGACTTTCGTTGGTGCTCTCGTTCTGACTCATCTTATCACTGAGAAATGAATCCACACATACACCCACGCATAGCGAATAGTGTCACTACCAGATCATTAAATTTTGTTTTGTCTAGAATATTGAAACAATTTTTAAAAATTTCGTTTTCGCATAATCGTGATTGCATTTATTTTCTCAAATTAATTGAGACTTTTTTTCACACTAATTCCTGCTACAAATTTCCTAAGTAATAGTGATAGTTTTAAATTTTCACCCGTTTTTAGACAAAATTTTTCCTTTTCGTTTCTATTGTGAGGTATTAATTATTATCAATCAAAATTATTAAACGCCAGAAATTTACTCGAACGAAATTTTAAAATTAGTTCTCACAAATTTTCTCACGAATTCTCGCGAAAATTAGTCATCACGAATGCTATAATACCCTACGAACGATACTACATTTCTTTCTTTATTTTATGAGCAAAATAGTTCAAAAATTTTGGGTCCACACTTCCACCAAAGTCGTTTTAATAATTTTCCCCTTGTTTTAATCACAACGGCAACCATTTTGAGTTAATTTCAGCACATTTTTCCGAATCTATTTCAAGTAATTTAGAATTACACTGTTCTGCAGGTTTTTATGACGCGCTGAAATCTTTTTAAATAATAACAATCGTTTATTTCGTTCAGAGGTTTCGATGGCTGAATTTAATTTAATTTTTTAACTTTCAAAGCGAGTTATCAAGCCCCAAGGAACACCCATCGTCCATTTTCTATACGTTTTCATAAAATTTTCAATAATTTATTCGATTTTGAATAATCCACAACAGTCTTTACCAAGATGCCAGTCCCAAAAATCATTTCTGGCACCATTTATCCAGGCATTATGAGTTATGCTCTACGCCAGTGGTTCCCAATTGGTGGTCCGCGGACCCCCGGGGGTCCGTGAAGTATATCATGGTGGTCCGTAGCCAAAAACTATTTTTTTGCGGGGTAATAAGTTGGAAAAGTCACATAGGACCAGTACAGAATTTAATTTGTGATTTTGTTCACTCAGTTGATAGTCGAATACATATGCACTGAGTCACCTCGAACATCCAAACTCAGTGCTTCTGACATACGCACTGTTCTACAGTTACAGCGACATCAGTGGCCTGCATCAATAAGTCATTACCTATACCAAATTGTATGTTCTAAAAAGATTAGTAGACAACAGTGAAAATGGATACATGGTTACGAACGGGATCCTTGAAAAGACCAGTGAGTGATACAGTGCAGGAGATAAGTGATTCTCAGCAAAAAACTTCAGATTCTACCGTTAATTTTGAGGTTACATCTGCACCTACTTCCAGTATTCAAAGTGTTACTTCGAGTTGTGCGAAATCTCAGACTAATAAAAGGATTAAAATTCGTAAATATAACGATGACTACCTTCAACATGGATTTACTAAAGCTGTAGCATCTGATTTAGAACCAAAGCCCATGTGCGTTTTATGTTGTGAAATTCTGGCGAATGAATCTATGAAACCTGCTAATCTTAGTCGCCATTTGGAGACCAAACACACGGAACATAAAGATAAGTCAATAGACTTTTTCAAGCTCAAACTTGCGGCGTTAAAGAAGAGCCAAAAAACGATAGAAACTATGGCAGGTGTAAATCACCAGAAGAATGCAACTTTAACTTCTTACGATGTGTCCAAAATCATTGCCAACGCCGGAAAAGCTCACAGTATAGGCGAGGAAATGATTCTCCCTGCCTGTGTAGCAATATGTGAACGAGTTCTGGGTAAATCAGCAGCTGGAGAGATAAGAAAAGTATCTCTTTCAAATAATACTGTAAAACGAAGAATTTGTGATATGTCCGACAATATAAAACAGACGCTCATTTGAAGGCTCCAGTCTTGCCACTTTTTTGCATTACAGATTGATGAAAGCACTGATATTAAAAACAAGGCTATCATGCTAGTTTTTGTACGCTATGTATGGAAAGAGCAAATTTTGGAGGACTTTTTATTTTCATGTGAACTTTTACACACCACAGCAGAGTGTATTTTTAAATCGTTAAATGACTTTTTGGGCCAGAATAATATCTTGTGGGAGAAATGTGTCGGTTTGACAACTGATGGTGCTAGGGCTATGTCCGGAAAAATCAGTGGACTTAGTGTTCGGGTGCAAGATGTTGCTGCACCTTCAGTGAAATGGACTCACTGCTGCATTCATCGAGAGGCGTTGGCTACGAAGAAGATGCCAGTTACATTAAAAAAAGTATTAGACGAGGTGGTCAAAATAATAATAATAATTTAATAAAATTTTATCAAATCTCGTGCACTAAATTCCAGGCTTTTCACAAAATTGTGTGAAGAAATGGGGAGCCATCATACACAATTGTGCTCATGTGAATATTTTTTATGTTGAAGATAAAATTGAAGCTACGATCCAGAAATTAAATCTTCGGGCAAACCGAGTTGCAAGCTCTAACGTGGCTGATTTTCCTACATTGAACACTTTTCTGGAGTCAAGTGAGGAACAACTAGAACCTGTGGTTCAACGTAACATCACGGAACACTTGCATGCTTTAATAATCAGCTTTAGAGATTATTTCCCCTTACCAGATCCTGAAAACTCATGGATAAGGAATCCCTTTGCATATTCTGATATAGAGAAAACAACTTTATCTACGGAAGAACAAGATGCGTTTGTTGACGTATCTTGCAATGGGTCATTAAAAACATTTTTTCAAGAATGCAGATTGGATCAATTTTGGGTAAAGTTGTTTTCCCACTTTCCAAGCTTAGCAGAAAAAGCTTTAAAACAACTGGTTCCTTTTTGTTCAACATACTTGTGTGAACAAACATTCTGAACGCTTTGCTACTTGAAAAATAAATATAGAAATCGGCTCAATGTTGAACCTGATTTAAGAATAAAAGTCTCAAACATAGAGCCGGACATAGAACACATTGTTGAGAGCAAATGCAGATATGGCTTTTCGCATCATACTTAGTATATTAATAAACAGGAAGACTTAGTACTCAATATATCTATTTGTTAAATAAATGTAATTAAATTAAGTTTACTCTTCTGTACGTATAATGTTTACTCTCTCTAAATAAAATGCTTCCAAAATACACCACAATAATAAAGCATTTTCTGAAAAGAGGGTCCGTAATTTGGGTTCTTGAAAGCCAGGGGGTCCGCGATTCCGAGCTAACTGGGAACCGCTGCTCTACGCAGTACTATTCGAAATCAAGTTTTGCGGTGCGGCGGCTGACATTCCGTGCTTTTATTTGCGAATTTTTGTTAAAAATATTTTTCCATGCTAATATTTTCACTTCCCTGAGATTGCATTTTTACCTAAGTGCAATTTACTTTTCTTTTTCATTTTTAATATGAAACCAATAGCAAAAATTGATGATTTGTTTATTATCTAATTATTTTACTAAAATTCTTTTGAAAAAAATTTTTTTTATTGTTCTTGTTTTTATCTCTTTTCATCTCTCCGAAATTAGCTGATAATCCTACTGACTGCGCCAAATCGTCTGTGGCGGGTTTTTAAGTTTTTAAATGTTTTGTTTTTGGAATTAGATTTAATTTTTGGTTTATTTACGAACGGTGCCCTGCCAACAGCGCGATTAAATTTATTTGTGCGTAAGATCCTCAGCCATAATTTGTGAGAACAACCAATTTCAGGAGAGAAAGAATTTGAAGTCATAAAAACTCTAATAATTTCTAAACTAATTTAATATAACAAAAGAAGAGTAAATTTACAAATATGAACACGTTGAATATAAAATAAAAGAAAATTAAATAAAATGATTAAATTCTCTGAACAGGTCCAAATTACGATACTTTTACATTTTACGTCAAATTTTAATGTTTATTTGAAAATAACCAAAATCTCCACTATTACAATATTTTTGACAATAACAATATTTCACAATAACTATTCTGAAACAATCTCAAAGGTATTTTATCATTTCCAACAAATATCAGCAACAATAAGAAAAATAATCATATTACTCTTATAACCAACAATAACTAAAACATAATGCTTCTTCAGGGAGAGGTTGAGACATAGAGACACAAATTGTGACGTTACAATGATTATCACTTTAGTTTAAACCAAATCAAATTTCATCTTACAATGAATTAAACTAACGTTCCAATTAACGAATAAAATAATTTTGTAACACAGTAACCGAAAGAAAGCGTATTTCGTCATCTTGGTGGAGCAGCACGTCAAAAAACAAATCAAAACTTACATTTTTAAGACTGGAGTTCGCAGGCTGTTTCGGACTCAACTGACTGGACTTTATTCTACAGGACTGGCCGGCACATTGGTACACAGAGTACTACTTGATAGTACCGTCTAAGCGACTGAAGACTGAATCTTACTGAATAATAATTCTCTGTCCGCTACTGCGGCCCCTTTTTATCAGCCCAGTCACATTCGCAACTTTTCTCACGACCAAAAGATGACTCATCTCCCGGCCGGTTGAAAATGAAAACAATATAGTTTTATAGCAAAAATAATTAGCTCCCCCATGGAGAATTTTAAAACACACTTACTGGCAAACGATAACAAACATTTTTCTCGGAATGAAATTATCTAAATTCTCATACGCAATAACTCCTTAATTTGGTCTCTTTACAATACTAATTAAAAGAATATTTCTTTACAAAAATGACAAGGGCTTTTTAGCCCGTCACAGAAATGCTGCAGACATTTACGATGGGTCTCTCAGACACGATGAAAATGTGGCACGCATTTACGATGGGTCTTTTTAACAGATCATTGGCCAAGGAACACGATGGAAATGCTGCACACATTTACGATGGGTCTCTCAGACACAATGGAAATGTTGCACGCATTTACGATGGGTCCTCAGCAAATTCATGTTTGTTTAGTTTCTACAGACTCTAACAACTCTAACCCCAGTCTCTACAGACTTCTAACAACTCTAACACGGCATCACGGCAAAAAGAATGAATTCCAGAGGCAACTTACAGGAATTTGAATGTGCCAAGTGCGCAAAATCTTCAGGTGTCCAATCGGTTAGCCAGAGACGTAGTTGGTCTCTTGAACATTTCACAGTGGTATTCGTACCAACTTTACGCAGCAGAAAACGGTCATGGGAAAGAAGTGATTTGACAAGATAGGGCCCAACAAACTCACAACTAAATTTCTCTGGGCGTTGTCCTCTGCTTAATAGGACAGCATCACCAACTTTAAAAGTTTTGGTATCACGGCGTTTTTTATTTAAAGCAACTAGCTGTTGTTCAGCATTCTTTTTCAAACGACTCAAAATTTCGGTTTTATCAAATGATGACTGATTCAACTTGGAAAGGGGTAGATCTGCGAGAATGCTTCGAATCTGAGGAGATTGTCCTTCCTGACCAAAGACCAATTTAAACGGAGAGCAGCCAGTAGTTTTTTGAACAGTAATGTAAAGCCGCGTCCAAACTTGAGCCACGAACCGCACCGCGAACAATCATCCGCGCCGCGAACCGCGCCGCGAGCCGTGCCGAAAAATACACAAACGCACCTCGAACTGCGCTTTGTAACAAATTTTTGCAACATATTCGTGTTCCATAACGTGTATTTTCTATGCACTCGACCAAACTTCTGCAACCTACTTTTGTAACATCCCTTTGATGTTTCGTCAAAATATCGACAAGTGATGGGAACGAAACGAACCTACTTTTGCAACCTCAGGCGCGCTTAATGGTTCTCGGCGCGGTTCGTGGTTCGCGGCGCAGTTCGTGGCGCGGTTCGTGGCGCGGTTTAAGGCTCAAGTCTGGACGCGGCTTTAATGACTAACTGTATCTTCCATAACTTGCTCGGCCATTCTGAAGTTCGATTAGATTCAACCCTCAACATGTTGGTGACGGTTCGCATGTAACGTTCTACTTGGCCATTCGAGCGATGAGCACCGGAGGTGGTTACGTGTAGTTCGATTAAAAATATTCCGTAAAGCTCTTGAAGACCTTGGCTGTGAAATTGGTTCCAGCGTCGTGTATTATTTTGCACGGGGTTCCAAAGATGCTTAGAAAATTGGAAAAACTTTGCTTCGTTTCTTCAGTGGTAAGAACAGATTGGGGATAAAGGAGACAAAATTTGGAAAATGCATCTATTATGACAAAGACGTATTTATAGTTATCGGAACTTTTAGGTAAAGGGCCTAAACAGTCAAAGTGGATTGTATGGAATGGTTCGTTGGGTTTTGGAACTTAAAAATCCCTGCTTTGGACCAGTTTTATTTTTGCGGACAGCGCATATCAAACAATGTTCAATATAGTTTTTCACATAGCGGGTCATATGAGGAAACCAAAAATAGAGCCTCAATGATGAAAGAGTTTTTTCCCATCCGACGTGGCTCTGATCATCATGAAATATTTTTAACAGATTATGTCGATTATTTAGGGATACAAAAAGCAATTGGGTTGTTTTATTATTTTTATCAGTGACAATACGAAATAAGGTGTCTTTTTCAATTTTGTATTTGCGTTTTGTATCATCGTCGGTTTCAAATGCTTTGATAATGTGTTTACACTCTGTCGCGGCTCTGTCCTAAAGTAAGCCAGTTGAATCAATTTAATTAATAACTTCAATCGGATTTCTACTTAAGTAGTCAACATGGGAAATATCAGAACCGTTCCGATAAATGATTTGAAAATCAAAATCCTGCATGTACGCCCACCAGCGTGCAGTACGGGGTTTTAAGTCATTTTTATGTGCTGATAATTTTAAGGAATTGCAGTCTGTGACAAAGGTAAAAGTTATACCGAGTAAATAAACGCGAAAGTGTTTGAGTGCTTTTACAACAGCCAGAGTCTCTAATTCAAAAGAATGATACTTGCTTTCTTCTTGTGACGTTTTTTGGCTGAAATACTCAACTGGTCTGAATGATTCGCCATAATTTTGCAATAAAATCGCTCCAAAACCCAAGCTACTTGCATCCATGTGCAACTGCGTTTCTAAATGTGGATCAAAAACTGATAGTAAGGGTCTTTGTGTTAAAACATCAATGATGTACAGTCGTGCCTGCTCACATTCGGGAGTCCAATTAAATGGTACGTTATTGCAAGTCAAATTTGTTATATACGCGACTTTTGTCGAAAACGCGGGAACAAATTTACGGAAGTAACTCGCCAAACCGATCAACATTTGTCGGTGGCGAAGAGTCTCTTATAGCTCTAACTTTATTATGATCGGGACGTATGCATTTCATGCCCTAAATAATTTATACTTTTCATTAAAAAGCGACACTTGCTCAAATTAATCGAAAACCCTGCTTTGAGAAGTGCAGTAAAAACTAGGTCAAGTTTTGCCAATTGACACCGACGGTATCAAAATATTGTTCAAATAAACTAGCGCGACATCATATTTCAAGTTTCCCAGAGCAACATTAATTGCTCTCTGAAACACAGCCGGCGCGTTGGCCAACCCAAAAGGCATCCTTAGATACTCAAATTGTCCGTCGGGCGTCACAAACGCGGTTTTTGCGATAGAATCTTGAGCAATGGGAGTTTGGTAAAATCCAAACATTCTAACTGATCATCAATGCGCGGGAGAGGGTAGCGGTCTTTTACCGTAATTTTATTTAACGCACGGTAATCCCCACATAACCGATCAGCTCCATTCTTTTTTTTGAACGAGAACAATAGGGCTTGCATAGGGTAAATTGCTTTCGCGAATAATTCCGTTTCGCACGAGGTCATCGGTAATATTTCGCACGCGCAGGCGTTCAGATTCAGACATTCGATTTGGGTGATAACAGACATAGGCAACTTCATAGAAAATTTTATCCTATTTTAATTTATAGCTGCATTTCTCTTCCACTCAAACACTTTGGAATTTAACTATCTTTGTTGCACACTATGACAAACTCTAGGTAGACGGCGCTAGTGAAAGTCAGCACATGCGCAAACTGAAATCAAATCATGTTGACATTTTTGAAATTCCAACCAATGAAATTGCAGCAAATTGGCGCGCAAGTTCTGCTCACCAGACAGAAATGACAAATAATTGACGACGCAATTATTCGCCATTTTGTGTTTTTGACAACGTTCGAACGAATCTTTCGAATTAATTGCTGATTTAGCTAAAATCAGAGATTAAAATTGACTAGTGTCGCGATTTCGCTATCAATTGTGAGCAATTTACGACCCCAAGGTGTTTAGTATTCGTTGTTATTTGTGGAACTACCTACCTATTCCAGGTAAGTAAAAAAAAATATTACATTCCTTTAATAACAACTAATCTGGGCACTGTGGCTTTAGTACTAACTTAGAGCTATTACTATTAATAGGGAAGTTCCGGGGTATGCACTCTAAAAGTCATCATCAAGCAGCTAGCTGTCTAGAGCGTATTGAGATTTTCAACTTTACCAGCTCAAACTATATCTGGTAAGTAAAAATTCTAAGTAAATTTAGTAATAACTAATCTGGACATTGTGGCTTTAGTGCTAACCTAGAGTTAGTACTGTTAATAGGGGAGCTCGGAGGTGTGCACTCTGAAAACCGACATCAAGTAACTTACCAGCTCAAAGTATTTCTGGTAAGTAAAAATTCTAAGTAAATTTAGTAACAACTAATCTGGACATTGTAACTTTAGTGCTAACCTAGAGTTAGTACTGTTAATAGGGGAGCTCGGGGGTGTGCACTCTGAAAATCGACATCGAGCAAAGTTAGCTGTCTACGGTGAATTGGAATTTTCTTCTTACCGGCTCAAACTATTCCAGGTAAGTAGAAATTCTATGAAGTAAATTTAATTAATTGATTTAATTAAGAAAATGGCGTCCTGTGTCGCTATTTGCCATATTTGCGGCTATCAGAGTATGATGTGCCTAAGATGTTTAAGTTCTCCAAGAACCTCGAAAAGTGAGTAGTTTATTTGCTTCAATATTGTCTTAACAATAAGCGGTTGATAGATCTAAATTATGGCAAGAAAATATGAGAGGCTTTTATACTGGAGAGTCTCTACACAATTTCAATATTTGTAGCAGACATTTTACCATGGATAGTTACCAATATCTATCCACATACAAACTCATACGAAGTGCAATTCCAACGTTGTTTCCCATGACTGTAGCCAATCAAAGCTCAATTGTAGGTGAAACTGATGTCTTACCAGAAATAACAGCGGTGGAGGGTACATGCTAATAACATATACCATGCGATCATTTGAATTTATAATTAGAGTAGACTTTGTCAGTTTTTTAACTTGGATAAAAACGTCGATTGTGATAATTAATCAACATGAAGGGTCAAATAATGGTCTTTTGAATAGTAATATTCAAGTAGAATACATTCCCTCAGTTTGTACTAGTTTTTCAAGATGTTGGACAGTTTCTTCCACTTGACCACATTGGCAATATGGATTTTCGATAGCATTCCATTTAAATAACATTGAATTACATCTGGCATGGCCAGTTCTTAGTCTGTTCAATTTCACCCAGACCCACCTTGGTTGATCCATTCCAGGTACACTTTTTCTTGGATCTTCTATTAAATCTTTATTGAAAAGTTGGATATTTGACCACATATTGCGCCACTCATTAATAATGAAAAAGTTTTCGATGTCAGAAGTTTCAACCCAAAAAGGTTTTCTGGATTTTAATCGATTTTCGGGGGCAATTAGATCAGACCATATTGGATAATCTTGGGGATGTCTGCTATATTTGATCCACAGTTTCTTGATTGAAAGTTTTCTTCTTAGTATCGGTGGAGCAATATTAGACAATACTGGAAGCCATTCAGTGGGGGTTGATTTCAAAGTGCCCGTTATGACTCGCATAGCAGTGTTTAACTGTGCATCAATTTTGCTTGTATGTGAACTGTTCATCCAAACAGCACTGCAATATTCTGCCGTTGAAAAGACTAATGCAAGAGCCGAGACACGAAGAGTTTTAGCATTAGCACCCCAAGTCGAACCGGCCAACTTTAGTAGAATGTTATTTCTTGTTTTCAGTTTTTGCCTTAATTTTTCAAGGTGAAACTTGTAGGTGAGCGAACAGTCAAGAGAGACACCAAGGTAAACTGGATGAAAGTTGTGTTTAAGTAGTGTTCCATTTAAAGAGACGTTCAATTTCCTTTCTTTTTGAGAATTTGATAAATGGAAGCAGGAAACTTCTGTTTTTGTTGGATTTACACATAGACGCCACTGTTTGAAGTAATCACACAAAACAGAAGCATCTTGAGAAAGTTTTTCCTCTAATCGATGAAATTCTTTATGTTGAAAAGTCAGTGCAATATCGTCAGCATAGACAAACTTTCTTGAAAGCGTTTCAGGGAGGTCACTCGTATATACATTGAAAAGTAAAGGAGATAATACTGCACCCTGAGGAAGACCATTGTTGAGAGTTTTGATTTTGCTTGATTTTTCACCGACAAAAACTCTAAATTTTCTGTTTGTTAACATGCTCTCGATAAGACTGACAATACGCTTGCAAGGTACAACTTTATAAAGTTTGTGTATTAAACCATCCTTCCAAACTGTATCGTAAGCAGCAGTGAGATCCAAAAGAACAACACCAGTTTTTAAACGTTTCTCGAAACCAGTTTCAATGTGAGTCGTTAAAGCTAAGACTTGGTCACAGCAACTCCTTTGTGGTCGAAATCCAGCTTGTTCAGAGGGAAGAACATCTTCAACAAGAGGAGAAATGCGCTGATAAATCATCTTCTCCAAAATCTTGTAACAAACACTCAACAAAGAAATGGGCCGATAACTGGATGCTTCTTGTGGAGGTTTAACCTTTTTGAGAATCGCGATCACCTTGGTCTTTTTAAACTCCGGGGGCAGACGGGCTGAAATAAAAATATCATTAAAAAGAGAAGTAAGCCATTTCAGTGCAAAACTTCCGAGATTTTTGATGAATTCCGGATAGATTCCATCAAAACCAGCCGATTTCTTGCTTTTAGTCGATGATATGGCTGCTTTCAACTCATCTACATTGAAACATCTCGACAGTTCTCCTGAAACGTTCATCCTCTTTCTTTGCTTTTGAACCCGTCGTTTCATCTCCTTCTTTGCTCTTTTCTCTAGCTTAACGGAATTTGAAATGTTTACCAGCCGGCTAGCTACAGCATTCGAACTAATAGCAGACTCTGATTTAGGTGGTGTAATGTTTGAAGATCCAAGTTTTTGCAAAAGTTTCCAACTACTGCGACTGCTGTGTGTGAAATTCAGATCTTCCATTAAGCTGTTCCATTTTTCTTTCCTCGCCTTATTCAACGAATTTAATACAGCATCGGCATTCTCTGGGTTCGGATTAGAGACGTATGCATTGTAAAACCTCTTTGTTTCATCGCTCCAACACGGAACATAATTATGTTATGTTATGTTGATATGGTAGATGGTATTTGTTCCACAAAATTGGCAAATCGTGCTCTTGTGTTTATGCTACAAGGCTTAGGCCCAAGAAAGTGGAAACAGCCGATTGCCTATTATTTTTCCAACAATGGTTGCAGTGTCGAGGATCTCGTATCATGTTTGCACATTGCGAAGTTAGAAGTCCTTGCTACAATTTGCGATATGGGTACCAGTAATGTTAAGATGTTTAAAAGTTTAGGCGTCTCGTGTACCAGACCGTATTTTGAGCATGAGGGAAACAAGATTTTCGTAATGTATGATCCTCCACACTTGGAAAAACGAACTGCTGCCTTGTTTCGGAAACATTCCGTCAGTTTACCCGTTAAGATTGGAGAGACCAAAGTTGTAATGGAGGCTAAATTTGAACACGTCCTTCAAGCGCATCAAATTGATATGGCAACTCCTTTTGTATTTAGATCATTATTCAAAATTAAAAATGCTCATTTGGACCGTAACTTACAACAGACTATGAAAGTGAGTTTGGCGGCGCAACTCTTGAGTCGAACGGTTGCCAGCTACATTTATTCTTTGTTAAGTAGAGGTAAATAATGATAGTATTATTTTGCACCATTATTTTTAGGTGACTTGGAACAAAGTTCGCTTGCCACAGCTACCTTCATCCAGCAGGTGGATCAACTGTTTGACAGTTTTAACGGAAGCCAATTAGAACCCGCCGAAGGAAAACTTGTGAAATGTTGTGTTACTCGTACTTCACAACACATGCAGTACTGGAAGAAAGCAGTCGATCAGGTGTCCTCCTGGCAGTGTCAGGATAAATAAAAAAGGCACGGTTTTAAGTGGCAAACCACCGTCTCAAATCGGTTGACTGGTGTCCCTGAATGCGATTCAGGGAATATGGAAGGTACTTGAGACAAGGACAAGCAATGTGAAAGGTTGCGACCGCGCTCTCTCAATCAAAGCGCTTTAAAAAATCTTTTTGGAGTAATCAGAGGTGGGTGTGGGTGTAACGACAACCCTACAACATCACCATTTGTGGCAAGCCTCAAATCGCAAATTCTGAATGGCTTAGTTAATCAAAGTTTAGGTACCACTAACTGCATGGCTGATGATGCTGACATTTTAAATAACCTGCGCTGCTTTTTACAAAGTGGAACAACGGCTACAGGTACCCTTGCGGAGCATCAGTCTGCGCTAACACTCGGTGTGGCTCCCCTAAGTCATGACAGTGAAGAGGCAAATAATTGGCTGACTCTTGACGTCACAGAAGCTGTGTGACGGTGCACAACAGGTGTTTTGTCCCTCGCCTACGTCAGTGGTTTTCTAAGCAAGAGACTAATGGCTCTTGTAGATTGTGAACTTTGTCGAGGATTTCTCTGTGCATCTTCTATGGAAGCTCATAATCAGTATATAGTTGATAAGGAGTGGTCGGAGTCAACTTCGAGTCTGTCATATCCATCTGAGACCTTTGTTGTTGCTGTAGGTGTAGGAATAAATATTTTGGAAGATACTTTGCCCTCCGTATCCGCCCCAACTGTGGTCTCCAAATTGGTCTATGTTCGTATGACTGATGCACTATTTGAAATGGATTTATTCTGTGGAAATCACAAAGCAGTTTTACTTCCGGCTCTTATCCAAGGCATATGTCGAATTGGAATTCCTTGGTGGTGTCGTCGTAAAAATGAAGAGGAAAAAAGTGCCCGGAAAAACAAACGTGCTTCGAAAAAAAGTACACAGCAAAAAACATTTCAAAGTTGTGTCATGCGTAGATCACTGTCAATCCCTGTTGTCAACTGTTGTATTCAGCGCCCGGTTATACATCTAGAAAACCATATTTGAAGGGAACAAAGTTGATCGCGATTATATGAAATAATTTTGTGTGTAACTGTCAAAAAAACGTCACTTTGTTTTCTTGATTTTGAGCACGATCATAAAATGGCAGGTCTGGAAACTCCATTCATAAGTACGTTACGAAAATGAAGCATTTTTCCTGGATCACAATAGCTATGGAAGGCAACTATACCCGTGGCGCCCTCACACAGTAATTTATATAAGTCTTCAATTTGGAATCAAATTCTTTATTATTCCAATAGTTTTTTGGATAATTCTTATCACAAAACTCTGTCATTGTGTTCTTGTGACCTTTATTTCTGTGTTACTCACTTGCTTTTGGATATTTATCCCGTTTTCTGTCTACTTTACGTGATAACCTCTGGGACTTGATTACCTCTTTTAAACTGTTATTTTATATTAAAAAAGGTAAGTTATTAATATCTACATTACTGCACGGAAAGCATTTTTGAAAGGAAAATGAAAATACACACTTTCGAACGTCTCACGGAGCCCTCCTTGCAGTTGTAAAAATCAGTTTTTTTATATAGAGATTTTCGTTATTTTGCACCAATTCTAGACGTAATATTCGAGTTTGTCCAATCATCTACCTCAAAAATTTGCTTTTGTTGAGTTTGGCTCATATTTAGAGTAAAATAAAGGCCAAAAGACCGGCTAATGCACAAATAAGGTCATGTTCCTACCTAAATGTTTCAATACGCAAATGGCTCAGGAACGTAAATAAACCCAACCAAAACCTGTCCAGCACATTTATTACCACCGTTAAGCAGAATTTGACTCCCATTTTGGGCATTTCTGATAACAATTCATATCCGTCAAAATAATTTGACATTTGTCAAATATTACGCAAATTTCTCGTTTTTTCATTCATAAAAACCCAGTTTCATCGTAGTATCCGCCAGGGGCGCTACGGGTATAGTGGCCCAAACAGCCACCCACGATCCAGGAAAAAAAACTCATTTTTGAGACATGAGTTTCCAGACCTGCCAATTCTAAGACCGTGATTTTGAGTCGTGAAATAGCACATTTGTTTATATAGTACAATCTGTATATAAATGAATGTAGGATCGTAGTAGGTATTAAAAGTTTGCCGCTTCTTTCAAGAAAAAACGAACACTGTTAGTGTATGAAAAATTTGGTTTTACTGGCTGCCTAGGTAGATAAAAATTGGTACTTTTCAGAAATTTTATATAAATAAAATAATTAACTGCGGCAAATTCAAATTCCAGAACCACCTGAGATCCTACACTCTTTTATAAACAGTCCGTATAATAAAGCCTGTACCTCGCCAAATAATATTCATTCTCATAAAAAAAGTCTTAATACACGGCCTTGTAACATAAATAACTATTAACATCACTGATATTTTTTGTAATCCGTTGTATGAAACCTTAAAATTTATCTCTGAATCACAATTAAATAATGGAAGTTTGTCAAGAATTTTTAAGTACCTGTAGGATTTATTTCATTTTGAAAATTTTCTAATTGTGGAATTATAACATGCTTACTTTAATCCTATCATTAATTTAATTAATTTCTTTAATGTTTTCGTCCCATATATAAGTAATTTAACAAGCAAAAGCATCCTTTTTAGAGGCAAAAAGTCATAGTTTCAATACTTTCATAACTCATAATTATTACTCTAATTAGACATGTTTTCATAAATACACGTCATGGAAATAAATCCAAAACTTGTGATAGTACAAAGCGATCAAAAAGTTCTTCTATCAAGTAGGCATATTACTTGAGAACGTGTGTCCGGTGACAGCCTGCTGTCAAAATTTAAATTGAAATTACACTGTTTGATGCCGTGAATCTGTGACACAAATAACACCAGAACGCTACACGACCCGTAAATGGGAGACTAAAGGGATTCCGAGTTCGACCGTGGTGAAGTTAACACGTGCGTTCGGAAGTGCGGGCTTTTCAGCGGCAAACAGCGGGTCAAATCGTGAGATTGTGAATAAAAACACACTCACAAAGGACCTTCTCTTCTTCTTAAGTCATAAGTTAACACTAATTGGAAAAATAAGTAGTGAGTATTTAGTAGTGAAATAGAAGCTTTGAGAGGTTATGGGTGGCGACAGCGGGGGGGACGACCCCCCTCGCATTTCTTCTCCACCTAATACGCCTAATAGTATCTTCCAAACAATAATAGTCAATGACTCCCTTCTTTCCTCCCTTTCCCCAAAATCAAAATCCATAATAAAAGACATCAATAAGGAAAATAACTTAACATCAAGCCAACAAGATAGTCTCAATTTTCTACAAGAGGAGATTAATCTGTTATCTCAAGAAAATGACCAGGACACAGAAATTCTTTTTGAAATAAAGAAACTTTCAGATAAATTATCTGCACTACAAAAAAAGAAAATATCCTACAATGTAATCTCTGACAAAGGACCATACATAGTAATATTAGAATCGTCAAACAATTTACACCCCATGAGTCTGGGGAAAATTCTGTTTTCTAATAACATAGTACCATCCAACTCCATTAAAGACATTAGCAGAAGAGGACCCAAAAGGGTTGCTCTAGAATTCTGCACCCTTAAAGCTGCAAACGAACTCCTCACAAATCAACAAATAAAAAATTTAGGCCTCAAGGCGTTCATTCCCCAGAGACTAATCACATGCAGGGGCATTATTCGGTATGTAAGTATGGACATTACTCGCGAAGACATAATTAAGGAAGCCATTGCTCCTCTGGGAATGCAGAACGTGGAAATTCTGGATGCACGAAGATTAAACCGCAGAACATTAGAAAATAATGACACAAAAATAATACCCACAACTACATTCCAAATAACTTTTAGTGGCCGGGTGCTTCCCCCCTCTTTGTCCATATACAAAACGTTCTGCCGTATCGAACCATACATAAACCCAGTTGTTATGTGTACAAAATGTCTGCGCTTTGGACATCATGTTCGAACCTGCCGAGCTTCCCGTTTTCGCTGCCCCAGATGCTCTGAAGAACACAAAGAGTCTGATTGCCAAACTCCCTCTCTATGCTTGTTGGACAAGTCATGTCAGGAATATACCAGACAGAGAATGATAAACGAAGCCATGGGAACCAGGGGTCTCTCCTTTCAAGATGCCATCAAATTATATCCTAAAGAACAATTTTACGCAACCCCATATAATGCTAGACCTCAGGACTTTCCACCACTCCGCTCTAATCACAACAGAATATCTGACTCCCCCCCTCGCCCTTCCTCCCAACAACTTTCTTTGCCCAAACCCTCCTATTCTCAAGCTATTTCGCATCAAACAACATCATCAAGAGATGGGAAAAGCTCACTCACTAGACAGCCCAAAAATCGAGATTACAATGATGAAGAGTCAACCCGAAAAAGGATGTTGTTCCAGACTAGAGGCCAGGGCCCTTCAACGCCCATTACCGAGAGAGAGAACTATAAAAATAATATAACTGGCAATTCAGGAATCTCGAAACTTCCACATAATAAAATTAAATGGACTAACAAGGAAATACACACAACTCTCCCGTCAATACTCGCGGCTCATTTCTCGATCTCTGATTCCGTCCAGAAAGATATTATTTCCCTCCTTTCAAATCACTATGCATCCTCCGACAACGAAAGTTCTGTAATGGAATATACGTAGTATACGCACAAATAAAGACTACCTAATGATAATATTTAATAAATATAACCCCCAGATCATGGCTCTTAATGAGACATGGCTAACCCCAGACCAACACTTCAAGTTCAAAAACTTTGCAGTATTTCGAAATGACAGAGACGATGGTAGAGGTGGAGTCGCCGTATTGACAAGAATAGACATACCTGCAAAACGAATCCCTCTGGTCAATTACAATTTTCCGCCTGAGTGCCAATCAATTTTTCTGGAATTAAACGAATTCTTCCTTCTTACAATGTATAACCCCCCTAGCTCGTCTTTACCAGTTCACTCACTCACACAAATTTTCTCGGATTTTACAAATAAGCCCATCCTCTGTACAGGGGACTTAAATACACAACACCCCATGTGGGGTTCCGGTACTTCTAATAGAAATGGCACACTATTCTACAATTTTTTGATGGACATGGACCTCTTCTTACTGAACGATGGCTCCCCTACTCGAATTACAGCACCCGATCAAAACGTGAGCTGCCCAGATGTATCATTCGGTTCTCAAGAGTTGGCAACAATTTCATCCTGGGAAATTTTATATTATCATGGTAATAGCGACCATTTGCCAACTATGGTATCTATAATAACACAAAATGCTCCAATTCCCCCTACTTCCCAATTTTTGAACCAACGATTCAAAACACAAGCAGCAGACTGGCGCCGGAATTTTTGAAATACATAGACTCTCATTTGAACAACCCCAAAGCAACCTACGACGAGATCTTAAACATTATTATGGAAGCAGCACATCATACAATCCCCATAAAGAAACGATGCAAAAAGAAACAAGTACCAGTCCAACCCTGGTGGGATAATGAATGCGCACTCGCTATTGAATCAAAAGTCGCGACACTCAGGAACTACATCAATGCAAAAAGAGAAAGAGCACGATGTAGAAGAGTTTTAAAAGAAAAAAAAAACGAGCCAGTTTCCGGAAATTCTGTGAATCACTGTGCCCGTCTTCTCCGCTCTCGGAAACTTGGAAAAAGGTCAAACGCTTTAGCAACGCTTTCGACGTCCCCCAGAAGCTCCTTCTCTTACTCGAGACCTATGCCACAGGTTACTATTAAAACTCTCAAGACAAGCGTTAGATCCGAATCCGGCGGTAATCCCTGTATGGCAGAACGTCAATCCATCTTCTCCATTTACTTATACTGAATTGGAAATGTCGCTAAAGGGAACAAAGAGTGAAGCTGCAGGTAAAGATCAGGTGACATACAGCATGCTTAGAAACCTTCCCACAAAAGCCAAAGCAGCTCTCGTCACTTTCATAAATACGTTGATTACAACAGAGGACGAAATACCCCTGGACTGGAAATCCCAAATTGTATTACCAATCCTTAAACCAAAAAAAGACCCGGACTTAACGGAATCGTACCGACCAATCTGCCTCACATCGTGTGTTTGTAAAGTAGTTGAGTCTATGATAAAAAAAAAGACTAGAATGGCAGATTGAGCAGCAGCACTTACTCCCTCCCACCCAATTCGGATTCCGAAGTGGTAGAGGCGTACAAGATAATCTTGCAATTTTATCCTCCCACATCTCTTCGGCAATATCAAATAAAAAGAAAACAATCCTAGTATTACTCGATATATCTTCGGCCTACGACAACGTCAACCCCTTCATACTTAGAAATCAATTGAATCACATTAACATACAGTCAGACCTAATCTCACTGATTATGCGACTTACTTCCCAAAGAAACATATGGGTTCGCGATAATTTACATGGGGAATTGGTAGGACCTCTGGCTAGCTCTAGAGGACTTCCACAAGGCTCTCCACTGAGTCCCATTTTGTATAACATCTATACTCGAAACTTATTGTCAGAACTCCCGGAAAATGTCAATTCCCTACAATACGACATAGCCCTATACGTTCATGGTGATAATGCTGAATCACTTATCCCTATTATGAATAGAACCCTTGAGCTGATCGTATCCCGCTTAGCAGAATTAGAGCTGAAATTATCGCCACACAAAACTCAGGCAATCCTTATAGCTAGGGGACAATGCCGAGACAATACAGAACTGAGCATAGAAGGTACACCTATACCTTGGCTAAAGTCGGTTACATATTTGGGAGCTCGGATAGATGCACGATTCTCCTGGAAGGACCACATTTCATATATACATTCTAAAGCCGTAAATGCAATGCGCATAATCAGCTATCTACGTCGTACTTGGTGGGGCTCACACCCCATCACGCTCCTGACACTTTATAAAACCTTAATTCGACCACACCTGGATTACGCTTCTATCTTTATTACATGTTCGAACAAAAGAACGCTAGAATTGTTAGACAAAGCTCAGCTACAAACCCTACGACTGGTTCTAGGACTCATGGGTTCAACACCTACTAATCTAATCCTCGCAGAAGCTGGAGAAATGTCTCTTACAAACCGTCCAATTTTCTTGGCCTGCAAGTTTGTCCTAAAATCCCGGAGCATAGAGGGAAATCCAGTTACATCAGCGATTATGCGTTACTATGTGGATTACAACGAACAAATAAACTACTGGACAAGGAAATCCACACCACCTTTATTGGAGGCTGTTGACATACTAACACCTTTTGAAAAACCCTCAAAACCTTTCAGCATCTCCCTTGTTACGACTTTCTACTTGAAACAACCCTACATCCCATACGGTTTATCCCTTTTCACATAGACCCCTTGGTCCCAGCCAAGACTGCCTTCCTTGAGTTCATAAGATCTAACAGCTGGGAACCTTGCGAATGGATCTTTACGGACGGTTCCAAATGCAAACAAGGAAGGGTGGGAGCAGTTGTTTGGCTACAAAAAGCCAGAGTGGAACTTACGTGTCGACTTCAGAACGACTCAACGATAATGGGAGCAGAACTCCACGCTATCCTTATGGGCCTACGGTTGAAACATCAGATGGACATACAACAGGCTGTAATTTTCTCTGATTGCAAGAGTGCTCTAGAATACCTCTCAAATCCACACCCTCCACAGCAATTAACATTCTCATCATTAGAGATACGTAATGAACTTTTAACCCTGAGTAATCAAGGCCGAAGAGTCTCTCTAGCTTGGGTTCCATCTCACTGCGGAATACCGGGGAACGAGACAGCAGATCGTTTGGCGAAGCTTGGGACCCGGTTGGGACACCCAGGTGTGCCTCACATGGAATGCATGGAGTTTCTTTCTCTTTGAAACAACTAATGGCTGACAGATGGAACCAGGAATGGAAAACTATGTCCACTGATAAAGGAAAAATTTATGCTTCATATATCCCAACTCCCCCCTCTAAACCCTGGTTTACCCTATATCCTCATAAAGGATGATCATTCATATCTTCGCTAACAAGGATGCGAACTAACCACTGCCTCTCCACTTTTCACCTACACAAAATTGGAGTCCTTCCCGACCCAAACTGCGACTGCGGTGACCTAGGAGATCTTAATCATATATGCTTCGCATGCCCCCTCCGAACCCGTCAATGCTTAAGTCTCTATAACGCTTGCTGCACCCTTCTGAAATGCTCCCCGCTGCACATCTTCGACGCATGCCTCGGAAATCTCTCACCTGCTATTGTAAATGCTTTTGACAGCTTTTTTAAAGACAGTAACTTAAAAATTTAACGAACTTCTGTAGTGGCATGTATGCATTAATACAGTAGTGACAGTAGCTTGAACTCTCAGTGTGATAGTGTTTTACTCTGAATCTTGGACTCTACCCACAGCGTACGTGGACTCCCACGCCCTGGCCGGATAGCCCCAGCAGCTTAGGCCATTGACCCCCCGAAAGAAGAAGAAGAAGAAGAAGACCCGTAAATGGTGTCTATGGGGCAAAACTGGATTCCAACAATAATTTAATTTGTTTAATTTTTTTGACATTTTTCCTTTGACCTTAGGCTTGAGTTCCACAGACATACGTCTTTAATTTTAAAGCTTACTTGACAGAAGGACTTTTTGATCGCTTTGTACTATCGTATTCATGAAAAACTAGGACAGCAAAATGTCATAGTTATGTCAATGTTTATAACAATTTTGTAGTGTAAATTAGGGGTGTCATCTATGGTGTCAATTATACGGCCGGCGAGGTTATCTTTTGGGACAGCAAGATGTCAAATAAAATAAAAAATAAAATAATAAATTTATCAAATTAAATTTAATTACAAACACAAATATTGAAGTTAATATTTAGTCATAGTTCCATTAACTGCTGTTACATTTAGCAGTCGTCTGGGCATAGAAGACACCAATTGCGTGATTTGCTGCCATGATTCTAGAATTTTCTGCTGCAATTCGTCAACATTTCTTGGTCTAAAGTCTTGCTGACGTATAAAATTCACCATTTTTCCCCACACGTTCTCCACTGGATTTAAGTCTGCACTTTTTGAACACCAGGGCAAAACATTTATGGCTGTGTCTAAACTCCCGGCACCGGTATCCAGTCCAGTCCCGGCAGCGTCATGAACATTGGAAGTGACGTCGTCAACGACCGGGATTTGTCTTCAATTTCGGCTTTCGGCGCGACAAACAACAATATCAACCGGTGCGCAACAAAACTATTTTTTATGTAAATAATTAATTGTTACTGAAAATTGTGCTGTGAAATCGTGTCTTTTATACTGAATTTAGGGCGCAAATAAACCTTGACCTAAACTTATAGGTGAGCCCGAGATTATTGTTTGGCCCGTTGCAATGTTACATGATATCGAATGTATTCAAAATTGGGCCAAAATTTCATAGTTTTATGGAGGTGGAAAAGCCTGAAAGACGTTGATAAGTTGATGATATCACTTTCAATTAAGACGTGCATTACGTTTCCAGAACTTCGCAAAGGTTTGTTCGTCGTAATAATTCAGGGACTTTTCCCCTTCCGAATAACTATGAAATTTTGGTCCAATTTTGAATATGTCCAACATAATGTAACAGGCTCAATCTTGTCCTGAACTTGGATCACGAAGCAAGATTTATTTACGCCCTAAATTCAATATAAAAAAACTCTAGTCACAGTACCTACATCCCGTTTCAGCTCATAGTAGAATTGCAACAGCGTAATTGCATTTTTCAGAGTGAAAAATAAAGCACAAATTAAGAATTTCTGTAAAAGAGAAGAATTCTGTGTTCAACTAAATCCCTGCGCTACGTTTTGAACTAAGAAAACCCACTAGAATCTCTCAATTTGTGCTCCATTTCACTCAAAAAAATTCAAATGCGCTGTTGCAAAATTCTACTATGAACTGAAATGGTATGTACTTTAGCACGATTTCACAGCTCACAATTTTCAGTGAAAATAAATTATTTACATAAAAAAATAGTTTTGCGTACCAGTTGATATTGTTGTTTGTCGCGCCGAATGTGCAGAAAGCCGGGATTGAAGACGAATCCCGGTCGTTGGTGACGTCACTTTCAAGGTTCATGACGCTACCGGGATTGGAGTGGATACCGGTGCCGGGAGTTTAGACACAGCCAACACTTATTCCTTGTTGTTCCATAAATTCCTTAATAAGACGTGCCTGATGAATTGGACAATTGTCTTGCTGGAAAATGAAATTATTTCCAAAAACAGGACGAACAGATGGCAGCAAACATTCCCTTAACAATCGGCGGTACGTATAGGAGAAAATCAGCGGTCACTAGATGGCGCTATTTACTGCTAAAAATCTGTCAAATAAGAGTGAAATCGGGAAAACATTGCTCGATGTGAATTAGTTTAAGTGGAATAAACACGTGTTTAAACCATGCCAAAAATAGATATTTCTATTTTGGACATTATTAATTACATTGGTGGTCGCGATAGACCAATTAAGGAAGGTGAAGCGGTTTTCAAGGCGGGTCATATAATTTTGTGTGGGGTAAAAGTGAGTGATCCGAAAACAATAATAAGTCTATGTTTACAAACAAATTCTTTGAAATCTCTGCCTCATGAAATTGAAATCAAAGTTACTGAGGATTTAAAGGACTGGCAGTGAATATGTTCTTGCAAAGCTCGACAATCCGGATTCTGTAAACATGTTGTTGCCACATTATTGTATATGAACAGGTAGGTATAAATATAATTGTAATTTCTGTGTACAATTAACGTCTGCAGAATAAGTTATATTTTGAACTATTTGCTTGTGATTACCGATTTACTACTAATATACTTACGTAAAATTGCAAGAGATTGAGGTTATGACAACAGAGCAAAGTTCATATTATTTTATTGTAGACATGAAGATTTGGAATTACTCAGCTCCACAGATCTGACGCAGGTATGGGGCAAAGAAAAAAAAGGAATAGATGAAATGTATGAAAAGAATAACGTAGAAGAGTTTTAAACCCAAAAAAGAGAACTTCTCTTCTCATGAAACAATAGACAAGCGTAATCTAGACAGACTGATACTTTGTAAGTCTTGAATATTTGCAATACTTGTTTGAATTTTTTTATGAAATGCTCATTTTGTAGGTAATAAATTTTCAGCTATATATAAATTTACAGAGAGAAAGGATCAATTAGATGATTTGTCAAGAAATGTGCCCAGGTGTATTTCAACTAAAAAAATTGATTATGGCACTATCAAGCCTTGGCAATTTTACTATTTTACTACTTTTGTTTACTTTTGAATTCCTCCTTTTCTGCTGTTTGTATTATTTTAGGGTAGCATCTTCACCAACCCGGATGCACAAATTATCAGAAATTTTAAAGCAAGCTAACCAATCTGCATATTTGGACCAAATTGATGTGAATTTATCTGCATTTCAGTTAGAAGATTGTTGTAAAAAAATTATATGTGACCTGAGAAATAGTGATCAGCTTGCAATTGCAAGTGAGTTTAATAAAAAATCAGACATGTGGAAAAAGGAACGACAATTAAGAATAACAGGTTCTACTTTTTTATATTTTAAAAAATACGTTGTGTGTACTGCAGGTTCAAGATGTTATTCTATATTCACATTTTCAAAAGATGACTGGGGAAAAAAAGCTATTGACTACTTTTTCGCTTCAGAGTTTAGTTCAAAGTATACAGAACATGGCACTATGTATGAGCAAGAGGCATTAAATTTTTACAAACTTAGTAACCAGTGTGAAGTCCTGACACTAGGTTTAATAGTTTGTAAACGTTTTCCTTGGCTGGGATACTCCCCTGATGGGATTGTGATCATGGAAGGAAAACCTAATATTTTATTAGAAGTAAAGTGCCCTTATGCTGGTAAAGTAAATCTTTACTTTAGAAGGTATGTGAACAATAATTTTAGGTAAAAGCATTCCTGCAAGTGAATTTGTTAATACATGTGACTATTTAACAACTATAAATAATACGTTAACATTGAAGAAAAAACATAGAATTTTTGGACAAATACAATTGGGTATGGCCTTGTTAAACTTACCTCAAACACATTTAGTTATTTATTCTGTTTATTCTAAATCTTTTGTCCAACTTTTGGTTAATTTTGATGAAGCTTTTGCCAGGTCATTGATTGAAACAGTATCTAACAAATATTTAAGTAAAATGCTACATGTATTTTGTAAAAATAAACACAAGTAAAACAAAAAAAATCTTTCAATTTCCTTTATTTAGGGTATACATTAGGATCTAGATATTCTACATTCATCAATGGGCTCAAATTTATCGTCCGCTAAAATTGGAGGCGATAAGTTTACCATCGCCGCCACAACTGTCAAATTTGGCCGTGCAAAATACTAAATGTTTTTATTCTCTCTATTGCGCGTTCAACGTGAACACGCGGTCTGGCTATATCAGCAGTCTCTTCTGCATCACTTTTTGAGAATTGTTTTTGTTTTCGTAAGAAGGGGGGTCTTATTAATTTCAGTAAACGTTCTTCACATTCTTTTTCTATTAAAACACCTTTATCCACCATTATTCCATCTAGCATATCCAACTTATCAAGAATTTTTTCCTTATTACAAATTGCTTTGTCACTTGTGCGACCACCATATCCAGAACTAACAAATGAAATTGTTCCTGCTGGGGTTATTCCAACAAAATATTTAATAGTGTGCCGTCCTTTGTAATGAGAGTATGTTAAAATCCTACATTTCAGGCATTTGCACCTATCCACTTGGATTTCAGTGCAATCTAAAACAATCCTTGTGTGTCGATATTTTTTAAAACACTTAGACATATTTGCCAAAACTTCTTCTTTAGTAGGCCAGTACACAATAGGTTGTACAGACAAAGACAATAATGACAGTGTAGAATAAAAATACCTACTGGCTGATGAAACAGATAAACCAAAAAGAATAGCTAAACATGTGAATGGAATGTTTAGTTTAATTTTGATAAGGACAAGCAAGATCTTCAGAGTTAAATCAGTTACTGTCTTATTATTATAAGTAGCCAGTTCTTTGGTACATTCAACTAATGTTTCAAACACTTCAAAACCCACACTAGTAAATGCTTTTAATTTTTCATCAGTATTTAAAACTGATTGTAAATTATAAAAATTACCAGGATCATCAGTTTGGGTCCCCTGGTCTATAAATAATTTTGCAGGTCCCACAGTACATCCACACTTATGAGTTGTCACTTCTCTTGTTACAGATAAGTTTGAACTATGAAAGTTGCCATTTTTTTCTGATTGTTGTGATGAGCTTGCATCTGCAACATCTGCTTCAATCATTTCTTCCACATTCCCTTCATGTTCATGCACTTCTTCCAAGTCTGGTTCAGGTACTTCTTTTAGGTTTGGCACTTCTTCCATAGGTTCCTCTCTTTTTGAAGATAACGCACTGAAAAAAAACATGTATAATTATATATTGTAAATTTATGTACAACTATTGTTACCTATTCCTAGTTTGTCGTGTTTTTGCTGGTTTATCATATTTTCGCGTTGGCAAGTTTTGTGAGGGAATGGCTGTGGGTTTCAAGCGCCTGATTTTGAGGTTATCTCCTTTTGCTGTAAGGAAGTTCAATCTCACGTGAACACCAGTGAAAAGCTTTGGCTACCACATTTAAATACCTGATGGTCTGAAATCGCTGGCCAAGAAATGCTTACTGCAGATATTCATATGCTTGGATACTGACTTTCCAATCTTCAAAACTTCTGACCACTTCTTACACAACTTTACGTCTTTCATTGGAAAATAATGCAAAGAAATGTCTTTGCTCACATACGTATTACACTGTGGCACGGAACAATAACGCTTAAAAGTACTTGTCATTATTAGTTTATTTTTAACAATAATTCGACCAAATTCGACTTGTAACCGCGTACAGTTTCAAATGTAAATAAATTTGTTTTCCCTATTTCATTAGTTCAGATAATGCCCACCAGATGTCAGCCACTTCGCTGATTTTCTCCTATTAGCTATTTGGGGACGCGTACGGAACTAGAAAAATACACTCACAGAACCGTACATACACAGAAACGTACGAGACAGAACTGTACATTTTCCGAAACGTAAAATGGCAGAACCGTACAAATCTAGAAACATATTTTTTTAAATAAGGTTGATAAAATTGTAAAATGGATATCAATGATTAGATCGCTCATTGAAAGTATAAATTACAATTAGCTATTATTTTTTTTGAAATGCAAGAATAATTTATAACAGCTAATTTTGAGAGAAAATGCGACGTTGGCGTTTTTATAGTTTTGAAACAGCTAATACATTGGCAGAATCGGACAAATCTAGAAACATACATAAACAGAAACATACCAAACAGAACTGATCTAGAAAAATACATTATCAGAAACGTATTTGTCTAGAAACATATTTCATCACAAACGTACAACGCAGAACCGTACAAAACAGAAAAGTGGTGGGGGGAATGCAACCTCAGAATTTGAAGTCAAACAACAGTTTATTTACTAAATAAATTTCTTGAAATTGGTTAAAATTACGCAATTTGGTTCTAATTTCTTACTTTTTTGACCTTTTAAATACAGCACCTAACCAATTTAAGGATGTTGATGTTTTAAATTGAAAAGTCTTTAACAATAATATTAAGTATCGTACTTGACGAATTCACAAAAGTGATCGTACAAAAAAATATATTTCTTATTAACTGTGATTTCAGGCATTTTTGAGTAACTTAGCTCATTCTTTAGCTATAAAGTCACATATTTCAAAAAATTTCGACGAAAAAAGTTAAAAAAGTGATGAATAAGTACTAAGTACTAAATGTAATTTTAACCAATTTCAACGGTTTTGGTTAGTAAATAAACTGTTGTTTGACGACATTTTTCTGTTCTAAATTTTATCTTGAACTTCGCGAAAATATCTGAAAAATGTTTTCAAGTTTATCAAAACTCTTTCAGTGTCATTTAGAAGTCAAAAACTATTAGCTGTTTCAAAACTATAAAAACGCCAACGTCGCATTTTCTCTCAAAATTAGCTGTTTTAAATTATTCATGCACTTCAAAAAAATAATAGCCAATGTAGGTAATTTATACTTTCAATGAGGGATCTAATCATTAATAACTATTTTACAATTTAATCAATCTTATTTAAAAAAATAATTCGGTAAAATGCGACGTTGGCGTTTTTATAGTTATAGTTATATAGTTAACAGTTAATATTTGATCTTAGAATTGGACCAAATGCTCAAGAGGCGGTTAGGACGTCATAATTCCAACTTTTAATCAAAATAACTTCATTTAGAGAACAGATAGAGAGAAACGGTTTTCAATACTGTAATAAGCGTTTTCAGTACTATCATTTAAGATAAAGTTGTTTTTTGAGTTGGCAATGCCTTTAAGCGACATTAGAACATTTGGGGAATTTTTTTAACTCCTATACATTAGTACTTCATTACTCCGCCAATCAGTTTTTTCGAAAATCATAGAAATTTACAAAATAATAAAGAGCCATTTAGACTATTTAAATAGTTTTTATAAGGTTTTATAACGATATGAGGCGGTTCTTATCGTAGGTAATTGTAAGACATCGTAAATTGCGAACATGATGAATTCATACTCCTGACTATTGAATGGAAACATTTTATTCATGAATGCAAACGAATGGCCTGAAGACATAGTTGAACCTATCAACCTTTTCTAAGAAACATTTTACCAAATTCCATTAAATCATTTCCCTGAGGACTGTTTACTAATACATAAAGCTCTCGAATTATAAGTAGATAGTAAAATAAAAACAACACTATCTGAATTTTTATGATAATTTTAATATAATTTTAAAATCATTTCAAAATCGAAAATCCCTTAGGGCCGACAGCGACACTACACGTATTGCGGCTGTCGGGGAAAGTTATGTATACATTTTTTTGTGTTTTATAACAATAATAATTGTTAATTTTGTGTATTTGTGATAGCAACGGACCAAACAAATTCAATTCAATGCAAAAATGTATTTTTTTTTATAAATAACCACTGCATATTTTAAATATAACATCCGAAATACAAATGCCACTTTCGGTTATGGCAACACAAAAAAGTCTGTTTCGCTAAAATGTTGGTTGCCTATAGTTAACATAAAAGGAAACCACTGCTTTAAAAAAATATTGAATCAGAGAGCATAATCTTTTACCAAAAACAAAATGCCGTAGTAGGGTGCCATTTAAAAAAAAATTGATTTTCAATCACCCGAAAACTAAAAAGAATTAAAAAATTTTTATTGAATAATGATTACATTTTTAAATAGTCTAAGATCCGAATTAGGGTCGTCATGAACCCATCTGCTTACTGGATGAAACTTATTTTTTATCAAATACAGCGTGTACCAGAACTCGCTCCCCACCGGAAAGGTGCTAGTGGTAACAGCAATGGGGATGGCAAAAATGCAAAAAAGTAGGTCTTTTATTCTTCGTTTGGGAGATACAGAGGTTTCAAAGTGACCAATCCCAGAAGCTCTCTGCTAGGTGTATTGCATACAGTGCATTCGTTACTAAGGAATGAAAAATAACTGTAGTGCATTTTTTTATTGTCCGTTCCACATATTTTTGATTTCCTAGCAACGTGTTTTGTTCCCACAGTCCTCCGGAGCAAGGTCTTTTGTGATTGACTATTTTCAAACGTTCTTATCTTCCAAACGCAAAGAGTTAGAATTTTTTGTAAAGGAACTTTAGCTTTAGAATTGCCTAAACTATATGTACCTTTCCGGTGGGGAGCGAGTTCTGATACACGCTGTATAATATCCAAAAGAATGTATCGCAAATGTCTTGCCTGAAGAAATATGTTCAATTAAAGGGGCTAAAAAGAATCGAATTTTATCAATTTTCCACAGTGTTTTACAGATGTTGTAAGTAATGTTTTTGAAAGTTATTTACAGGATACATCTATTTGGGCTGCAGGGGAAAAAGTGTTTTAAAATGCTTTTTCTACTTTTGTTTCGTACTGAGGTCATTACGATACGCCATTTGGGTTTCGTAATATCCAACGGAGTGCTATAATAATTACACTAAAAACCAGGGTAATTTAGTTGGAAAATGATGGCAACCTGGTTTTTTGACAATTATCTGAGAGAAGTGTCAGTGTCAATCTTCACCTGTTTCAAGTGATAATTTAATCAAATGAATCAATTTTGAACCTTTAGAGGCTTTTCTACCATCCCTGATACGTAGTCCCTTCGAACACCTTTCGAGTAGTGTACAAACATGACTTCAAAAGCCAGTGCAAGTGAGTAATTTGAGATCCCATTCTCCTTAGGCCAATGTTCAAATTTCGCGAATTTGCCACAAAAGCCCGTATTCGTTGAGGGGCAGATAGATTGCAAAACGTCTTGGACACTTTCAGAATACATTTTACGAATAAACTAATGACGATCCAAATTATTAATTTAATTTCATGATCCACGCAAATGCTGTCAACTGCCACAAAATTCCCTAAATTTCGAAATTGATTTTTTTTGTTAAAAAAGGTGCAAAGTAGAAAAAATCTTGTATGATATCTCGTTTATAAGGCATTTTGTCGCACTTACTCCATTATGGCACTCCTCGCTGCGCTCGTCGTGCCCCAATTCCGTGCGTGCGACAAAATGCGTCTTATAAAACTCGTATCATAATATACTATTATTTAATTCAGAAAATAATTTTGAAAACGGAAAAAAAATCTAATAAAAATCTGGCAGGTACTCTGAAATTTTTTTATCATCAACAATAAGAATCATTCTTTATTCCCAAAAGTCCACTACATGGCCAAAAGTATTTTATTTTCCCTTTAACACTTATTGTTGATGGGAAATAATTTTCAAAGAGGACTAGATTTTTTTTAAGATTTTTTTTCAGTTTTCAAAATTATTTTCCGAATTAAATAAAGCAGCTGCCGCATTTTAAAAGACTTTCTCCCCTACAGACCAAGTAGAAGAATATATCCTGTAAATCAGTTTCAAAAATGTTACTTAAAACGGCTGTAAAACACTGCGGAAAATGGTAAAATTCAACTTTTTTTAGCCTCCTTAATCATAATCTTGAGCATTTTTTTAGGCAACCCATTCGCAGATCATTACTTTGGATATTATATTTGATTAAAAATAAAAAAATTGGAAATAATTTTAGCAGCCTTGAATTCCGTCATCAAAGAACTCTCCATAAAATTTTATCCAAAACATTGTAATTATTTCATTTTAATTATTCACCTGATACTTTGATTAAAAATTCAATGAGAACGATGGGTATAAAAAATATGTTGCACTTCCGAAAGCATTGCTAATTAATAGCCGGCATCTCCAAAAATGCTTATAAATAAAAGAAATAGTTTTTTATTGTGATTGTCGGTTCTCTTGATCGGTAACAATATTCGTAGATGCCTTTGTTTCATCTTCTAACCAATAATTCTTTTCTAATCCTTTATCAAAGAGAAGGTTCAAATATTTAAATAAGTTTTTTGTCAATAGCGATGCCGGTGGCCACAAAGTGTTTTTTGTTTGTTCGACACTGACCTATTATAGAAAAATTATACCCTAAATCGATTAGTATTTGCTTCATTTCACTAACCACCCAACTTATAAATTAAAATAATTGGAAAGATAAAAAACAAAACAAAAAACGTATTATAAATAATTTTTAAAGAAATAGTATAAGTTATGGACATTTTAATTAACATAACACAACTTGATCAAGTGTTTAATCAGACCACTACCACTACTAAGTGCCGATTTCATAAACAAAATTAATTGTTCATTTAAATTTAATGTCGAGTTTAACTCAAAACTACAGTGGCGTAGCTAGCCCTGAGTGGGCCATGTAGCCATTTTTTCTGGGGGAGGGGGGCCTTTTTAGTAAATTAACAATATCACTCGAAATAAAATTAAACATAACAAAAACAATGGGTATACTAAAATATACTATAATAATAATAATAATAATAACCCCGCAGGGGGTGTGCCTTTGATGGGCGGGTACGCCTGCTATCACTGGCACATATGGGAATTGACGCTCCCACGGCCCCAGTTACGGGGAGTCAACCCCGTATCAAAAATCCGCGAACTTAAGGTGTAATGCGACCCGTGCTGAGGAGTGAATGGCCCAGAGATACAGGGTCTCGAACGGAGCCCTCTGGGCACCAGGCGACCCCCAGTTGTAAATAGCCTTCCTGTGGTATCCAGGCTCTGCTGCAAGCGACAGTTTCTTTCCTAGGCACTCGTGGGAACAACATGATTGAGTTGTCCAAAACAAATAAAGCTGGGGCGTCCACCCCCGAAAAAATGGACGTGGTTGAAGGTCCACCAAAAACCTTAGAGAAGATGAACCAGGAAAAGTCGGTTTTGCCACGGTTCCTGGTCATCAAAAAGAAAGAAGGAGACTTTTCGAAAGACAGTCCCTTTTTAATTAATAAATTGTTGTTCGGCATTGTAGGTAATTTGAAGTCGGTTAGAAAATCTCGGGAAGGGTTGATAGTTGAAACGGTGTCTGCATCGCAAGCGGGCAAATTATTAAGGACTAAAAGACTAGGCGAAACAGATGTAGAAGTAATAGCCCACCAAACTTTAAATGTCTCCAGAGGTGTCATCTATTGTAGAGATCTGTTAAACTGCACACTGGAGGAAATCAAGGAGGAATTACAGGGTCAAGGTGTTATAGATGTGAAAAGAATCAAAACCAAAATTGAGGGTGAGTTAAAAGATACTGCAAATCATATTGTTACATTTAATACGCCGAAAATTCCGCAAAATATTAAGGTTGCTTTTTATCAGAATGTACCAGTTAGACATTACATTCCCTCACCGATGAGATGTTTTAGATGTCAGAAATTTGGCCATACTTCAGCAAAATGTAATGGTGAACAAGTTTGTGTATGCGGTAAGCCTCTCCACGAGGGCCAACCTTGTGAAGATCCTGTAAAATGTGTAAATTGCCAAGGAAATCACTCGGCACGCTCAAAGAATTGCCCTATATATAAACAAGAAGCCTATATTCAAGAGCTCAAAGTTAAAGAAAATTTACCCTATTTGGAAGCAAAGCGAAAAGCGGTACCAAGCACTCCAGCACAAGGAGTGTCATATGCAAGAGCCGTTGCCGCGCCAACAAATATAGATGTCCCTGCATTGGTAAAGGAACTTATTCCGGCACTAGTTACGGTGTTGAAATCTTCTTTTAAAGTCACACCAATAACACAACCAATAGCTGGTCCTCCGCTGTTTACGATAGGTAGCGGGGCTGGAGATATTTCTTCAAATAGTATGGATATGGACGTTGCTAGAAATACTGAAAAGCGCAAGCGGGCAGTAAAAACGCTTTCAACTGATAATAAAAGCCAAAGCGGCTATAGTGACGAAGAGTCGTCACAATCAGATGTAAGCAAACCTGAATTTAGGAAACCAAAGAAAGGCTGGCCTAAGGGCAAGCCAAGAAAGCCAAATGATTAGTCTGTGATAAAAATTATTTATTTATTGATATACTTATTTATCTATTTATTTATTTATTTTTACATATATTTTAGGTTATAACTTGCTGTGATATATTTATTATTTTTATTATTTATATAGTATATATTTACATTTTTCGTTGTACTTGTCTAATAACAAAATACAATATGTCTAATAAAGTCATACAGTGGAATTGTAATGGAATTATCTCTCACTACTGTGAGCTAAAAATGTTAATAAGAGATACCGATCCAATGTGTATATGCCTGCAGGAAACCCATCTAAAACCAGATCAGCCATATACATTGCGCGGTTTTGACATCGTCAGGAAGGACGCTGTTCCTCAGGTACGAGCGAAAAGTGGCGTAGCTATAATAATGAAGTCAGGAGTAATATTTAGGAAAATTAATATTACTACATCTCTTCAGGCTTTAGCAGTACAGTTGATCGCACCCGTTCAGTTTACCATCTGTAACATCTATCTACCGGATGGCAACTGGACTGAAAATGATATTATTGATTTAATTCTACAGCTTCCTACACCATACCTTTTGGTTGGAGATTTCAACGCTCATAACCCACTATGGGGATCAGATAGAATTGATCAGCGAGGCCGTAAAATTGAAAATATTCTCGATCAGTTTGATGCTGTGCTGTTAAACGATGGGTCTCCTACATTTTCGAATGCCAGATCTAGGACATTCTCCGCAATTGATTTGTCGGTATTGTCACCCAACCTTGTAAGCCGTTTCCAATGGAACATTTTAGATGATTTGTATGGAAGTGATCACTTTCCTATCGTGATCGATACTGGCACAGAAAAAACAGTCATCTATTCTCTTGCCAAGTGGGATGAGAAACTTGCTGATTGGACGGCTTTCAAATTAATTTTAGAGAAAGATCTTGACACGATAACAGAAATAAGCGTTGAATCTCTGACTAAATACTTACTTGGAGCAGCAGAAAAGTCCATTCCAAAAACCGAACCAAAAGTAAGGAAAAAAACGGTCCCTTGGTGGAACACTGATGTCTACAATAAAATTAAAACCAAAAAAACACTGTTTAATAGATACAGAAAGCACAAAACTCCTGAAAACCTATTGGCCTTCAAACAAGCAAGGGCTTGTGCTAGAAATGCTATCAGACAAGCCAAAGAAAATTCTTGGAAACTCTATGTATCTAGTATGACACCAGAGGTACCAATGACCGAGGTTTGGAGAAAAGTTCGTGCCATAGCTGGCACAAATGCGTACAAACCTCTAACATGTATAAAAAAAGAAGATGGTACACTAATCCAAGACCTGCCTGAGATTACCGAAGTGCTAGCAGACCAATTTGCTTCTGTTAGTAGTAACAAAAATTACGACTATGAATTTTTACATACCAAGGCAACAATGGAAAACATTTTAGATTTCTACACAAACGAGAGACTCCCTTATAATTGTGATTTTACTCTCAATGACCTAGATAGGGCTCTCTCTGAATCTAAAAAGACCGCACCAGGGTATGACTCAATATCATACTCTATGATCCTCAATGCTCCATCAGTTTTTAAAGAGAAACTACTAGAATTATACAATATTTTATGGAACCAAGGTACTTACCCAGATCAATGGAAACAAGCAATCGTAATCCCCATCCTAAAAGAAAACAAGGACCCCCTTCTTCCAGCAAGTTATCGACCGATTAGCCTAACTTGCTGTATCGGGAAAATTTTAGAAAGAATGGTAAGCAAACGCCTTATGTGGTTGTTAGAAGTACAAGAGCTTATAAGTCCATGTCAGTCAGGTTTCCGCAAGGGTAGGTCTACCCTCGATAATTTAGTCTTCTTAGAAAATGAAATTAAATCTTCTCTTAACAAACGTGAGCATGCAACTGCGGTCTTTTTTGATCTAGAGAAAGCCTTTGACATGACCTGGAGATATGGCATATTAAGAAAACTACATCGTTGGGGTTTTAGAGGTAATCTACCATCTATTATCTCAAGTTTCCTGAGTAACAGAACTTTTAAAGTCAGACTAAATGGCATATACTCGAATAGCCATGTCTTAGAAAATGGGGTACCACAGGGTTCGACCCTTAGCGTGAGTCTATTTTTGATAGCTGTAAATGACTTAGCAGCTGACATTGATGCTAGGGTTAAAGCCTGTATATATGTAGACGATCTATGTATAATAACTTCAGCAAAAACAGCTGGTGAAAGTTCAAGGTACCTTCAAAATACTGTAGATAAGATTATCTTCAACGCTGAATCTAGTGGCTTTAAAATATCTAAAGAGAAAACCCATTTAGTTCACTTCTGTCGGCTACGCAAGCCACACTATCAGCCTTTACTTTTTATTAAAGGCATACCAATGATTACAAAATCTGAAACAAAATTCTTGGGGTTAATATTTGATTCAAAGCTCACCTGGAAAAATCATATCAATAATCTGATCTTACGCTGTAAAAAAGTCTTGAACCTAATTAAATGTCTAACACATACAAAGTGGGGCGCAAATTATGTTACGCTTATGCGATTATATAAAACTCTAATTCGTTCCAAATTAGACTACGGTTCAATAGTTTACTCCACTGCATGTAATACGACGCTTTCACTTTTGGAACCTATCCAAAATGCTAGCTTAAGACAAGCTCTAGGAGCCTTCTATACTAGTCCCAGTATAAGCCTTTGCGCTGAAGCAGGGGTCGAGCCACTAAAATACCGACGAAAAAAATTATTTTTGTCATACCTAATTTCAGTAATCACTAGACCTAGTCATATTGCCAGAGAGGCTATGTTGAAACACGCAGCCTCCAAACAAATTGAACTTCCTGAGGTGCCCGATTTGCTACATGAAGACCCACCTTGGAAAACAGATAACGAAGAGCAATTACGGGCCTACAAGAACCAATTATTTGACCTAAAGAAAAGTCTTCATTTAGATGTAGACGAGGAATGGAAAACCACCTGGTCCAACAGTAACTCAGTCCTGGTGCAAATAAAGCCAGATCCTCTCTCACCATGTTTCGGTGTTGAACTAGACCGCCAAAAAAGTGTTGTTCTGTACAGACTCAGAATAGGACACACAGTACTTACCCACGGATACCTTCTTGAAAGAGGGGAGGCCCCCCATTGCAACACATGCAATGTACAAATTACAATTTCCCATCTACTCACCGAATGTCGAGAATATGATGTGCAGCGGCGGCGACATGGAATAATGGGACAGTTGCAGCAGCTCCTATCTGGAAAAGAAAATTTTACAAGTGTTATTAACTTCCTGAAGGAAGTAGATTTTTACGAGAACCTGTGATGTATAGCTGTATTTCTGTTTACTCGTCTAAGTATCTGTGTTAAGTAAGAGTTATCCTGGTCAGAGCTAATGACCTTTGCTGTCGAAGCTCTGAAAGGATAAAGGCAGGTCCTTTGTCTTTTCAAAAAAAAAACAAACAAACAAATAATAATAATAATAATAATAATAATAATGATAATAATAATAATAATAATAATAATAATAATAATAATAATAATAATAATAATAATAATAATAATAATTAATAATCCCCCGGCGGGTCCTCTAAAAGAGGGAATCCCGTCGTCTGAATTGACAGACGCTGCCTCAACGGATACGGGGGAGGCACTACTCGTTAATTCTAACGCTGTAGGATACAGCTGGGAAGATGCACCGGACCCATTCAATAGGCGTTCCTCTATACAAAGAACACCGCCAAGCAAGAGCGAATTAATGCAAGGTGAAAACTTTGAAAAGGTTTTTGACACTCCAAAAGAAAGCAAGCCTGAAGTAACAAACATGCAAGAAGGCGAGTGGCAAGATGAAGAGATTTTCACAAGCTCAATATCTAGACTCTACGAGAAAGATAATGAACATGAAAGTGCTCTACTGAAAAAAAACACAAGAAGTCCGCTAAAAAAAAAAGAGGAAAAGAGAAGTGCGTGAAAGCAATGAAGCCGAAGGGATCGACAAAGAAATGACAGCTGTAATTGCTGCAATGGAAAATCTAAACAAAAAGGTCGAAGAGCTTAAAATGCAAGTAAGACAGAGTACTAAAACAAAAACTGAAATAAAAGCTATTACAAGACAGTTGGTAGATACAACAGCTACCCTAAAGAGGAAAATGGCTGTTTTGCAAGCAAGCTATAGTGACTTAAAAACTAAAACTGTAGAACTGGATAAACAAAACAATGAAACAGAGGGAAAAGATGAAGAGGTGTACAACACCCAAGATGTCGGGGTGCAAGCTGATGAAAATGAAATAAAGCAAGAAGTCTGGCAACGAAATGAAGAAATATACAGGAAAGTGGAAACTGCAATTGAAGAGGAAACAGGATGGACAGGCTTAGAAAAAGTAATAGATGAGGAGTGGCCACCAAAATGCTTCAAAAACACTGATTTATTAGAACTTTTAGAAACTAAAAGAACTAAGAGGAGATGCTGCTATCATCATAAATCCAGATAAGACACTGACTAAAACAGTGGAGGAAAACCTAAAATATAACTACCCTGAAATTGAAGCGGTAATGAAAGAAGAGCTTAGAGAAGGTAATGTTGAATATATTAAAACAAACATGGAGACTATTCTAAAGAAAGGAGGAAAAGAAACGACTTCCATGATTTTATACGTGATACCGTACCAGATAAACGAAGACGGCGTAAACGATATTGCTAAGCTATATGAAAGTATACAAAAACTGAAAGATGAGACAATAATACAAGATACAAAACAAGTTAAAATAGCCGCTTTTGGAAACCTAGACAATATGTATATACGTAAATGTACGGAGTATGTATTTCGGGGCTCTGATAAAGAATTACAAATAATCATTCCCAAAACGAATAAAAAGAGTAGGCTCAAATCTACAAGCAATAGAAACAATGTGCAGACGGAAAAAGTTATAGTAAAAGCGGAGGGTAGACAGTACGCTGATATCCTGCGCACAATCAAAAGTAGTGTTAACATAGACAAAATTGGAGTCAAAATCAAAACAATAAAGAAGACAAACAATGGTGACGTGTTTCTAGAAATACAAGGAGGAAAAAATGAGGCAACCATCCTTAAACAAGCAATAATAAATAAAAACGAAAACACCCAAGTAGTGATTAAAAACAACGAAGATATCATACACATACTGGATATAGATGCAGACCTTAGTAGCCAGCAGATTGAAGATGCTGTTAAAAAAAGCGTAGGAAACGCAGAAGATAACGAAGTTAGAGTTGTGTCATGTAGAACAAACCAGAGAGGTAATCAAACTGCTACTGTTGCTGTTAAAAAAATGCACTGGTGAATAAAGGAGTTATCAAGATAGGCAAAGTAAGAGCACGCACAAACCTCCTACGGTGCTACAGATGCTTAGACTTTGGACATCACACCAAGGACTGCACTGGAAACGATAACACAAATATATGCCTTAAATATGGCAAAGATAGTCATCGAGCTAAAGAATACCAAAACACAAGCTACTGCCTTAAGTGTAAACAAGAAGGCCACAGAGCGGAACAAGCCAAGTGCCCATACTATCGAAAGTTATTAAAAGACCAAGCTAAAGCAACAAATGATAATAGACGAAGGCATGCAAGTGCTGCATGCCCGACGCGTTAAATACCCTAAATGACTCTAAAAATACTACAAGCCAACGTTGGACGAGCATATGCAGCTCAAGATCTAGTCTGTGTCACAGCAAACCAGCTAAAAGCTGATTTGCTAATTATCAGCGAACCAAATAAAAAAAGAATAGAAAAATCAAACTGGATTAAAGACAAAAGGAGAGACGTGGCAATGTTAGTCCTAACAAAGAATGTTGGTATTGTAAGCCATACTATTTTTGACGGTTACTTAATGATCCAAACAAAAAAACTTAGTATAATTGGATGCTATATATCACCCAATATAGGAATACAAGATTACCAAAAAAAGGTAGATAGCATAATGAAGGAAGTTAAATATGGAGAAACCATAGTATTGGGAGATTTTAACGGCAAATCTCCGCTATGGGGATCACCTAAAAGAGATGAAAAGGGCGACTATTGGGTGCAGTGGATCTCGGTGCGCGATATGGTTGTTCTGAATACTGGACCTACCTTTGTACGGGGAGAAAGCGAATCATATATCGACGTAACAATGGCCACTAATAAAATCGCAGGAAATGTAACTAATTGGGAGGTTCTTGACATCGAGACACTGACAGAGCATAAATACATCTACTTTGAAATTAGGACAAATTCTGAAAAAACAATAAGGGATGTGGGTAACAAACGAGCAGACTGGGACGCATACAAAACAGCTATAGAGTTGTTAACAAGAGACAGATATGATACTGACTATAGAGCAAGCACCAGGCTGATAAAACAAGCATACAAAAATTGTACACAATTACGTAACCTAGAAAGGAAAACGCCTTATTGGTGGAATAGAGACATTGCTGTTAAAAGGGAGCAATGTAACAAGATCAGGAGAAAACAGATACGAGCCGCAAAAAACAAGACAGTAACCAGGGAAGAAACAGAGAGACTAAAAATCGATTATAAAAAATGTAAGAAAGAACTTAGCAAACTAATTAGGGATTCTAAAAACAGACACTGGAAGGACTTGATTCAAGAGCTTGATAACGATATATGGGGGAAAGCCTTTCAGGTAGTAGCAAAAAATGCAAATGCCTTAAGACCATACGAATTAGATATTGAAAAGAAAAAGCAGATAGTAACAGATCTTTTCCCAACAGAAAAGGAAGAGTGGGCGATCTCTCAAATAGATGACAAACCAACACCATTCACACTGGAGGAGCTGAGAATTGCAACGGTTGGCATAAAATGCGGGAAGGCACCAGGAGTAGACAAAATACCACCAGATGCAGTTAAAATAGTAGCAACATGTGCCCCAAACTGGCTGTTGTCGATAATGAATAGCCTACTTCAAGTTCAAAACTTTCCTGAAGAATGGAAAATAGCTAAAATTGTATTAATCTTAAAACCTGGTAAACCAACAGAAATAGCAAGTTCATATAGACCACTTTGTATACTAAACTCTCTAAGCAAGCTGCTGGAAACTCTCATTAAAAACAGACTACAAAGTGAATTAGTTAATAGAGGTGGATTACATCCACGACAGTACGGTTTTCAAAAAGGAAAATCCACTATTCAAGCAGTAGAAAAGGCACTAGCGATTGCAAGAGATTTTAACAGAAAATTGCAAGAGATAGCAAAAGAAAAGTATTGTGCAGTGCCGTCCATAACATTGTATTGTATGGTGCGCCAGTTTGGGAGAAAGCACTAGAAACCAAAAAGCAATACATAGCCATACACAAGCTACAAAGAAAGATGCTATTGCGAGTTGCCTCAGCCTTCAAAACCGTATCTGGGCTGGCGCTACAAACTGTCACGGGCACTCTCCCTATAGATATTATGGTACAAGAACGGACATATATGTATCAACATAGGCTAGAGGATAAAAAACAAACTGAGAAATCCGCTAGAAAAAGATCTCTAAAGCAATGGGAAAATAGGTGGATGAGAGAAACGAATAAGGCACAATGGACAAAGAGGTTAATTCCAAATTTGAGGATCTGGCTTAATTGCAAACATCGGCAGACGGACTACTATCTTACGCAAGTTCTTACAGGACATGGTGTTTTTAGAAGCTACGCAAAAAGATTTACGAAAGACACCGTGGAAGAATGCATTTTCTGCTGTAGAAACGACACTGTTGAACATACTATTTTTGAATGTGAAAAATGGAATAATATTAGAGAGAGCACTTACAACCAACTGGGATGCACACTAGAACCTGGAAATATTGTGCAGAAGATGATTGACAACAAAACAAACTGGGATACAATTTACAACATGATCAAACATATAATGAGTAGAAAGGAAAAGGCTCAACTTAACAGACAGGAAGAAATGAAAACTAGATAGGAAAAAAACAGAAGAACAAAATGAGACCAGCACTGATATCCTGATGAATATCTGAACTAGATGGATTCCGGGATGTCTCAGGTGCGAGACAGGAGGGTGGTTTTAGTCAGTAGGGCTAAGGAAAATAAAGCAGAGTCTGACCCTACCAGAGCGCGATAGAAACTAAGCGTATGGTGTCCATAAAGGATTTCCACCCTTAAAAAAAAAAAAATAATAATAATAATAATAATAATAATAATAATAATAATAATAATAATAATAATAATAATAATAATAATAATAATAATAATAATAATAATAATAATAATAATAATAATAATAATAATAATAATAATAATAATAATGTGGCTGTCAAATCAATATCAGTCAATCAACTGGGGTAAACTCTTGTTTATTGCGTTTTAAAATTTTTATCCCTCCCACACAACTTTACATATTTTACAAGTTTAAAGGATGCCACCAAAGCTCAAAGAAGGCAAATAATACCCATAATTAATAAAATACATATTGGGTAAACCGTTGCGCAAAATCGTCTTCAAAAATTCTCAGTTACCAGTAAGTCGTTCAAAGACTCCAAATCAAGTAATGCAATGGTAATAATTGGTACGAGTACATACGCCTACCTGAATTTCGAATTTAAATACTTAATGTATGGTAACTAAACTTTCAAAAAAAATATTATTTATTTTTCGACACTGTCAAAGTTTACGGTTTTTCTCCTGTGTAAGAAAAGTTTTGGCAACTGATTGTCACTTCTCAATACGAAACATCAGATTATTTTTAACAGATTTGAAGCAATTTTAAGCCTTGTTGAGTCCAATTCGAAGAATAAAATGTTGTATCCAACTCGTTTTCGTGTAAATCGATTCATTTATTTCACCTCGTGGATGATAAACGTCTCGTTAACACTCGATGTTTAAAAACCCACTCGTAAAATAAAACGTCCGATTTGCACTCAAACTCGTCGAATAAACAACTATTGTTCAGAACTCGTAAATTTTAAGATACGCTGGGTTTTTATTAACATTTAATAATACTTATGATTCATAATAAAAATAATTTACTATTTCACTAAAATATTTATTATGAGATAGGACCTAGATACTAATTCAATTAGAAAAATAAGAATTCAAGGTACCTACATAATTTTTTCCGTAATTTTATATCTGAAACTATAGTGGATTGAGCGAATTTTGCAAATCGTGATCTAGCACAGAATAAATTTTTGAGGAAGTTCTCTTACGAATGACTAATGCTCTGACTCGACCAGTGGCGTCTCTAATAGCAACCACAGCGTCTAACGTTCTGTTGGCATTTTTACTAGTTTTTTGGTTTTGGTTTGGTAGGTTTTTTTTGTGTTAGTGTTTAGTTTAACACACTAACACCAGCTTCAAATCCCACAATTTTCGCCCAATAACGTATTGACTCGTGATTATCTAAAAAATTTGCAAATCAACATGAACAAACGCAACGTAATTGAAAGTATTGAAAGTAATAGCAGTTCGTAAGTGAGATGATGTGTGATTGTTGCAAAGACGAAAAAAATACAGTTTTTTTATATCAATCGATGCGTCTCTAAATGCTGAACGAATCATATCATTGCGCCAAACGTGTATCACAATCGGGAATGGTGGAAATCGCAATCAAAGTGAAGATTTGTCCCATAAGAAACGCTTTTCTGATGGCTTTGGAGATTTAAAAAAAACTACAACATGCAGCATGACTCTAAATACTGGATTGGGGTACAAGTACAGAGAGAGCAGGCTTTTTGCGAATTTAGAAATCCATAACAAACACTTTTATGGATATGGGGATTTAAGCTGTCAGAAGTTAATATCTCCAACAACGGGAATAATTTAAATTCAGTCCCGATTTCTAGCGTTCCTAATCAAGCTATAACTCCCGCAAGGGAATTAAGATCATCCTTATAATTACCGCATCTAAGACGATATTTGACTACAATAGATTAGTAAGAAATAAAATAATTAATTACTAATTATTCCCGGTGCCCCGTCGTTATTTATTATTGCCTGCAGTTAGGCATTTTTTTGCTTGTGTTTTGCAAATTTTCGAATTTCATTTTAATCTGCTCCAAATTGTTGTGGCATGAATTTATTAAATTAATTTATATTCAATCAATCTTACCCTGTTTTACCTTTTTAGATAAATTGATTTTATCACTCATCTAACATTCGATAATGTGTATATTTCTTCAAGCATAAAAGCACTTCTCTTTGAAAAAACTGCTTCCACGATTCCTTGTCTGCTTGTTCTACATTATAATTCAGGCATGCATCTACGATACATATTTTACACAGTTTATAACATACACACCTTGACAAGCTCAACAGCGTTTGGAAGAAAATTAACTTTGTATCCATAAAGAGGTACCAAAACGATATAATTTATATTTTAATGGTCCGTTAGTTAATAGTGCTGCGTTATTGTATAATGAAATGAACTAATAAGTTAACGAACGTTTTAAAGTTTCCATTAAATTAAATGCCCAATTAGTATATGTGGCATTAGCGACGTATTTAGAACTCGGCCCTAAATAAAAATACACAAATTTAAAAAAAAATGGAGATTTAACGATACATACACACAGGGTTATTCATATTTATGAGACAATAAATGAACCTCAAAAAGGACCTATAAAATGATGCCAGTTGGGATTATAACTCGTGTCCTATCGAAACTGATAAGAATTTTACAGCCCTGGGAAGTAGGGGTATGGAAACACGTTTTTGCACCATAACTTTGGAACTATTTGACCAAATATTACAAACCTTGGTAGACTTACTAAAGAGAACATGCCTTTTAATCTGGTAATTACGAAAACCGGATACATCCACCCAGTTTCCGGTTGCAGCTTTTCCGGATCACACTTTTTGTGTTTTTTAAATTTTTTGCCCTCTTAACACTACTTTTTTATTGCTTAAATCGATAGAGTAATCAATTGCGAATAAAAAAGGTATAACCTTCTACACCGCTAAAATGCAAAAAGTTATTTTAATTTAAACACAGGCTTGCACCTGACCAAAATAAAAAAAGTATGAATTTTGAGTAGACGATATCCGTAGCAACGAAAGTGCATCTGCACTCAAACCCCTCAAGCAATAAAAAAGTAATGTTAAGTGGGCAAAAAATTAAAAAAACACAAAAAATGTGATCCGGAAAAGCTGCAACCGGAAACTGGGTAGATGTGTCCGGTTTTCGTAATTACCAGATTAAAAGGCATGTTCTCTTTAGTAAGTCTACCAAGTTTTGTAATATTTGGTCAAATAGTTCCAAAGTTATGGTGCAAAAACGTGTTTCCATACCCCTACTTCCCAGGGCTGTAAAATTCTTATCAGTTTCGATAGGACACGATTTATAATCTCAATTGGCATCATTTTATAGGTCCTTTTTGAGGTTCATTTATTGTCTCATAAATACGAATAACCCTATAACAAAGAACAACTTAAACAGTTATTCAACATTATACGTGCGGTAGGTATAATTTTACATCGTGAAGTTTTAATATTGAAACCTGAAACGAAGTTGAGGGTTTTAATAAAACTGAACGCTATAAAATACCTAACACACAAATAATGAACAAAACTTTTTGGTCAAAAACCGTTCTTCGATTAATTCAAATTTGACTACAACTTAGCAGAAAAAAATAAATTGTGTTTATTCCATCGTCAAGGATAAAATCGTACTTTATCCACTCTTTACTTCATGGTAAAACGGACTTTATTGTCTATCGTCTAAAGTTCACAACCATTGTTGTTTTTCAGTTTTTAATTGTTTATAATTGTCAATCAAAATAGCTAAAAGTTACTATTCCAATCCATATCTCAGATTGAGAAGCACTGAGCAAATATTTATTTGATACTCTGGACTTCAGTCAACAATACTGAAAAGTTTTGGATTGAGGTATCACAATATTTATACAGGGTGAGTCAGAAATACGTGTGTTAATTTTACCACGTAATACAATTCATCAAGTACAACAACTTTCCTATATAAATTTTTCAAAATTCTCATGTATTATTTTTATTGTTTTCTTTCCTGTTTTTCTGCAGACGAACCGTTCAATGGTTAATAATTAGTTTGTATTTTTTTATATTCACAGTAACAATTTTCATTGTTGCTTTAAAATGCTGTCAATTACGTGACATTAAGTACTGACCGTTCAAAATACCGTATTATTTTGAAAACTGCCGACTTTTTCAAGTCAAGAATTAACAGACATTGTTTTACTATATGGCAAAGCTCTTGGAAATGCAGCAGAGGCACGAAGACTAATGCACAGCGTTATCCTGGTCGTGCTTTGCCCAACAGGCATAGTACATTTCAGACGACATTTTGGATGCTGTTGCAGCTCGACCAGGCACCAATACTCGAAGACTTGCTCTTCAATATGGAGTTTCGCAGTCAACGATTTGGCGAATTTTAAGACTGCAACAGTTACATCCATATCACGTGCAACGAGTACAATTTTTGCAACCTGGTGATTATGTTCGCAGACGCACATTTTGTGAGTGGATGATTGCCAAAAATGATGCAGAACCAAATTTTTTTAAATTATTTGTTAACAACTGACGAAGCAGGATTTACGAGGGAAGGAATATTTAATGTTCATAATACGCATGTATGGGCTGATGAAAACCCGCATGCTATAAGACAACAAAATTGTCAGCAAGAATTTTCGATAAATGCTTGGACATTAATTGTTTATAATTGTCAATCAAAATAACTCAGAAATTCACTCGAAATAATGGATGATGAAATAAAATTTTGTATTGTATTATCTGTTTCAGAACTATAAAAACACCAACGTCGCATTTTACAGAATTATTTTGTTAAATACGATTGATAAAATTGTAAAATAGTTATCAGTAATTAGATCTCTCATTGAAAGTATAAATTGCATTAGCTATTATTTTTCTGAAGTGCATAAATAATTTATAACACCTAATTTTGAGAGACGTTGGCTTTTTTATAATTTTGAAACAGCTAATACATAAAATTCATCATTATCTTATCGGCTAACGCCTCGAGCCTAAAACCGCTCTCAAAGATCAAATCAAATTTTATCTTCTTGTATAATAAATAACTATTATTTTTGAATATGAAATAGATAATTGAGAGCGTAATATTCTCTCCGCATTATTAAACTTTATTCATCATGAAGTATACTTACTTAGTTATTTACTTTACTTATACAGGTTGTCCTAGAACTCGCGCCCCAGAGAAAAGCAGATAAATCGTCATGAAAAGACGAATAAAAAATCCTAATAGCAAAATTTTCTATCTTCAACGGTATTCAAGAAAAGAACGTTTTAATTCGACCAATCGAAGCCTTTTAAACCATCCAGGTTATTTCTCATAATTGTTGTTAGATTGCATATTTTATTACCTTTCCAATAAACTGGTCGACTACGAAACTTTCGGGAAACGTCAGCAAACGTCAATGTGAAAATTTTAAGAGCACTTTAGTATCGCCATCGAGCTCAACCGTACTCTGTCTTGATGTATTCTGCCGAGGATTATGTGGAAATGTTGAGAGTTTAGGAAAAATGTGGTAGAGTGCAACTAGTGCTAGAAAGGCGGGAACGGGAACGCTTTCCTAAAGGGAATCATCCCTATCACAAAGTGATTCTCAATAAAGCTCTCTCACGAACAAGGGAAACAGGTCAAGTTGTACCAAATAGAAAGGAGATGGATGTAATGCTCGCAGGACTGTTCTCACTATTCAAAATTAAGAGACCTTTCTCAAAAGTGTATTTTGCTGACACGTATAGCATTTCTAACATTTTTAAAAGATAAAACTGTTTTGGGGATAATATTTCTACCTTCTAAGTCATCGTAACAGTCGTAATTCAAGTCCTAATTCTTGGGAAAAGTTTCAATTCGTGGCTTTGGTACTAAAACGTCAAAAACTGTCAAATGTTAAAAACAGACGGAGATCATGTCCTGTTGTTGATTCACACTGCCCCGACCAGATGATATTTTAGATGCGTTTGCAAAAGCTTAGCAACCAATTTTATTCACATTAACATCTAGAGTTCCCTTTCTGGGATTGGTGGTTCTTAAACTATCCAAACTACGTTATGAAAGCCATTAATTTTTCTTCGTTTACACTTTTGGGATCTACATTGTCGTCGGCACTTGCCAGTTTTCTCTGGGGCGCGAGTTCTGGGACAGCCTGTATTTACTATAGCCTACTTTATAATAAATGAAGCTCATCAATGCTGAGAAGATACCCCGGTCATTTATTGTATTTGGTATCCGAAAATTTAATTTAATATTCTTTTTGGCCAAATTCTAATCAGTACCATTTTGTGATGTAAATAATAAACGCATAAATCCGTTATGTGCTGACAAATTGAAATTTGAATTAATCGAAAAATGGTCTATGACCAAAAAGTTTTGTACCTACATTACTTGTGCGTCAGGTATGTATTTAACAGCGTTCAGTTTTATTAAAATCCTCAACTTCGTTTCGGACTTGATGAACAATGGAATTGTACAACCAGATAACCAATAACTGAGTTAGAAAAATGATGTAAATAAAATAAAACCTCTTGAAAATTTGCATAAATAATGAAAATAAAAAAATATAAGAAACAATTTTGAAGTTTAATTATTGCATCTGAAATGATGACTTGTAGTTGCTTTTTTTAATTTACTAAAATCAATTTTAAACAGTTATTACTTAATGATTCTACCATTAATATAAAATTACTCATTTCTGTCACACGACGTTATACAGGGTGATTCTTAAATAGACCGACAAAATTTTGTCACAGCTTTTCAAGGATAAACAGAAACGATCTGCACCATATTTACGTTTTTATTTCGTAGGGGTAGAAACCCCTTAATCCGTGCTACTTAGGACGCTCATGAGTTCAAATTAATTGTACTGGAAAAAATGTGCTCGTTTTTATCGTGAATATCGATAATAAATAGTAGTCATTGTTGCATTGATCAAGTACATTGTCATCAGATGATTATCATGCTTTCCACTAACTGATGTGCTAATGCTTCTTAGGAACACATCAGTGGTGTATGCTTTAAAACGGTTATGAAAGGATTTTTTTTACTATTTTTTCCAGCATGTACTCATTTGAGACTACCACCATGAGTAGAATTTTGTCGGTCTGTTTAAGAATCACGCTGTATTTTGCGTAAACAACCACAAAACCAACAATAATTACTAAGCAGCGGAATTAAAAGTACTACCATTGGTACTACCGTGCCATTGACGGCGCGAACAGTGCGAGATTGGCAAACCAACGCTGCACACTTCAAGGACTACGAAATGAATTTACGATTTTTATTCGGTTTAAGACGTTTACGGTCTCACGCTTTAAACAGGCATAAGAGCACTAATTGTAAAAATATTTTTTGGGACAAACGACGATAACACGTCATAGCAATAGACCAGCTTAATATTGACGGCGTACTCCGCACGGAATACGACACGCTCGGACTGGTCGATTAACTATTGGTACTTTAAATTCCTCTTATTAATAATTACAGTTCAATTAATCCCTTTTTTATTATTCAAAATGCCTAGAATTTAACAGAACATCCGAAATGGTCTGAAACCCTCCAAACCCATTATCGCATCCGACCCCAGATGACCGTCAAGCGGCCCCTTAAAGTGGAACTGTGGTGGGGACGTCTGCATGAATCAACTTTCTTCTCAACCGGAGACAAGATTTATTTCTTTTACGGTAAGTTAAAAGTTATTCATATGGGTTCGGCGTGGTGGGAGTGGAGTGGAGAGACTTGAGAACAGAACGAACAGTTTGTGATGTGATGGAAGTATGGAAGTGGATTTTTAGGGCGTAGAGTGTTTGGTTGGTTGGTGCAGTCGTGTGCGAGTGCGAGTTCAACATTTTATAAACGCTTTTTTTATAATCGAAGTGTATTTTTATATCGGATATACTATTTCTGTATTGTTTCATTGTTTTGTGGTGAGTTTTTCGTTTAGATTAGGGTTTTTAAATGTAACTCTTGACCTACCGTACTAGTGGTAGCAGACACGTGGTTGGCTTTGTTCAAGAATTTGTGTCTAATAAACTTTGAAAGACAAGAGGAACAAAACGTTACATTCTAATTTTTCACCTATTAACCCAAGTAACCTTTCTCAATCGATCAATTTTAAGTTATTATCAGTTGAAATTGAAACAGGAAATTCCAAAATTCCAACGGGAAAAGCGATAAAAATATACATACGAACATAGTTGTGCCAGGTTTAAATTTTAATAATAATTGGTTAATATTTTGATGAGATTAATGATTAAAAATATTTTTAACAAATCTTATTAAAGATATTTAAAGATTAATCATCTCATAAGATGAGAAATCTTTAAATAAAAAAATATGAATATAAAATTAACGGAGACAAAATTGTTGGTTATTTAATAGCGTCACCATTACTCAAAAAATATTGTTATTTTTTACATTTTGAAAAGAATTTTTGATACATAGTGTTATTTTGTTGGTGTTGTTTTGGCAAAAGAACAAATAAAGACGTAAATAGAGTTAATTGTACCAAAATTTGGAATTTAATTGAAAATTGCTTGGAAGTATTTGGTTTTATGTACAGGGTGTTAAAAAATCGGCACACCGACTCAATCGTAAGTGGGGCAGAAATGCTTACAGATAAAGGTAAAAATATTTAAAAAATCTATCTATGAATTAAAGTTGGTAAATAATGAATTTTAAATGAATAATACAATTGTTGTTACATCTACAAATTTTGATTTTTTGACGATTATTTTAATTTAAAAAAATGCCAGCGATTGATCGTAAATTTAAACATAATCATCCCAAGTAGAACACCTATATTTATCCAATATAAGTACAATATTTCTTTGTACGATGTCAGTATTGGTAGTATATTTGATTATAATATACAGGGTGATTCTTAAATAGACCGACAAAATTTTATCACAGCTTTTCAAGGATAAGCAGAAACGATTTGCACCATATTTACGTTTTTATTTCGCAGGGGTAGAAACCACTTAATCCGTGCCACTTACGACGCTCATGAGTTCAAATTAATTGTTTTAGAAAAAATGTGCTCGTTTTCATCATGAATATCGATAATAAACAGTGATCATTGTTGCATTGATCAAGTACATTGTCATCAGATGATTATCATGCTTTCCACTAACTGTGCCAATACTATTTACGAACACATCAGTGGCGTACGCTTTATCTCCAACATAACTTTAAAAAAAATTATTTCAAAAACGGTTATATCAAGGAATTTTTTTACTATTTTTCCCAGCATGTATTCATTTGATACTACCATGGGTAGAATTTTGTCGGTCTATTTAAGAATCACGCTGTATTACCAATAAATAATGTGGACTTTTGGCAATATTGTTCCAACATATTTTGTCCATTTTGTAAAAATATTGTGTTTTTAAGTAGGCCCAATACCAAACATCAATATACAGGCTGTTCCGTTTTTATTGTTACCAATTTAAACAGGTGATAGAACATTCAATTTTAAGACAAAAGTTTCTTATAAACATTTATCGAAAAATACTTCGTAAGGGAGCTACACCCCCTGAAAGGGGTGCTTTTTTTAGTGGGTTTTCCTCAATATTTCAAAAACCACTAAAGATAAAATTACAAAATTTGGTACTGTTAATAACCTTTATACGCCCAATCGAATTCGAGGATCAAATTTAGAAATTTTTAATCAGGGGCGTTCCAAACTGGGGGGGTGCAGGGTAAAAACTTCCCTACTATTTTGGCTTTAGTGTTTTTACACTTTCAGCAATAAGATTCCATAGCTTTTAACACAAAAATGGTCTCTTGTGTTATTTCGATACAACTCACCGTTTTTGAATAAAATTAATTTAAATGCTGTTTATCAGGCTATAAACAGCATGAAAATCAGGGATGACGTGATGAACAGAGGCTTTCGCGGCCGTAACCGGTCTTGAAGATGCTTCTTATAAGAACTGTCGAAATGTCGACATTTTCTTACAAATTCATGCGGTCTAAACCCAAAAAACCTAAATTTAAAATTTGTTTCTTGGCGTCCTTCTTGATTTTCATGCAGTTTATGTTCTGTAACATAAGTTTTAAATCAATATTACTCAAAAACGGTGAATTGTATCGAAACAACACAAGAGACTATTTTTGTGTAGAAAACTATGGGATTTACGATTTTGTTGCTGAAAGTGTTAAAAAACTAAAGCCAAAATAGTAGGGTATTTTTTGCCCTACTCCCCTTCAGTTTGGGACGCCCCTGATTAATTTTTTACATTTGATCCTCGAATTCGATTAGGCGTATAAAGATTATTAACCGTACCAAATTTTGAAATTTTATCTGTAATGGTTTCTGAAATATTGAGAAAAACTCACTACTAGAAGCACCCCTATCAGGGGGTGTAGCTCCCTTACGAAGTATTTTTCGATAAATGTTTATGGAAACTTTTGTCTTAAAATTGAATGTTCTATCACCTGTTTAAATTTGTAACAAAAAAAAACGGAACACCTTGTATTATGTGGCACTTTTGGCAATAATATTCTAAACCTCTAATAAATATGAAAAGAGGATGCACAACAGAGACACCACTCTGTCAGACCGCTGACCGGTATCGTGGTTTCGTCCTTTTGGGGCTCATCAGAACAGTGCCACAGACACTGCACTCAAACCGGTTGATTTTAGTTATAAAATCACCCGGTATATTTAACCAATATTGGCGTAACATTTTGTCAGGGATATTTTTTTTTATAGATATCGCAAATATGATTTAAATTTGCAACCAATGTATAGTTGCCTCCACGGTATTTGAACTGTCGTAAATTTTAATACGAGTGGGTGCTCAAAAAATGGCGTACCAATTCCGTGGTACGTTGTTGAGAAGCATGTGTAGATTAAGGGAAAAATCTTGAAAAAATTCATAAAGTCATATTTTAAAAAATCTGGAGCTACAAACTTATTTTGTTAACTTCTTTAATTTTCATTATTTTTTAATGTTTTTATGTGTCACACTAAGTAATCGTTCCCTAACAAAACGATGAATAATTATTTTTAAATTTACTATCAGACTTTAGCAGTCTTTTTAATTAAAAAAATAAAATTCATCAAAAAAGACACAATTTGTAGATGTGCCAACACTGGTAATTATTTACTAGGAAACCGTTTCAAAAATAATTTATTTTTATTGTTGATTAAATTCTATTGCGATCACGACTGTTAGACAATGTTGCCACATATCATTTATTTAAAATTCGTTATTTATCACTAACTTCAATACAAAGAATTTTTTTACTATTTTTACCTTTATATGTACCTACATCATTGAGTTGGTGCGCCTCTTTGTGAGCACCCGGTATAAAAATCTTAGATACAATATTGCAAATTAAGCCCAATCTCATTACCGGATTTCGCCAATGATATGTTCTACCTGTGATAATTATGTTACGGAACGACTAAATAATGTGAATTATAAAACCATTTAAAAAATATGTACACTGAAGGTGTACAAAATAAGTTAACAAAATAAGTTTGTAGCTCCAGACTTTTTGGATATGATTTTAGAAATTGTTCAGAGATTTTTACCGTAATCTATACCTGATTTTCAATAACGTACCACTTAATTTTTCTTTAGGGAAAGTTCAAAGCATCTTATTTCGGTTGAAAACCCCGAATTTCGTATACATGTTTCGTTGAGATGCATTAATTTTTGCAACGGTTTCTCTCTTGCCTTATTTTGGTCAAAAATTACAATTTTTGCATTTGTTTGACACAATACGTGAAGCCTGAATCTTTTCTCTTTTACAAATGACCAAATTCGCTAAAACAGTTCAAATCGTTTTATATTGGGCCTAAAACGTCAATTTTCGCAATTGTTGCCCTAAAACGTATCTTGAAGTTTCAAATGTTTCTCATTTCAAAACGAACAAAATTACTTGAGAGTAGCTCAAATCATCTTATTGTGAAACTTGTTTAAAACAATAAGTTAATTTTTAAGTTTCTAGTGGGTTCCTTACTTCAAAAATCGGATTATAGAAAAGTGAATTCTATTGAATAGTTGCATACCAAGTCAAAAAATGTGGCAGTCTTGGCGTGGTTCTGGCAGATTGAAGAATTTTAAAACTGATCGAAAAACATTTTTTTTGTTATTAATTTCGAAAAGTTCTAAGACTTCTAAGTCAGATTGACTGACATTAGTGCGACTTGAGGGACTGTTTCAGCTAACGAAACTTTGAGATTTGAATTAAAAAATTCAATTTGTGCATAAAGTTTTGTATGGATTATGGCAGGCGTACTCGTAACTCGCTTTTATGGCCCCACAACCTTTTCCTGTAAGGCTTCAGGCCATAAAAGCTTCTTTACGCCCTTAATACATAAGTAACTAACATGAGATTGAAATTAAACTCAATTAGAGCAAGCTGTGCCTGCAAAACTTTAGCCATATTTTAGCCGTTTATTTACACTTTAGCCACATTTTAGCCGTTTATTTACGGCCGCACTTTTGAAGTTATGTTGTCTTATGTTGGTTTTTCACAGCATATGATGTGGCTAAAATTACACTTCACTTTCAAGGCTTGCTTTAATTGAGTTTATTTTCGATCTCATGTTATAAAGCACACTCGAATATATTGAAACAATTAATATCAGGGCTTCTGTCTGTCATATCCTACGTTATTTATACTTATAGTTTAAAAGCACCTTAGTTTTTTGGTTTTTTGTTTTTGCGAGAGTCGCTGCGAAGCACTTGTGATTTTTTACAAAGTTTGTAGCGGGGTCATTGACCCCCAAACCTGTGCATAACCTCAGTTTTTGTTAATAAAAAAGCGTCACTATAATTTCAATTGTATTAAATGATTACCATTTTCTCGGTTTTCTCATTGGGATAAATTTTCCAGTAGCGTTCCTCTGAATCAGGCTTTCATTTTTATAGCGTTTGAAAATCATGCAATTAGCAAGTAATTCAATTATTAATAATTATACAAATCAAATCGTACAATGAATGCTTACGAAATTTCACCTGAATTATGCCGACATTTCCGACTCTTTTCACCCACTTTGATTTAATGCAAATTAGTTCCCTATTTATTGCTTTATCGGATACTGATTTCAAAATTTTAGGGGAATTTTATTTTATAAAAAAGTACAAGAGTGATTAAAGAGCGGCATTGTAAACTTCTAACCTACATATGAACCAAACCGATAAATTTTTATCCGATTTTAAGAAAATGCATCGTTAAAACGCCATTTGTCTTTGTTATGTTATGACACCTCCGTCTCATTACACCTCGAGTGTTACTTTTTGTAATCAATTTGTTCGTTAAGTTGGTATTTCAGTTTCCTCTGTTTATAATTTCATAAATACAAACGACAGACATTTTTATATTCTTAGTGACATATTTTCTCAATTTTGTTGCTAATAGCTTTCTATTGTTAACTAGTTTTTGGCAAACATTTGTCAATTTTCAAAAGGAAATTTCTCTTGACTCATACTACTGTCATTGCTTGCTCAATTTGCAACCGAATAAAGCTATATTAGGAAATTTAAAAACTGTTTCATTTTCATTTATGTCAACATCTGTCATACACCAAAAAAAAATCCAGTATTGTCGTAGAAGAAAGCGTGAAACAAACGTCAATTTATTATGGCCCACAAAATTTAAATTAGATGTAATTTACTTGCCGTTAGGCCGTACTTCCTGTGTGAAATACACAATCATAAGTAGAGAAACCTCAAATATGCAAGTTTTTATCAGTGTGAAGACGTTGAGTGTTATCACAACAAATACTTGCAGTTTTATACATATTAGAGTAGGTCACACTATGTCTTGTTTACGCATTCCTTTGCTCATTCATTATTTTTTATTTCTTGGAATTGTGTTGTGTTATTAATTACGTGAAATAACAGAAAAACACGTGAACTTAGAATTTGGCATTTGGTTAATTAAAATTTTCAATCATGCATAACTCGTATTTAATTCTGTTTCTTATTTGTTTCGCTTTATGATTTCGCTCACATTTACTTGTTTTTTCTTCCCTTAATTGGCAATCAAATTTTGTGTAATACGAGACCGTATGCAAATTGCATCGATAATTCCTTGCTGTAATTTCCGCTTGATTTCTAGCTATTATAAAGCAATACAACGATTAACAATAGGTATAAACAAAAACAACATGCTGTATTTCGGATGTTTTTTATTTTTTCCCTCAAGAAATGCGTATTTAAATTCGAATTAATTTCACTAGTTTATCATGTTTTCATTTCCGATTTCGACACTTTTCGCGATAATTCTTTCTTCACTTATTACCCTGAAGTGCAATTGAATTTGCATCACAATCAACAATAAATTTAAAAAGTACATTTAATAACGGATTTAATCTTTGTGGTTTCAACGGTTTGTCTGCAAAATGTTGTGAATGTCGATAAATGTACAGTTGTTGTAAAGACACAAATATCTGTTTCACTTGAATAATAAGTTAGTTATTCGAGTTAACAAAATTATTGTGTAACCAAGAACAAGTCTACATGTATTGCATAATTAAGAGCGAAAAATTGTGGCCTCTGTTAAAGGTTTACTTGAGTTTCTACTGTTTTGATCGGTTTTGTTTAATTGCAGTGGGTAAAAATATTCTCACATGCTGTACCCTGATAAATAGGTACCCAGTTATAAGAAAACAATCAAGTCTACGCGAATGTCATTTCGAGAACCGTTTTTGATGGTGGCATTCTTAAATTTGTAGATAAGATGATAATTTCTAATACGGCACTGGAACGGTTCATGGACAGAGAAGACCACAATAATAAAATGTAAATTTGCGATGGTGGCACGGGTCTGGTAATAATCCCACTGTGAGGCGGTTATTCTGTTTGGAAAATAATACTTTTATCCAAATGTGTAGGGCAAAGCGGGGTCTGTTGAGCCGCGGGGTCTAGTGCTCCACCTACAGTATAACGCACACGGTGTGTGACACCTACGAATGGGTGGTATAAAACGAAGCGGGGGGTTGAGGGACCCCCGCCATTGTTGCATTAATCGCCGGTCGGCGTTTGTGTTAGGAGAGAGCACGTGATGTTGGAAGTTTAGTGCTAAAAGTAAAAAACATCGTGCCATTGAAATTTGGTTTAAAAACTACGAATATTATCATACGATCAACAAGTAAGTGTATTTTGATTTTAGCATGATTACTGTTAATGTTTTAAGTTTCATAAATAAATTATTTTCAATGAATTTTTAGTTATTCAACATATTAAATGGAATTCGGAGAAGGGGTCATTTGAGACAAAAGGCTTGGGGTCGAATGAGCCATGTTCAAATGACCCCTAATATTTAGTCACGCTACGCTTGAATGTTTCTACATTAATGTTCTTTATTTTAGGATGCGTACTTACAAAAGAAAAACGGAACGTTCTAATATCAGTAAAGAATTGATAAAACAAGCTGTAGATGAAGGTACAAGCATCCGCAAAGCTGCTAAAGATAACAAAATAGATAGAACTACGCATTCGAGATATGTTAATAAGTTAAAAGCTAACCCTGAATCTGATGTGTTCAAGGAGTATACAAACGCACGCCAAATTTTTTCAGTTGAACAAGAAAAAATATTAAAAGACTGTCTTATAAAAGTCTCTTCTATATTTTATGGTTTAAGTCCATCAGATGCACGTGGGCTTGCTTATGAATGTGCCGTCAAATATAATCGAAAAATACCCGATAGTTGGCATAAAAATAAATTAGCTGGAAAGGGTTGGCTCACCACTTTTTTAAGAGGAATAGTGAACTGTCTATTAGAAAACCAGAACCGACCAGCTTAGAAGGGCGACATCATTTAACAAAACAAAGACAAATGAGACAAATACTGAGCTTCAATCTTCCGGTCCTGAAACAAGAGCACCCTCAGTAAGTGTTGAGGTGGAGGTCGAAACATCAGAGGTTTTGTCGTCACCCGTTACTATGTTCGCTACTCTAGAGCCATCAAATAACAAAGACAATCAAAAACCAAATTTTGAAATGCCATCTACATCTAAAGACTGTATTCCATTTTCGCCAGAGATTGTGAGACCATTACCGAAAGCAGGGCCCAGAAAGCAACTAACACGAGGGAAAAAGCGAAGTGGTGCTGTTTTGACAGACACTCCCGAGAAAGATGCGCTTATTTTAGAACAATGTAAAAGAAAAACGAAAACTACCAAGAACATAGAAAAGTCGAAGAAAAAAGCAGTGAAGAAAGCACTTTTTGAAAGTTCTTCAGAATCTGATGAAGAGAATCACTCTGTTAAGAAAAATAATAAAAAGGTTAATAAAAAGAAGAAAAAAAATTTAAAGAAAACCCAACTTCCGTCAGACACCGAAAAGGATGATTATTTTTGTCTAGTGTGCGCTGAGTCCTATTCAGTCAGTCTCCCAGGAGAAGAGTGGGTACAATGCACTAGTTGCCGAGATTGGGCTCATGATAAGTGCACTTCTGGTGTCAGTGCATTTTATGTTTGCATGAACTGTAGCAGTAATGAAACTTTCTTTTTTCTAAAGTGTCTTTTTTCAATACGAAATTTATCTAAGTTTTTTTTTTTGTTTCTATGAGGAATCTCAAATATTTTATTATGTTTTTGTTTCTAGGAGAAATCTTAAATATTTTATTATGTTTTTATTTCTATGTTTTATGTGTTTTAATGTGACAAAGTTTATATAACCCAATGGCTCTAGTGACCCCGTTGGGTGGTTCAAAAGACCCCTCCTGTGGGGTCTTATGAGCCATATGACATTAAAAGGTAAATTTAGTATAGTAAACAACGGATTTGTTAAAGTTTTTTTATCTCAATATGTGGTCCAATAAATAAACGACTGATTTAAAATTATCTCTTTTTTTATTATTCCTTTGAATGCACCTTACACTGATTTGAACAAAATGCGGATCAAGTGACCCCGCTCTGCCCTAAATATAATTTTTGAAGCACGAGAGGCGAGCGGTTGTCTTTATTGTTTGAAATCAGAATAATTACCTCAACCACTTATTATCCGTATAAGACACTTTTCCGAGTCCAATTCAATTGTTGCCTGTCTATACAGCGTGGCCACAACTCGCTCCCCACCGGAAAAGTGCATATAGTTTAGGCAATTCTAAATCGAAAGTTTCTTTACAAAAAAGCCCTAACTTTTTGCGTTTGGGAGATAAGAACGTTTCAAAGTAGCCAGTCACCAAAGGCCTTGTTCCGGAGGATTACGGGAATAGAACACGTTGCTAAGAAAGCAAAAATAGGTAGAACGGATTATAAAAGTGTACAGTGTACACTTGAAATATTTTTAATTCTTTAGCGACGCATCTACTGTTGGCACTACACCTGGGAGGAAGTTTCTGGGATTAGTCACTTTGAAACTTTTTCATCTCCCAAACGAAAAATAAAAGACCTACTTTTTTGCATTTTTGTCATCTCCATTGCTGTTACCACCAGCACATATCTGTTGGGGAATGAGTTGTGGGCCACGCTGTATAATATAATTTCGCATTGAACACAACCGTACATAAAAATTGCCAGTACCGTTCCAAGTTCTAAATAGTGTCAAGTAGAGAGAGATGCGTACCCAGAGTCCACTGACTGCTGACCTTTATCTACTTGTTCTAAGCAAATGTTTATGAATATTTATGTGTGTGTGTGTGTGTGTTTTACGATTCCGTCGCGAATCCTCTTATCTCTATGGATTCATCGAAACATTCAGACTCCTGAATTACAATTTCTCGGAATCATTTAATGCTAATTGCCTTTGGTTTGAGTAAAGTGCGCTTGGAGATCGACTGAAATGTATAAAATAGTCGAACTGACAGAAATAAGCAATGGCTGTCTTTGATAGAAGCAAGTCCAATGACCTTGCGGGCGTGAATATGTAGATATTTACGGTTGACTGGCTCTTGCAATTATTCTGATGGCTAGTAAAACGTAAAAATGGTCCTTCGAGCTGGATATTTATTTTTTTACGAAATTCTCTAAACTGTAAAACGTGAGTTATTTACAATACAATAAATATATTTGTCCCTCAAACTTTTCATTTTAATTATCTTCTCGTATTGTTGTCGACATTATTGTTAAACAGTAAATGTTTCTCAGCCTTCACAGTTCCTCAGAATGTTCATATACTATTTTCAAACTTCAAACTTGTTGTTTTTGTACTAATTAATTAAAATTCGTGTCCACGCAAAATAATGTATTCAAATTATCCTATTTAGAAGTCGTGTAGGTGCTAAATGGATAACTTGAACTTGACGCTTAGATGAATATGAAAGGAATCCACTTAGTATCACCGAGTTTATTTGGCACGAAACAAAATTCACCTTCTCAGAGATTTTGAGTAGGTTTGTTTAATCGAATTTTATTCTCATCAATCATCTGAACTGCATTTACTTGCGAAAATAACTCATTGGGAAACTGAAAGTGTGCTAAAACATATTTATTGTAATTTTTTATAGGCAAATAATCGTAAATTTTAATTAATACAAATTATGTGTCGACGACCAATGACAGTCATTAAAGAAAGTGATTCATAATTTTTACAGCTGCAGACTGAGAAATTTTACCAACTGACCTTAATGTTGTACCCCATACATCTCTGTCATAAAAATACATCCTTTTACATGCCTTGCTTTTGGACTTGATAAGTAAATTTTCAATACAAAATGTTACCATATGTTAAGTTTTTTTTTATGACTGTCTCATTTACCCAAAATTTTATGAAATTTAAAAGTTTAAATTAAGTATTGATGTCTTTTTGGAACCAGACAAAGTACAAACCATTTGTTCTTCACTTTTGTAAATAGCGGATTTTGAATAAGGGTTTCAGTTTCCGTTTGCTTCACAATTTGTATAATAGCAACGTTTCATTTGTACACCATAACGTTTTACAACAGATAATAGTGTTTAAGATAAGCAACCCTCACAATAAGATGTTTTGACAAGGGTAATCCGATAATATTTACGATTTCGGTCAGCCCGTCTCGAATATCAGCACCGGCTCTAGCCCATTTGTCCAATTGAGAAAAGAAACACTTTTTTTTCTGCTCTTCGTTTTCATCATCACTAATTTGGATTACCTCTTCACGAGTCTCGTTATCACTCCACGGTTGCCACAAAGCCATTGCCAATAATAGGTACCACTAACACTTTCACGAATTAATTTGGAATGATGGTGGTGAAATTTTTTTCCACCCTTATATAAGTAAGGGGGACAAAGAAAAATTTTATGGATACTCATTAAATGTTCGGTATCTAACTTTCTCCCCAGGGCAGCCCCAAAGTATTAATCTTCAGGTAAATTCAATCTTTCCACTCCCTGGGTGGTCAAGAAAGCTGACCACATTATTTGTAACAAACTTTCTACTGATAATACAGTGCTGAAAATTCACTTATAATTAAAAAAAATGCTTTTACAAAATTTTGCTTCAATTGTCAGTAACACTTCTGTAGCGACTCCGGTCCTGTCTGCAATAAATCACCCTACAAGCGTGCCTGAGCGATTAGCTTGAAGGGTCCTCGGTTTGGGGTAATAATAATAAAAATTTGATGGTGTACAAATGAAACGTTTCTATATACTTACATACCATTCTCTTCACAGAAAACTTATAGAACAATTTCGATGTAATCCAAAATCAAAGACTGATTCTCTTATGAAAGAAAATGTCAAGCAGTTTATAAGTTTGCACCACTAGCAAATTCATTCTTGGTAGTTCTAATAAAAGAAAATGATAGTTCCGGTTTTTTACTTATGTTGAAAAACATGTCTTTAAACTTCAGAAGCAAACCGTCTAATAAGAAAATTTAGAGACGAAAATGTGATGAAAGCATCATTAATAACAAAAAACGACAACCCTTGAAATTGAAACACAATCTGCAATAAATGTTTGATCTAAATATTTTCTATTTTTTTAATTTTCATGAATTAGGAAGAAAGCAATCAAGCTCTTTCCGAATAAATTACACAAAATTTGTAGGCATTCTTTATAATACCTGTTTGGATCATCCTTCGCAGAAGGATTTTTTCTGTATAATTCTAATAATAGCATATCCATTATGAAATATCTGTTTCGAAACTATAAAAACAACTGTCACTTTTTACAATTGGTTTTCTCTTTTAATTAGTGGGTTTTCTTTGTACTAAATTTGTCACTAGAGTCCAATTTAACACAGAATCACACGGAAACAAATAAAATTTTAATTTGTGACCTATTTGACCCCAAAAAGAAATGTAAGTTCGCAGTTGCGATAGTTTTAAAACAGCAAGTAGGTATGTACAGTGGTGGACAAATTAATCGCGTACACTACGAAAAATCAAGTAACACATTTTTTCTAATTTATTAATGTGTAATCATGTCTTTTTTGAAGTTTAAAGGTATTTTTAGAAAAGAGGTTATACGTTGCAATTAGAAATTGTCAAATTGTCACTCTAATTTAACAGTAATGTAAGAATGAATCTTTATTTACAAAAATTAATACAATAACGATTCCAAAATTAATATTTTTTCATGGCTCCATTTGCAGCTGATACTTTGTTTGATCTGTTAGAAATGGATGCAGTAAGGTCTCGACAATAATTTTTGTTAATTCCCTTCAACCAACTTCAACGTTTTGAATACCAGCCCACAGTTCATTTTAGTTCTCAGGTCTAAAGTTCCTTAAATATCATTTAACAAGTGTTTCACCTTATTCAGGATTTGATGGTCATGGTCGTCCCGAACCAACATTTTTTTGTTCCCATCACTTCCTTACTCTTAAAATTGTGCTTTTGTTGTTGTATTGGTCCTCAACTGCTCTTATGCTATGACCCTCTTCCAGTTTCGACAGTATAAGAACCATAGATAAGAACTTTGTGGTGTTCAGTAAGTTTTGACAATTTTACTATTTGACACTGACGAAAATGTCATGCTAATACCTACTCAATCCAGCAAAAATACGGTGTACGCGATTATATTGTCCACCACTGTAAGTCAGTCGTTCTTTTACTGATATCTTTTTATCTAAAACTCTTATTTTTTTATTTTTTTGCTTATTCGTTTTCATGTTTATAGTTATTATATCTTTGTTGTTGTTAATTCAGTCTTTATATCTCATTTCAGTTCATAGTAGAATTCAACAGCGCAATTGAATTTTTCGGAGTGAAAAATAAAGCACAAATTAAGAGTTTCTGTAAAAGAAAAGGATTCTGTGTTAAACGAAATCTCAGCGCCACGTTTTGAGCTAAGAAAACCTACCAGAATCTCTCAATTTGTGATCCATTTCACTCCAAAAAATTTAAATGCGCTGTTGCAAAATTCTACTATGAACTGAAATGGGATATATGTGGGTCTTTCCGTTTTCTTTTTCTCTGTGAGAAATGTTTTAGTTTCAGGGGCACACTGTGTGTAAACTCTGTTTTATAAATTTGACAATATTTTTTGTAAATTAGTGTTTACTTTTAATTCCTTCCAGAGAACTTTTAATTTTATTTTTTCCTTATTTTTTGTACTTTTTTGCGTAGCAATCTTAATTTTAAACTTTCACTAAATGTGCTCCAAAATCGCATTCAAATCGCCTACCATCTGGCCGAAACGACTTCAAGCCTGCCTTAATAAACATGCAAATGAAAAGAGATTGTATAGATAATTCGTATCAAACATTTTCGAAGTTCAAGGCTAAAGTTTAGAGGAAGCCGTCCCGGTCAACTCAACTTTCCTTTTAAACAAGTCTTGTTTCAATGTTATTGTATTCCAAGCGTTTAATTTTTTTAAATTTATTGTTCTATTATGGTTGTAATTTTCGCATTTCCGGTCCGTTTATAGGAGCATTCAGCATTGTGGCTTTAATTAAAACAGTGAGTATAAATATAGATTTGGTTCATTCACCTAACAGTGCACTTATCGAAGATTATCTCGAATATTTTGAGTTAGTAAAAATAGGCACGAGCATCATTTTTCAAGCAGTTATCAAACAAATGTTTCAGATGTCTGAGAAAATTTCACGATTTTATTTATCAATGGATATTGAACCTAACTTTCAACACAAATCAAAATTACTTGTTCCCATTACATCTGTTTGCAATAAATTATTTTTTTGCCTTTAGTCTGTATGTCGTAACGTCGTAACCCTCGCAATATGGCACACCTTGTTGAATAATTACTAGATTATTAACTTTTCTTAAATAAGGAAATGCAACAACGTTACATAATTTTGTAACTGAAAAATTGCAATCAACTTGTTTTAAAATGAATTATTTATTCATTATTGTAGAAGGACGTATGATTTTTTATCAAGAAAATTAATTGTGGAGGAAGATGTGGAAAGTTGGAATATCATGTAATCATTTTTGATTCAATTACGAAAAATTCAGCTATCACTAATGGTCATTTTTTCAGGTTGTAATTCTTATTACTTTCGTGGAATGCATCATATTACTTCCTAGGTGAGTAATTAAATTAGAATTACTACTATTTGACCAAGGTTTTTTATCTAAGACCTAACAGTCTCAATAAAAATTTTAAAATTAAAAAATCGTTTCTTTGATTTTCGAAATTTTCAATTAGTCTTTGAGGAATTCTGTAATTGGGCGTCAAAAGAGGGCTTGAGATAAAGAATGAGTTATTTACATTTTGTGTGTGTGTGACAAAGCAAGTGCTTACACAATTTATTTTATTAATTATTTTTATTTCTTAATTCTTTGGCCCCTTCCATTAAAATTAGTGATAGGTACATATTTATCTCCTCTTTGTTATCGTGTGGGTATAAAACCAGCGGTTCACCTTGCGTCAAGCCGAAAAGGAAACGTTTCATTCACATGGAGATAATATCTTGTAATTTTTGAAAGAAAGATTGTCAACGACTGGTAATAATCATTTATTATAGGTATTACAAGTATACAACTTGGAATAATAGTCTTTGTAATTCATGTCGTTTTATTATGAACATTAAACACACACACACAAAAGTGTTAATAAACAATGAGACACGCCAGTGATACATTTTTTTTTGTAATTTTAACACAAATATTCTTAGTTCCGTTATAATTAAACTGTGTGCAGTGACTAAAATTTTTAATCTAAACAATGACGGCTATTAAAATTCCGCTAAGAAATAGTAGTGAAAACGCGAAAATTTTAAACTTAAACACACGACATGTACTCAGTGGTTTGCATATCGTACTATTATTTCTGAAAGTAAAGTCAATAAACTTAGGTGTTTCTCTTTTAAATGAAAACAGATCATTTATTTTATTACTTTTAATCTCTTACAAAAAACAATACTTACTTTCTTACGGTGAGAAAATAATTATAGAAAAAGAGGCGGGGCAATAATTGAATTAAGTGTTCATAAATTCATTAAGATGGGGAAATATTTGTTTTTAATTTAAAGCAATTAATTATCGTTATTATATTAAATTAGTACAAAACTACTAAAATGTTAATAAGGGAAAATATTTTATAGTATTTCGATTGTTTCGTGTGCTGGAATTTAACACTCTTGAAAATCTAGACAATGCTTTGTCTACATTAGCTTAAAAATGTGTTTATTATTTTTAGTTATCTACCCAAATAAATAATCCTTTAACTTTAATAGAACTTCAGAAGCGGAGCCTAAGTGGTAAAAAATAAGGTTTGGTAATTTGTAATAGTTTGATAATTAATCATGTACCTAGTTATTTAAAACACACAACTTTTTTAAAATCCTGTTGAATAAAAATTGACATTCTAAGTAAGTAACTTTAACGCTTAGATACTAAAAAGCTGAAACCCATAAAAATTAAAAAGTAATAAGATTGAAATTCTGAAGAACTGTGTGACTGAAAAACGGAGAAACTGAAAAAACCATAGAACTAGAAACGAGAAACACTAATAAATTGAGACATTACATTCAAAATAAAAAACCCATATCTACACTAAGAGACTGAAAAGCTAAAAAACTTAGAAACTGAAAAGCTGAAATACAAAAAAACTAAAAAACAGTGAGATAGAAATTTTGTAGAACTAGGTGACTGAAAGTCAGAAATTAAAAAAATTTGTAACTGCAAAGTAAAAACATTAAGTAATTGGAAAACTGAAATTATAAGATTGTGAAATTATGAAATATTGAAAAATGTAGGAAATGAATATGAATATAGGCTGAAATACTGAGAAACTTAAAAACATAAACGCGGCTTGGGTAACCATCAAATTTTTTTCATTTAACATTTGTTAAGCCGATTATTTAATCGTTCAAACTCATTTCGAAAAATTCTGTCAGATTGACTAACATAAGTTTGACTTGATGGACAGTTTCAGCCGCCGAAACTTTGGGATTTGAATTAAAAAACTCAATCGGTGCATAAAATTTTGTATGTATGGCAGACGTAACTCGCTTTTATGGCTTTATAGTCTTCTCTTAAGGCAGGTATCCACTTGTAACTATTTTCCCGTACCGTAACACCGAACCGTGCCGAACATGTTACGGCACGTTGCAAAAATGATACTGTTCGCAACGAATGTAACTATGTGCTGTTTTTGGCCGTATCATTGCCACTGTAACGTGTGAAACTCGTCCCAACTTGAAAAGCTGCGTATCGTGGCATTTTCTTTGATGTGACGGCGAAAAACCGACAAATGGTGGATCGGGGCGAACATGTTACGTGTGTCCAGTTAGTTACGTGTTACATGCAACGAGTGCCTTTAGCTTTTGGCTGCGCGTCAAGTCCCAAAGTAGTCCACAAGTTCGTATTTACAAAAAATTTGAACAGTGCATTAAAATTTAATGGATAAATATGTTTAACAATTTTTTTACATCGCAGTAATAAATAATTTTTAACCGAAAAATCATTAAAACTTTCCAATCCTAAATTTTGCAATGTTTTTTTATTAAATTTGTCGTTTCGAAGCAATTACTCATTAGGTGAATGCAAAATTCCGTCCTTCACACTTACTGCAACCGTTTGCACTCTTTATAAATTGAATAAAGATGAGTTTTTCTTCCAAACCTTCATACTAAAATATAAACCGTGCGAAAATTGACAAGGTGTTTTAAAGAAAAATTTTCAGTCATTGTAGCACACTTCACAATTCATCGTTAAAAACTTCCAGGTATTTCTAGGTTCCCACGAACCCATCCTAATAAGTAATAACCATAATTTACGTTTCGAACCCAACAACTGGATCACCATCAATTACCTTACATAATATTTTTTAAATTGGTTGGAAGAGAATTTTAATACGTACTCGTAGGTATCGTGACTTCCTCCTCTTTCGAGTGATTGATTAGAAGTAAAAATAATTTTAGAATGAAGGGATCTCAGTTGTATTTAAAGACTGGTAAAAATAATACAGAGGGTGTGTCGTCTCGAGTCGTTAAACTTAAAAGGGTATTGTTCTGTTTAGGTGATTATAGTTAATTTATTGTTATTGGCTTTGATTACGGGAGATTAAATGAGCAACATATAGTCAGATATTTTTTAGTTCTTATTAAACATGCAAATTGTGTCCCTTCAAGGCCATTTTCCTCTCCGTTACTTTGCAAATTTTTCCAATTTCGAATAGTAAACGGAAATCAAATAAGGCAAGGTCATACAAATCCTGCTTGCGGCTAAAAAGTTATCTGATCGAAGCGGTAACGGAATAAAATTCCACTAGATACCGTAGCGAAATACTTTATGACAATGCTCATCAAGTGTGGTTTCTCTATAATGCCATATATGGACACATTAGTGTTTTTGTGGTGATTCCTACTATCTCATTCATAGTCCAGATCACAGACATAGACGAGGAGATTATTATTGCTTGTGTTACTGTACATTTTAGTACCGGCAGTCTGGTCACGGTGTGACACTTTGAGGTGTGTATTGTTTACTAATTTGATACGATTTGCCACCGCTAGGTACCAAGAACAAGTTGTATAACATTTTTATGTGGAAGGAAGTTTCTACATTACATAGTTTTAGAAAAGCAACGGTGCGGAAGATGGTATTTTATGTATTATATCAAACGAAACAAGGTAACAGTCAATACCACCTAAACAGCTTTTTTTTGTAAAAAAAAAACAGTAAAGAAATTGATTTCGGCTTTTAATTCGAAATTTCAATTCAAAATGAAACGCGCTTTTGGTTAATTAAGTTTATTTTCTTTTATGAAGTGTATGGTTTAGCAAAAATTTTAAGGTAGATAGAATATGGCAAAACGAATTGATCATGTAAAGTTCGTGTTTATCGAAAATACATAGATTTCCCAAAAAATTGCTTTGAACTTAAGGACCCAAATTTTGAGAACCGCTGCATAGTGGTCCAAATTGCTCGAAACACGCACGAAATTCATTTTTTGAAGTTTGTGATAGAAACATGTAATTTTAATATAATGAAGTACACAGTGCTTACCATCTAAAGGCAAAAAAGAGAAATTACAAAAAACTCCATACCGTTAAAAGGCTGGTTGAATTTGGTAAATTTGGTGTGTGTGAATTTAACCGTAAATACACGGTTTTGCATGTGACATACAGTCCATATAAAAGGACTCTAAAAATTTTAATTTCATTATAGCATTATAGAGTTCTTTGGCTGTATGGACAGTTTGACTGCAGAGTGTAAATGTTCCTAAAGACTTAACAGCTGTATTCTTGTTTAAATTGTCACTTAATCCCAAATGCAAAAAATGGTACACGACGGCACACGCCAATTTCTATGTTTTGCAATTATTTAGACGAATTGCGAACAAATAAACCCAAATTCAGCTGTGGATACGTGCGGATGTAAATAATACGTAGATTAACTTGGAGTAAGGATACCTACAGTTTTGTAGGTATAGAGTTTTTTCGGAAAAACCGTTAAAAGCTTTTGGAAGGCGGTTCCTTAGACCAAAATACAAGAACAATTTCCTATGAACGTTTGGCCGAAAATGCTTCCTAAGGGAGCTGTAGCCCCCTGACAATTGCAAGCTAAAGATGAGTTTTGATTGAGTTTGCGTAAATACCTATTAATTGGATTAAAATATTTTTATCCGCAAACGTCACAAAACTGACAAGTGGGGCATTTCACGTGAAGCGGACAACTCAAAAAAATGCGACAACCTGAAATTCGGTTAAAATTGTTCTCCTAAAAGGTATGAATGTAAATACGTGATGATTTTTTTGTGAGCGACTTATTTAAAAAGTTATTGACTCCTAAAAATTGACCAAATATTAAGCAGAACGTTCTTGTAAACTGTATTTCTAATTAAACAGTAAATAGTAAAAAATTTAAAATGGTGCTTTATACAGAAAATTCACTGTTCTTTTTAAATCTAAAATCAAATTCGAAATTTGAAATTTTTTTCGTGTAGAAAACCGGAAGTGAAGTTTCAAATCCGAATTTTAGTAACTTGGACCATTTTTTTTAAAATTATTTTTATTTCAAAAAATAGCTTAAGGTAAATAGAATTTACACTATAAGTCGCAAAATGGGATCTCTACTCGTTTAGGAGATACAGTACTTAATGTACGTGATAGGCCGGTTTACACAAGAAATTAGGCGCTTTTGTGTACATTAAGTACTATATCTCCTAAACGAATAGAGATCCCATTTTGCGACTTATAGTGTAAAATTTATATATTATAAGCTATTTTTTGAAATAAAAATAAATGAAAAAAAAACGGTCCAAGTTACTAAAATTCGGAATTGAAACTTCACTTCCGGTTTTCTACACAAAAAAAATTTCAAATTATAAATCGGATTTCAGAATCAAAAAGAACAAAGAATTTTCTATACAAAGCACTATTTTAATTATTTTGGTATGCATTAGTTTTTTGAATAAAAGCTTCCAAAAACTCTGTGACTCATATTTCGTCAATTTTTTAGAAGTCAATATCTTCACAAATAAGCCTCACACAAAAAATCATGTATTTACAATTATGCTTTCTAGGAGAACAATTATCCCGAATATGACCGAATTTCAGGTTGCCAAATTTTTTTCGTTGTCCGCTTCACGTGAAATGCCCCAATTTTGTGACAGAATGTCTCAGGTAAAAGATCTACTAACTGTTTCAAAACTACGTAAACGCCGACGTCGCGTTTTACGAAAATTATTTTTTAAATAAGGTTGATAAAAATGTAAAATAGTTATTAATGATTAGATCTCTCATTGAAACTGTAAATTACATTAGCTATTAGTTTTTTAAGGTGCATAAACAATTTATAACAACAAATTTTGAGAGAAAATACGACGTTGGCGTTTACATAGCTTTGAAACAGCTAATAGTTCTCGGACCACCTTTACCGGACTGGGGTAAAACGTTTTTATGAGATAAAGCGATTTTTACTTTTATCTGTCATCATGACTTACCATTGTATTCACTTTCTTCTGTCTTTTGCTGCTTCGCTCAAGAGGTGATGATTCCCTCATTGTGAAACGGGAGTCACTGCACTAGTTAAATTAAAAAATACTCAACACATTCGAAAATCTCAACACAAAAATCCAAGATTGACGTTTGCTTATAAGCATTGTTATGGTTATGATTCACGTGCAAAGCTTCCTGATTATTTTACTCATTTACCTTTAAATTAGTGTTGCTCAAAATTGCTCTTTACTCTTCACCAATACGTTTGCGGATAAAATAGTATATTTTATTTGGAGTAAATGTGAGCTTATGTGGCTCAGCTGAATTATTTGCCTCATTGCATTCGGCAAAATAAACATTCAGCTTCCCCACATAAACTATCACATTTACCCCTTATAAAATAATCTACTATTTTTTTTTTGCTTTTATATCCTTTTTTCAAAATTTCTACCATAATTGAATTCAGACTTGCATATTAGCTGTGTATACAAAAATTGGTAAAGATATTTCCAATAATAAACGAGCTATGATTTTAGCGCGTGTTTTTCGCAATTTAAACCACTGTGCGCTGGACTGGGATGATAAAAATTAGCCTGTACTTTTAAATTATTGACCAAACGGCAGAGTAAATTAACTTTTTGTTCCACTCCGTAATTCATCAATTTCAATTTGTGCTTTGTTATTAAATTAAAAAAAAAAAGAAATATGCCAGGACCGGGATTGAAACCTCCCTCACATGTTATCAACATTGCATATCATAGTTGCATAGACTAGCTGATTTCATAGGTTTTCATTAGTTTATGAAGTTAAGCAGCACTGACCCCGGTCATTCCTTGGATGGGTGACCGGATAATGTAATGCCAAAAACATCGCAACTAACTCGTCTTTCGGAGGAGACGTTAAGCCGTCGGTCCCGGTCACTAAGTTAGTGGTCGTTAGGTCAGGTCAGAGGCTGTAGATGTGACCTGAAAACTCTGGCACTTGGGTGATGGCATTACCACCATACGCATATTTTTTTATCAACACTATATACAAATTCTCAAAACTATTTTGACCATTTCGTTTAAGGAAACCATTAACTGCTAATAAGCCCCCATAAGCCACATAACACTCTAAACAAATGGGTAAATAAACATTTTTGAAGAAAGTATGCACTTTTTGTAAAAATGATAGGAGGATTTTTAATTCCTCTGATCATGACACATTCACATAAAAAATATTGCTAAGCCATTTCCTAACACTTTGTATAAAAAAATTAAATAAATAAAAAAAAATTAAGTTTTTTGACTTTTATGGATTTTGAATGCACTTTTAGCATTATTGTCGTATATCTGAGGACAGATAACTAACTTGTGTCTAAGAACAGAATATTATAAGTACGAGTAAGTACAGGGTTTCAAGTTTTAGTTCCAGTCAAAAAATAAAGACTTCTAGTTACCCAAAATAAAAAAATATATGGCAAACGATAGAGTTTCTAACACGCTTCAATTTGATGCTTTAACTTTATCCCAAATTCTCATGGTATAAGCGTGAAATGCAAAAAACTATATTAATTTTTTTTTGTTTTAAAATTATTGCAATCATTTTCTCATAATAAAATTTCTCCTTTTTTTTAAGTGAGAATTCCGAAACTGAAATAGTAAAAAACTCAATGCGTTTTGCGCAATTGAAATTTTAATGTGGACAAAATCAGATAAATGTTTTATCTTAGTCACCTTTGAGAAAACAGAGCTCGTGTCTTTGCTTCATTCACAAAAATTTACTGTACTATCACTGTCATTACTTGTCCCACAGATAATTTTGTTTTGTCATTTAAAAAATGCCCTTTCAATGCTCCTTTGACGAAAAACTCGAAATGGTGTTAATAGTGCAATTATTGGTGCATCTCTCAATGTGATACGGACGGTCCTTGTGTCGTTTTAGAATTTTGTGCGCACTAGTTCGGCCAATCCTTACCTGTGGCATTGTGAATTTTATTTGGACTTAAATTTGGATTATTCGTCACAAGATTTGCAACTAGCGCTTGATTTAGATAATGGGTCACAGGAAGAATTTCGTTTACCTTTTTCTTGGGCCAAAATTTCCGTTTACACTTAAATTGGCATCAAGTTTTCGAAATAATTTTCAACTTGGATGTTCCTGGTTGGGAACTATTTCCACATACCGTTGTGCAGCTTGTGGGTTGTATTGCTGTCACATTCACCATAGATTAACACCATTTTGAGCTTTTCTTCAAAGGAGTATTGGAAAGAGCATTTTTTAAGTGACAAATCATTATTTTTTGTCTGACAAGTAATGACAGTACAAATTTTTGTGAATCAAACCAAGACACGAGCTCTGTTTTCTCAAGGGTGACTAAGATAAAACATTTATCTGATCTTTACCAAATTAAAATTCCAGTTGTGTAAAACGACTTGGGTTTTTCACTATTTCAGTTTCGGAATTCTCACTTGAAAAATAGAAAGATTTTTATTATGAGAAAACGATTGCAATAATTTGAAAAGAAAAAACTCTTTATGTAATTTTTTGCATTTTTATTTTCATACCTTGAAAATTTGGGATAATGTTAAAACATCAAATTAAAGCGTGTTAAAAACTCTATCGTTTGAAATAAAAAAATATTCCTTTGGGCAACTAGAAGTATTTATTTTTTTGACTGGCACTAAAACTTGAAACACCCTGTATGTACAATGTTATCGCCAAGTAAACAGTTGTTAATTATATATTAATTAAAGTAAATACCTAAATATATACGGAAATTAGGTGTGTAGGTATGTAAAAGTTCAATTTGTTCGCATAACAAGAACTGTCTCAAACGGCGATTTTGAATCTTATATATTTTAATATCTTCCTTTCTATGAGAGATATGAGCTTGCTTTTCTCCTTAAAGCCCACACAAACTATAGAATTTATTTGCTCTATGGATTTAATGATCTGTTTCCCCACCTTTGAAAGGATAGTAACGGGCATATTACATTAGTGGTTGTGAATAAAATTTTTTTTAGGACATATCACTTGTATGCCACTCATATCACCTAAGAGAAAACTTTGTGTTTGAGGATCAGTGTCTGATCCTCGAAATTTTCGTATTACTTGCATTCATACAAAAACAGAACAAACGTATTCTTTTTTTAACTTAAATAAAATCTTAATTCCACTTGATAACCTCGCAGTACTAAAAAAACGATTAATTCTATGTGCTTTCAGATTAGAATTTAATGCTAAAATCAAATGTCAAGTTAAATTAAAATGTTAAATTGCAGGTTATCAATTGAGGCATTTAACAGACATTATTCATTTTAGTCATTATAAAGACACCCACACTAAATGATTGAGAAATCTACTTATCTAATACTTTGAGCAAACATTAAACATCTCAAGCTCAGTTATGACTTGTGACTTATATTATAACCAATCAGAAAAAATGTTCAGTTGTTCTCATGATTCCAAAGGCAAAATATTTTGAAAAACAAACCTATTTCAATCACACACTATAATTCCATCAAAATTTAATTTCTTTTTCTTATATTTTGTTTTTTTGTCTTAGCATAACTATTGCTTTACACAAACCGTCCATCAAAATCAAAACTCAGGAAGAACGCTAACGATGATTACTTACATTTTCGAAAAAAAAAAATAAAGTGAAAATGGAGGTATTTATTATTAAAACGTGGTTTCGTGCAGTTTTACTAAAGATATCGTGCAAGAATTTCACTTCTTCACGGATCGTTTTCACATGTTAATCTACAACACATTTTATTTTGCATCTTCGGAATCTTAATTGCTTTGTAGAAAGTGAATATTTCCAATAGTAATGAACGTAATTGATTTAGTTACGCAACTTTATGAGGTTCTTTACTTTTTAGTTGGTACTTCGTGATGTTGATGAGTTTCTTCAACAAAAGCGCTTGCAATTTCACGTTGTGCTGCCATTAATCATTTTATTTAATTTGCAGGTGTTGCAACATAAGTGCACAATTTATTAACAATGGGTTCTCCATTTCGTGCTACCATAATAATCATAATCTTATGTAGTAACATGCATATGGATTTCTTGGCGAAAAAAAATTCGTTTCGAAAGATTTTCAAAAAGCTTTTCGATAGGTTTATACTTAGTGTTTTTTATACTTCTCTACATTTTTCCCTTTTTAATTTAGTTTCACTGAAAAGAGACTAACCGACGGATAACGGTCTTCCACCAAGAACTTTTTTTTCAATTTAGTGAAACTTGCATTCGCGGATAATATTAATCCTCTGATAAAAAAGGGAACACCTACATAATTATACACATGACATTCACTTATTCAGTTCATTAATAAACGCACTTTTTTATTAAAATTCTCATGAACAATGAATAAATTATGCACCAAGAGCAGAGAAAGTGATATTGTATGAAAATAAGTAGCCAAGTGAATGTCACTACTTGGAATTTCCAATTGAGTCAAGTGAGATGTTTAAAGTTATAAATTTATGAATGGTCAAAGAGACAAGACTGTGTCACGCAGTCTTTAACCTCGAGCGACGGTCGAAATGTCTAATTAGTAATTAAAGGAGCAGACTTCAGTGCCAACGTTCAAAGAAATACATTTATTTGGTCTGTTTGTGGATTAATTTTGTTACAGACTGCGAAAATTTGACCTAAAGCCCATAATAGTATATTATTATACGAGTTGTACAAGACAATCCATTGTCGAACGAGAGGGTTTGGAACACGACGAGCGAAGCGAGGAGTGTTTCAAAGGAACGAGTTCGACAAGATGTCTTGTACAACGAGTGTAATATGCTATTTTTTCTATTTCGCCTTTATTTATTGAAATTTTTTGTTTAAAATCATTTAAATAATGACCTAGTAACTTTTGAGATTTTGGGTTGGTAATGACGTATGGGATGAAATGACAGTTTATTGAAAATAAATTACAAATTTCAAATCTTATTGCATTGTTACTGCATATTTGATAGTTTTCTCGTTACTTCGTTTAATTAAATATGGATTCTGATGGATGTTGTGCACTCCTTCCGAGCTGAGAGACATCGCAAACACTGCTGTGAGTAAATTGTTCCCGACGAAGTGCAGTTGACCCGGCTTCGCTGTGAGTTTGACGATGATCACGCGATCGCATTCAGTAACCAAAGGGATATCCTTTTGGGCCAAACACAAGATAACCAAGTTAACTATCTAATACTTACGTTCAATCCGACCAAATTCTGTAGCATTTCTGTTGTACGACATTGAATATAAAAATTGGGAGGTTTGCGGTTTGACAGAACTGACAGAAATTCATTACCAATCATGAACAAAAAAGTTACTATTTCAGTGAGACAAAATTTCATTTTGTCTAACTGTTTCCCATGACAACAGTTGCACAAAATTGCATTTTGTGTATGCGAAATAGAAAAAATACTTTCCCTTGTTTCTTCTCAATTAGGCTAGCTGGAATTCGAGTTCTCTATTGAAAAATTAAGCAAGGGTGTGTCCCACAGCTTTAAATTAAAGTGGTTTGAGTTATAGTCGGGCAGTCACAATTAATAGTTCACAAAAACAAAAAAGGCGATTTTTTTGGTACCATACAAACGTGGATAAATTTGTGTATTTTTTAATTAATTTAAAATTATGTAGAAGAGGTAATAATTTCTATCTAGAAAAGAATAAAGGTATATTTCCATTAAAAAGTGTGTCACAATTTAAAATTTAAACAATTAAATGGTTTTATGGCCACGAAACTTTCATATATTTGGTATAGAGGCTGTCCCATCTGAAAATTATCGACTAATAAAAATACAAGAATTATTTTCGTCAATTCCCGTCACTTGCAAATTCTTTGAAATAATTCTTTGGTGACATTCTGACCAACAGAACTTTGGTTATTTTTTAAAAAAATAAATAGATAAGATTCTTGTTAAAGCTATTTTCAATATAAATCATATAATTTTTAATTTTAAGTGGAAAACATTTGTGTAATAAAAATACGAAACGACTTTTGCAATTTCAGAATCTGTAAAGTAATTTTAATTTGCTTTTAATCTCTCACGGAATGTCTAGTTGCCATAAGACATTACGAGTTCATTATGCAAAAACACCTCAACACATCCTGAGCACTAATTTCCCCACTTGGAAGCTTCGTAACTATAAATTTCCAGATAAAGTTATTTCACTTTACCATCCACATCCTGAACACATAAATGCAAATCTCGCATTCACGCATTCCCTCCTTATGTAATGGTCTACTTTTTGTCTTGTTCTTAGACAACCTTGACGGAAATGTTACTTCCGCATTTTAAACTAAAACACCTACTACTTTTAATAATGTCACGATTTGAACCGATTTGTGGAAATATTTCATTTGAACGTAATCGAATGTTAAAAAGGAAAGGAGGATACGGTACTATAATTCCAATCAAATAATGTTGTACAAGTTTTTTTTTATTGTAAATATTATATAATCTGCCAATCAGTCGAATACTACTGACCCATATTTCGCCAGTTTGCAATTTTTGTAATTGTTAGGAAAAAATTAATTTAATAACTTTCATTTTCCACGTTTCTAAACATAACCTTTATGCAGATATTATCATTGCAGTAATAGTAATAAGTTTATTACCCAAGTTGTACCTAGTCGGACAATGCACTTTAATAAACTGACTCATTTTTATGAAGATTTATTATTTCAGTTAAATTAATATACACAGTGTATTTAATAGTTATGCAGTTATTCTTAAAATATCTCAGAAAAAATTGCTTGGCAAACTCGGCAAACTACGATAAATGCTAAAAAATTACATGAAAGATGAGTCTCAATTTTAGATGTTGACGGAAATTTCATGGCATAAAATAAAACTTAACCCGAGACTTAACCTAAATATCCATTTTTTCCAAACTAAATTTTAACTGATAATTTCCATTCCGATTCAATAGAAATAGCAGCACCGCATTTTCTCTCCAAGTTAGTTGTTTCAAAGTACCTACTCATGCACTTCAAAAAATTAATAGGTCAGTTTCAATGAGAAATCCAATCATCAATAACTATTTTAGATTTTTATCAAACATTATTAAAAAAATAATTTGGTAAAATCTGACTGCTAGTTTTGAAACAGAGTTTGAAACTTTGACTGATGAAAAATGAAGACAGTTTAGGAATCTACAGGTCCCTCAAAAACCAATACCAACTTAATGTTATAGACGAGAAATGCTAGACGCAAATGAAGAAATAGTTAAAAAGGGCTACGTATTTTACATTTACAAATTTTGATTTTATGATGAAATCTTATTTTTTTTTATTAAAAAAACTGTTGGTAAATTACGTTATAGTACGCCTATTTAGTGAAAAATATGAAAACATTAAAAAATAATGTGAACTGAAGAAGTTGACAAAATAAGTTTGTTGATCCAGATTTTTTAGATCTATTTAAAAAAAAATTTAAAATAGAGTTTAGGAATTGTTTCAAGATTTTTCTTCTCAACAACATGCCATTAAGTTGGCGCGCCAGTTTTTGAGCGCCCAGTATCTTCAAATTATTCAAAAGTGTTTGGTTTTTGACAAAGAAATTTTCAGAAATTCGTCAAAATTTTACCGAGATCTTGAGAACTGACGTTCGTAGACAAAAAATTAAAACAGATTCAGAATCCCCGAAAAATTTTGCATATGGAAAGCTGGAGCATCAATTGTCTGAAATGTCTAAACTTAATAAAAAATTAATAAAAATAATTAATTACTTCAGCTAATCTTTATCTTGAACCAAACTTTCATCGATCTCAAAAACTCTTAGATCAGATACGAAATGCTCAGACAATTTTCCCTAGTTAAAAACCAAACACTTTTGGACTTTTTTTTGCAAAGTAGAGAATCGCCACATCTCAGATCTAACTTTTTCTAAACAAGATTTTAACCAGTTCCTTAAACGTTGAGTTTAAAATCTTCAAAAATAACGCTCGTAATTTTGCATATGAAAAAATTAAAATCATCTGTTACTCCAACTAATCTTTGACCAAATTTTGACCGATATCGCAAAAATAATTAACAGTAGACGGGAAAGAAAGACAGATTCGGAATGTTAAAAAAGAGTTTAAAAATATTGGACTAAGTACTACTATGAGTAACTGTTTGTTTTGTAATTGGTAATTACTAATTACTAGTTAAACGGAATATCAAAAAAATTAACGTTAATACTACCAGGAAATTCAATCGTGGTAATTTTAATAAAAAAGTTGACACTTCTTGTATTTAATTTTTTAAACAAAACGGAAGTTTAGCGTATTACGATTAAGGTTACGAATGTGAGTTTCAAATCCTACAAATACTTGTCAGAAGTTGCTCACAAATCTCCGACTTTACCATGATATTCTTGTTCTTTCTACAAAAATGAACAACATCGCAACCAAATTGAAAAACAAACTCAAACAAGAGTAAATTTAATTTTTTTGGACTTCTAATAATACCCACAATACTTTTTATTACAACGAATATATAATAAATATCAGAAATAAATTCAACATTTTTATTTTGTTGCAGATCGGGTTGGAAACTTCACCAAATGGCCGAATGTGAGTAAAACAATCCTTCATTCATCCAAATCCGACTCTTGCTTATAATCCGTAGTCGTTGTCTCCCTATCCGTGTCTTGAGCCGTCTCGTCATCCCTTAACAATGCCTCTATAACATCATTTTCCATATCTTCAGCATCAATCCTATCCTCCATTGTAATCACCGTTTTATTAATTCTCTTCAACTTTGGTAACATCACCAAAAGAGGAATCACCACCGGATCCCTGATCTTACCCCCTTCACCAAACACTCCACCACCACCACCTTCACCACCCACTTGCGGTACCTCACTCCCTGGGAGCGGATTTCCAGTGACGATCAAAGTTTCCAAATTAGGTAAACACTGCAACTTTCGAAATTCTTTAAACTTTTCGATTTTATTGTTACGCAAATTGATATATTTGAGATTAGTTTGAGCCTCGGAGAAACCGTCCAAATTTTGGACACTGTTCTCTCGCAAATGAAGTGTTTCTAGATGCGACAGTTTGGCAAATTCTGGTGAATTAATCGTCGTGATTTTATTCGCAGCCATGTAAAGTTTCCGAAGGTTAGGTGGGTAAAACCCTGATATTTCAAACAGAAGATTGCTTCTCATTTCCAGTTGTTTTAACTGCTCCAAATTCGCAGTTTGGAATTCCGTGCTGTAGATATCGTTGTAGTTCATTTCGAGGCAGTCAAGGAGGGGTTGGTCGATGTTTCCCACTTGTTTGATTTGGTTTTGGTTGAGGGCCAAGACTTGGAGGTAGGGCATGGGTTTGAGGGCGGCAGAATCTACTCGGTTCCTCTCGGCTTTGAGGAGTATGAGGAAGGGCATCTCGGTGAGGACTTGAAGAGCGTCAGTGGTGAGATAGTTGCCACTGAGATCGAGGAATAGCACGTGTTTGAATCGGAGGATGATGGAGACGTCGGTTAGTTTGCGATTGGTCGCTGTTATCATTAAATAGGCGTAGCGACTTCCGGTTTCATCTTTACCGAGGGTGTTGAGACATTTGGAGGCTTCTTCGAATGTTAGTATTTTCTCTCTGATTACCTCGGGGATTGAGGGGGCGGTTGGGGGACCGAATTGACGGGCGCCTTCGCCGGGAACAGGAGGTCCACCTTCACCAAAATCTTCACCCATTGTTGTTTTCTTTCGATTCCAAAAATTGAAAAAATTATGATGACAAAATGTATCAAATCAAACTTCAATGTCAATTTTATTCGTGGTATTTAAAAAACCGGGGCTGGTAGTCATTAAGAGCCCATACCCTAAAAACTAACGATAAATTCGAGACTCGGCCTATTTCTGGTATGACGTGGAGTAAAAACTTGGTAAACGTATTGAAAAATAAAATGGTACAGCGTAATTTGGAAAGTGACAGCTAACATAACAATATCACAATCTAGGATCACATTTGTGACCGTAATGAGGTCGCTTCACATACTGCTTTGAGTAAAACGTGGAAATATTACAAGAATTAAAGAATGATGAAAGGGGGCAATAAAGTTCAAAGTCAATCCTACAAGTTTAATCGTAGATTTACATAAGAGTGGCAAAGCTCTTTCGAGACAACCGTCTCATCATCAGGGCTTGAGAATTGGTGTACCTAAAAATGAAAATTACAAGTTATAAAAATGGGAAAACGTACTAAAAAGAAATAAAAAAGAGAAGTATCTGCGATTAAACTTGTGGAATTGATTTTGAATTTTATTTTCCCCTTTCGCCATTCATATCAAAAAGCTCCACTTGGTGTAAAGGATGATTCCATCGAATTGAAGAATTTACAAGAAAATTAAGTATTAAATTACGCTCTTGTCGCTAGAACTACGTTGCTGCAATATTTTTTCATGCAATTCATTAATTTGTTATTTTTTTAATGATAAAATATTTAGGTATCGTATTGGTATGTTTCTTTCTTTTTTTCTTTCAGAGAATTGAAATTTTCGACTTTAGGTACTATTTGTCGCATCTCTACGAATATAATAATTAGACGTTTGCCTTTATGCATCTAATAGTATAAACTCAAGAAATTTGCTTTCAGAATTACTTACTGCGGAGGTAAAAATTAAACCACAGGCCATCATACATAAGCCCTTTATCAACTTTTCAAAACTCTCCTTACAATAATTAAATTAATAACAATAATAAAGAACAATAAATAAAATCGAATTATAATAATTGTAATTGATGAGATTATGACCAGTTGTAATTATTATTATTTTATTAAATAAATGCCTGAAGTGGCAACTTCCCTAAAAAATTTCAGCCACTGAAAATTATGGTTTCTGAAGAAATCATCCGAGCATTTGCAGCACCGCGAATGCACAAATTTGAAACTCAGTCAACAAAAACACAAAAACGGGAATAAATCTGCGGAAACAAGAAACTTGGAGTTAGTACATTTTTATTCAAGGGTACAGAAATGCATTTCAGAATAGTCAGTTGTATTTCAGAAAGTATCAAATGGATTTCAGAAAATCATTTGTAAGTCGATTCATTTTTTCTGAAATTTATTTTACCAAAGATTTTTCTACAGTTCAGAATTATATTTGATACATTCTGAAATACAATGACTATTCTGAAATACATTTGATACTTTCTGAAATTAATCCGATTGGTTTTTTGGAGCAAAGCTTTGTGACCTGCACTCACACAAGATTAGTTGTCGCGGATTCTTCAAATTGGAAAAAAATAAAAATTTTAAATATTTGAAAATGGTATTAAGAACAGAATAAATGTGATATTGATATAAAAATATTTAATGTAGATGTAATTCAAATGTAAGACAGATTTAGAAGATAATGGCCGGTTTTCAAAAGCATTATTAAAGTAATTGCAATTAAATGTGATATTAATTGATCGTGACCAAATTCAACCAATCCATGCTTAGGTTCACCAACTAATCGCGAATTAACTTTATATACAGGGTGCTAAAAGTATCTTTCACTATATCACAAAAACTAATATTCAACGTTTGCTTTTAAATATTTATTCATGTTTTTCTTTGTGTACTTATGTGAATTTTTTCAGAACTTTTCTACCCTTCCTTATAATTAATTAATACGATAATATTATTTAATCGAAATTTTATGATTTCTAATGTTATTCTAAAACAACGATGCTTAGATGATGTTTTCAAGCAAAAAATTCTTATAATAATTGTTGCTAGCACCAAAATTACGTTTATTTGAATTTTTAATTTTTAATTAATTAATTATTTTTTGGGCCTAGCGACTTTTTTATGGATTTTTATCACACAACAACATTTAAGCATCGCTTGTTCTGAGACGACAATCACAATTTTTTGCAGCAACTTAAGAGTAATTAATTAATTAATTTTAATTATAAGAAAATGAAGAAAAATTCTGAAAAAATTCGCTTATTGAAGAATACAAAGTGTTTAAGATACAATAGATTTAAGTGTGTTACATGAGTTTGTTATATGTGATTTTCAGAGAAATCAAATCCTCACTGTATAGTAAAGTTTAATGATGTTTAAAAATTTAAGACAATACATGTAAGAACTATATATTTCACATTGATTATGATTTTAACACCTTAGAACACAGCCCAAAATGTTGTAGTACCTACTTGTCGTATAACAAAAACAAACTAAGGAATTGATTTCATTGAACAGAAAGTGAATAATCAAAGTTAATTATATCTATCGTTCAATGAATACTTTCATCTGCAAAAACACAAAACAACGATAAAATCTAGATAATTGTCAGAAAGTACTTGAGGCTACGAGTATACTGGGTGCTGCATTTTGGATGTCCGAATAGGGGATCTAAGAGGTTTAGAGAAAAACGAGTGACACATTTTTACAGAGAATTTAATAATGTTATCAGCGATTTTTTTTAACCATTCGTTTAGCTGTAATAACATAAAGTTGTATTTTTTTTAAATAGGAATCATAGTTGGCTATGACATTTTCGAAAATTTTTGAACTAAAAACAATATAAATACAGTTTGATATTTTTATATACTTTTGATAAAAAATTATATTTAAAATATTTGAAAGTAGTTGGCCATGGAAAAATTATTTCACATAAAAGGTGTGCATAATCTAGAAATTTCGTGAACGGTTATTAAAGTAAAAAATGTGAAATTATAAAAATAAGCTATGTTAAATTTATTTTCAGTTGAACAAATATACGATCGTCGCAGATTTTAATTACATAAAAAATGTGCAGAAAATTGAAAACGATGTGTCACTACCATTTGGTAACACTTTTTTATGATTTAGTGAAGTGCAATGGAGGTGACGTTGATAATATTATATATTTTTTACCGCAGATGGGATTTGATATTGTGTTTGGATTGACATTTTTTTGTAAAATAAAATTTTATTGACAAGCAATCACACAATTAATAAGATTTTTCTTTTTCCGACATTGCATGTTTAATTAGAAAATAGAATAACAATAAGTAAGCTTGCCATTTTGAATCTAAAAAAAAATAATTTTTATTAATTGCAAAAATTTGATCTAATAATAATTTATTATGCTGTTTTTAAATTAATTAGTGTTTAAAAAATTATTAAATAATAAATACTTGTTGGGTAATATGTTTTTCATAGTTTTAATTGAAAATCCAAAAATTTTTCATGGCCTACTATAAAGAAAAAGCGAAATGTTATGTTTTTTTTAAATATTTAAAAATAATGTATTACACAAATAGAAATATCAAATCAGAAAAAAATAAGCTTTTCAAAAATATCACAGCCGCCTATGATTCCTATTTAAAAAAATACAACTTTATGTTATTACAGCTAAACTCATGATTAAAAAAAATCGCTGAAAACATTATTAGGTTCTCTGTAAAAAAGTGCCTGTATAATGATTTTGTTTCAAATGTGTATCTTTTATAATAAGGAAGATATGAATTTTTTAAGATTTCGCTGAAATGTCAACTTTTGTTTATAAGTCGAAAACAAAAGATGACAGCAGGATGCGGTTTTGACCAAAATTATTTTCTCAAAAAACGGACCTGAGAATGTGTCACTCGTTTTTCTCTAAACCTCTTAGTTTCGGAGATCCCCTATTCGGATATCCAAAATACAGCACCCTGTACATTAGAAGTGATATAAACAATGAGTAGTTGTAATCAAGGTTCTATGTGGTAGCCCTGACAGAACTGAGACGAGCGACAACTAATCCTTTTGTCAACTTGTATCGAACACCCCTATCAAACATTCTTATCAAGCAAATTCTTTGATTCGAACGTATAATCCTTTTAAGTTAATCTATTTTGAGTGTGCATGCGTTTATTTTCTGGATTTATAATTACGGAATGTTAATAAAGAGATAATAAAAAATCAGAACAGAGTCGTGTAGGTATGCTTCACAAGATACATTTTGCAGCTGTCGAAGATGGAGAATGGAAATTTGCCATTAGGACCGTTTTAAGATAAGACCACTTTTCATTTAAATTATTTGTAACATGTAAATTTTTTAACCACTTAGTGCAACAAAAGAACGAAACAAAGTCGAATAATCCTGTTTTATTCCTACTGCAACTGAAATGTGGATACAAACATCTAAAAAAATAAAAAAATAGTAAATTAAAGTAAAAACTGTTTTTCGTTTTTTTATATTTTCATATTTATTTTATTTAATATCTAACTAAATCTTCCTGTAAATAAATTTAATAATAGTATATTATATTATAAGTGATAGAAATGCATCATTATATGCAAGTGAGAATGTTGACCCACGAGTACGCTTGCGCTCGAGTGGGACACTTCTCACGAGCTTTATAATGGCATTTCGATCACGTGTGGTATACGACATTTTATCTTATCTTATCTTATTTTATCTCATACCATTGTACATTATACCACTGTTTTCGATGAGATAAATCAAATTTCTCTCACAAGAGAGATAAAGCTGTCAGATTTACTCACTTGTGAGTATAATAACAGCTTTATCTCCATTGTGAGAGAAATTTAATTTTGTCACCGAAAACAGTGGTATAATGTACCTAAAAAACTGCACCTGTAAGATAAAAATAAATATCCAAAATTTTTGGATAATTTTTAATTTATAAATGATTTTTTGGTGTTACTAAGGTCTTTGGCTGAATGCATTTCGCTGCCGAAATATAAGTTTTGGAATATTTTGAGACCAACAATAATAAATTAGATGCAGATGGTTTACCATAAAAAAATTAAAGGAAATAAAAGAAAAATATTCAGAATATTTTGTAAATTAAATCTTCACCACCTCACCTTTGAAAACTGTGGTATTATCAACAAGTGGTTCAAAAATATAATTATTGGTTTTATCATTTTGCTTCTATCAAATTATCCATTTCAGTTCAACAATTTTCAACTGTAAATGTCAATTTCAATCTAAAATTTGCAATCATCGCTGCTACGAATTTTATTGCAGTTTAAAACCTGTAATCAGAACCGCTTAGTAAAAAATATGCCAACTTATAATTTAGTTTTTATTTCTGCAGCTTTCTTTTTAAAGACAGCAATTAATGTTATTTGTAACATTAATTAAAGATGGAATATTTATGTTTTTTCTTTAACCCAAATTTTAACCAGCTTACATAATTTAAACTTGTTTTCTTTTTTTCCGCAATGTTATCCGCTTCATGGTCCATAGGTGTATCAAGTTCTATTCGATTTCGGTATAATTCTCCCAATGTCATTGTCACTGTGGAATGTTTTCAAACTCCCACCTATAAAAGTGAAATTAAATCCAAATTCTCCACCAAATCCTCTGCCACATTCACTCCAATTTGTCCCAATGTTTTAATTGTGCCAGATGACTAGCTTGACCACTCATCAAGTGGCCATTTAGGTCATCAAACCGGTACAAGAATTTACAACGAGTAAAAGTCCAATTGAACTCATTTTTTCAGGAACTGTGAACATCACCATGTCTTCAGCAATCTGTCAAAATTTCGTCCAAAATGCGTGGAAGAAAGAACTGTGTTCGAATTGCTTCAAATCGAAGGACGAACACGCAGGACGGCCAAAACCCAAACCGATCACGCTCATTTCCAGCGAAAAAGTCGAGGGAATCATCAGAAACGCGGCGAAATTTCGGCCGAAACGAACCGTTTGTTTTACGAAGGAATTGACGGAAATTATCGGTTTTGGGGGCGAAGATTGGGAGTCGGAGGGTGAGGATTGCAAAGACGATGATTTGTCGTCCAGTGAAGAGGATTTTATTGCCGAATCAGAGGAAGAAGAAGAAAGGGAATTGAAAAGGATAACGAAAGAAAACACTGATTTTAACACAAATAATTTGAAGGATGAGGTTGTGGTGAAGAAAACAACCCAACTTTTGTTGGGGAAACCCCTAGTTGATGCGTCCGGACGTAAACAAACCTTGCTGGTTTCGGTTACACCATTCGGTGAAGACACCCAACCGAAAAAAATTATCAAAAGTTTGAAATTGAAAGAGAGTGTGCCTGAGACGAAACAAACTAACGTTGTTTTAACTTCTTATACGAAGAATGAAAATAAGGAAGAAAAATCCTTGTTAGATGAAATAACCGAAACTTTGGAAAACGGAAAGAACCCGATCCAAATTATGAGTCGCAAAAAAACCCAAAAAGAAATCATGCTGACTGTCTCAAAGAACGAACCAAAACCCGAGCGTAAAAGTACCCTTTCCCGCACTCCTGCCTTGAAACGCGACCATGAAAAACCCCTTATTTACCAAACTTCCACTGCGAAAATCGAGCTCAAGCCTAAAATTGACTTGAAACCAACTCCTCCACCCCCCACCGCTATTGTATCACCCCCTCCCCCAAAATCCAGTCGGGAGCAAGCGGGCGAACCCGACGGCAGAGCCGACCCTGACACGATAACCGAACCTCCAGCCCTGCCCTTGACTCCGCCCCCTACCCTCGAACCGCCCACTTTCCTCTACGACAAACCCAAAATTCCAGCTAAACCGGTTTTGACCAAACAAAACTCAAACGGTTCGGATGCCGGCTCACGCGTTATTAATAAACGAAAAGCGCCGAAACCACCCGAAGTGCCTGAACCAGCCCCACGGAAGTTTCTTTCGATTTCGACCGATAGTTTAGCGAGTGAGGATAAAAGAAAAAAGGGGAGGTTTTCCCTCAAGAAGTTTCTACGAAGGGGGTCGAGTAAAGTCGATTTGAAGGGCGGGGAGGAATTGGATGGCCCCCCTTTGCCCAAACCGAGACTAGTAATCGTGCATCCTTCGGAATTGAATGGGGCTAGAGTCGAAGTTGTACCAAAGGGTGATTACCAGAACATAAGGTACTCTGATGGTAACGACTATGAAAGTTTCGTACCGAAAAAACCACCACCGCCCCCTCGTGACGATTTAGGGTCGTACAAGCCGCTTCCGCACCCTCCAAAATCAGTCGATGTACTTAGTAAGCAGAAACAATATTCTGGAGGTGTCCCGACGAAGAAAACTGAAACAGTGTATGCGAATATAGGGGAAGTCCGGTCAGCGATTGTTCCGAATAAACCGCAAAGAACGGCGAGTATGCGTGAGAGGGAAGCTCAAGAGAAGAAGAATTATGAGTCTGTGGATGGAGGAGAGAATCTTTATGATTATATTAGTGGGAGGTCAAGTTCGCCCGATTCTGATTCTAGTCCGAATAAAAATAGTCCGACGAGTAAGACTGCGAGGTTGAGTAAGAGGTCAGAGAGTAGTATTGATGTGTCTGGAGAGTATTTCAAGTATGGGAATATTCCAAGATCGGTTTCGTTGACGTATTGTGGGAGTGAGACCGAATCGGAGATTTATTCGCCGTATAGCTTTTATGGCAGCGAGTCAGAGGTGAGTGTTATACATGTCATTGACAAGTGTGAGATACAAAGTACTCGATTTTCTATTCCCAAAAATTTAGTGCGGCGGAATCAGGTGTTTAAAGAAAAAGACAGGGACGTAGAGCATATGTAATTCTTAATAAGTTTCGAAAAACTGACTACTAAAATGAAACAAAAATGAGAAAAAACCAAAATTAAAAATTAATATTCGTCATAACTGTGAATACAAACTTAAACTTAAAATAATAACATAAGGCCTAACTGCACCGGTATGACTTAAAATATAAGCTCTGCTTAAGTGTGTCAATTGAACTGCACCGTAAATAAATGCAGCTTAAAATTGTCTAATGCTTGCTTTAAACTAAACCGTACCCTGGGTACCGCTTAAATAGCGCTTAACATAAAAAAAAGCTATTTAAATGCATAATTTGAAAATGAATCGATGAGAAATTGCGTTATTCTTGATTTGTATAATGAAAAAATTTGTTCGATTGTAAAAAGATTTCTCGTTCTTGCTGTCGCTTAAAAATTTGGTAGTAATTGCTGCAACAGCAATTTTATGTAATATTGCCAAAAATAGAGATGAAGGCGGAAGAGAACCTAGATTGGATGATGGCATAGGTGATTAACATGAGATAAAGGCAGAAAGTGGGCAAATTTCTGCAGTGCCACGTAACCATGAAGTTATTGATCTTCGAAATAATAATTATCGTGCTAAATTACGAATTGAATTTTTTTTATTAAATAACATTATTGAACACAAAAGCAAGGTTTATCAATTAACTAAATAAACGTACATAGCAGCACTGAACTGATTTTTCAGCTCAACTCAACTTAACTCTCAATTATCACTCAATTGTCTATCTAATTTCAAAGACTTTTGCATCAATTCGAATTCTTCCAACATTAGCTCGAATTCTTTTTTCTCCTTCTCGAATTCTAAATGTGGAATAGCTTTTTTATATGGTAACTTTAAGTTAAAAATATAAATTCAAAACAATTACAATTAGACATCACTAAAGTTATTGTTCAGATATTCCTCAATACTGTAGAAAGTTTTCCTAATTAGATAGGTCTTTATAATTTATTCAGTAAAACTTTTGGGGAAAGACATTTAAAATCTTTTGGGAGAACATTAAAGAACTTTATCCATAGCCAGTCTTTTATTAGGTCATAATATCACTACTGGGAGACGTCTTATGATACCAATAAAACCTATAGGTCATATGAAAAAATCGTCTCGTGATTGGCCGAATAAAAATTAATTCGACAAAAGTCACTTCAAAACGTCAAATAAAATTCTTCTAAAATATTGATTTAGCCTTTATTCTCTGACTATAGATAAAACGTTGTATTGCATTTGGGTCTTACACGTATTTTATCCCTTTAATTAAACGCTCGAACTTCGTAATAGTATATTATTATACGAGTTGTACAAGACAATCCATTGTTGAACGAGTTCGACAAGATGTCTTGTACAACGAGTGTAATATGCTATTTTTTCTATTTCGCCTTTATTTATTGAAATTTTTTGTTTAAAATCATTTAAATAATGACCTAGCAACTTTTGAGATTTTGGGTTGGTAATGATGTATGGGATGAAATGACAGTTTATTGAAAATAAATTACAAATTTCAAATCTTATTGCATTGTTACTGCATATTTGATAGTTTTCTCGTTACTTCGTTTAATTAAATTTGGATTCTGATGGATGTTGTGCACTCCTTCCGAGCTGAGAGACATCGCAAACACTGCTGTGAGTTTGACGATGACGATAGTCACGCGATCGCATTCAGTAACCAAAGGGATATTCTTTTGGGCCAAACACCAGATAACCAAGTTAACTATCTAATACTTACGTTCAATCCGACCAAATTCTGTAGCATTTCTGTTGTACGACATTGAATATGAAACTTGGGAGGTTTGCGGGTTGACAGAACTGACAGAAATTCATTACCAATCATGAACAAAAAAGTTACTATTTCAATGAGACAAAATTTCATTTTGTCTAACTGTTTCCCATGACAACAGTTGCACAAAATTGCATTTGTGTATGCGAAATAGAAAAAATGAAATTTTGTCTCATTGAAATAGTAACTTTTTTGTTCATGATTGGTAATGAATTTCTGTCAGTTTTGTCAAACCGCAAACCTCCCAATTTTCATATTCGATGTCGTACAACAGAAATGCTACAGAATTTGGTCGGATTGAACGTAAGTATTAGATAGTTAACTTGGTTATCTTGTGTTTGGCCCAAAAGAATATCCCTTTGGTTACTGAATGCGATCGCGTGACTATCGTCATCGTCAAACTCACAGCAGTGTTTCCGATGTCTCTCAGCTCGAAAGGAGTGCACAACATCCATCAGAATCCATATTTAATTAAACGAAGTAACGAGAAAACTACCGGGTGACTTTTAATGATTGAGGCAAAATAATCTATTGGCAACATTGAATTATTGGCTTCCCTGTCAGCTTGTTATATTACCCCTGACTGCCATGTCAGCGATCGTAGGTCGGAAGTGAATGACAATTGAGTATAAAATTTTGACATTTAAATTTGATAGCCAAGGTTGCCAAATTAAGATTTCAAATGTGTTACCAACTTGACTACAAGAATCACAATCATTAGTAGTCACCCGGTATCAAATATGCAGTAACAATGCAATAAGATTTGAAATTTGTAATTTATTTTCAATAAACTGTCATTTCATCCCATACGTCATTACCAACCCAAAATCTCAAAAGTTACTAGGTCATTATTTAAATGATTTTAAACAAAAAATTTCAATAAATAAAGGCGAAATAGAAAAAATAGCATATTACACTCGTTGTACAAGACATCTTGTCGAACTCGTTCGACAATGGATTGTCTTGTACAACTCGTATAATAATATACTATTATCCCCGCAAAGGTTTAAACGCGAGAACGAAGTTCGAGCGTTTAATTAAAGGGATAAAATACGTGTAAGACCCAAATGCAATACAACGTTTTATCTGTAGTCAGAGAATAAAGGCTAAATCAATATTTTAGAAGAATTTTATTTGACGTTTTGAAGTGACTTTTGTCGAATTAATTTTTATTCGGCCAATCACGAGACGATTTTTTCATATGACCTATAGGTTTTATTGGTATCATAAGACGTCTCCTAGTAGTGATATTATGACCTAATAAAAGACTGGCGAACTCGTCTGTTATTCGCCTTGCTCGCTTCACTCGCTCGGCTCATAATCTCAGACTCGTTCGAGAAAGAATCACTTTACTGACTTGGTACATAAATAACTCTTATTCCACAAGACGATCAAATTTGATTTTATCTTTGAGAGCGGCTAACGCCTCGAAGCTGATACGCTCGAGAAGATAATGGTGAATTTTATCGTCGTGTACAATACAAAATTTTATTCCATTCTCTATGATTTCGACTGACTTTCTGAGTTATTTTGAATGACAATGCAAACGTCAAAAAATTCAACAATGAAAAAAAACGTCAAATACAGAAAAACAACAATGGTTGTGAACTTTATTTTCTAGAGATCTAGACGATAAAATTCGGTTTTACCATGCAGCAAACAGTGGATAAAATACGATTTTATCCTTGACGATGGAATAACACTTTACTGACGTGGTGCATACAAAATTTTATCGCCAACTGTAGACGTCTCTAGTAACTTCTTCTGAATTTCAGACGGTGTGCATTGACTATTTTCTTCCATTACACTGGCCAACATGACTTTTTTTTCTAATGTCTAGTACGTGTCTCTTATATACTTTATTATGCAGATTCTAAAAATGAACTCAAAAATTGGCCATCACGTCAGACTTCTGAATTTAAAAAAAAAAAATTCAATAAAACTTTATTAAATTGTACTGTATGTTTGCGTATTTTCTTTCATTACTATGAATAAAAATGAAAAGTCATGTTAACTGACATATTCAAACATGTTTAGGAAGCTGATTAAATCAAAAGAGCATCGCTAGGTCGTTTGCTAAACCTGTGGTTTGGCGTGCTCAAACGAATCATTCAAAAGATTATTAATTGATACTTTTCTTGCACTAAAATCTTTCAGAATATTCTGACAATCAATATTAAAGACAAGTAAAAAGAAAAACTTTTTAAATAAGCGCTACAATATATACAAATTTAATTAGCATGAAGGTGCATGGAGTAATAAAATTGATTTACTTAATTTACTTTTTACTAAACCTGACGTGTTAGAAAAAAAATGTTTTTATGGTTATTATCCACAATATAGGATAAAAGTAATTTGGACATAACTTATTTAAAAAAATAAAAAAAATTGAAATTTGTTGTCCACTGATTATTTTCTGTGAACTTAGGTGATCGCGATTACGGTGGAGCCGTGAAAGCGACAAACGATTTTCGATTTTAGCTATGACATTTAAATTCATAACTATGTTGATAGATATTTGCGGCAGCTATAATACTAAATGCGGCAGGTAAAGTATTTTATCTGCCGCAAATGCGGTAGGTAAAATACTTTATCTGTACAGTATAATAAAATGTTTGTTTACTTCCGAAAATCGCTAGGGTAATGCATGTATACAATACAACGTTTTATCCACAGCCAGACAATATAGACTAAATCCCAGACTAAATCAATATTTTCAAATTATTATTCAAAATTTTTATTTGACGTTTTGAAGTGACGTTTGTCAAATTAATTTTTAAAATGGGAATACTGTATTAGTTCCGGCTTCGTTTACAGTAAATCTGGCATCCACATCGATTAAAGGAAAAACCGACCATATTTTCTCTTTTAATTTAAAGGTAAATGTAGAAAATGCAGTTTAATTTTGTTACGGGTCTTATAGTGTTTTCATAAAACCTATAGGTTTTATTGATATCATTAGACGTCTCCTAGTAGTGATATTATGACCTAATAAAAGACTGGCTGTGGATATATAACTATTATTCAGCGACAGTTTTAAAGATTTTTGTCATTTTTTTTTCAGAAAGTAAATAGTTATTTACCTAACGTGTTTGGAAAGTACAATTACCCACATGAGCACTTTGTTTGCGGCACGAGCGCAGCTATTAGCTGTTTCAAAACTATAAAAACGCCAACGTCACATTTTCTCTCAAAATTAGTTGTTATAAATTATTCCTGCACTTCAAAAAATTAATAGCTAATGTAATTTTTAGTTTCAATGAGAGATCTAATCATTAATAACTATTTTACATTTTTCTCAACTTCATTTAAAAAAATTATTCGGTAAAATGCGACGTTGGCGTTTTTATAGTTTTGAAACAGCTAATAGATGGAAACGATTATTTTTTTACGATATGTGACAGTTCATCTCAATTTTTTTATTGTTTGACCTGTTACCAACCCAGTAGCAAAAAAAAACTAAATTATAAAAAATATTAATTTTTATTTTTTTTGAGAGAGATTCGTTACAAAAAATATTGTACCTAACTTGTTTGGAAAGCAATTTCCCACATTCGCACTTCATGCGGCCCTCGCTGTGCTCGTGCCACAAACAAAGTGCTCATTCCAAACACGTTAGGTAAATAACTATTAAGATTGACTTTACACAAAGACGAAGAGCGACCCTGGTCGATTTTCAAATAAAGGCTTCTTTATTGATATTCTTTATTGTTCAGGTATGATACATAAAAAAAAAATTTAGCAGAACTGGCGTTTTGGACAATGATAACATTATACCCCAACGTTATTCGCATGTTTTGTTGTTTTTTTCTTTATATTACATATTTTATGTTTACGTTATATGTCAGCAACTTTCACGTTGAGCAATAAATAATTTCTATAACTTTTGTCCAATTTTGTTCACGTTTGCTAGAAAAATTGTTGTACACAAATGTGCAAACCAAAAGCAGTTGCAAAGCTCTCAAAAATCTTGATATAAAAAATTAAGATTGGCTTAAAAAACGTGTACTTTTAATACTGCGGATTCAAATGTGATTTGGGAAAATTTGCGACCATCGTCTGTCTACTCAATTTTGTACTCCAATCTAATTTTCACATTTCTGGTGCTATATTTGTGGATCGACTTCTAAGGAAATGAACGATGAGTATTACTCATTCGGAATCTCGCCGTTACATGCAAAATTCTGTTTAATAAATAATTTAATTTTAAAAAGTAATTAACTAAATCGTTCGAATGTAAACAACTGCAACAGAAAAGAAAACACGAAATGTGCAGATACTTTGTGTAGAAAAAATTGGTTTAAAATCAAGAGAAACTACTCCATTAGTTCTAAGCGCATACCCTTGATATACATAATACTCAACTTTCTAAGGAAGCTCAAGATAACACAAATAAAGATTTCCGAAAATATAGTGTATGTATAACAACAAATATGTTTCATAATTTGTTTTTGCGATCTGTTCTACTTTTTTTAGAAATTGTTCTGAGGACACATCAAGAAAGGATATTTTGAACATTTTATTTAATTCATCGGAAGTAGAACTAATGGAAACAGACTTTGAACAAAAGATGGAAGATTTTGGTGAAGCTAATTCAGAAAGAGGAGCATCCTTTTATACCTATTAGTACATGTTTTTGTGTAGTTTTTTTGGAACAAAATTTAGTTCGAAAATCACATTTGCCTTTTACGAACGTTTTAAATCTGGTAATTCTGACCAAAAGATCGTTAAATTGGCTTGAAAATGCGTTTTGCTTTTTTCGAGGATTTAGCACATTTAACGCTTTTTTGAGCTAGACTCGATTTTTGTGCGATTTTTCGCTATACCTGGCCAAAAGATCACTAAATTATTACGAAAAAGAAGCAAAATTATTTGTATAATTTTCGTCAAAGTAAACCGCAACATTAGCAAAATGAGTTGAAAAGAACATTTTTTGCGTTTCTCAAGCGTTTACAGACAAGTTTTGGAGAGATTGTGTATTTATCTTTTCCGAGTGCTTTTGAAGTAATAAATTCAGTTTTTTCGTACGATTTCACAAAAACAGTGCACAATAGTATATTATTATACGAGTTTTATAAGACGTTCTATTGTGGCACGAATGGTTTTGGAGCAAGACGAATGAGTGCTACAATAAAGTCTTATAAAACGAGTGTAATATACTATTTTTTTCTATCTTCTATTTTTGTTATTTGTTTTTGTTTAATTTAATTTATCAAAACAAACTATTTGCTCTTAATTTTGTTAATTATTCGAGCTTTATCAATAAACGGCTTGACGCTGTTGACAGATCACACACTGATGATGACTGATGATACCCAGCCCAGCACTGCCAATACAACTCCTAAAAATTTACTAAAAGGAGTTGCACAAAAGTTCTCTTTGTGAATCTACTTTCAGTTTTACAATGAACAATTTGTGAGAACAAAGTAGAAAATAGTATATTATTATACAAGTTTTATAAGACGTCCTATTGTGGCACGAATGGTTTTGGAATAGAATGAGTGCCACAATGGAATCTTATAAAACGAGTGTAATATACTATTTTTTCTACTTTCTATTTTTGTTGTTTGTCTTTGTTTAGTTTAACTTATCAAAATCTGTTCAAACTATTTCCTCTTAATTTTGTTAATTATTCGGGCTTTATCAATAACCGACTTGACGCTGTAGACAGATCACGCACTAAATTACTGTTATAACTGATGACACCCAGCCCAGCACTGCCAATACTACTCCTAAAAATTTACTAAAAGTTCTCATTGTGAAACTACTTTCGGTTTTACAATGAACATTTTGTGAAACCAAAGTAGAAAAAATCATTAAATTGAGTGGAAAATTGCATTATTTTTTCCCTTTAACACATTTTACCGCCAGAAACAAAATAAACGTAATAATGTCTCTTACACTTTTTTGTATCTTCGACCATATTCACAGCGTTTTGAAAAGTATATGGTCAAGATGGTCTGAAAGTTGAGTTGGTTGAATATCTGCTTGTAATTTTTTGTTTGTTTTTTTAAATACAGCCATTTGTTTAAAGCTACACGGACGCTATCTGGCAATACTAATGGAACTACCGAGACCGGTAACATTTTATTTGCATTGTGTCACAGCCGAGTATTTAGATATCCGTAGTGGCAATAAATTTAATTAATAATTATACCATAGGTACTGAAAAACAGTGATAGCTCTTGCTTTTTCGTACCTTTATAATACGTGAAAAGCCATCCCTTGTTTCGTTGTCATATTAGTAACAATTCTGGCAAACTTTGCACGATTTTCTAGGAAAATTTTTTGTCTCGGCTTTTAGGTGACCGAAGACGATCACGACTGGATTCAAAACGGTCGCACTCACAAACTGCGTTCGCGTAAAGGCCGAAGCATCGTCCACAAAAACCTTGAAGACAATTATGGGGCCGTCATTGTTGCCAACCATGAAGCTCTAGCACAGGTCTTGGAAAACGTCAGTAGTATCACCTAACAAAACTATTCAGATTTAGGCTAAAATCCCTATTTCCAGATCCAACAAACCACTCACATTCAACCGGCACTCAGAGGTCTGAAAACATTGTCCAATCTGCGATGGACTGATTTTTCCATAAAATCCACGTCTCAGCCTCTGGTTGTCGGCTGTCGAACCTTCCACCATGCAATTTGGAACACCCAACACGTGACTCTTGTGGTCAACACTGGAGCGGTACCATCAAGTACCCTCACTTTGGGTACTAGCAGTTTGATGACGATTACCGAATTTAGTGATTTGGTGCCGGCGAAATTTATTGGAAATGAGAATGAGGAGGAGAAGTTGGTTCAAGGTGGGTGTGGAATTTTAGATTTTGAGGCAAAATTTTGATCATTTTTTGCAGCAACTGTAGCAGTTTTGCCTTGGTTGCAAGTCAGCACGATTCAGTCGTACGGTGAAAGTCTGAAAAAGGGAGCGCAAACGCTTGAAGAGGCCTGGAAAGATGCAACTTTTGTTATGTTGCAGCTTGTGAATGCGTTGAAGATTTTGCAAGCTCAGGGGATTGAGGAGTTGTCGCTGTCGCTGAATAGTTTTGTGCTTTGTAAAGAGATGGATAAGGATAGTCATCAAAGATTGTGCGTCTTACAAGGGTAAAGTTTTTTTTTATTTTTTGCCAGCCAACGATATCATTTCAAAAGTTAAAAAAAATAATAAAAAACAAAAGAAAACAAAAATCACAAAATTTTGTAGAAGATTATGCTTACTAAGATGAGGTTGAAAATAGTATGACTTTACTTCTCTGAGCATTTGTGGACTAATAAATTCAGTCCTCCCATACGATTTCATCACTAAATCAATTTCACAATTTTAGCAAGTTTTGTAGCCAGAAACTTAATTATTTCGTGGAATTTCGTCAAAAATAGTCACCAAATTTAGCTTTTTAGCTGTTTCGACCATTTGAAACACGTTTTTGAGCCACGAATTTTCTTCGTGATTTCGGTAACTGGATCAAAAGAGCACAAAATTATATGGAAATTAAGATTAATTTTGCCTCGTGACAAGGTATGGAACCAGAAATACAAGAAATATCGTCAAAAACAAGCTAAAATGGTTGAAAACTGTGGAACTTCTTCACCGTTTAAAATTAAGGCCATTGCGATTTTTTACTAAAATAGTCCAAACAAATTCCTCAGTTAGGTGAAAAATTAATTATTTTTTATCTTTTCAAGCATTTAAGACGTTTTGCTACTAAAAACGCAATTATTTGGCGAATTTCTTAAAAAATCACGTGCAAAATAACAAATTATGTCGAAATTCATGCTATTTTTACTTTTCCGTACCCTAAATCTCATAAACGTCATAACTAAATCGAACATTACAAGATTTTGCCTCTTTCGGACGTTTTAGTAACTTTTGCAATCAGAAACACAATTATTTTGCAAAATTTCGTCAAAAATTGTGAATTTCAATATTTGACGACTTATAGCTAAACCTTGCCAAAATGTCCTCAGATTATTTTCAAAATTACATTTTTGCAGTTTGCAGATCTTTCAACCAGAAGCGAAATTATTTCAACAAATTTCATAAAAAATAAATCAAAAAAATCACCATGGTGGATCGAAAAGAATGTTACTTTTGCCATTTTCAAGCGCATTTAAGCACACTTTTGAAATAAAATTTTGTCAATTTTACCCTTATTACACCCGGTATTTCAGTTGATGGTTAAACCAAAAATATTTTGGTTACCAATTTATTTCATGGTTGGGCGTATTTCAGTGCTTGGTTATGATTTAAAATCCGTCTATATTTTATTGAATTTTATAATTTTAACTTTCCAAACCATTTTATGAGGGATACATTGACGGTGGTCGTAAAGCTAATGGCCCGTATTCACACCTCGTCTTTAAAGTTATGATTAAACCATTATTAGTTAAATACGTTATTAACTTTAAATACGGTTTTAATCATGACCCTATTCTCAGACCATGATTAGGTCGTAATTAACTAGTCACAGCGTCAATCATTTAAATAACAAAACTACATTTGGCAACACCGCAAATTATTGACGTTTGACAGAATTTGACATTTGACGTCGAGCGTGCGTACAACAAATCGAAGAAATATTTTAAATTTTGAAATCTCTAGCCATATTATTGCCTTTATTTATCAATTACGGTAGTATTTAAGAGAATTGTGAGTGTTGGATGTTATTAGTGTGTTTAGTTCAGGTACAAAATGGCTTCAATAAAACAAAAAAGGGTCCGAGGTCCTAATTTTTCTAATGATGAAAAATAACTAGGCTGGTTGAGTTCGTCAATCAACATTCTAGTATTATAGAAAGCAAAACGACGGAACCCAACATTTTTAAAAAAAGGCGAAAGTTGTGGCAAGACATCAGAAAAGTTTCGGAGAGCGGGATTCAATAGAACGCCTACTAAACTTCGCGATAATTATTTTCGCATTAAACAAGCAGCGAAAGTCAACATTACCAAATTTCGCAAAGAAAAAAAGAAGACTGGAGGTGGTAAAGGCCCAAAAGAGCAACCGTCTGAAATAGACTGGGCCATACACAATGTTTGCCCTAATGACTTTGCTGAAGACGAATCTAACTTTGATTCGGATTATCATAATAGGGTTTGTACCAATAACTTATGTTATAGTTTGAATTTTGAGCATAATAACCCAGAACCAGAAAATAATAATAAAGAAACGCCCTCGGAAACGCCCGTAACAGAAAATAAAAGTAATAAGTACTTTTGATGCATTTATTATGTATATTTTTTTATATTACTTACTCTAGCACCACACCTGCAAAGAAAGGGAAAAAAAGACAAAAAGAAATGTCTTTGTTCGAAGAAGAAATGCTAAAGTATAACAAAAAACACATCGAAGCAAGAATTGAAAATGAAAAACTAGTAACAGAAAAAGAATTGGAAATTTTGAATTTAAAAAAGGAGCTTTTGCAGATCAAAATTCAAATGGCAAAAAGTAATCTATGTTAATAAAGTTATTTTTTAGTTCTTGACCATGAATTAGTAGAATACCTGCATCTTCTGGTACTTGCTTGCTGATAAAAACCGCGCCTTGTAATGCATATACTTATAGTACCTCTACCATTTAAAAAAAAAACTTTTCAAAAGGGTTCTCACGAGGGCGAAACACCCTTTGCGCTCGTCTATTTTGGCGAATTTCGCGAATATTTGCGATGTCTTGCAAATTGCGAACAAATTCCGCCATTTTAAACTCGTAACTAAAAATTTAAAGACGCTCCCTGCCGTCTTTAAATCTTGTCGTTAAAAATATGATTAAGTGGGCGTGATTAGCGCTAAATATGGTCGTAAGAATAGGGTCATGATTAAAGTTGTCTTTAAAAAATTTAATCAAGCGTGATTAGGCTTAATTACGACATATGAATTCGGCCCAATGTCACCAAAGCGACCAGATGGTAAGCGACCCTGGAATCCTGTCCCATAGCACGCGCCGGTAATTTACAATACACTTACAATTGAGGGGCTGGGGTTTCTTTATAGCTTAAATCCTAAAAAGTTAATTACCTCTATTGCACCATAAAATTCAACATAATATAGACGGACTATAACCAAGTTTAAAATCTTTACCGAAGGAAATGTGTCCGGTTACCAACTTTTTTTCAGGGTTACGCCCGGTATTTCAGTTGATGGTTAAACTAAAAATATTCTGGTTACCAATTTATTTCTTGGTTTGGCGTATTTCAGTGCTTAGTTATGATTTATCCAAGGTTAAAATCTTTACCGAAGGAAATGTGTCTGGCTACCAACTTTTTTCAGGGTTAGTCATACTCATGCGCAGTGTCTTTGTTTTTCTAACCTAATTTTTTTCCGAGATTTTTGCGACTCGTTCTTGCCCATGTTTTAATGGCACGGTAATAATTTTATACGAAACATGAATGCTGTCGAATGTCTATTGCATTTTAAGGAACAATAAAGCGGCGCGGTGTTGCCAAAAAGCTGAGAATTTAACCCAATTTCCACTAAAGCACTGAAATGCGCATCCAAAACGCCCCCCACTGACTTACGCATCTAAAGTGCACGCCTGATGGTGTCCGCCAAATGGTCCCAGATTCAACGAAGTATACAACCAGCAGTACAGTTGAATGTTTTTGTTGCATTACTCGTCAGAAATTAAGGTATTCCCTTCCAACAGCGTAAGGTGCTTAATCTATGCAACCAACAAAACACTTTAAATGTTTAGGGACTTTTGTTCTTATTGGTATTATTGGCTGTCATTGGGGACCAAGTGGCGGACTCAATGGGGCGTACACAAACGTGTAATCCAATAAACATTGGACGTTTCGTATGTGCGTCAGCGTTCTATCTCTTTCTATTTCTGTGGTGCCAAAGTTAAAATCTTGGGTAAGATTTGCCATCGGTTAGTTACCAAAGATTTTACCCAATCTGTGAATGTCTTTTAAGGAGCAATAAAAAAAATTCATCCCGAAATCTAAAACAGATTCCTACTTTTCAACATCTAAAATCCTAACGCGCAGTGTTGCCAAAAAGCTGGAAATTTAACCAAATTTCAACCAAAGCAGTGAAATACGCATTCAGAGTTAAAATCTTGGGTAAGTTTTACCATAGTTTAGTTACCAAAGATTTTACTCAAGCACTGAAATACCGGGCGTTAGAGTTTGAACACGTTTTCAGACAGAGACGCAAATACTTCACAAAAATTGCTCATAAAATAAAAAAAGTTACTTTTTGACCTTTTATGGTTAATTGAGTTCGTTTTTCAACCAAAAAGGCAATTGCTTTGCAAAGTTTTCTAATTAATAAAGCTAAAAATTTTTTGATCGTTCAGTTAACCTTAAAAATAGTTATGTTCCATGAAAGTATACGTCATTTCCTCTCTTGGGAAGAAAGAACATACTTTGCTCCCTTGGGAGGAAATAACGTTCTGTCATGGAATATGTAGAAGATGGAAAGTTATTTATTGCATAAGAGTCTTTTATCCGGTTTAAACCCGAAAACGAAGTACGAGCGTTTAATTAAGCGGATAAGAAAGACCCTTTGCAAAACAACATTTTATCCACAACCAGACAACATAGACTAAATCAATATTTTGGAAAATTTGAATCACGAGACGGTTGTTATTTATTCATTCATAAGATCCGTTTGTTCTACTGATAAATGGAGGAATAAATACTCTGGAGGTAAGGATAGTTCAAAAAGCTGATATTTCGCGCCATGCAACAATGTTGTAAAAGGTGCTTGCATGTGGCGGCCTATTCCATAGGCGTAGCATTAACTTTTTCTCGGGGGGCAACATAAATGAAATTACATTTGATTTTATTTATCTGATTGGTTGAAGATTAGTTGAAGCTGGTGTTAGTGTGTTATACTAAACACTCACACAAAAAAACCTACTAAACCAAAACCAAAAAAAACAGTAAAAATGCCAACAGAACGTTAGGCGCTGTGGTTGCTATTAGAGACGCCACTGTGAGAGATCGGCAATGTTCGTTGCGCGTGAAACTGCGCCTCAGTCTATATATATATATATATTAGCAATCCAGGCCTAGTTGGCCCATCCCATGGCTTTATGTATCCAATAGTTGTTTCGAGAATTTTCTTCGGTATTCTTTTGAAATCCATTCTTTGAACATGTCCCAGCCATCGAATTCTCTGCGCTTTTATTACTGCCACTATGTTTGGTTCGCCATACAGCTGCCTCAGTTCCTCGTTGGTTCTTCTATACCATAGCTCATCTATTTTCTTTCCTCCAAAGATAGCTCTCAGAACCTTTCTTTCCCATCTTCCTAACCAGTTCTGATCTGCCTTGGTCAATGTCCAACTTTCACATCCGTACGTCACCATAGGCCTTATTCCCGCTTTATAGACTCTCAGTTTTAATGCTCGTGATACTTTTTTGTTCTTTATTATGGAGGTCAAAGAATGAAGTGCTTTATTTCCTGTTAGTGTTCTCGCTTGTATTTCTTCTTTTATTTCTGGTTTTCTTGTGATCACAGTTCCTAAGTATACAAAACATTTTACTTCTTCAAAATTATATCTTTTTCCTATTTCTGTTGTTATACTTAATTTTCCTCCTGGTGTGTACTGTTGTTCTGACCATTTCATGTATTTTGTTTTATTTTCGTTTATAATTAATCCCCTTTTTCTTGCTTCCCTTTCTAGACTCAACACTACTTTTTTCAATTCCTCTGCACTTCTTGTTAGAATTACTACGTCATCCGCGAATGCAAGACGTTGGTGTCTTTTATGGTATAAAAGTCCGTTTCTATGTATTCCTGCGTCTCTTATCACTTTTTCTAGGACAAAATTAAATAGTATTGACGATACGGGGTCTCCTTGACGTAAGCCTTCCTTTACTTTAAACTTTTCAGAAAGCTTTTCTTTTATTCTGACTCTGTTTTCCGTACATTCTAGCGTTGCTTTTACCATCCCTAACAGCTTTCCGTTTACTCCTAATTCTTCCATGTCCTCATATAGTTTTTGTCCAATCACCCTATCATAAGCTTGTTTAAAGTCTATGAATAATAGATGCGTCTCTTTATTAAATTCGTAGTTTTCGGCTTGCAGCTCTCGTAGGGTGAATATATGGTCAGTTACGGACCTTCCTCTTATAAACCGCTTTGGTACTCCCTCACTATTGTTTCCATTTTTTGTGTTAACCTGTTTTTAATGTGTATTGCAAGAACTTTGTAAGCAACGTAGAGTAATGCTATTCCTCGGTAATTTGCGCATTCTGCCTTGCCTTTTTTGTGTACTGGTATCAGAATAGCTTCTTTCCATTCTTCCGGTATTCTTTCTTCTTTCCATACTGTCTCTACTAACTTCTGAAACTTTCCAATTAGCTCTTCTCCTCCATTCTTGAAGTATTCAGCTGTTATTTCATCAATTCCGGGACTTTTGTTATTTTTCATGTCATTTATGATCTTTTTAATTTCGGTCTTGTCTGGGGGTTGTTCCAAATCATTATTTTCTTGCCCTTCTTGCTGATTTTCCTTTCTTTTTTGCGTCAGTGTTTTTTCAGTTTCAGTCGGTTGTCCATTCAACAGGTTATCGAAATGATGGACCCGTCTTTGCAGAACCTCCTCTTCATTTGCTATTAGTTCGCATTCTTCGCTTCTGAGGTACACTGCTTCCATATGGTTTCCCCTCCTTTCTTTCTTCACACTTTGAAATAGATTTCGCACTTCCCTCCTTTGAAAGTTTTCTTCTATTTCCGCTATTTGTTTTTCTTTATATTGTTTCTTCTTTTTTCTTATTAATGTTTTCAACTTTTTCTTTTGTTTCTTGTATTCCTCTTTAGTTTCATATGATTCTTTTGTTAACATTATCATTCTTCTGTTTTTGGTCTTCTTTATTTCCTCGCGGCATTCTTCATCAAACCATTCTTTATCCCTTGTCTTTACTACTTCTCTTTCCATTTCCTTTCCGGTAATTTCCAAAGCTTTTCTTATTTCTTTCCAAAGATTGTTCATGTCACTTCGTTAATAATTTGTAGTCTTACTTCTAAGGTTTGTTTAAACTTTTCTTTTTCTTTTTCGTCCTTTAATCTTGTTAAGTTTCTTTTCTTTTGATTTCTTCTTTTATTTCTGTAAGCGGCTAAATTCGGATGGGCAGTTCAATTACAAGAAAAAAAAAATGTTAAGCAAAACTAACGAGAGCGGCGAGCTTGGGGTGGTTCTTACCTTTTGGCGTCTTATTGAAAATCTTCGCCGGCCGGATTGTTCTTTCGGAGAAACGACCAAGAAACGGGATGAACAGATGCGCGTTCAAACAAGAACTCTGTCTCCAAGGTCACACGCGCGCCACAACTTAAACCAAAAAACCACCCTTTGCGGATCGCGCATGACCGCGGGAGAAATTCAAAATAAATAAACAAAAATTCTCTGAGCTTAAAACAAAACAAAATTCTAACAATTTCTATTATATGGAATGTCTTGTTTTGTTTTAACTCCTACTAGGAAGTGGTCTGAATCTACGTCTGGTCCTCTATATGTTCTTATATCTGTTATATTTCTGCTATCCTCCTTTTCCACTAGTACGTGATCTATCTGGTTTATGCACCGTCCATCGGGCGCTCTCCAGGTTCCCTTGTGTATATTCTTCTTTCCGAAAAAGGTGCTTTGTATATTCATATTATGTTCCATTGCAAAATCAATTAACAGTTGCCCGTTTTCCGTTGTTACCTCATGTTTGCTATGTCTTCCTATAGTTCCTATATATATATCCTCCTTTCCAATTTTTGCATTGGCGTCTCCTAGAACCACTTTCATATCATATTTTGGGATTCTTGCATATTCTGCTCTTAGTTAGGTCATAGAAGTTCTCTTTTTCTTCAATATCCGCTTCCTCTGTCGGTGCATGAATGTTCAAGATACTAATCTTCTGGAATTTTCCCTTCAACCTGATATAGCACATTCTTTCTGTCATTGGTTTAAACTCTACTACTAACTCTTTGATTTTTTCGTTTAATAAGAAGCCAGTTCCTAATATTTTCTTTGGGTCTCCACTGTTGAAGAAGATGGTTTTCTTTATTTTACTTGTGATGGTTTCTCTTTGCTTTGTTTCTTGTATTGCTATTAAGTCAAATCCGTATTCTTCCATTTCTTCCGCCAGTCGTAACATTTTTCCCGGTCTGTTTAAGCCCCTCACATTCCATGTTCCAAGTTTTAGCCTATTTACACTATTTCTTGTCGTTTCCGTTTCCTTTCCCAGATTTGTTGCCGTATTCGTTGCCGTTGTACTGTTTATTTGAGGTTTTTCTAGTTTTTTGTTTTTTCTGGCTTAATGATCTCGATTTTTTTACCCTCTTCCTCCAAATTGTTTGTTTCGTCGTTCCAGTACCACACTTTTCCATCAATTTCTAATTTTTGGAATCGCACCTTTACTGCTCTGCTTTTTCCTTTTTCTTCCGGTGCTCTTTTCCTGATCTCTCTCTGTATTGCGCGATCATTCTTTGACAGATCATTGTTAATATACATTTTTTCCTTTAGTGCTCTAAGTTTGCTTTTATTTTCCATTACATCATTTTTACCTTTGAGGGTTTTCATTTCAACTACGTACATCTTGTTTCCTATCTTAAAAGCGTTTTCAACTTTTGCTTCTATTTCCAAATTTTCGTTAAAAAACTTCTCGATCTTGTCTTTTATTTTACCTTCGCTGTCCTGGATTTTCATTCCGCTGATTACTACGTTTTTCTTTCTTTCCTTCCTCTCTAGTTCTTCTACCCGTGTTTCTAAACGCTTAATGCTTTTTTTTATGTTTTCGTTTTCTTTCTTCAGTGTTTCGTTTTTGCGTTGCATCTCCATCACATCTTTGTTGGCTTCTTGTTGGTCCTGTCTCATTTCCCTTACTTCTTTGGTTAATTCTACCATCATGTTCATTATTTGTTGCAATTTATCATCTGTTTTCTCTCTTTTTGGAGTCCTTGTTTTCTTGCTTGTTCTGAAGGCTTCTTCATCTTCTTCCCATTCCCTTTTCTTTCGTGTATCTTCGGATGTTTCTGTGTCACTCATTTTTTCTTAGACTTTCACTCGGCGCTAAGAAAACAACCCGGATCAAGTCCTAGGAGGTTGTATTCTTCTTTCGAGTTTATTCTCTATACACCAATGTGTTTTCTGTGTTGCCTATTTTCACGTTTACAAAGGTGGTCTTAGTATGTTTTCGTAACCTGTAATCTCTCTCCAACTTTAATTTATCTCGCACTCTTTTCACTTTCTTCTTTTTTTTCTTGTGTTCTTGTGTTACGCTTTCTTTTTGCACTCGGTTTTATCTCTTTACCCGTGGATTCGATTCCTCGATACGGCCCGGATGGACTTTGATATTAGAGCGTCACGAACTCACAACCAATGGTGCGCCACAGTCCAAAAGGTTCTTGGATTTGTGTTAAAAATTTTACATGGCGAACATAGCTAACCTTACCTCCAGAGTATTTATTCCTCCATGTACTGATATGATAAGCCGTCTCCTAGTAGTGGTATTATGACTTAATAATAGAATGGCTGTGGATAAACGATAATTTCTGATGAAGCTGTCGAAAAAATCGTGTATTAACTCCGTGTTGCGTTGGATATTATTTTATCTTCGGAGAGAATACATGTCTTTCCTCCCTTGATATTCAAATAGCTATCTATTTGTATACCAAGGGAGGAAAGACATGTATTCTCTGTTTTTAGAAATCTATAAAACAGTCCAAAACTCACTAAATAATGTCAAAAATTGTATGTTTCATGCCATTTCCATGCATTTAAGCACGTTTTTTAGGTTGGAAAAGTTTTTTCGGCAAATTTTACCAAATCATATGCCAGAGAAAAATTAGCATTTTTTTCCTTTTTTAAATGTGAGAAACGATGATTTTAAAACATCTTATAGCTTATTAAAAAGTCCTAACCTTATTGTAACAATGTTTCATTTGTACTCCATTCAGTTTTTATTATGATTACCCCAAACCGCAAAGACCCTCAGGCAAGCTTATTGTGTGATTTATTGCAGACAGGCTGTAGTCTTTCAGACCAGCCGATCGGTATCGTAAATATTTTCGGGTTACCCTTGTCAAAACATCTTATTGTAAGGGTTCCTTATCTTAAACACCATTATCTGTTGTAAAATTTTATGGTGTACAAATGAAACGTTGCTACAATAATTACAAGAACGCTTTAAACAAGGATACATTACTACCAGCTTCCATTAAACAAAAAAAGAAGATGGCATTAGTTTGCCTTAAATTTAAGAAAACCAATTTTTTGTTGCAGCCTCGGCGAAGATCTCCACCTCGCGCCCGCCGACCAATACGGCACGCTTTGCACCTGCGCCTCCAAAGCTCTCTCCCTCCTCCAGCCCACCGCCAAGACCACCCCCCTCCTCCAATCCCTCCTCAACAACGAGCGCGCAGTCACCCTCACCCAGGTCAAATCGATCCTCGAGTTCTGCCTCTGGGGCCCCTCGGACGTCGTCCTTGGAAGCACCATCCGCGAACGCGAACTCGCCCTCCAACGCTGGCTTGACCTCCAACGCGCCACCGTCCTCCACGGCCTCGTGTGCGCACGCGTGCAACTCACCGTCTACGAAGAGTGCCATCTGTTCTTCTTGGTGCGAAGCAACGCGAGGATGATGTGCGACGCCTCTCTCTTACTCGAATCATCCAAACATAAATGACACAAATTCGTTCTCAAATGTTTATTTTTACACGGTGTGCAGGCATTTGTTAATGTTAAAAATTTTATTGTATATATTGTTATTGTAACTGCCATTTCGAGGTTTTTGTGTTATTGTCCTTTTTTATACACTTCATATACTATATTATACACTTCAAATAAATTAAAAATGCTTTATAATTATTTTAAAACGTTTTTCTTTTTTTGTTAAACAACACAATTTCAACAATAAAAACCAGTAAATTATTGCTTAAATTATTACCTAAAAAACAATAAACTCATATTGCTGTGTGCACAATTCATCACATAATTAAAATTAATAAAGAGATTTCGGCCTGACTCTAAAGTACGTATACTTTTCTTGAAAGCTATACCTGTGTTAACACCTAAGAATTTACTATTGTTGTACTAATTATTGTCTTATTTTTTTCTCCCATTTAGAGACCTTTGTTGAAGTAGAGTAATGGAGGAATGTTGTTTCCACATTTCTTTTTAAGTTTTTCGTATTCTTCAGGTTCTAACCATTCCAATGTTGTAGCTTTGATGGAGCTGATAACGAAGTAACATATTTATTTATAAAATAAAAAGCGGAAAATACCACTACATACCATCTTTGGGGAAACAGACCACAGGCAGTTGGTACCATGAATGATAGGCTAAAGAAAAAAATCAGAATAATGAATTTAAAACATTTTCTTATACCAAAAAAAAAATACGAAAATTTTACTCAAATATATCGGATATGTTTCACAAATGCTGGATAGTAAAATAATAAGCCTTAATTTAAACTAGAAATAAATTTTAAATGCTGCATTTAAGTGGTGTAGAAAGGTACACTTATTTGCAATGTGTATTAATTTCTTGTGTCTAACTGATAATTCTATCGATTTACGCAATAAAAAACTAGTGTGGAGAAAACCAAAAAAATATAAAAACAAAAAACCAGTCCAAGCAAGTGAGTAACTTTAGAACGATTCGAGTCTAGTAAAATATTTTTTCTCATTGGTTGTATACAGGATGAGTCATTGAAAAGGGCGTGCTCGATTGCGCCTACACCGTCAGTTAACAGTTAAGACTGTTGCTAAGAAAAACAAATTAAAAACAGTATTAAAAATTAAAAATTAAATTTGCTTAGAAACACTTAATTTTTATGCTTAACTGAAAGTCTCTTATCATTCGAGGGATGGTGGTGACACTTTTGAATTATCCTGCAGAAAAAGATCTTATGATTTACTGAAAAAAAAAGACTATGGCTATGTGCAGTCATGTTGACCCAGCGACTTCTTTAAGACTATACAAGTTTTTCAAAAGTATAGTTCATCTACGAAATTTCTGGCTACCATACATTTTTACGGCAATCCCTATAAGTCAACAAGTGCGGTTTAAATTTATCGGTGAACCTTAGTTGCGGTAATGGTCAGAATTTTGACCTTCCTCCGGTAGGGTATATTTAATCCTATTCCTCAATTGCGGTAAAGGCTCTAACGCACCCTGCTGCGCGGCGCGCCTTGACCACTTTTCACAGGTTTGGAATTTTTATTTAAGTCATCTCAATTCTTACAAAAGAGATTAAAGTGTATATAAATGAATGATCGAAAAGACAAAATGCGTTTGCATTTCGTTGAAAATGATTAGCGAAGAAGGCAAACCATTGCTTTTGCATTGCTTTTTTTGGTTGATAATTTCAAATTTCGGTGATATTATTTAAAGAAATCCACAAGTGAAGAAGTTGGTGCTGTACCGTGAAAACGTGTAATGCTAGAATCCTTACCTTGGGACTGGACATTATTTTTTCGCATAATTTACCGCAATTGATGCAAAAGATTAAGACCGCCCGATGCGGTCGAGGGTTGCTTACCGCAACTCAGGTAAAGGATTATTTTCTACCCTGACCGTTACGGCAACTCATGATTGCCCAAATTTATTGATTGCCGGTATCACTTGGGGGTCACTGATTTGGGTTCATTCCAGGTCCAGGCAAAAATTTGTCGTTAAGGGTGTTATTTGTCTAAGATATTTTATTCTTATTATAGAAATTCTAATACATAGGGCAAAAAGGTTTCATACAAATAATAATACCTTTAAGAACAAATTTTTGCTTGGAATAAACTCAACTAGTGGCATGCAATCGAGCTGCCCAACACCCAATAAATGTAAACCGCACTCGTTGACTTAAAATATTAAGGATTGCTGTAAAAATTTTATGGTGGCTAGAAATTTCGTAGATTGTCCTATACCGGACAATCTCTCGGATGCTGATAAAGGACTTCAAACTGAATTAAAAGTTCATATGACAAAAAATTATTTGGTCCTTTTTTCACGAGATATAGCTCTTCAAAGTTAAATTTTTAAGTTAAGTTTTTGGTGCTTCAGATAATATTTTTTTGACTTCAGTTAGCAGAAACGACAGCTTTTCAAACATTAAACAAATACCTGTTGAAAAAATCAACAATTAATATCTTATGATGTATAAAACAATTAAAAAGGAAAGGAAAACAAATTAAATTAAGTTGCTTGAAAAATTTTTTTTTATTATATACAGGGTGTTGTATACAGAGTGGTGAACCAAAGTTATATTTTTTTAAATGGAACACCCTATATATTTTTGCATAATTGGATTCTACGCAAAAAAATAATGTAACATTATATAAACTAGGCTGTGTCTAAACTCCCGGCACCGGTATCCACTACAATCCCGGCAGCGTCATGAACATTGAAAGTGACGTCATCAACGACCTGGATTTGTCTTCAATCTTGGTTTTCGGCGCGACAAGCAACAATCAACTGGTGCGTAAGACGATGTTAAGTAAATAATTAATTTTCAATGAAAATTGTGCTGTAAATTCATACATTTTCTAAAGTATACTGTTTTGGTTTAGTAAATTTAGGGGGTAAATAAATCTTGAATCATGATCCACGGTCAGAACGAGATTATAGTTGGAACCAACAATATTTGAGACTCATTATAGAATAAGCCGATTGCCCCTCACAATGGTTTATGTCCCTTGCGGTAAAGATGCCATAAACAAATTTACATTTCTTAGGGCAGGCACCTTTCAAACGTTTGTACGGAGTGATGGACCGTAACAGAAATTTGTGTATGGGCTTTCACCAAACAAATATTTAATACAATTTTATTAATATTTAGGTATATTTGTTCACAAATAAAGTGATCTAAGAAACTAACTAATCTAATGAATTTTGAAAATTTTGTTTTCAATAAATGAAAAGTTAATGAGAATTACTCAATACGGCTCATTTGTGAATCTTCAGGGTGGTGCCATCAGCTGTGAAAAATTGTTACGGTACGGCTTAACCCTCAATAAAGCTTGCATAAGTCAATTTCAAATATTTCTGGTTCCTACTATATTATTATTTGGCCTGTTACATGATGTCAGACATATTCAAAATTGGACAAAATTTCCATAGTTATTCGAAAGTGGCAAAGTACAGTGGCGGACACGGAATTTTGGACGCCTATGACATTTAGTTGACAAAAACATATGGAATACTCCATACATTTTGACAACGAATTGACAGAAGCGTCCAAAATTCCGTGTCCGCCATTGTACCTGAATTATTACGAGGAACAAACACTTGCGAAGTTCTGAACGTAATGCACGCACGTCTTAATTGAAAGTGATGTCATCAACGTCCTTCAGGCTCTTCCACTTCTGAAAAACTACGGAACTTATTCCTCCCCAATAAGTTTAGGTCAAGATTTGTTTACGCGATAATGTTAAAAGTTATAGTGTCTCAACTCCCCCCTAAATCTGTCAACTGAGGTACGGACACAAAGATGGGACCATTTCACAAAACTGTTGGTAGATGCCGCCACCACAAATACAAAAACAAATCGAAAATCTTCATTTAAAAAATGGAAATTGAAGTTGAAACACTGTACCTTTTATCATTATCGTTTACGCCCTAAATTCAGTATAAAAAATTTGAAAATAAAACAACTTAAGTCACATTACCTACTTTAGCAAAGGCATGGTTTCACAGAACAATTTTCTGTGAAAATAAATTACACTGTATAAGAAAAAGTAAAAAAATTTGTGTTTACTTTAAAATGTTAGTGTTTATGGAAAGTATGGGTCTTTCTGGATAAATTTCTGGTCACAACTTATTTCTAATATCGGTCAACAACAAGAAAATGGAGGTTGGCAATTTACAATTTACTCTGTTTTAATAAGGTGTTGTGACGTTTTTCATTAAAAAGGCTTATAAGCAGCCACCAAATAACGTCAAACTTGATTAAAAATCCAGCCTTCTATGGCTGCTTACTGAATGGTTCTTACGGATCAAAAATAATTTGCTATAAAATTAGAAGGACCGACACTTAAGGAATAAATAAAATAAATATACCTAAATATGCGTATGGTGGTAATGCCATCACCCAAGTGCCAGAGTTTTCAGGTCGCATCTACAGCCTCTGACCTGACCTAACGACCACTAACTAGTAGTGACCGGGACCGACGGCTTAACGTCTCCTCCGAAAGACGAGTTAGTTGCGATGTTTTTGACATTACATTATCCGGTCACCCATCCAAGGAATGACCAGGGTCAGTGCTACTTAACTTCATAAACTGATGAAAACCTATGAAATCAGCTAGTCTATGCAACTAACTTAAGGAATAAAAAGTGCATATAATGTAATTTGCAATTTGCTATCGATTGGTGTAAAAATATCCGGATTTGAGTGGTCATTAGATTTCCATAAGACGGGAACCTTCTCCTTTGCAACAGAAAAACTTAGGGGCGCAGCCGAGTTCCTCCTGGCGGTCACAAATTTTGGGATTTTGTAGCAGGTAGTGAACGGTAAGGGATTAACGGTGACAATAATTATTTGGTACTTAGAAATTAGGTGATTGGAGTTTTCATCCTCATTTGTGGCGAGCACAACTGCAACCACAAATACATGTGAAAGCTTTCATTTTTATTCCAAAAGTAATTTTGTATTTTTTTTGAGTCTAAACTTACCTCATTCCCTAAGTTCAATTTCAAAAAATTTTGCTGTATTTTTTGCAATTGAACCTTGGGGGTATGTTCAAAGCTAAAAAAATCATTGTCAAATTCAGTGTGTGTGTGTGTCACAGAGTTTATAAAAGCGTCACCAAACCGACCTTTTGCCCGCAGGTAATTTTTAAATCAGGAAATGCTTTCTTTTTCTCAATAGGTCCTAAATCTTATTGCACCCTCCATGGCGTTAAGCTTATTACTATTACTATTTGTACAGCTTTGATGATTTATGGGGTGTTGGTCAGTAGCGCGGTGGTCACTTTACCCTCTGTCAGGTACTTCGGTCCCCAAATCGGCAACAGGACACTTGCGCGCAGCGGTCAAATGAAATCCCGTGGAGATAATCGCCGGTACCTGTACTCATTTAAGGGTTCGGTAATCCGCCACACGAGTTCCCGTTAAAGATAACACAACCCAGCAAAGTTAAATGACAACTTAGTTCAAGTTAGTCTAATTTTGAGTTAAACTTTAATACACCTTCAGTAAATTCCGCTATAAAGAAATACAAAGCGATTAAACAGTCCTTCTATCAAGTAAGTTTAGAAATTAAAGAACGTATGTCTGCGGAACTCAAGTCTAATGTAAAAGGAAAAATGTCAAAAATATTAAGCAAATTAAATTATTGTTGGAGTCGAGATTTGCCCCATAGTCACCATTTACGGTTCGTACAGCGTTCGAGTGTTATTTGTAGAGCTCGGAAAATATGCAAAATGCATATAAAGTGCATATATGCATATTTTGATAAAATTCTTTAAAAGCATATGAAGGGTACAGGGGAAAAACGACCTCAGTCCACTTGTTTATGAAAATGAGGTGGAGTTGCAATATTGTAGTTTTTGAGAGTACTATTAGATAATTGAAGCAGAAAATAGCAATTACGACTTTAGTATAGAGCAAAATGTGTTACAAGATACATTATCCTGAAGAAAAAAGTCATGGGTTCGCGTTAGAAAACTTTGAATTTGATTGTTCTCGATTTTCGTTGAGATGGACTAAAGTCGTTTTTCCCCTGTACCCTTCATATGCATTTATGAAATATGCATATTTTCAAAGTTTTTTGGCAAGAAATTGCAAAAACTATTTCAGTTGAACTACAAATTTAACTGATATGTATAAAAATAATAATCTTAGCAGAATCGATTTTGTAAAAAGTATTTGTTATCAGTATGTAAAAAAATAAAATATAAACTATCTATATATTTCTGTGTTTTCTTCTAACTTTAACAAACTGTTACATATGAGGGTAAGAGAGAGTTGTTTTTAAAGTTTACCAAATTTTATTAAATGAAGTACCTGCCCCTATCTGCGCGCAATTATCGTGTTGCCGATTTGGGGATGAAGGACATGGCAGAGGGTAATAAAGTAACCGCCGCGCGCTACTGACCAACAACCTGCGCGCAACTGTCCTGTGAGATTAGGACTACCTGAAATTTTTTCTGACCGCCGCGCGCAAGTGACCCATGCCCGATTTATGGACTCCCAATCTTTCCTACCACCCATTTTCTCTTGCATCGCACTCTTACCAATGCATTTCGCATTTGCCGTTCTTAATTTTTCAATCTTTAATTCCGCCTTTATTTAAAGAGATACAGAGTTGGCCCAATGATACGAATTGATCCATATATCAAGAGCTATCGATTGGTGTACAAATATCCGGATTTGAGTGGTCATTAGATTTCCATAAGGTGGGAACCTTTTCCTTTAAAATATTTTTCAAGATTTTTCAAAAAGATGTATTTTAATACAAGAAAATTTGTTATCCTAGAATCTAATAAGTCAAATGGTAATTTATTTTTTGACATGTACTAATGTGACTAATTACGTTAGTAATATAATTACACTCATCAAGAATTAACAATATAATAAATAAAAAAAAGAAAAACTTTTTTGAACTCTAAAAAATTTCAAATTAGCTACTGCATATCATTAGAAAGCTTATCAAAAATGCTGTGAAGAAATACATGGTGTTCCATTTGAAAAAAATGAGTTCTTCAACTTTTTGCGTTTTCGTACACCCTGTACATTATCTCCGTGTTTCAAGTAAAAGTCGCTACAACTACAGGATATTCTCAGTTTTTCTGTTGCAAATTTGTCGGAAAATATTCATAGGCGACTTCGCAGTGATTTTTCAAAAATTGGCCTTTTTTATAACGAAAAGTTGAATAATTCCGAAGCGAAAAGAGATCCCTAATAGTTTACATAAAGTTATATTATTTTTTTTTTCGTAGAATCTAATTATACAAAAATATATAGGCTGTTCCATTTAAAAAAATATAACTATGGTTCACCACCCTGTATACAACACCCTGTGTATAATAAAAATAGTTTTAGTTTGTGGACTGAAGGATCTATCGAATAATGAAAACGGCCTGGCAATATTTCAAATAGCAAAAAAGTTATAGACCGATTACGCACCCCTGGATCACCCTGAATTAACATAAGGCTTAAGAGTATTGGTTCATGCATTTAAAACCTACAATATTCAATTTCTTGTTTCTTCTTAATTAAGAGTATCGTATGGTGACAGTTATGAAAAAACTTCGTTACCAGCACGCACCCTCCAATTTTCTTACCTGATAAATGAAAGGTCGGTTTAATCTGTAACCGTACCCGAAAAGAGAAAATGTTATTCATAATCCCAAACAAAATAAACAAAGAAGATTATCTCCGCGGGTGACCTCACCCTTTAGGTTTCACTTTCACATTTTTGTAATTTTTTAATCTGTGTTCTGCAAACTAAATCAGCAACTCGCCTTTATACGCGCTTTTTGGATGAAAAACTTTACACCCACTGGATCGACATCCAGTCGATGCTAATTTAAAAACAACTGTGGTCTTAAATATTTTGAAATACCCATATTCATTAACGGAAACAGCCGTTTTGTTGCAAGTAGTATCTTAGAAAAATTGACAGCCCTATAACCAATTCGTTAAGAAAAAAACACCGTATGACCGATGATGTGACAAGTAGTGGCTATGAAAAACAAAAAAATCAAAAACAAATGACTTAGCTTCTAGGAACTCAATATCAATCCATTTTTATCTATTTCACACAATTTTCGCTTTATTTGCCCCTTTTTTCGTCGATGTTTTTAATGAGGTATTTCAAATTTGTGTAAAACAAACTCAGTAGTGAAGTTTATAACTGTGACACTTTTTAAATGAATAATTCACGTTATGCCCTACGATATGAGAATTTTCTTTTCCGTGGCCACAGCTTAACAGAAATTATATTAACCATATGGAAGAAATAGTAAGTAAAACCTTAAAAAAAAATATGAAACACTTTACATAAATAAGTAAATTTAAACTACTCTAAAAAATAAATAAACAAATAAAATTAATAACAATTTTAGAATCAGACTTTTCAATGGCGTTATTATAAAATAATAATGATACAAAAATAATAATAATAACACTTGTTCTTGAAAGAAAAATGTAATTTACAAACATATCTAAGAAGAAACAGTCGGAATCAGTTAAAAAAAATTGACATTAAGTTGTGATTGGTCAAAAAGCAAAATCTTCAGTTTGTACTTGTAATTAGGTATAAGCTTTGTTCTTCATACTTTTTTCCATATTGTGTACATCAAGAAATAATATTTATTGTATAAGGGTCTTACAATGTGTTTTATCCGCGCAAAGGTTAAAACACATGTAAGACCCGTATGCAATACAACGTTTTATCCACAGTCAGACAATATAGACAAATTCTGAGACTGAGGGCCGCTTTTACAATCGTCAGATAAACTCCCGATAACTTTATCCCCAGGATAAATTAAAAAATCAGTTTTTCAATCGTCCGATAAACCCCCGATAGGATAAACTACGGTATAAACTACGGAATAAATTATCTGGTCGTTTGACGACCCGATAAACTATGAGATAAATTTATACTCTACTCTCATTGGTCATCTGCTTTTCGGGAAACTTTATGGGCATTATGTATACCTTGGACCACATTGTTTAGTTACCTTTAACCTGTCCACATACTCAATCAATTCGCCTTCGCTATCTGATTCAAATATGTTAACTTCTTACATTTTATAGTTAAACTGATAACTGTCACAATAATGCTCGATTGAGTCAAATGTCACAATTATTCCATGGATAATCTATTTGTATTGTAAAAGACAAAAAAGTTATCTGATGGATATCGACCCGTTATCTGCCTGTTATCCCAAGTATAAATTTATACCACGAATAACTTATCGGGAGTTTATCGGGCGATTGTAAAAGCGGCCCTAAATCTATAATTGCAAATTATTTTTCAAAATTTTTATTTGACGTTTTGAAGTGACGTTTGTCAAATTTATTTTTAAAATCGGAATGCTGCATTAGTTCCGGCTTCGTTTACAGTAGATCTGTGCTCGACATCGAATAAAGAAGAAATCAGCTATATTTTCTCATTTAATATAAAGGTAAGTGTGAGTTTAATTTCATTACGGGTTTTATGGTGTTTTCATAAAACCTATAGGTTTTATAGATATCATTAGAGGTCTCCTAGTAGCAATATTATGACCCAATAATAGACTGGCTATGGATAAAATTATGTTTGTATACAATTTATTACATTTTCCACCTGGTCTCTCGAAATTTAACTTTTGTGCCAGATAATCTATAAGGGATTGTAAAATTGAATGAACAATAATTTCAACATGTTTGTTATACTTAACCCAGCTCACAAAATAAAACTTGTTAAATAATAATTATAAAGAGAAACATACGTTTGTGATTTTTACCCCTGCCCCCCTCGCCGTTTGGCCCGTCACTTTGCCCAAAAGGTAAAAACTATATAAAGGCTGGCATACCTTTCAGGCAAATAATTGTTTTACGACAATGGCTTGTACTCACGAAAATTTTTCTATCGATCGAGCCGTGGAGGAAGAAGTCAGAAAATGTTTTGATCAGATGGTTCAACTCGAAATCGACAAATTGGGCAAAATGACAATGTTGGACCCTGAGATGAGAAGACGAGTGGCAATTGGAAGAGTCTTGGAAAGGAAAGAGGCATACAAATTGGCCAAGAAACAATACGCCGCGAAGAAAAAAGAAAAAACTACAGTGGCAAAGAACGAAAAACAGAAGTCAAAGTCAAAAAGGAAACAGAAGAGGAAACCAAACAGTTTGTTACAAAACTGCTTGGTCAATTCATTTCTGGAAGAACGGAGATGAGCAAAGCAGACCTGCTTTGCGTAGACATTTTGTAAAACTGTGACGACCTGAAGTACCAGTGAAAATAATGTTCTGTTAATATTATTTTTAATATTTAAACGTTACTATAAAACCAAAAAGTAAGTCTGCTGACGTAATGAAAATGTGCAGGAAATGGAGAAAGAGAGAGAAGAGAATTAAGCAGGTAAGTCATGTCAAATTTGTTGTTTGTAAATATTAAAGTACTAGTTTTCAGCTAATAAAATTGCACCGATATCGACAGGTCCAGTTGTTGAAGAAAATTTTAACAATTACTGCAAAACTAAAACGTAGACTTAAGTACTTTTGTACATATATATCGTTGTAGAATTTCTGTACATTTTATTTTGTGCAAATTTAAACAAATGTTTTATTTTTATGTTACATTAATTTTTTTTAACCTGCTTCCCTTTTCCTTACCATCTTATAAATACATGGTGATTCAAAAGTGAATAGGCTCAACATAATCAAAGGCCTTCTTTAAGTCACAAAAAATACCTACGACGTCTTTCTTTGATCCATGTTTTTTAGAATTTCATTATAAAAATTACTGCCACAATTAATGTTTTTTATAGTATTTGCGTATGACGTTAATGTTTTTAAAAAGACAGTTTAACAATCTAGGACACTCTCTAGTCTAATAGGGTGTATCAGAATTACGTGTGTTAATTTTACCACGTAATAAAACTCATCAAGATCAATAACTTTTCTATACGGGCTGGTCCAGTCCAGCTACCGTCTTCTGTAGCTCAGTTATAATTAAAGTTGGAGTTTTGATATGTCGTAGATGTTATTTACACTCTAGGACACATTTCAGGAAAATACTTTTGATTGTACAGTGTCTCAAAAAAGGTATGACGTCATAATGATATATTTTTTGAATGGCATGCTATTACTTTTGTATGCTCATTATAATACCTTTTTAGCTTCTTACATGTTCCTAAAATTTTCTTCAAATCGGTTCAGGGATTACTGTTAAAAAAAAATAAAAACCAAAAAAAAAATCGGTTGTGCAGTTGTGCACCTTCAGTTTTTAAATTAACAAAAAATAGAAACAGTGCTTTATTGACGACATTATTACTACATAAGTGTTAAACAAGTAAGTTTGATTGATTTGAATTACTACAGGCTGTTTACAATTTATATCCAAAGTTTTTAAACTTTAGAGCCTTTTATTTTGCTTATTTCAAATGGCAACCCCTCCAATTACAACCATAACGTAAATCCATTCGGAGTTATTTACCAAAAACTTGTTTTGTCTGCTATTTTATTGACAAATTTAATGAATAAAAGTCGAAGATGGCTCCGACCATGTTTATTTTTAGATCATTCGATGCGGAATTAAAAAAGCAACATTTTTTGTTATTACAACCCTATTGCAAATCCTAACACATTCGGAGTTATTTGCCAAAAACATTAACCATGTTCGACATTTAATCATTAAATTTGTCATTAAAATATTTGACAAAAGAAGTTTTTTATTAAATAACTCCGAATGCATTAGGATTCACGTTACGGTTGCAATATAAAAAGTTGTTCGGTTTTTAATTCTGCATCGAATGATATAAAATTAAATAGGGATTGCCATTTAAAATAAGCAAAATAAAAAGCTCAAAAGTGTTAAAAGTTTGAAAAGAAATTGTTAACACCCTGTAGTAATTTAAATCAATCAAGCTTAGTTAATAAGTCTGTTAGACCTTGTTCAACACGTACCTAGTAATAATGTCATCTACCCTGAACCAATTTGAAAAAGACTTTAGGAACATGTAAGAAGCTAAAAAGGGATCACAATGAGCACAAAAAATAATAACATGCTATTAAAAATTATTATTATGACGTCATACCTTTTTTGGGACACTCTGTATACTCAAAAATATTTTCCTAAAATGAGTTCTAGAGTATAAATAACTTCTACAAATTTTGAAAACTCCAACTTTAATAATAACTGAGCTACAGGAGACGGGAGCTGGACTGGACCCCCTGTATAATATTTTGCAAAATTCTTATTTATTATTTTTTTCTCCTTTTGTGCAAACGAACCGTTTAATTAATTAGTTTGTATTTTTTTGTAATCGTAACAATTTTCATTGTCACTTTAAACTTTAAACTGCTGTCGATATACGTGAAATTTGTAGCATTCCAAAATACCGTAAAGATTTTTAAAAATACCCAATTTTTAAAGTCAAAAATTAACAGATACGGTTCTACTGCATGGCGAAGATCTTGGAAATGCAGCAGAAACTTGCGAAATTCTATTAAAAAATTACAAATAGAAAATGCTTTATTTATTAACCTCCGTTATCTTTTAAAATTAACACACATATTTCTGATACACCCTACTGTATAATAAGAAGGTAATTCAATAAGAAAAAACTTACAAACATCCAACTGCCAAAACTTGCAAGGGTCCATGCAAAACGCTTATTCTCTGCATCCACCTATACTTCTCCAACCTCTCCATAATCACCGGCAAGATGAGCATTCCTGGTGCACACATCGTGATCCTCGAAATAATAACCTGAGTGATTCCTTTGGCGGCAGCGAATCTCGACTGTGCCACGATATTACCATTCTCATCGGAACAGTCGATTCCGTACAAGAGTTCGTTTTGTCGCATCAGAGGGATATTGACGCAATTGGCAGCTGCGACGGCCGCAAACGGCACATATCTCTGAAATTGGATAAATCAAACCAAAATGAAATATTCCGTTAAAAAGTGCGTTTTACTTGAACGAAAGGACTGGCACGTTTGGTCCAGTAATATTTACAGCCGAGAGCCGTAGCCATTGCTGAACCCGTGGCCGAAACGTAAGCGACTAGGAGTTGTGTGGTGGTTGTTGGCGATTTTGCGTTGCGATTCGTGTAGTTTACTAAAGCGTTGAACGATTGATTCACCCATTGCCAGAAGACTACCGCGAATGGTGTACTGAAAATACGTCCACAAAATTACATCCAAAAATTTGTCTCACACTGAAAATTGTAGTAATACTAAATTTTTTCTACTGCAATAAATATTTATTTCAGAAATGTTTAACTCTAAAATTTGGACACAAAGTTTAGTCTTTTCATACAAAATTACCAAATTCGCAAAATTGACACCAGAAAAGGCAGTAATCTTTGTGCACAAAACGTTCGGTTTTTTCTTCATTGTTATTTTACTTTGCGCACAGCAATGTCAAAATTACTGTGTTTTGCGCACTGTAATGTCAAAATTTCTAAACGTCAGAATAACTATTAATAATTAATTTGCAGTTTAAAACACTTCAATTGTAGAAAAAGCGTTGTTTATATTACGTTCGCAGAGCTGGTTTTTTGAACTTTCGAATGTATTCTTTATCTCGACCTAAAGGTCTCGATGAAAAACCTAACATTCCAAGCTCAAAAAAACCTTGCTTTACACACTTAATATAAAAATAACTATTTGATCTGATTGAAAACTTAAACTTAAAAAAATAACAAGAATTGTTTTAGCTGTCACCAGAATAAATCATTAGCACGAAAATAGTTATTTATGAACCAAGTGCGAGAAAACATTTTTCGCGCATAAGGGCATAATTTAAAGAACAAGTGAGGAACGAACGCACGGGCAGGGGACAACTGCGCGCCGCGGTCAAACCGGATCCCAGATTAGGTTAATCTTACAAGACGATTGCGCGCCACCATAAATTAGGGACCGGACGATTGCGCGCCGCGGTTAAGTAATTTTTAGGTAGAAATAAAAGACATCAGTCTTGCTTACATTTTATTTCTTAATGTTTTGGTAACTCATACATTTTACAAAGCTAAATCTGTTAATAATTATGTTTTTATAAGAATTTATTAAATTATTTTTATATTGAACACATTTTCTATACAGGGTGTTTACGGTCTAGGAGTCGAAACTTTACCTGGTGTTAAAAGAGTGTATAAATAGTAAGTGCGAAAAAAAAACTAAGTAAGTTTTACTTTTAAGAATGTTATTTAACTCCGAAGTATTGGGACGCTAAAAAGCGTCGAATTTCAGTCATTTAAGCAACGTTTTTAAAAGTTACTTACAGGATACATTCTTCTACTCGAACTGTAAGTGTATCATCTCCCTTAAGTTTCAACATAAGACCGTAAACACCTTGTATTTAGCATTTTTACTTCTTCCAGGCAAATCAGTACTATTTATTTTAATATAGGTACGTACTTATTTCCAATATTTTTTTAACACCGACATGAATTGCCTTCTCAAAATCACAAAAAATTTCTGTTGGGTTTAAGTCCATGTTAATATTGTAACACGGGGTACCAACTTTTCGGAAATCCTAATCCCCTTTATCGTCCCATGTCCCCTTTGAGGATTACTGACCGCGGCGCGCAATTGTCCAACACCCCGAACGCACAGTGGTACGAAATGCTCAAATCCGTGATCAAAACCTCTATCTTGTAAACTAACCGAAATTTTGTATTCGGGGGTTTTAAACTATGAGGAATATGCCTATCACACCAAATTTGATATAACATTTTGTTTATAGGGGTAGATTGGGGGTATAATGCGTAAAAACAGCAAATATTGTGTTTTGGCAAAAATGCTCGAACACGTCAATTTCCTTTTTAAAAAATATTAGCTGTTTCAAAACTATAAAAACGCCAACGTCCCATTTTCTCTCAAAATAAGTTGTTATAAATTATTCCTGCACTTCAAAAAATGAATAGCTAATGTAATTTATAGTTTCAATGAGAGAATAACTATTTTACATTTTTATCAACCTTATTTAAAAAAATAATTCGGTAAAATGCGACGTTGGCGTTTTTATAGTTTTGAAACAGCTAATACACACTTCTCAATTTGATTTATAATTTTACACTTTTTATATTTTGAGTAATGACTTACTGAATAAAATTAGAATTAAAAATCAAGTGATAGATACACAACGTAGATATAGTAACAGTATGTAAATAGTGAACAATTTATCAAGAAAAATGAAACAAGACTTTAAAAAAAGTTTCTTCAATTTTTCTTGTATTTTGTGGATAAGCATCTACAAATTGGTGACCCCGACGAACCCGACGAACACGACAACCGAGGATGCCTAACGGTAGCGTAGGAAGTGGAGTGGAGATACAAACAATACTCTCCCACCGACATTGACTTCACTCTCAGTGACTGGCCATGTAACTATCGCTGCACTTTCCTTGCCTTCATTTTGGTCATCAAGGCCTGACTTTTATGGTTTGCGATGGCAGAAGCAAAATTCTGTTTAGCTATACCCAAAATTACGAGGGAAGAAACGAAGTTTTATCACACCCTAACAGCATTATCTCCTGATGTAGCAACTGAAGTAGCGGACCTAATAACTAATCCCGATGAAGCAACTCCTTACACAAAGCTAAAAAACGAAATAATTAAACGAATGTTAATGTCAGAAACACAAAAATTAAAGCAATTGCTACAAGGGGAAGAACTAGGATGTAGAAAACCCACTCAATTGCTGAGACATATGAGGAGCCTAGTTGCTGGAACTCACTATGTAAATGAAGAAGTTCTTAAGGAATTATTTCTCCAACAGATGCCGAGCTCGATAAAACCAATGTTAGTATCAATTGAAGTTGATCTTGATAAGATTGCGACTATAGCTGACAAAATATTGGAAGCAACTCCAACAGCAGCCATTTCTACAACTCGTCGATACGAAGCAAGTGAACCTGCAACAACGAACAATTCATCACATAATTCAGACATCGTTTCCACATTACTAGAGAAGATCGAGCTACTCGAAAAAAAAATTGAGAAGTGTCAAAAATTCTGGAGGTAGGTTTAGAAGTAGAAGTCTCAGTTTATCCAGAGAACCTAACCGAAGCAACAATAATAATCAAAAACCTTATTGCTGATATCTTTTCAAATTTTGTGCTCAAGCTAAACGTTGCATACAACCGTGTGAATTTTCAAAAAACGCCGATCAAGGGCGGGAGTACAGCTCTCGCCCCGCTCAAAAGTGCGCGCCGCTTATTGGTAAAAGACAAAAACTCGAAAATTAGTTTCTTGGTCGACACAGGTGCAGACTTCAGTATTTTGCCAGTTAAGGTGGCGAAATTCGATGAGTACGACACTTATTCCCGCACAGGGGTCGCTCAAATCGGAATATTACCGAAAATGTTTGGGCTTGAAATGATTTATAACAGGGTTGAGTTTCTCTGTCTAATAATTTACGACCTCCTCGTAAGCCCATGGTCCCAACTTCAATAAACGTTGTTGGGACCTTTTTCTCAAGCAGGTACTTCGGACAGGGCTAGTGGCTTGTAATGAATCGAAATATTCAAAATATTACTCGTCCTTCTTTCACGAGGAATCGGTCGTTTCGTTCAGCAATGTTCGACTCAGAGAGTATTTACGAAATATTGGAGGTTTATACAAATTTTTGCTATTTATGTACCTATGCATAAAATTTGTAATCACATACAGAAAGAGGATAACTGTTGGCAAAATTTGTTATAATATTCTCAAGAATATTGTAATAATACACGTAATTACTAATTAGATATAGTAACATGTGATCATTTGAATTTATATTTAGAATAGGCTTTTTTTCATTGCGAATGATAGATCAATCCAAACTGAAGGAAAAATGTTTTCTAAGTAAATACTAGGTACTTTTGGAAATTTTATTATTTGACCTTTCATCTTGATAAATTATGATATATTAAAAACCAGTGTTATTTTCTCAGCACTTTTTCAATGAAGTACAGCACTCGCCAGAATTTTTAAGATCTTTTAATTGACATAAAAAACTCATAGGCACTCGGTGTGGTTGGGATGTCGTTAAGTTAGCCCAACCATTATTTAAATAAAAAAACTCCGTTATTTTCCCAGCACTTTTTATTTAAAGTACGGCATTCGCCAGCATTTTTAAAAGACTTTTAAATGATATAAACAAATCGTCCAGCACATAAGATGGTTGGGCCACCGTTATGTTAGCCCAACCAAAGAAAATACAAAAAATCTCTAAAACTAACGTAGCATTTTTTAATAAATGGCAGCATTATTCAGCACTTTCTGAGCACTTCCTTCAGCCTGATGAATTATCATAATCGTTTTCATCCAAGTTAAAAAACGATAAAGCCTACTCTAATTATAAATTCACAAAAACAGTTGTTATAATAATAATAATAATAACCATTGTTTACGAGATATTTAACTAAAGTTGGTGAAACCGAGCTTACGAAAAGTGTACAAGTGATTAAATCACTTGAAAATATAGTTTTATAAAACAGGCCCCAATAAATATCTGAATGTTAAGTCAACAAATTTCTACTTAGAAAATACCTGTATATTTCAAAATATATAGTGTGATTCAAAAGTACTGGACAATCTCTCGGGTGCTGATAAAGGACATCAAACTGAATTAAAAGTTCCTATGACAAAAAATTGTTTCAGCCTTATTTCGCGAGATATAGCTCTTCAAAGTTAAATTTTTAAGTTCAAGTTTTTGGTACTTGGAATTACTTGGAAATGCTACTACCCAATATCATCAATTTCAGTACTATTTTCAGAACCCTTAAGCCACAAAATCTTAACAATTTAAGTGATGCGATAATTTTGCCGGTGAGTGAATATTTCTTAAGCTAACTTCTCAACAGGAATATCATTTTAAAATTTTAAACTTTGAACCCTTAAAAGTTGGTAAGAAGCGGCAAACCCATTTGCATGGGGAACTAAATCCATGGGCATGAAGTGGCAAAGCCATTTGCATGAGAAGCTAAGTCTACTTGTATGGAACATCAAACCCATTTGTATGGAGCGCAAAATCCATTTGTACGAGAATACATAAACCCATTTATATGGAGAACAAGTCCATTGTATGGAGTGTCAAACCCATTTGTATTGAACGCCAAACCCATTTGTGAGGAGCAAGAAACCCGTTTCTATGAGGCGCTTATTCCATTTGTATGAGAAACGTAAGTTTATTTATAACACCAAATCCATTTGTATGTGAAACTAAGTTCGTTTGTATGAAATCTCTAACCCATTTATATGGAGCGCCAAACCCTTTTGTATAGAACGCCAAAGTTATGTCCATTTGAATGGAGAGCCAAAGCCATTTGTGTGGGAATAAGCCCATTTATATGAGTGCCAAACCTATTTGTGTGGAGCTAAAACCATTTTTCGTTTGTATGGAGTGTCAAAGCCATTTGTATGGAGAGTTAAGCCCATTTATGTGGAGAGCAAAAGCCATTTGTATGGAGTGCCGAAGCCATTTGTATGGGACTAATCAATGGAGTGCCAAAGCCACTTGTATGGGAATAAGCCGATTTATATGGAGAACCATTCCTATTTATATGGGGAGTTAAGCCCATTTGTGTGGAGAGCCAAAGCCATTTGAATGGAGTACCAAAGCCATTTGTATGGGACTAAATCGTTTGTATGGAACGTTAAAGCTATTTGTAGGATGCGTAAAACTCGTTTTTTGTGGTAATTAAGTCCATTGGTATGGAGTGCCAAAGCTATGTATATGGGACTGAGCCCATTTGTATGGAACACAAAACTCATTTGCATGGAAAACTAAGTGTATTTGTATGGTAAGTAAAACCCATTTGAATGGGAGCTAGGTCTATTTGTACGGAACGCCAAAGCCATTTGTATGGAGCGCAAAACCCATTTGCGTGTAAAACAAGTTCATTTGTATGGAGCGTCAAATACATTTAACTGGAACCCCAAACGGGGAGCCACAGTCCATTTGTATGGGGAACTACGCTCACTTGAATGGGGAGCTAAGCCTCCTTACACGGGACTTTAAAGATGGAACACCAAACCCATTTGTAGGAGTACCAGAGTCCAAAATAGTCCAAAAATCGTTGAAAGAGTTTGAGTTTTAATAGTCAAATTTACCCAGCTGGACTGCAAGGCCTGCTTTCGTTTTCTACCATTGACTACAGACAAAGTTTGTCTTTACGAAAACGTTTTCTACTTAAGAATAGCCTTAAAGATGTTTACAATCATCACATTTGGTTCGAGAAGGAAAAACTGACATAGGAGATGAAGACAAGTTTTCTTTTTATTTTCTTCAGGAGCTTAAGTAATGTATAAAAGAAGACAACATCATTTCATCGGACAGCTGCAGACCGGTTTCGCCCTTTTGGGGCTCGTCAGTGCAGCGCAGTCCGATGAAATGATGTGGCTTAAGCTTAAGTAATCCCTATTATTCCTTCAGTTATCAAGCCTTGGGCTTATGTTTACCTTGTGACTTGCAGGGGGTTCTTGTAGGACATAAGATAAATAGTTAGTTGTGTTAGTCTGGTGTCGTGAGAGGAACAGCAAGACTGATGGTCATAATAAAATAAAAATCTGAATCCTTGAACAAACTTGGTGGCTGTTGACCACAAACTGAACTTTTTTTTTAATGTTTTGAGTGTTTAGCTGTACAATTTTAATAGAAAAGTGTTTGAACTTGACTTAAATTTTAAAACATTGAAGTGCTTTACTACATGCATCTCAGGAGGGACTTTGTCTATGAGCTCCTTCTTCATAGAAAACCTATGTTTCTTCTGTCAATTTTCAAGTTGACCAAACAGACCGCCCTCATGTAACAAACTTTTCATCACTTACAAAAAACTTTATCGCCAAGCTTTGGTGCAGACTGCAGTTTAAAACTTTATTAAAAGAATCGGACCTAGATTTGTCTCTGCTACTGGATAATTTTTCTTTAGGTTTTGTATTATTAGTAACAGAACTTCTTTGGATGTGTTGCAACTTATATTTAAACATCTACAGTAAATGATCTTGAAGGCGAGGCTGGAGTATAATTATACGATCAAACGAGCTTACCTAAGTGAAGTTCGATCGTAATTACACGAATGCCTCGCCTGAAAAGATCAGTCCCTCCCTATCCCATAGCTTGACAGCTTTTTACCCAAAGTTGTTGCAACACGATACAAGCTTTAAATGAATGAAGTTGGCTGCAGACGGGTGACATAGTGAGCGCCAGGGCGAGCGATTTGTTTTTTTTTATTTGAAATTGTGGTAAATCTGATCTGAAGTAGGGGCACTACAATAAATGATCTTATCAGGCGAGGCATTCGTATAATTACGATCGAACTTCACTTAGGTAAGTTCGTTTGATCGTATAATTACAAATCCTTGAATTTTGTTTACTTAATGCATGTGTCTCGCGAATTGAAAACAATAAAACTAAATCATCCAAAAAATAACACGCAAAACGTGAAGAAGCGTAAAATAATAGTAGTTTATTATACGTAAATTATAACTATACAACGTGTTAGGGAATGGCTTAGCATAAATTGAAAGGCAGATAGAGAATGGAAAAACGAATCGATTAAGTAAATTTTTTGTAAATCGAAAATACATAGTTTTCCCTAAAAAACGTTCTGAAATTAAACTCCCAAATTTTGAGAATCGCTGAACTAGAATAATAAAAATTAGCGTAAATTTTAATACTATTGACAAAGCAGCAGAGGTAAATTAACTTCTTAATCCACTCCGTAATTCTTCTATTTCAATTTGTGCTTTGTGATCAAAATTTCTAAAAAAAAACAAAAAAAAATTTTTGCCAGAACGGGGATTCGAACCTCCCACACAAATGACCATGCAATCTACAATTTTGAAAAATTCTCAAAACGTCCATGCGCCACTATGTCCACTTTGTTTAAAGAAAAAATTAACTCTTAATAAACTACCATAAACGACACAGTGGCTCTCAACAGGTGGATTAATAAAAAAATTTGAAGAAAGTATGCACTTTTTGGAAAAATGGTATAAGGCTTTTTAACTCGCCTGATCATGACAAATTCACTTACGAAATATTGCTAAAGCATTCCCTAACACCCTGTATAATATAGAGTTTGCGCAAAACGTTTTTTATGTTTATACCATACGTTATTACCTTTTTCTCTTAGCAACGTGTTAATCTAGCCAATACGAAATCGAGTAAGAAGCTTATAATGTAACGAAGTTTTTAACGTTTGTGATGCGCAAACTCTATAATTACGAGTATAATTATTATTATATTATAAGTAAAGAACAATTGTTCATTATACAGAAATGGGCAAAAGTATAGAACCAAGCGTTTTATGCCTAAACTAAAATGAAACAAAAGTTAATTAACTTTACAATCCACATTCAATGAGGAATCTTTTGCAAAAAAAAATTTCCACAGAAACGTCTTTTTCATAAAAACGCAATTCCAAACAGAAAATCAAACTTCTGATTCGATGGCAGCAAAAAATTTTGCATAAAAATCAGTTTTAAAAAACGTGTGTCTTCTAACCCGGCCGGAGTAAATATTGCTACTGATTGACCCTCTCCTGGCCAGTTGTTGTAGAGGTATATAACATATGTGACGGCAAATAACTTGTGGCCAGAAAACAGAGGAATTAAGGGGGAGCCCTTAATAATATTTGCAATTTAATAACTTTTTGTTTTTAAATTGTAGGCCATTTTTAAGTTTATATTTTTAGAATGACAATTTAAAAATCTCTTAGATCCAAAAAACATACCCGTACAGTGCCGTTGTTTATTAATTTTTAATAATCTTAATTTTTTACATTTCTGGTTGCAATACGCTAAAAATATTTTGTTGTCAAATTTTGTAGGTACACTGGCGAGCAAAAAATTTCGGGCACGTTTGACATCTCGCTGACATAAACGTGTGTAATTCCCTATCCTTTTTGACAATGAAATGACAAAAGTGCCCGAAATTTTTTGCTCGCCATTGTACTTTATCATTTTTCACAAACACAGTGATTCTAATACAAAGCGATCAAAAAATCATTCTATCATGTAAGCATAGAAATTAAAGGACGTATGCCCGCGGAACTCAAGCCTAATGTCAAAGGAAAAATGCCAAAAGAATTAGGCAAATAAAATTATTGTTGGAATCCAGTTTTGTCCCATAGACACCATTTACAGGTCGTATAGAGTTTAGGTGTTATTTGTGTGACGGACTCACGGCATCTAACAGTTTACGTTTGAGGTAATTTCAGTTTAAATTTTGACAGCAGGCTGAACTAATACATGACACCGGACACATGTTCTCAAGTAATACACCTACTCGATAGAAGGACTTTTTGATCCTTTGTATAATAAATCAAACCTAAATTTCACAGCGGCTCTAACAATTTACCTGCATAAACTGAGGTATTTATTACTTATGATTTTTTAAGATGTATTAGCTGTTTCAAAACTATGTAAACGCCAACGTCGCATTTTACCAAATAATTTTTTTAAATAAGGTTGATAAAAATGTAAAATAGTTATTAATGATTAGATCTCTCATTGAAACTATCCAGCGATCCATTAAATTTGTTATTAGAGTTGGCGTTGAAACGGTTTAGGCATGTCTGGGATTGAACCAACGCGACAAAAGTCACATTTAATGACAATTGTAAAATAGAAAATGGCGACTGAAAGATTTAGAAAGAACAGAAAAATGATTACAATGGAAAGGTTTTTTATTAATCTTCTTAAGTTACAATAGATGCTGAAAGTATTCACCATTTTGTTGCAAACACAAACGTTAATTAACATTTTTGAAAAAAATATCAAAATTAGATATCAATTCAAGAAGACGTACGGCTACAGTTCCAGCGCCAACCCTAATAACAAATTCATTGGATCGCTCGATATAAATTACATTAGCTATTATTTTTTGAAGTGCATAAATAATTTATAACAACTAATTTTGAGAGAAAATCCGACGTTGACGTTTACATAGTTTTGAAACAGCTAATATATCCCACTTCATTTCATAGTAGAATTTTTCAAGACCACATTTGAATTTTTTGGAGTGAAATAAAGCACAAATTGAGAGTTTCTGTATAAGAAAAGAATTCTGTGTTAAACTAAATCCCAGCCACAAATTTTGAGCCAAGAAAACCCACCAAAAACTCTCAATTTGTGCTCCATTTTACTCCAAAAAATGCAAATGCGTTGATGCAAAATTCTACTATGAACTGAAATGGGATACAACTAAGCGTGTGAAATATGAAAACTTCATGAGAAACATGTTTTTTAATAGGCTGATTTCAGAATTAAATACCAGGGAGAGCAAAAATCGAAATTGAACTGTGAAATTCTAGTTTTTGTGTAATAATTTTTAAAAATTGCCACAGAAATTCGTCAAAAACTAATCATGCAACAATGAAAAACTGTGTACGTTAGCTAATTTGTTACCTGTGATTTTAGAAGTTCATTTTGCCAACATTATACAGGGTGAGTCAATAGTGGGTTGTTTATGATTTTTTTTTAATATGCAAGCAGTGGAATCTGTATTCCAGCTAGTTTCATAAAATTATTTACAAGATATTTACTTGTCACTTGTACACTTTTGTATAGTAATCTTATGTAACTAGTAAACTTGTCACTTGTAAAAGTCGACTTGTAATTTTTATGAAACGGGCCCCAGATCGGCAATCGTTAAAGAATTTCAAAATTAATCCACGATTACACTGTTCTGAGTATAGTCAAATTTGTCTTAACAGTTTTGCTAAAATTTCATTATGGACTATGATTATTTAATAGATAAAAATTCAATGCTAATTAAATTATTATTCTTAAAAATTAAACGAAATATCCAAGTGGAATTAGTATTTTTCGTTGCATCTTAGGACATGTCAGAAATGGTGACCAGAAAAAAGCCCACACGAAAAATGCGCACAGGAAAAAAACTCACAAATAAAAGCCCACAAACAGAAATGCCCACAAGAAAAAAACCCACACAGAATAATGCTCACACGGAAAAATGCCCACAAAGAAAAAAGCTTACGTCGAAAATAACCCACATGGAAAAAAACGCACACGGAAAAAAGCTCACAGTACCAAAAACCCACATGGAAAGAAACCCACACGAATAAAAACTCTGTTAGTTTAAGTTTAAGTTATAAATTCAGTTGTTTCTCGTTCGCAGCATATAATTTAATATTATCCATATACATTAGATGATTCAATTTAGCTACAACTGTTTTATTATTTTTTTAATTGAAACCATAATTAGATGAATTCAAAATATCAGAAAGTGGTATTATAGCTAAACAAAACCATAAAGGGCTGAGTGAATCTCCCTGAAAAATACCCCTTTTTATTTTAATTGGATCTGTGGTTTCAAGGCGATATCTCGTAAAAAAAATTTAAATTTTCAAACGTCGATTACGGCCAAACTAAAAGAGCTAGAGGAAAACGCTTTTTTTAAGAGCTATTGAAAGATTTTCTTTATCTAGAGAATATGGAGGTCGAGGCTTTCTGAATCTACAAAATTTGCATACAAAAAATTGGCCATTTTTAAGGGGGGGGGGGGGGGGGGTGTTAACAAATTTTACAATTTTTTTATTTTCTCTTTTACGGCTAACTATTCAAAAAATTGGCACTATTTTAATCCTTACCTATGCAAAATGATCCGGGGAATCGATTTTCGTCGAGAAAATCGCCAAATTCCTAATAGTTTTTTAGTTATGAATTTTTTAAAATTTTAGCTACTTTTGCTTTTTTTCGAAATTTTCTCGAAAACTATAAGTCGTAGAATAATAATCTTTTTTGAAAATAATAGACAATTAAAAGAGCTTTCCAACGATAATAAACTTCATTGAGTTATCTCTAATAGTTCCGGAGTTACTGCTCGATAAATTTTCCGGGTACCGGAAATCGTCAAAATCGCGACCAAAATTGCAAAAATCAAAATTTTAAAAATCGAACCTACTGACTGTTTTTCTACTTTTAACAACTCTAGAGGGTTGTATGAGCATAGAAATGTCCATAAAACTTTGATTGAGTGACTTAAAAAAAAGTTTTTTTTCATTTTTGTTAAGTAAGTGCCTTGGCCATTAAAATTTTTAGCAAAAAAATTCAAAATTTTAATCTAATAAAAAGTTAATATAATACGTAGAATGAGCCGTAGAATTCACCGGAAGAAACCGTTTTGCTCTACGACTTTTAGTTTTTAAGTTATGAATTTTTTATTGTTCAATTTTAAATGCTTCTGTACCCGGAACCGTTCCCGGAGCGACTCCGGGTTTTGACGAGAAAATAGAGAATTTTATGCGCTATCCGCTGCTTTATCGATTTTTGTTTTAAGTCTTATAGTTCCCGAGAAAAACGCAAAAAAATGTTGCCAGTTTCACTTTTTTCTACTATTTAAACGCCGATTACGGCGAAACTATAAGAGTTAGGGGCTGATTTCAAGTTGGGTCGCAAAGTTGCGTGGGTCGCAGTTGCATAGCAGCAACCAATGACATTGCTAGATTAGCGTCGTTGCTATGTCAATCACGATTTGCGTCGGTCGTAACTCAACTTGGAATCAGCCCCTTAGAGAAGAACGGTAAAATCGATTAGAACCGGTATAAAAAGCTCTACAAAATGGCATAGGTTTGAAGGCTATATCTCGCAAAAAAAAATCAATTTTCAAACGTCGGTTACGGCCAAACTAAAAGAGCTAGAGGAAAACGCTTTGTTCCATTGTAAAGAGCACATCAAAATCTATACGATAAAGTAGGTCTGAATTGATTTTGAGACACTTTAAAAATTGGCCATTTTTAAGGGGGGGTGTTAACAAGTTTTTCAATTTTTTTATTTTCTCTTTTACGGCGAAACTATTCGAAAAATTGGCACTATTGCCTCGGTTGAATCGTCCTAGTTGTAAATCCCCATGTTATAAATAAAACTGAGTTGACATTGCCCAAAAAAATTTTTGCACCATATAAAAAATTTTCAAAATATTTAAAAGATCGGGGTAGAGACTCGGAGGCTACAAGTGATAAGAATTAAAAAAAATACAGAAGTTCAGTCTTTTAACTACTTTAAATCGTTTTTATTTTTGGTAGATATGTTGTATGTTTCCAAAATACTTAGTCAATCACATTTTTTCGAAAAAGTAGACAGGGTGTTATTTAACATTATAAAGCTGTGGATGGTGACTCGGGGTATACAAAATCTTATACAATACTTACTTTTGGTTTCTCCAACGATAAATAAATCGTCAGATATGATCAATATATTTTATTTATTAACGTTATTATTAAAAAACTGTTTCAACATATTTTGTTTAGTTATCAAGTTAGCTACCTGAAAACGATGTATACGATGCGCGTTAGTTTCTTCTGAAAACTAATTACACTGAGTCAGAAACACAAAAGAAAAAGAGGCATTAGAGGCAATTAAGTATAAAATAAAAATGTCAAAAATAACAACCAAATAAAATTTAACTGTTCAATGTCATCCAGTTAGTTTATCTCATATATATAAGTTCTAAAAGTTCTAACTGAAGACTATAAAAGTTTTGCTTTTTGCAATTAACCTCAGCTTTCGAATATGATATTTTTAACATCGGAGACATTTATATACATCCCATTTCAGTTCATAGTAGAATTTTGCAACAGTGAATTCGCATTTTTTGGAGTGAAATGGAACACAAATTGAGAGATTCTGGTGGGTTTTCTTAGCTCAAAACGTAGCGCTGGGATTTAGTTGAACACAGAATTCTTCTCTTTTACAGAAACTCTTAATTTGTGCTTTATTTTTCACTCTGAAAAATTCAATTGCGCTGTTGCAATTCTACTATGAACTGAAACGGGGACATACATTGATGAAAGGTGTTCAGTTCTTTTAAGTGTAAATTCAATTATAGTGTACCTGTCTGAATTTTTTTAGATGCAACCAATAATACTATAATTCCAGTGTAATTGTTAGGAAATTATTACAAAATTACATTGTTCCGACTTTAAAGTATAGTCAACCTTGTCTTTATAGTTTTAGTAAAATTTAATTATTAAGACGCTGAAAAACTAATTTTGACTTAATTAATTATTTAAAAAACAAAAAAAACAAATGTGCAAGTATTTATTGGACCAGGCGCCACAATCAGGCAACTATACCGTCACCACCATCACCACGATCCCAATTCCCGCGTTTTTCGTGAAGGTTAACTGGCATTGGAAAATTCAGGAAGTGAGCTGGGGGTACATTAACAATAAATCTCAATTATACAAAGAAGGTAAGTACTTTTTTAACAATGTACTAACCACTTCTACTTTTACATCCTATTTATTGGCGTAGCTACCATAGGGCAACAAAGTGAAAACCCTTAGAGAGCCATTGGGGCTCCGGCATTTTTTTATATATTTCTGTGTGACTGAAAAAGTAATTAAAATATTGTTTTCTATAGCAAATATCAAAGTGTGCTTTGTTCTACCTGAATTTATAGTGAAAGTTTCTTTTTAATCGTAGGCGTAGATAAAGTAATACTCATCTTAACAGCTAGGGTATGTACCTATAGCTCAGTCAACGATATCCTCGGCTCTGGTGCTCTAAGTACTTTATAGCACCCCCGGTCGCAAGACCCATAAAGGCGAGTGCCAACCAGAAATGGTCCGTACTCAATATTTTTAAATTAAATTGTATAAACAGTTTATATGCGTTTCTAATAAAAAAATTTAATTAGTTATCTTTATTAAACATTTTATGTTGACCTTAGTTAAATTTGATAAATGTTATTGTTCAGTGATGGCACCGCTGATACAAAAATTGCATTAACTCAGATCCTAAATGGTTTTACACCGGAATCTTTTGCCACTTTCTGTTTTTTGCTAATTTATACATTTAATCATTAATTAAAATAGATAATTTACCCCAGGTTTTTTAAACGATTTATCGTTAGATAAATTATATCGCTTGGATAGTTGCTAATGTAGAGATGATTTGATGGTGTTTCTATAGAAATTATGGAACCGATAGTATTTATCTAACGAAAACTCGTTCAAGAAACCGGAGGTAAGATGTTACTGTATTGTAAGCATAAACTTAATGCCGGCTTTATGACAAAATATTTCAAAAAATGCTAAAAAATCAGTTAGTACTATATCAGAGTTTGTTGACTAATCTTGTAATAGATGGGGCATAATATTGGCGCATAAGCTCTGTGGTAGTAATTTTAAGTGTATATCAAGTTTACTAACCGGACTGATGATCACTATGGAGAATGTAGTTGTTGATAATAAATTAGACATTATAATTGTACAATTTTAAATTTAGAAAATAAAGAAATTAAACTAATAAACTCTATAATAATCAGGTGTGGAGTAAAGGATTCCATGTGCAGTGGTAAAGGATTCCATGTGCAGTGGTAAAGGATTCCATGTGCAGTGGTAAAGGATTCCATGTGCAGTGGTAAAGGATTCCATTGCAGTGGTAAAGGATTTCATGTGCAGTGGAAAAGGAATCGTGAGCAGTGCCTGAAGAAATTATGTGCGGAACTGAAGAAATTATGTGCCTGGATGTACGATGGAGAACATAGAATGGAGAATCAACAAGTAATCATGAAGTAATGTCAGTCCAAACTGTCAAAATTAATGGTTAACTTTTGATTGAAGTTTTGAACTGTTCTAATGTACAAAATTGAAATTAATGGCGAAGAAGCTCCGAAGACAACGAGGATGTTGCTGGACTTGTAGTCCCGGAAAATTCACCCGGAACCCCCTCTTCAACTACTTGTGATGATTCCGGAAAAAACATTGTGACTACAGCTTTGTGAAAGTGGCCGTAAAAGGGGCAAAATGTTAGCGTCTTTATTAATTATTGCAGCTAGATTTTCATAATGTTTGTAAATGCTTATGAATCCTTATGTGAACTAGGTTCAGTTTATGAATATTTATGTCTTATGTGAACTTGGTGGTTCAATATGTGAACATGGTGGTTCAATATGTGAACATGGTAGTTCAATTTATGTCTTATGTGAACTTCGTGGTTCAATATGTGAACATGGTGGTTCAATATGTGAACATGGTAGTTCAATTTATGTCTTATGTGAACTTGGTGGTTCAATTATGTCTTATGTCTTATGTGAACTTAGTTCAATTTAGGAATGTTGATGGACATTATGAGAATTTCGTTGTGCTTATGAAAATTGATGTAAACATTGTGCTTTTTATGAATTTTGATCGAGGTCGATCAACAGTCAGGTTGGCCGAATTGTGGTAGTAATTTTAAGTGTATATCAAGTTTACTAACCGGACTGATGATCACTATGGAGAATGTAGTTGTTGATAAAAAATTAGACAATATAATTGTAAAATTTTAAATTAAGAAAATGTAAATTAAATTAAAGTAATAAACTCTATAGCTCTTTACTACGCTATAGTACACGTTCCAACAAACTACAAAAATAATTAAAACAATTCCGTCTCAATTATTCTTAGAAGTATTAACAAGTAATGTGAAGATTTTTTCTTTTAATTTCTTAAAATATTTTTAATCGATGATAGAACCAAGAAGGAGACACAGTTCCTCTACTTTTCCACATTAACGAACCTGAAAATTATTTATAATAATCATCAACATTAAATTTCCAAAATTGTGTTTTTTTTATCTAGAAAGCTAAAAACACACACAACAATTAAAATAGAGGTACGGCGAAAATACTCAAGTAATGACGATGATGCCAATTTTACCAATTTTTTTTTGGAAATTGATAAAATTACGATGGATTTCTAATAAATTTTTTTAGAGATTTCCTGATACGTTTTCTATAACGTGCCGGAGAACTTATGCGCTATTTTTTATAAATACTAAGTACTAACTCAAAAGTACATATTTTTATTCTAGGTGTCAAAGTATGGAGTTATCAAACAGTCAAAAAAACAACAAGGTATTAACATATACCAAGGATTTGAGTATCTACAACTTCGTTCGTCAAATGATAACGAAGTGATTACGTGGAGATGCCGATTGCAACGTTCGACAAAATGTAAATCATTTATTAAAACCAAATCTGGAAAAATCATTGAACCACCAAGAAAACATTCTCACGACTCGTGCCCTCAAAAAGCTATCGGAAATTTGGCAAGAAGTCGGTTGAAGCAAGATATAAAAGTTGTTAGTGCTACACCTCGTGCTGTGATGGGAAACGTTTTATCCGAAATGAGTGACGATGTTTTAGCTCACTTACCAAGACCATCATCGATTACCAGAACCCTACTTCACCACAGAAAAGACAGCATTTTACCTAATCCTACAACAATAAATTTTAAAATTCCTGATAAATATAATGAAATAATTCTATATGATTCAGGCATAGACGATCCCGATCGAATTCTAGCTTTAGGTGATAGAGAACTTGTGGCTCAATTAAATAACGATACTAACATCTATGGAGATGGTACTTTTGATAAGGTACTCAGCATGTATAACCAATTATACACTTGGCACGCAAGGGTTGGTAATTCCTATCCACCATGTATCTATTTCTTACTCACAAAGCAACATATGGATATTTACATGAAAATATTTGACATAATGAAGCAATTAATTCCAAATTTGTCACCTCAGAAGGTTTTGATTGATTTTGAAAAGGTTTGCATGAATGCAGTAAGACAAGCTTTTCCAGAAGCCGAAGTTAAAGGATGCTATTTTCATTTAAGTCAGAGCCTCATTAGAAAAATTGGTAGTGTTGGTTTGAAAACAACATTTAAATGCAATGTAGAGATTAAAATAAAGCTAAAATCTCTCGTAGCTTTAGCATTCGTACCTATAAATGATGTGAGGACAGTCTTCGATGTACTTGCAAGTACTTTTCTTAACGAAGACGGGTACAATGAGGTAATTACCTACTTTTTTTCAACTTATTAGCCGTTTCAAAACTATAAAAACGCCAACGTCGCATTTTCTCTCAAAATTAGCTGTTATAAATTATTCATGCACTTCAAAAAAATAATAGCTAATGTAATGTATACTTTCAATGAGAGACCTAATCATTAATAACTATTTTACAATTGTATCAATCTTATTTGAAAAAATAATTCGGTAAAATGCGACGTTGGCGTTTTTATAGTTTTGAAACAGCTAATACATAACAAGTGTTCAATATTGGTTCTGGTCAGATCGCCTATGTGTGGCAATTGTCACAAAAAACGTATGTCTCGGAAACAATGACACATAACAGCTGTCAGTGCTCTGCGGCCAAAAATTCACACGTTCAACTGAGATAACGCTTGCAGAGTAAATTCTTGAACGTCTGCATACAATTATCATGATTTGCAATGTGATTTTTATCAAAAACTCCTAAATGCAAAAATAAGACAGTTGATAGCAAACCATATGAACTTATCACGCAACCTACGTTCATGCTAGAAAGAGAAAACCATAGCAAACCACGACCAGAACCAATATATATTGGTTCTGGTCGTCGAATTAAGTGCGTTGTGAAAGCCTTCGCAACAGTTTGTTGTCCTAGGGGACATGTCCAACGCTGCTTCATAATGGTTTCAAGTTTTAACCAAGTTTTAATATTGAACACATGTTAGAAGGGGTTGCAGGAAGAGAACCCTTATTTCCGGTTAAAACTTGGAACCATTATGAAGCAACGTTGGACATGTCCCCTAGGACAACAAACCGTTGCGAAGGCTTTCACAACGCACTTAATTCGATTTTTCACTGCAGCCACCCTAGTGTGTGGGCTCTTTTTGACGGGCTGAAACGGGATTTGGCTTGCCACAAGTTAACTCTAATAAAAGCACAAGCTGACAGTGTTGAAGTGAAAAAAAGGAAGTATAAAACACTGTATAAACTTGTTTCCACGTCAGTACAAAAGTACCACAACACGGAAGACAAAGTTAAATATTTAAGAAAGTTGGCCAACTTACAGTAAATTTATATTTATATCCTAAGAAAACTGTTGTTTGTGTAAAGTTCATGTAATTTTAAGTTTAATAAAGTTTTATATATCTTATTAGTTATTATTTAACTGTAAGTGTGTAAACATCATACTTTGCTCAAGGTTATTAACACCCAATAATTCCTGTGATAGATAATAATTATTTATTTGGGGAATTTGAGTGTAAATCGGACGATTTATTTCACGAGTGGATTATTTTAAACGTCGAGTCATAACGAGAGGTTTATCATCTACGAGGTGAAATAAATAAACTGATTTACACGAAAAGGAGTTGAGTACAACATTTTATTTTTCGAATCATACTCAACAAGGCTTACTTGTTGAGTATGATTCAAAATTGCTTTAAATCTGTTAAAAATAATCTGACGTTTCGTATTGCGAAATACCAAACAGTTGTCAAAACTTCCTTACATAGAAAAAAAAACCGTAAATTTTGATAGTGTTGAAAAATAAATACTTTAAAAGTCTTTAATGGCAAAAAACAAAATGCGCACAATGCTAGTATAGGATCATTTTATGCCGTACCTAGGGGTAAAATGATCCCTTGGAATAACACGATTATTATGTAATTGATTTTCATAGCAAAACCATACCTGAGCTTTTAAAGTAGAATTTTTAGTAAAATTTGTTGGAATACCGAAAAAAAGTGATTTATTTTCTTGTAATACGCAGCAACATTCTTAGGAACTCAAAAATTTGGTACAAATAAAAAATATAACAAATGGAGCAAATGTGTCTTTTAGCAGGCCTAGTATTCACTTTGAATACACATACAGAACATGTGTAATCATTTTCATCGTTGCTTATCCGCGGATTCACCATGTCCTATTTGCAATATAAGGGATCGTTTTACCCCAAACGCTTTACACGGCTTTCAAATATTCTGATATTTTTTTTAGTAGATATGACGAGTGTAACCATTACACATTGTGTGCACACCCGATTCATTGAGTATCAAGACATAGCTTTAACCATAGATTATATAACCATAGATTATATATATATGGTTATATAATATATATATATATATATTGGTTGTAGATTGGCGACACTGTTGTCCCCACCACAAATTGTAGGTTGAGGTTACTGGTAATATCACAAAAGCGCTAGTTGTATCGCTTGGAGGGAAATTCAAACCATCCTTGTACTGGACAAGAAACCAAGAGATATTTGATGAACAAAAACACAGTTTTACACCCGACACACGAAGCTTTGCGTTTTACACGACGCGTTTCAACCTGAGGATTTCCACAATGTGATCAGCCTCAGTTCGAAATAGGTCTTGTAAAACTAGAAGTTTGGTGTGTCGGCTGTAAAAATGTGTCTTTGTTCATCCTTTGTTCAACCGACACAAATTCGGCGCCTGAAGATACAACAAAGTGTCGATGGATCGCGACGAATTTAATAATTTCATTGATTCTGTATCCCATAACATCATTTTGAATGTACTTAAGTGTGAACCGTTGGACCGTTGGACCGTTGGAGACACATGCGCAAACAACAAATTTTTTGAATGATTGAGAAAGTAATATATTTCATCTTTTTCGCTTGCTTGTCAGCGCTTCAGCGTTGTTACCACTAACTAACTATCCCTACTCCCGGCTTTTTTTAAAGAGTTATTGGAGGCTTTAACATAGAATCTAAAAAGTATCTACCTTATGTCAAAATGTTACAGAACAACAAATCACATAAAAACAGAACACTTGATAAGTAAAATTCTACACTCGTGTCCAAGATCGTACTTCTAGTTTTCTTGATTTTTGAAGGGATCATTTTACCTCAAGGAATAATTTTACCCCATTCTTCCCTACTATCTTGGCATCTGATCGATTATGAATTTATCCACGACAGCAGAGATTGTTTTATTCCCTGTGAGTTAATTTTCTGTGAGCTTTTTCCGTGGATTTTTAACAGTTGGGCTTTTGTTCATGTGAGTTTTTTTCTGGGTAGGCTTTTTTCTTTGTAGGTTTTTTCTGTGTTGGTTTTTTTCTATATGGGCTTATTTCTGTGTAGGTTTTTTTCCGTGTGAGTTTTTTTCTATGTGGACTTATTTCTGTGTGGGCTTTTTTCGGTGTGAGGTTTTTTCGGTGTGAGCATTTTTCCGTGTGGGCATTTTTCTTGCGGGCTTTTGCCTGTGGGCTTTTTTCTTGTGTGCATTTTTCGTGTGGGCTTATTTCATGGATTCGTCAGAAATAGGGGTGGGCGATATTAAGATTTAAGGGCAGCGTTTTGTAGAAAAGGAACCACCTAGATTAGGATACAAAAAGAACTAACGAAAGTGTTGCCAGGAGGTGCTGTCACCTATATTTTGGAAGCATAAGTACCAAATGGATTATTCAAAAATGGTGTATTAAAAGTTGCATACTTTTTTTATACCTGCTTTCTCTCAAACAGACCTCAACCCCGACCTTCACTTCGGGGTAGGCACCAGACGGTCCCTTCTCATAAAATGCAAATGATGTAAAGAAACAGAATTTCAAAAATAAGCGATCCCTATTAGATACTGTTTACACGGAAAATACAAGATTGTTGCTGTTTTATTTATTTTGACAAAAAAAATTGTTAGTGCAGAATAATAACATTAATAACACACTTTTATCAAAATAAAAAAAATTATTTATTACTTACAACACTATTTGGGTTTTTTGCTATGTTTCACTTCAAATGAGATCAATTTTATCGTAGACATACAATGAAAGATACAAGCTGTCTGCTATTAGAGAATTGCCATGTTTACAAATCACACTAAATAACTAGAAACAAAAACTATTCTTGTTCTTGGTCCAAGTCTGCACGGGTCTGATATATTTATAAACTAATTAGTAATTACAATAAAGACTGTACCGTTGACACACCTAAATACATAATTACTAATTACTATGATAATTTAGTTGCCGTCAGCCGTGCACTCGTATTCGTTACAAAGTCAAAAAAGGTTGAGTTTTCAGTATAAAATTTAAATTTAAGATCTACGATTTCTTTAGAATAACAATATTTATAAAATATTTTATTTTCATTTACATACGTTATAAAAAATTTTCATTCAAATGTAGCACTAACATGCACTATGATTCTAACGCAAATCTTTTTGCATGTCGGTTTTGGTTTTCCGATAGGGTGAAAAGTGCGCATTCGCAAAAATTATTTCAATTGTACAAAAATAGTCTTTGTCTAATAAGATAAACTCTGGCACTTGGGTGATGGCATTACCACCATACGCATATTTATATTTATTTTTTTAGCAAGTACAGTCATATACCTACTGCTAGAGGATAAGTCGGATGTTATAAAATTATCTATCACCGAACGTGAACGCGTGTACATCGGCTGTGAGCTAGTCATCGTGTTATCCGAAAAAAACTGAAAAACTATTAAGCCTAGTACCATTCGCCTTCAAGAAGTATCTCGGAGATCACTATCTAGTCGTAGTGTTCTAATTAGGGCTATTTGTCAGTGTTTTTGTGATGAACTAACCAAAATCGCGTGTGCAAGTGCCTACCTTAGCGATAACTTTTTGCATTGGTGCCTTATCTCCAAGATTCTGTTTTGTGGCTTGGACCTGCTTTCAACAATTGTTTACATTCACTTTCACATCGATAATATCATCTTGCACGAATTGTTGTCAAGAAGTTTATTTAACGGATCCAACGCTTAGCTGCGATGGGTGTCGTCTGAAAATCCACTCTGGATGTCTTCGGGAGGTGGGTGATCTGCTTAGAATCCGGGAAATGAACCCTGGGTCTGTGAAGATTCTTTGTAAAAACTGTATCACCAATGACAATAAGCTGGACACCTTGCTTATTCTCATTAATGACTTGAAGACTGATTTTCAAGCTCGTCTAGAGAAATTGAAGAAACAAGTTTCGTCGGGTGATGCTATCAATATCAGTACATCAACAGCAAAAGAAGAAATCATTTCCGAGACACTTGATCGAATGAAACGTGCTAATAACATTGTAATATCAGGTCTTGCTGAAAACAACAACGATATGTCTTAATATGTCTTAATCCAATTGTATTTTAAATTTTAAACAAAAAATTGGAATAATCAGAATAAAAGTTATCAATGACGTTACGGCAATTCATTCATGGAAATCCCTGAATGAAATTCTGACCATTACTGCAAATAAGGTTCACAGGAAATGACTAACAAACCCTTACCGCAGGGGATAACTTAAGAACAAAATTTCATTGAAAGAATTTTTCAATTCTTCTTATTACTGATTAATCCTTATTAATTTTCTTGGAAGTGTCTTCACCCCACTTCTTGTAGAAGATTTTAAATTTTTGTCCTAAGGGTATATCCGCCACTTATTATCAGTGTTTCACAAAGATCACTTCGTGTGTCATAGTTTTTGTTTGTTTTTCTTTTGGTTAATTCATATTCAAAATGCCAAGACGTTTACAACAACGTGAATCCTCTCTTGATGTGCGGGGAAAAAATGTTGGTATGGCTGCGGCAGGATTGTCCACCAGAGAAATTGCTGAACAAGTAGGCTTATCGGTAAGTTAAATTTGGTTTAGTTGCATAGTTAATAGTCAACAATTAAAATTTCGACGAAGTTTAAAGTATAGAAAATTTGAATAATTAGAATCATTTTTTTATTGGTATTTTCGGTTAATTTTAGGTGTTTACTTAAATTTTGTTTAGTTATAGAAAGCAGGCATTTTATTTTACGAAAATTTTTTTTTAATATTTTTCAGTGGGTTCTGTAATAGTATATTAAAGTATAAGTGGATATTGAGGTCCTTAAAACACGCGCGATTTTCGAAATAGAGCAAGTATTTTAAAGACCAGTTATCCACGAATACTTTACGTTATTTTTTTTATTGGTACACTTTGAAATCATAAATCAATAAATAAATTTCGTCCCAGAATTTTTAATCACCTTGTATAATAAGATTTCGATGATGATATGTAAAATTTTATTATTATTATAATTTAAATTATTAGATTCGCCAAGTTCAACGGTGGATTGCAAGGGGCAACCAAATTGGTGAACGTCCTTTGCAAACTATTCATCCTGGAAGGCGGAGGGCCACAATAAGTCAACAGGATGAAGCCATCGTTCAACTTCTAAATCAAAATTCTTTTGTATCCGCAGTAAATGTTCGGGAGACACTAAGATTGAGAGTGTGCGATGAGACTATCCGAAACCGATTAAAAGAGGCTCATTTAAAGTGTCGTCGACCTGCAAAGAAAGTGCAAATAACACCCCAGTTGGCAGAAGAACGTCTCAATTTCTGTCGGCAAAATTTGGATAGGGATTGGACAAATGTTATTTTCACCGATGAAAAAACATTTTGTTCAAGCAATGATGCCCCTACGGTATTATGGAGGCTAGATGGCACCAGATACGCTCCGGAACATGTTGTTCCAAATCGTCGAAGTGGGCGCATCTCTGCAGGATTTTGGGGTTGGATGTCGGATGCGGGACCGGGGGAAATTGTCCAGATAACTCCACCGAATTTTAATTCCCTCGAATATGTTAGAATACTCGAAGAAGTTATGCTACCCTCAGTTACAACATTATATCCTCCCAACGAATTAGACCAACCGATAGTTTTCGTCCAGGACAACTGCCCCCTCCATAGGGCAGGAATTATTGACGAATGGTTCGGCGATCATCCTGAGTTCGAGCTTTTACGATGGCCCGCATGCTCACCGGATTTAAATCCGATTGAAAATTTATGGGGAAGCATGGTGCGGGAATGGGGGAACATCGCACGGGAACAAGCGGTAATAAGGAATGTCGACATGTTGTCAAATCATGTTAGAAACGTTTGGGGGCATTTCAGACATTCGAATATATGCCAGAATTTAGTAAACAGCATGCGAAGACGAATGGTCGAGTGCATTGAAAACAACGGATATTATATCTGTAAATAAATTTTTGTCGACTTGTTTATATTTTATTTTTGTTTTCGCTACCTATAGATTCACTTTAAAAAAGGCGTTGATTAATTAATCAATTTGAATGGTCTATTCGCGTTGTTAGCTTTTAACAACGAATTAAAATTTAATGGAACTTTCTATAAACCGGCCCTAGTAAACCAAAATGTTCACAAAAACGATTGTGCAATTAATAATGAAAACAATTAAGAGTGTAGACGTCTTTGCTCGAAATTTAAAAAAACAATTGGATTTCGACCATTTTATTTTATCTTGTTTTATGCACAACTATTATTGCAATAAGTTTTATATTCTTAAGAAATAAACTATAAAGACGATCAAATTTTTAGTTACAGTTATTTTGATTTGAAATATTTTTTGGACAATGGATATCAAAGTGATCGTTTCGCGATCGCATCACAATCCACGAAATTTAATTTAATGATAATTTAAACAAAATGAAATAAGAATCCGTTTTGTCGTGTTTTTTATTCGGCATATATTAATTGCATACTAAAACTTATTTTGCATCAACCAAATAATAAATTAAATATACAAACCAACTAACAATTTTATTTTTGTGACCTTCTCTCAACGCGTCGAAACATCGCGTTGCGAAGAACTTAAAAATTGTATTATTTCACATTCACATTTGGGATAACCAACAATTTCCATCAAGAAATCCTTAAACATTTCAAAAGCCGGTAAATGAAATGTGGAACACGACTCAAAACTAGTTTACGATCTCTAATGATTTATAGTAGGGGTTGGCTGCGGTCAAAGGATCGGGGTTGCACGGTAGGCGTTCGTTTATGGACGCGTCATTTTCATTTTGGGTGACTGTACTTTATATTCTACCTTCAATGGCATCAAATGAAGTGGAATTATTTTTTGATCACTTTGGCCACATGTTTGGTCCTATTAATAGTAATATGCTACTTTTAGGTGACTTTAATTGCCCTTGTTGTAATAATCAAACAAAAGATATTTTTTTTATATTATCCAAAATGCGACTAATTTCTTAAATTTACAACAGTTTAACAACGTAATCACAATGAACGCATGCTCGACCTTGTGTTTTCTAATGTAAACTGTAGTGTCACCAGATGTGAAGAATCTTTTGTAGAAGAAGATTCACCCCATCACCCCACATTAGAGATTGAAATTAAATATCCTGGTAAACTTTTTAAAAACTTTGCTATTAATGGTGATGTCCAACAATTTAATTTTCGGAAAGCTAACTACCCTCTTATGTATGAACTTATTACGAAAGTTGATTGGGCATTTTTAGAAAATATGCCTAATGTTAATCACGCTTGTAATACGTTTTATAAAACACTTCACAATATTTTTAAACAATCTGTTCCATTCTATCATTCTAAAAGAACTTGTAACCGTGAATATCCGCCCTGGTTCAACCATGAAATTATACAATGTGTTCGTAAAAAGTCTGCTATATTATCAAAATATAGGTCATATGGAAGTCGTTACTATTATGATTTATTTTGTACACTTAGAAAACAACTAAAATATTTAATAGACAATGCATATAAAATATATATTTCAAAGATTGAGGATAATATAACTGATGATCCCAAAAAATTCTGGGCTTTCATTCATAAAAAAGCTGGTAAAACAAGAATACCTGGTGTAATTAAATATAATGGCGTTACATACACTAACCCCGTCGATATAGTTAACGTATTTAGCGATTATTTTGCTAATGTACACGTACCCCCCAACCCTTCTTCTTCTAACTCTACTGACTATACGACTAATCAAATATTTAATCAAACAATAAACATTACTTACATTCCAGAAGAAGATATAGCTTGTGCTTTAAAACAATGCAAGGATAGCATGACTAGTGGTCTAGATGCAATACCTAGCTTTATTCTTAAGGTATTCTATGTAAACCATTGTATTACTTATTTAACTTAATAATAAAAACAAAAACGTTCCCTCTAATGTGGAAAAATGCGTGTATTACTCCTGTTCTTAAAAAAGGTGATGTGTGTGAAGTGTTGAATTATCGCCCTATAACAATCTTATGTTACTTTTCGAAGGTTTTTGAATCTGTAGTATACAAACAGTTATACTTTTCTCTACAACCATTAATATCAAGTAATCAATACGGTTTTGTTGCCAAAAGGTCTACCATTACAAATCTTGCAGTATTTACTCAATACACGTCTGAAGTAATTGATGATAGAGGCCAGGTTGATGTGATTTATACGGATCTACAAAAGGCCTTTGACCAGCTGGATCACTATATTCTATTGAATAAATTACAAAGTATCGGGTTCAGCAATTGTTTATTGTCTTTACTGCGCTCATATTTATTTGACAGAAAACATGTGGTTAAGTATCGTAGTCACATTTCTTCATATTTCGTACCTACTTCAGGTGTTCCGCAGGGTTCCAATCTAGGTCCTCTTCTCTTTTTGTTGTTTATAAATGATCTGCCTGATTGGATACCTTGTGATAGCCTGTTGTTTGCCGATGATGTCAAATTGTATTCCAAAATAATAACACCTATGACTGTATCTTCTTGCAACAGTGTCTTGACAAATTGATTTTATGGTGCAACTTAAACAACTTATCTGTGAATATATCCAAATGTATTGTAATGTCTTATACAAAAAAACATGATGTTATTTCCTGTGATTATAGTATTAATAACAATGTGTTAAACCGTCACAACACCTATAGAGATTTGGGAATACTCTTTGACACAAAACTATCTTTTGTCTGCTAAAGCATTTAAATCGTATAGGTTTATATATCGCAATGGAAGAGATTTTACTCCAAAAACGTTATTAATCCTATATTCTTCATTGGTACGTTCACGTTTAGAGTATGGGTGCTTAATTTGGTTTCCAATCTATCAAATTCATGTAACTACTCTAGAGTCTATATAAAGAAAGTTTTTGAAATATGTCTGTTATAGTAGCCCTGATATTCCAAGATTATACAACCACCATAAACCTCATTACCTCATTACCCGTTAGGACCATCTATTGTGCAGGTATTAAGACCCACCCGCCCCTGCAATAAATCTCTTTTTGAAGAGTGGTTGCTTTCACCGGGAAGGTCCGGCTCCAAAACGACAAATAATTTTCCTAATTCCTAATGTGATCAAAATTTATTATCAGCGTAGGTGTATAACTATAATTATTGCAAACCGAGATTGTTAACATAAAAATTATCAGGACTCTAAATTAAATCAAAACGAATTTATTTTGTACGGGCTCGAATTGTTCGAGTTCCGTCCTGGAACCTATGACAAGGGTGGCAGGTCAAAATTTGGTTGAATAATTTCTATAGGATATCGGTTACCTTTTACACAATAGACTAATTTTATGATCACCATATAATCTTACAGAATAAGGAGTACTATACCTTTGCGATGGTCTGTACCCTGAAAGAGGTATAGGTCAGTCAATCTTATTTAGTCGTTTTAATATTAATTCTCTAAACACGAGACGCATTCTTTTAATTATTAATTTTCTTATCAAGTTAGTGAATAATAAGATTGACTGTCCTATACTTCTGCAAAAACTTAATTTTTTAGTACCCAGACCTAACGCTCGACACAACTTATCATTCTATTGTGCACCAAATCGAACAAACGCACTAATGAAGTCGCCGATATCGGTAATGTGCAGTCACTTTAATTTATTACCAGTTGAATGGGATTTCGTATATTGTAATAAGAATTTAGTTTTGTACTTAGTTATGTCCGCGTTTGGTATTTAATGTTAAGTTTCGTTTTTCTTTACATTTCCTGTAATTGGGCAGGTGCCTGTTGGAAATAAATGGCTATTTATTATTTATTTATTTATTTAAAAATTAGGGAGTTCACAGGTTCCCTTTCGGTGTTTGAGTTGAGCTTGTATTTGGTTTCGATTGTCTTATCCAATTTCTCTCACAGATACAAAGTGTCGGTAAATCCACCCTTCTGAAAAAGATCTGAAAAAAGGCGCAAAAGTTTTTTTCTAGAAAACTTAGAAAAGTATGCGATAATCAAAATCATACATTGGTTTAGCTCTTAAGGTAAGGTCACTCATCCGGTTAGCTTTGTTTTCATAGATACGGAAATGTGTTCCGAAATGACAAGAAAGACGTCAAATGAAACTCGTTTTTTCTAGTGGCGTAAGTTGCGAGTTTATAATAGGGATCTGAATACTCCTCGAAAATTTATTTTCTCACCAGAGAATCCAACAGGACTGCCGTATTAAACCTCAAAACCTTCGATGTGATAAAGGGCCCATTCACGATGAGATACTCAGGTATATGGACTTAGGTCTCAGAGACCAATCTCAAAAGACACACAAACTGAGGTCTCATGATTCAGCTTATGATTTTAAGCCATGGACAGCGATTTCGAATGTTCGTGCAAAGACTTGTTGAGAGGCAGGTCTCAATGTACCGCCCAAGTCGGTCTCAGTGAGACATTCTCACAGTGGTCTCAGCGATACCACATATTAATATATTAATCTGTGGCGATACAAAAACGCCCTGATACAAACCCATTCACAGTGAGCTTGGTCTCTGAGACCTGTGTCTCTTCGCATGCTTTAAGAAAAATGTCTCAAGGAGTCTCAGACCCCTATTATAAACTCGCAACTTACGCCACTCGAAAAAACGAGTTTCATTTGACGTTTTCCTTGTCATTTCGGAACACATTTCCCTACCTATGAAAACAAAGCTAACCGGATGAGTGACCTTATCTTAAGGCACGACCAACTGTATCAATCTCCGCTTGCTTCGCTTCTCTCCGATACGGCCATACCGCTCGGTTAAAAAACTGTTCCGATCTAGTAACCGAGATGGCATTCGGCACGTGCTGCCCCCAAATTATTTGAACTTGTCAAATTTGAAGGTGTCAAATAATTTGAATCAAAACGAGTATTACCCCACCGTATAATGGGAAAGAAATGTGTGATTTGTGGACAGGACGCTTTTTTTCGTTTGTTTCGTCGTCTGCGACGATTTGTATGAATATTATTTTTGAATAGATGACACTAACATGACAGGTAAATTTAACCTCGAAGCACCACTCTGACTTCTGAACTGACGTCTAACATCATTTTAATTCACATACTTGCCACTTGGGTGCTCTGCCTGCCGAACTTTCGTTTCCAAGGTCAAGAATTTAGTTCCTTATGGACAAATCGACAAGCGGTATGGCCGTATCGGAGAGAAGCGAAGCAAGCGGAGATTGATACAGTTGGTCGTGCTTAAGGGGGCGGCTCAGGCCCCCAGTTTTCATTATTCGAACTAACTCGTAGTCATAGTAACAACTAAAATTTTTTCCCCAGTAGATGGCATGAGAATGCAGAAATCGAAATTAATTACAAAATTTCAGTTTTTGGAAATTTTGGCTTGACAGATTTCCGATGATCGTTCGGGATTTTTCGTTATTTCCGATCAAATTGTGACTCGTGTCACCAATTGTCATTTTTCACATTTCAACGAAAAACTAAGTGCAATTTGATTTGTACGTGCAGATTTTTAAGCTTCTTTGTGAATTTCTGTTGAAAATTGGAAAATACACCTCTAGGTATTTGACAAACAGAAGAATACTTGTGAACAAGAGAAATATAAGGTTATAAACAGGAGAAAAGTTCTGTAGTGGATGCTGTGGTGCTTTCTTTGGAGTTTTTTTCCTTTTCAATAATGTTGGAATAAGAAAAAGACTTTTCAGACGGGCTCTTTAATACTTTTACCAAATTCGCATTGGTGTGTATTACGGGAATCTCCATGTATTTCAAAAGATTTTAAAGAAGAAATTCACGCTTTTCATCTTCCAAGAAATTAAGCGTGACACTACCTCTTACCCTTCAGAAACTCTGAACGCAATTATAAGAGTCACAAGTGGTAATTACGGCACTAAAACCAACATGTCAACGTGTAGGTTATTCATGTCCAGATGATCAAAATTCGTAGATAATAAATAACATAGAGTAATGAATGAAATTTTATTTATGTTCGTTTAATCATATTTATTTTCTTATCGCAAAACTGTGCGCATTACTGTTGTGTTTAAATGTAGAAAATACTGCACTGTTTGTGATTCAACCGTAGTTCTAACGAAAACTTAAAATTTGGTTACATTAACACGACTAACACACAATCTGATGCCTTTTTCACACATTGCCGAAGAACTCGATGATGACAAACTCTTCTCAGGAAAAGATTCACAATTCAACATCGTTTTACTCTGGAAAAACCTCAACAAATGAACTTTTTACCACGTTAATTCACATAACATGACAGTTATGTAATATAATAATTTTCTAGGTTAACAATAAATTTGACAAATTGTCAGCATTTTTCAACCGGAAACTGATGTGGCGCCTTCAAAAATGTCACTGGCACTTCCTTCCAACTAAAGTTTGAAAGCGGTAAATTTGGAATGTCTCATTCTCAAAGAAATTTTTCTAAAGGTTGTTTTATCCTTGTTATTGCGAGTAGCGGGTTCAATTTTTGCATGCATATTTACAATGAGGTTGTGCATAAATGGTGTATTTTTTCCCCGATCTGTGCAGTATCTTGCGTTTGGCACCTAAGTCTCAACTTTACATCAGCAGACAAAAAAACGGGTTAAATTTTAAATAAAAAATGTCTAGTTTTGAGCGGAGCTCATTTCTAATCAGTTTGCTTTTTGTTTGGTCTTGATCGGTGGACTATTTTTGGAGATTTGTATAAAAGTATGGACACATGTCTTTTTGACCATTTTGACAGTTCTCAGGGGCCACCTTAATTATAAATTCCAATGATTTCATGGTTAACCTGACTAAAATATACAAATTTAAATAACAATTTATTTATTGAACAGTTTTATTTACTACTTTTCAATATTGAAATTAAATGAACAATTACTAATATTAGAGAAATTAACACTTGGCATATTAGTCACTTGTTCAGACGGGCGCAGCCGAGTTCCTCCTGGCGGTCACAAATTTTGGGATTTTGTAACAGGTAGTGAACGGTAAGGGATTAACGGTGACAACCATTATTTGGTACTTAGAAATTAGGTGATTGGAGTTTTCATCCTCATTTGTGGCGAGCACAACTGCAACCACAAATGCATGTGAAAGCTTTCATTTTTATTCCAAAAGTAATTTTGTATTTTTTTTGAGTCTAAACTTACCTCATTCCCTAAGTTCAATTTCAAAAAATTTTGCTGTATTTTTTGCAAATGAACCTTGGGGGTATGTTCAAAGCTAAAAAAATCATTGTCAACTTCAGTGATCAGAATAAAAAAAAAATACTACCTAATTTGATTGTACGATTTAAAAATGCACGCATAAATGCACTACAATTTTCAAGTGCCGCTTACTATGTTTTACCCTTATTGTAAATTAAATTGTTTCCTTCTCTAGTCAATGAATTGTGAAATTGTGAATAATTACGAGTGTAGCTAATGCAATAAAGGTACCACCTGTGCAGCGGTAATGCCCGATATCTTCTGGAGGAACTCGGTTGCTGATAAGGGTACTGCAGGTAAAGAAGTAACCGCCGGGAGGAACTCGGATACGCCCGTTCAGACATTGTAAAAATTATTTTAAATTCCTTTGATATTTAGTTTGATTTTAGCGGTTTCGGGAAAAATCATATACATGACACATCAAGACTTTACACGACTCGGCTATTGAGATACTCGGCTTATCGGCTTCCTATGTTCAAACAATAGCCTCGTCGTGTAAAGTTCCACGTTCTTGACTTGTTATGTAATATACCATTACAGCGCGCAAAGCAAAACAATAAAAAAGACAAATGCTTTGTGCACTAAGATTAGTGCGCGATCAAGTGTCAATTGTACAAAAAAATTATTTAAATTGTACACCAAATAGTCTTCGTCTAATAAGCAGGTATAAATGCAGTCAGTAGTGTCAGTACCTACTGCTTTAAAAAAAAGAAGGATGTCATAAACTTGTAATTAACAAATTCCCAGGTTTCTTTTCGGTGATTTGAGTATGGCTTTAAATATATGCATATTTAGAAGCATACTTGCATATTTAGACACTTTTTGTGCATATTTGCTTAAAACTATTTTCGTTTAATATCACATATCGAAATCTTTTAGCGCTTCACGCTCTTATCGAATTTGATACTATAAATTGATTGTATAAAATTCATGCAAAACCAGCTTTCAATACTCAAGTACCTATAGGTACCGTGCGATTATTTTAAATTTTGATCTAGTTATCCATGAATGTTTCGCCAGCCCTGAAACGAATTGCCTAAATAACTTCAGCATCGCTTTATCTGTAAATGTGTCTAAAATGTTCACCGAAGAACATAAAAAAAATTATGTTGGAATCTTATTTTCGTAATGGACATCGGGTTAATGGATAACAAGATCAAAATTTTAGAAAATCGCATGGTACTACTATCATTAGGTTTACTATTTTTTTCATTGAAGAGACCAAATAGCCCGTAGTGAAGGTCGGATGATTGATAACTGCCACTTGTCTACTTTTGGGTCAACATAGGCCCTGAGGGGCTAGAGAAACAACCATTCTAAAATTTGCTTCCCCCTACCCATTGGCATTTTTAAAAGCGCCATCTGGAAGGCAGTATGCAACACTAACAACAGTAGTTGAAATACCGATCAGATGTGATTTCTACAGATCCCTGTAAATTATACGTGAATGCTGTGCCGAAATTTATCTCAACAAATAATTCAACTTTACTCAAAAACGAAAGGCTTACACAATGCAGTTTTTTGTAAACATAGTCTCTAGATTGAGGAAGAGGGTCTAAGCCACATTTCGATGGAAATAAATTAATACTTTTCGAGAAATTGTGCGAAATTGTATGTTTTTTGAACACAATTTTTACCCATATTTTATACATCATTATCAAAAAAACAAAAAACATTTTTGACTTTAAAATGTCACCACAACCCATCCCAAAGTATCTAATTTTAGGTGCCTTTAAATTTAACAAACTTTTTGCCGTTATATAATCAAGAAGTTGAATAAACTGGTGACGTGTTTGCCATGTATTGGGAAAGGGCGAAAAAGGCTCTAAACGCTGCCCTTAAAAGGGTCCCCTAAACTTAACGCATGATTTCTAATACGTCCCTACATTTTAAAAAATCAGCAACCAGCGATACAAGGGAACCCATGGGTAGCTTATCCCCACTAAGACTCACCCTCAAAGTCTAACGGGACCAGATAATTATCTTTTGCCTGAGCTGGTGTGCTGTGTATCGTTTCATTTGCCCGGTTGCTTTACACATTTCACACAGACTGGCAAAAATTACAGGCATAAATAAAAAATACGTTATTAATTAATAATTAGTTTTAATGCTCACAAAAAAATTCACTAGATAAATTTGAATACATTGTATTATAATTTAGTATCTATTTCCGTTCCTTTAAATTTTAGGTAATTAATTAAATTTAATTAATCTTAATTGATTAATTAATTAATTTTGTAAACAGTTTGGAAATTATAAATAAATATTTGCGTTGAAATTAAGACACAAACAAGTATCAATAAACAGTTTTTATTATTTTAAAATTAAACATTTGGTAATAAATATAAAACGTTTTGTGTACAAGGTGAGTCTGTTGCAAACACAGATGTTGCAAGTATTTTTATTATTTTTTTTATTATTATTAAATTTTATTTATTATTATTAAATATTTTTATTAAATTGGTTATTGTAAAATAATGTCTTAATTACTACGTATTTATTAAAATTAATAATAACAATATTAAATGATAAAAATAAAATAAAAAATATATTTTATTCTTCGACACTGTCAAAATTTACGGTTTTTCTCCTGTGTAAGCAAGGGGGGTGCACTTTAATAGGAGTGGCCGTGACAACGGAATTAGTATATACTCCACTCCAGTAGAGGCGCCACTCTCATTTTTTATAGTTTTCTTTACCGACATTTACAAAAATTTAAATGAAAAAGCGTGGCCAACGAAAATGACATTTCGCTTCACTCATTTGGCCGTTCCACCGATAGTTTCCATTGTTGAAATTGATTCTATTTGACATTTCCATTGCACGGCAGGTCGAGACCTCTACTGTCGTCTGAGTTTAAAATTTTATCTGTCAAGCGCTGTCATTTGGCTTCAAACCAAACTTTATTTGTTAAAGAAATAAAATAATTTTGTCATACATGCGTTAAGAACAACGTGGTGAGTTAAAATAGCTTTCAAGGAAGTTTTCAGCAATGGTAGTTAAACTTATACTTTTGGAAAAAGCGTAACTGAAGCCCAATACAACAAACAGTATGTAGAATCGGACCTCGAGATGCTATAATAATGAGTTCGTACATCGAAAATATCACTGATGTGAAAGGGCCCATGCATGCGGCGAGACATAGGTCTCAGAAACCAATCTCAAAAGACACACAAAGTGATACATAAACATACGTCATGGACAGCGATTTCGATGATCGTGCAGAGACTTGTCGCGAGGCAGATTTCAGTCTACCACTGAAGTCGGTCTCAGTCAGACCGTATCATAGTGGTCTCAGCGATACAAAAACGCCCTAATACAAACCCATTCGCAGTGAGATTGGTCTCAGAGACCTATGTCTCGCCGCATCCAGCGAGACAGATCTCATCGTGAATGGGTCCTTTAAGATCGGTCTCAAGAATTCCTAGTACCTGCTGGCCTAAGCCATGGCAATACTAAGTTCAACACTCATTGCAATGAGTAAACCGAAGAAAAGGCATAAGTACATCAAATATCTACTTTATGAAATGAATAATATTTAAACGAATGTTACTCACATAATATCAAGCTTTCAACCAGAATAAAATCAAAAATTCTCCATAAAATGGGGTATTCGTACACGAGGCTTTATACAGAAAAAAAGTACACGTAGAAATGAATATTGGTACGAGCAAATCTTACGTAGAAGTATACTCTATAAAATTAAGAGTTTCGAAAACTTGCAATTCGTCTTTATTGTATTCGTGCTTATTTTGTTGTTAATAGTTATTTATTTAACGAGTTTGAGTGTAAATCGGACGCTTTATTTCACGAGTGGATTATTAAACCACGAGTGAAAATGAGTGGTTTATCATCCACGAGGTGAAATAAATGAACCGATTTACACGAAAACGAGTTGGATACAACATTTTATTCTTCGAATTAGGCTCACCAAGGCTTAAAATTGCTTTAAATTTGTTAAAAATAATCTGACGTTTCGTATTGAGAAATGCCAAACAGTTGTCAAAACTGTCTTACATAGGAGAAATATCGGAAATTTTGACAGTGTCGAAGAATAAAAATTATAAGATATCAAATTTGAGCAAATTTTTTTTATGTTCTCTATTTTTGTGAAAATTTTTGTATTTCGATTTCATATTCGTGTTCTTCATTCCTGAAAATATAAACGTACCAAATATCAAGTTATACTGGTTACTTTTACGTGCTTTATATCCATGTCCACGATAACATGCGTTTCGTCCCACTGCGCGCCGATTTTTGAGCATCCGATAGACATTGTATTGAAGTCGGTACATTTTCGTCGACACAAAAGTCGATCAAATGTAAATTATTGTGTTTTCAGTTGCGATGCCGATGCCGTAAACAAAAAGAATCCGGAATTATCGTTTCAAAAATTTCCACCTACTGGACAGACAGTAATATACACACCGCGCCACCATGCACCGCGCCAATATCCCATATTGTAATTTTTAGGAAATCATTGCCTTCAGGTTAAATATTTAACTATTAACTTTGTGGAACCACTCATATTAAAGGGCTTGGTTTTACCAACAGATGTACTATGTAGGATTGATTTTTAAGACAATAAGATAATTTTCTTCAATGTTTGTAAGGTGCCTGTTTTGCATTTTTCTGTGTGGCGACCAAAAGAAGCATAAGATTACAGATTTCGACAATGGCCAATCGAGTTCAAGCTACCAAACATTAACACATGATAAAACAATTCAAGCTGTGACGTTATTAAAACAAGAGCGATTTAATGGGAAATCTCTCATGAGCTTGGGGTGCACTAAACGATGTGGTTTCGAGCCTTTACTTGGTTCAGGGAAACGAGACAATATTATCGTAGACCAGTACAAGTATTCCAACGGCCACATTGCAAAAGAAACGTCCGAAATTTACGATGAATTAATACCTGAACTACAGCTATGCGATAATTTTGCCGCGGAGTGTATGTATTAGCTGTTTCAAAACTATAAAAACGCCAACGTCGCATTTTCTCTCAAAATTAGTTGTTATAAATTACTCCTGCACTTCAAAAAATTAATAGCTAATGTAATTTATAATTTCAATAAGAGATTTAATCATTAATAACTATTTTACATTTTTATCAACCTTATTTAAAAAAATAATTCGGTAAAATGCGACGTTGGCGTTTTTATAGTTTTGAAACGGCTAATAGATGAGTTTAGCAACAAAAGTATTAGTGACAGAAGAAAATTGTGAGAAATAAATATAAAGATCGGTAAAGCTGTGATACCCTTTTTACAAGTTTGCAGTCGTCATTTTACAAACGAAAACTATATCACACCAAATGAAGGTACTAAGTATTATTGAATTAATAAAATACACTTTCACGAAACTGAGATTTACATGTAGGTATTTATAAATATAGAATCGAATAATATGTAAGAGACAGTAAAATATTTTGTTTGCAGATTGTTACGCCCGTCGTCTGCGTCGATTGACAGTTATATAAAGTCTGTACACTGTCAAAATATGACCGCTTGGGGGAGCTATGAGTTCGCGCTCCAATGGAATCTATTTATTTTGGTTTGAATCTTTGCTAAATTTCTTTTGCGAAAAAAATGTTTTTGTGTTTTGTGGGTTGTCTGTTTTTTATTTTACTTTTTTAAAACTAAATTAAATATAATATATCAAAAATTATGATATTTTACACGCAAATATAGTAATTAGTTTATTTTTGAAACATAAAGATTTACATTTTGGTCACGGAGTTTAGGTATGCCTAAAATTTCCAGATTTTTAAGAGCACAATCAAACATCACAGTAACTGTTTAATATTCCTTTAATATTTCGAGTCCTTGGGTCTCAGTCCTTCACAATTCATTTACAATTCACAATTAATTGCATCTAAACCCTTATATGTTAGAATTATGAGTACGTTTGCTGCAATGCTCCTAAATAGTCGCGGTTAATCAGTAATCAGTAATCACAATTGAAATGTTCAGATAAAAATAAATAAATATAAATATGCGTATGGTGGTAATAATGTCATTATCCAAGTCTCAGAGTTTTCAGGTCCGGGACCGAAATTTTTTAAAGAAGTTGCCACTTCACACATTTATTTAATAAAATTATAATAATTTCAACAGGTCATAATCTTATAATATACAATTATTATAATTAGCATTTTTTAAGTTATTACAATTGCACTTACTTCTCTGTTGCAATAACTAATAAGTGTGCAATTATAAATTCTATATTATTTTTATTAAGTTAATTAACGTAAAGGATAAGTTTTGAGAAGTTGATTGAGGTGTCCAATGTATGATCATCTGTGCTTTAATTTTTACCTGTGAGAGTAAAAATGGAGTTATGTATAAAAAAAAATAAGGTTTTCCTATTATCAGACTTTTTATACATATTTTTACGATTATAATAATTATAAAGACAAAATGATTTATTAACATATTGCTAAATGTTGAAAAAAATTAAGAAACATTTATTTGTCATTACAAAAAGCCAATGGCTAAACCACTGCTCTTAGTTTAAGTATACTAAAAAAGACCGTCGTTCGCCGCTGAAAATCACAATTAAATCGTTATGTTTTTAATTATCAGGCACTGATGATGAGACGGTTGTCTCGAAAGGGCTTTATCACTTTTATGTAAATCTGCGATTAAACTTGTGGGATTCACTTTGAATTTTATTGCCTCCTTTCGTCATTCGCCAATTCTTGTAATATTTTCACATTTTACTCCGGACAACCTTTTACTCAAAGCAGTAGGTAAAGAGACCGACCGTAGGGGTAAACCCTCTTTACGGTCACAATTGTGATTTTATGATAGCTGTCAATCACTTTCCAAGAAATTAAAATTTAATTTTATCTTAAACTAATTCCAATTAAGTTGGTATTTACGTTATGTTTGAAAACAAATGTGACAATAAGTTGAGGTAGTGTTGTTTACTGTTTTTCTTATTATTTGAAACCTTTATCAAGTAGCAGTCACAGGTAAATGATTTCATTTGAATTTGTCAAAATTTTCTTAGAAAACGTTGACAATGTGCCCGCAGGTCATCTGTTTCCATTCCCTAAAATTTTGCCATTCAGTGGTCATCAGTAGGAATTATGAAGCATGAATGAAACAAATTTTTTGCCTGGGATAAACCCTATCCTGGTGCCTCGAGTGTCATGCATAAATTAGAGCCGTCCAACACCCAATAAATTTAAACTACTCTGGCTGATCTATAATAGTAGAGATTGCTGTAAAAATTTTATTTGATTGCAAATGAAGCCACAACTCACACGGTCGCTTGACAATAATGCAAATTAAATGACAATGCAATTCGGATTATTTTAATAATAAATTAAAACACGAATAAAACACTGCGGAAAGGCTAAACCCGATTTCTGCGAAAATGTCACCAAAATAGTAAATAACCCTTCACTTACCCCCCTAACAAACAATAAATTAATTATTTTGTAAACTGGTGACTTTGGACAAAACCCTGAATCAAGATGACTCATTTTTAATTAAAAAAAAACGTTTCAAATATTGTTTTATTCCTTTCATTAAACAAGTCAAATGCGATAAGTGATTATTTCTATTCAAAATTTTTAATAATTTGAGCGAACGTTTATCAGTCTTCACAACTGTCCATCGCTGTTCCGTACACCGGAAAACCGACAACTGCTGACTATCCGCTCTTCTGCCAGTCCCATCTCTAACCCTCGAAACGACCCGAAACGCCTCCGCTCGAGAGCCGAGTTTGTGACATCAATTCTGCAGAATACTGTACATCAGTTATCTACTTTATGAAATGAATAATATTTAAACGAATGTGTTTCAGCAGATAATTTGCTCGTCAGTTGAGGTTCCTTCCGCAAATCCCGCCAATACGAATTAAAACCATCTGGGCCATCTAAGCGAAACTTTTTTTCATTATTTTTTGGAGTTGTTTTATTTCATTTTCAAAGTATCCAAATGCTGGATACATTCATTTAAAGTTTAAAGCAGTTACAACCAAGATTAGGGGTGGGGCTCTAATTAGCTCACCAGTTTATATCCCATTTCATTTTGCAACAGCGCATTTAATTTTTTTGTGTGAAATAAAGCACGAATTGAGAGTTTCTGTATAGGAAAAAATTCTCTGTTAAACTAAATCCCAGCCACAAATGTTGAGCCAAGAAAACCCTCCAGAAACTCTCAATTTGTGCTCCATTTCACTCCAAAAAATGCAAATACGTTGTTGCAAAATTCTACTATGAACTGAAATGGGATTTAGTTGCTTGAATGTTAAAAATGTTAAATGTTTATTCGGGTTAATGCAGGCTTACGTTTACCCATTGAATAAGAAAAACACAATGACAAAAAAAACGAAGAAAATACCTCAACGAAATTATTTAGAAACGTGTCAAGACTTGAACATTCACAACAATGCCTCTTCAAATGTATATTAATTAACAGTAACTAAGTAATGGTAGAATTATATTCGAATTTCGCGGTTTTATTCTGCAATTCTGCCCTACAGAGGGCTCTACGTGCCGGCTGCTTCAAGGCCTTCTGATCTGAATCAGAATTTCATGGCCAGTGAGAAGGCCACATGAGTGAAGCGAAATGTCATTTTCGTCGGCCACGCTGCGACTGTCAGAATGTTTACATAAAAAAAATACACACATCAAGTTATTAAAAATGAGGCATTTATGAAGAATTATTAATGTTTGAAGGATGCTTGCACCGAATGGTAGTCAAGTTTTTTTTTGGAAAGCATTTAATCTGACTTCAATGCTTTGATGTCTCTCGTGATCGAAAATGCGTCGGAACGAAAGTCGGAACTAATCAGAAAAAAATACTGTTTCACGTTACAAAAAAAAGACTTCGTTACTAGATGATTAACGTGGGCGCTAACATTTTTTTATTTTGCATCTTTTTTTATAAAAAACAATAAAAATTTGTAAAATTGTGACAGTCCCAGTCTACCGTGCTGCCATCTATCAACTTGCACCAACTTTTTTTTCAATTATGGCGGCGACTTGGTTTACCTGTTTATAGTTACCTTAGTTGCAACAAATAAGAATATTGTAACCACGACAGTGAAAACACTGACACTGTCATCATTTCATTTGGCTTTATTTTTGATCAAAATTTAAATCCGAGGGCGCACACGAATTCCCGTCAGCGGTCACTTTTGTTCTAATCCGACGCACGAGTTCCCGTCAAGAATTTTTGGGTCGGTTAATATTACACTCGAATTCCCGTCAAGACCCCTGTGGTACTTAGCCGCGGGGAGCTTATAATTCCCTAAGGAGGTTGAGGTATAATAGCAAAAAAATTTATTTTAAGCAGTACCTAACAATCAGTGTTACCAAGTTACTTTTGAAATCACAGCATACTTTAATCAGAACTTAAAAATGTGTTTGATAGACAGACACCCAGCAGAAAAAATCCAGTATTGCCAACAAATTTTATTTTAAGAACATTTTACATGTACACCCGTTATTTTAAAAATAATATGTAAAAACCCTAATTTACTCATTCAAGGTCACAAAATTTGAAATTTAAGCCCACACAACAGACATAAAACTTGCTATAAACCTGTATTTGGCCCCATTACTTACCGATACCACTGAAGCATCGCCCCCGTGATGGCCATGCCTCCTGGGACCTGGAACGACATCCTCCCAAACACATTCTGTTTCTCGCCGCTGTCTGGATGGAACGCACTCTCGTACAGTTTCTTCGCATAAATTATCTGCTCCACAGTGGTCCCTGGGGGCTCCTTGTGCTTCTTGTACTGTTCAACGAGAATCTTCGCCTTGTCCAATTCCTCCTCTGAGACAATACAAGTCCTCGGATCGGTCACCCAGAGGAAATGCTTGAAGCGCCCCACGAAGGTGCTCTGATCCCACAGGGGGCCATCGATGTTCAACCTTTCCGGCATAACCTAAAAATAGGATGCGTTTCCACTCTTCAGTTAATCAAAGACTCAAAACAACACCTTTCTTACCTTAGTTTCGCAGTTTTAGGGTTTGTTTCGTTGAAATTTGCTCGTTAGAGATGAAATGGGAGTTTTTGACACGACGATTGACCCGCAAGGCCGCCAAATGTGGAACAGAACGTTGCCAACAAAATTTAATGCCACGAAAGCTGATTGAATATGATTCCGACGCGAAAACAGGCCGTAATTATATAATTATTGATATTTGGATTATTTTTGTGCACTCAAAGTTCACAGCTCAGGTTCAACTTTGAGGTTAGAAAAAATTTCGTTCGTGATAGCATTATTTTAATGAGTTTTAAATGGCTTAAGACGCGAATGGTTATTTTTAAACATTATTTTACCTTGAGCTGTGATGGGATAACGACTGGGTGTTATTACAAAATTACGACATGTTAAGCAAAAAGTTTAGGGACTTTCAACCTACAACAAATTTGAATGTTAGAAATGGTATTATTTTTATATAAAAAAGTGTTATTAAATTGTTTGGTAATTTTTTCGATTTGTGGAATTTGAAAAACAGTAAACAGTCCTGCCAACAAAAATAAACAACCAATAGATGGATCTTTAATCGCCAAGATTTGAAGACGAACAAAGACGAAAAACAAAAACCCACGATAAAAACTCATTTGAAAACAGTGATTACTGATTACCGCATTATTATATTTTTGAAATATGATTTTAATTACAGTAATTTTGTAATTACAGCAGGTTGGTACCAGAGATGGGCGTGTCAACAATACAAGGTAGACAATTCAATTATTGACCTGTCAACAATTACGTCGACGTCAACATTTGAAGTGATGTCAACAATGTCAACTATGTCAACAATATAAAAATATTAAATTTTGACATTTTACTGAGGGTATTTGACTATAAAATTGGTGTATTTGTCAAGAATAAAACTTAAGGATAGAAGAAAACTTTTAGAAAACATAAAATATGTGATATAAAGACAAGTGTAAAAATAAGTAAACAAAAATAAGATTCTCAAAGAATAGTAAAAAAAACAAATTATTCTCTTTTTTCATTTTTTTACGCTTCAGCCATTATCCCCTTCGTTTTCATTCTCAAAAGAATATTTTTTTCAAAAGAAAATGTGACGTAAAATACAACATAACCTCAAATTCTCATTGTTGACCTATTTTTTTTTGAAAAATTTTTGTTTGAAAAATCCTAAAATTTAAACGTTTTCTTTGAGAGTTAAAAAAAATCGAAATCATAAAGTTTCTGATGGGAGTTGATGGTATAATTGATTTTATCCGCAAACGTCACAAAACTGCCAATTTTGGGAGAGAATGTCACAGGTAAAAGGTCTAGTTCTCAGACCACTATTTCGGACATGGGGTAAAACATTTTTATGAGATAAAGCGTTTTTTACTTTTGCCTATCATGACTTTTCCACTGTTGTCACTTTCTTGTGTCTTTCGCTAGATGATGATTCCCTCATTGTGAAACGGGAGACGCTGCACTAGATGCTGCATTAGTTAAATTAAAAAACACTCAACACATTTGAAAATCTCAACACAAAAATCCGAGACTGACGTTTGCTTATAAACATTGTTATGGTAATGATCATGTAATGATTCACGTGCAAAGCTTCCTGATTATTTTATTCATTTACCTTTAAATTAGTGTTGCTCAAAATTGCTCTTTACTCTTCTCCAATACGTTTGCGGATAAAATAGTATATTTTATTCGGAGTAGGTAAATGTGAGCTGAATTATTTGACTCATTGCATTCGGCAAAATAAGCATTCGTCTTCCCCACTAAACTATCACATTTACGCCTTATAAAATAATCTACTATTAATAAACAGTAATTTTTAGTATTTTTTTTTTGGTTACAAACAACAACTTTATTTAAAACAAACTAATCATAATCAAACTGTCTTTGACACTAAATTATCCCACTTGCTAACATGAGATCGAAAATAAACTCAATTAGAGCAAGCTATGCCTGCAGAACTTTAGCCATATTTAGCCGTTTATTTACACTTTAGCCACATATTAACCGTTCATTTACGGCCGCACTTTTGAAGTTATCTTGTCTTATGTTGGTATTACACAGCATATGATGTGGCTAAAGTTACACTTCACTTTCAAGGCTTGCTATAATTGAATATATTTTCGATTTCATATTATAATTTTATTGCTAAATAAAAAACGCCTGTCGATTAGACAACCAGGAATATAGCAGAATTCATTTTTTTTTTGAGGCCAAACGACAGACCAATTTTTTAAATTCTATCTTGGTAATAGACTTCGAGTGGATTTTATGTATTTATTAAGTCCAAAACAAATTTGTGTTTTATGTTACCTAATAAATAATAATAAACAAAAACAAACGTTTTATTATGAAATGTCAACAAATTTAAATCCCTCTCAGTGTCGCCAACCGTCGCACTTGTCACATTCCTAACCATAAAATAATTTCGTCCACAAGCCCAAAACTAACTTTTCCTTTCATTTCCTTTAAATAATTTCCATTTCCTGTCTGAATAAACTCCAAATTTCGCAAATTTCTCCCGTCCCAAATTTCCAAGCACATTTTCACGTCGGTTTTAATTTCCATTTTCAAATATGGCGGACCAAGAAAGTTGTAAGGACATTCAGTTATTAAAAAGGACAAGAATTTCTGTTTTCGTCGATGAAGCCTTACCTGACATTCTAGTTGTAACGTACGAATTCGGCGTGAAAATATTCAAAGGAGTCCTCCTCGATTCCACCAAAAGGTGAGACCAAATCCATTGTCTTTACCTCAAGTCATTTCCAGGACTAATTGAATATTTTGTCTTCAGAAACCTCCCCTGTGGCATCCCCAACCTCAACCCTGCATTTAAAGTCTCGGTAAAACCGAAACATGAAGATGACAGTCTCTATTCAGTCAACCAAAGATTCGCCTACACAGAGCCCAGCACTGCGAAGAAAAAAAACGTTCAAATCCCGAGTAAATACAAGAACAATAAAATGACGGTGAGGCTGCGCCCGCGTCAAGTCTTATGTTCAAAATGCAAAGGAATTTGCAACGAAAACTCGGAAAATGTGTCGCGGAAACGCAAACCGACGGAAAGTGTTTTGTCTCCGCCTGTCAAAAGGGGGCTCAATGCGCCGATCACTCGTTCTGTGTCGATTCACTCCGAACTCAATAAGAAGAAACTGGGCGAAGCCACTTTAGTTCCGAAACTTACACGATTGACTCCACAGGAGGAGAAAGACGCCATGAATGGGAAAATTGTCACGTTTAAAAAGCCCCTTACCGCAGGTGAGTCTCCTGGTTTTTTTGTTCGTTATATTGATTTTTATCCGTTTGGTACCTATTCGACTATCTTTTTTTCTAAATAAACAAAAAAGGAAATAAACACGGGGGCGGTTTGAAAGTCAACCCTATAATTCTCCAATATTTTTACTAATTATAAAATACATAGCTCATTTTCGAAGTGTTCGGTGATGCTTTTTCAGTACAGTCTACACCTAATTTTTTTAAATGACTTATCAATGTCAAAAATTTTGAAATTATGTTGGAACCCTGCGACATTGCCATAGGAACGAAGCCTGGACCCGCCGGTTGACACTCAATAAATCGTGGGTTTAGAGGGTAATGTAAGACTTACAGTGTCTCAACTCCCCCCTAAATCTGTCAACTTAGGCACAGCACAAAGATGGGACCATTTCAGAAAACTGATGGTAGATGCCGCCACCACAAATACAAAAAAAAAATCGAAATTCTTTATTTGAAATATTTGTTTGGTAATTTTCGTACATTAAAGTGCCAAAGTACATTAAAGTGCGTACGTAGTAAAAGTATTTTATTTGTACCGTTTTTTATAATTTTGTTTGATTGTGGGACCATTTCGGAAACCTGACGCATGAGGTCGCTGCGAGAAAAATTTGACATTCACACAACTCAAATATGAAAAAAAATTATTGATAATGCCAATTGTATTACCAGTGCACTTGGCGTTTTGAATTTTACAATTTTAAACTCTGATTTTATTTACGGAACGTCGGCAATTTTTTATAAGTGTCAACAATATAGCGCCATCTACCAGAAACACTTTGAAATGGTCCCAAAACATTCTGAAGTCCCAGTTGAATTTTGGCGTAGGGAAGGGGGGGGGGAGTTGAAACACTGTACCTTTTACCACTATCGTTTAGAGGTAAAAATCATTAAGTGCATTTTAAGTAAAAATGAGTTAAATGCAGTTACCTATGTTTTAATTTGTTTTCTATACTATATATATACTCTCAAACAGAAAACAAATTAAAACATAGGTAACTGCATTTAACTCATTTTTACTTAAAATTCACTTAATGATTTTTACCTCTAAACGATAGTGGTAAAAGGTACAGTGTTTCAACTCCCCCCCCCCCCTTCCCTACGCCAAAATTCAACTGGGACTTCAGAATGTTTTGGGACCATTTCAAAGTGTTTCTGGTAGATGGCGCTATATTGTTGACACTTATAAAAAATTGCCGACGTTCCGTAAATAAAATCAGAGTTTAAAATTGTAAAATTCAAAACGCCAAGTGCACTGGTAATACAATTGGCATTATCAATAATTTTTTTTCATATTTGAGTTGTGTGAATGTCAAATTTTTCTCGCAGCGACCTCATGCGTCAGGTTTCCGAAATGGTCCCACAATCAAACAAAATTATAAAAAACGGTACAAATAAAATACTTTTACTACGTACGCACTTTAATGTACTTTGGCACTTTAATGTACGAAAATTACCAAACAAATATTTCAAATAAAGAATTTCGATTTTTTTTTGTATTTGTGGTGGCGGCATCTACCATCAGTTTTCTGAAATGGTCCCATCTTTGTGCTGTGCCTAAGTTGACAGATTTAGGGGGGAGTTGAGACACTGTAAGTCTTACATTACCCTCTAAACCCACGATTTATTGAGTGTCAACCGGCGGGTCCAGGCTTCGTTCCTATGGCAATGTCGCAGGGTTCCAACATAATTTCAAAATTTTTGACATTGATAAGTCATTTAAAAAAATTAGGTGTAGACTGTACTGAAAAAGCATCACCGAACACTTCGAAAATGAGCTATGTATTTTATAATTAGTAAAAATATTGGAGAATTATAGGGTTGACTTTCAAACCGCCCCCGTGTTTATTTCCTTTTTTGTTTATATAGAAAATATATATATATATATATTGACAACAAAAAGTACAATAATACTTGTACATAGAGGAAATTACAAAACTTTGATAGTGGACAACCAAGTTTTCACTTCTGGCGACAACTCATGAATTTCGGTGAAGCCTCCTTGAAAACTCGTAAGTCGACATTCTTCGACAAGATGTTGGACAGTTTCTTCCACTTGACCACATTGGCAATATGGATTTTCGATAGCATTCCATTTAAATAACATTGAATTACATCTGGCATGGCCAGTTCTTAGTCTGTTCAATTTCACCCAGACCCACCTTGGTTGATCCATTCCAGGTACACTTTTTGTTGGATCTTCTATTAAATCTTTATTGAAAAGTTGGATATTTGACCACATATTGCGCCACTCATTAATAATGAAAAAGTTTTCGATGTCAGAAGTTTCAACCCAAAAAGGTTTTCTGGATTTTAATCGATTTTCGGGGGCAATTAGATCAGACCATATTGGATAATCTTGGGGATGTCTGCTATATTTGATCCACAGTTTCTTGACTGAAAGTTTTCTTCTTAGTATCGGTGGAGCAATATTAGACAATACTGGAAGCCATTCAGTGGGGGTTGATTTCAAAGTGCCAGTTATGACTCGCATAGCAGTGTTTAACTGTGCATCAATTTTGCTTGTATGTGAACTGTTCATCCAAGCAGCACTGCAATATTCTGCCGTTGAAAAGACTAATGCAAGAGCCGAGTAAGCTTACAAAAACAATGTAATGAAAGAATATTTTTATATTTATGTAGAAATAACTTCTTGAATTATTTTGGATTTTTTATAGCAATTAATTATGATTATTTTGTTCATGTTTCAAAATATGAAAATGTTAGTTAATGAGTTTTACCTTTAAACCCAGGAAATATTTGCTAAACAGAAGCGTATTCAATTGCAGTGTTGCAGTTGCCAACAAAAATATTTTTCAATGTAACCACCCGAAACAGACATTTTGGACCACTTCGTATACAGGGTGATTCTATTTGTTAGAAAGATCTTAAGGTTGAACTATACTGAGAACGTCCGAAGCGGAGCTGTTCCAACAAGCGCGTGACACAAAATTTGAAATTGAATTTTTATGAAAAGTAATAAACAAAATGGTTTCTTTACAATTAGGTGTTGTTTCTAAGTTGAATCATTCCCTCACAGGTTAGTTTGTACTTCATTTTAAATATTTGTAATCGAGTTTAAACGGGCTAAAAACTCGGATTGATTTATTTTTCTATAAAATCATTTTAAGCTCAAATCGCATGAAAACTTTACGAATCCTACGCCTAATGTACCATCGGTGGACATAAAAAACTGGTACAAGCATGACAATTGTATAAGTCAAAAAAATCACAAATTTATATCGGGTAAATTTGGCTTTTGGGAATAAGGTTATAAAAATTGTGACATACTAATGACATGTTGTCAAAAACATTAAGTTAAAGTTCAGTTCTTTAACGTTCTCTACATTTACATTTACATAACACAGTTGATCTAGCACCTCTTTAGGTTCAAAGAGCTCCAGCGGCTATGATTAGATTTCTGACAATTTTTGCCTTCAATGACAGTTCAAAAGTTTGATACACAATGAGCAAATTTTGGATGTACCAGTTTTTTATGTCCACCGATGGTACCATCCTGGACATAAAAAACTGGTACAATCATGACAATTTATGTCAAAAAATCACAAATTTATATCAGGTAAATTTGGCTTTCTGCAAACAAGGTTATAAAAATTGTGACATACTAATGAGAGATTGTTAGAAAAATTAAGTTATAGTTCATTTCTATAATATTCTCTACATTTACTAAAATTGGATAGATAACCTAGTTGATTTAGCATCTATTTATGTTCAAAGAGCTCTAGATTCCTAACAGTTTTTGACTTCAATGACAATTCAAAAGTTTGGTACATAATGAGCAAATTTTGGATGTATAGTCCGTCTATATTATGTTGAATTTTATGGTGCAATAGAGGTAATTAACTTTTTAGGATTTAAGTTATAAAGAAACCCCAGCCCCTCAATTGTAAGTGTATTGTAATTACCGGCGCGTGCTATGGGACAGGATTCCAGGGTCGCTTACCATCTGGTCGCTTTGGTAACAATAGCTTTACGACCAGCCTCCTTATATCCCTCATAAAATGGTTTGGAAAGTTAAAATCATAAAATTCAACAAATATACAGGGTGTAAGCGAAATAAGTACATTAATTTTAACCAGTGTTAGAACTCATCAAGACAAAAATTTTTTCTATGTACCATTTTTTCAAAATCGCATTTTTTTTAAATTATTTTTTTCCCTACAAATTGACGAGCCTTTTATGAAATGCTCCAACAAAGAAAAGTAATAGTAAATTTAATTTAATTTTCATGAACTTGCTTGGAAACGGTAATCTTGTCGACTAGGTAACTTTGTTTCCAGTGGCGTGCAAGAAAATTGTGTAAGATTTTAAATTAATTTTAACTCAAAAACTAAAACGTTTTGAAAAAAAATTATTAGGAAAAATTGTTGGTCTTGACGAGTTCTATTACTAGTTAAAATTAATGTACTTATTTCATTTACAGCCTGTAGACGGATTTTACCAGTTTTTTATGTCCACCGATGGTACGTACTCAAACATACAGGTGAGTCAATAGTGGATTATTTCTATTTTTTTTAAATATGCAACCAATAATACTAGAATAATACTGATTTCAGCTGACCAGATCGGTAATCGTTAAAAAAAATAAAATTAATCCACGATTACATTGTTTTGGGTATTGTCAAGTTTGTCTTGATAGTTTTGCTAAAATTTCATTATGGACTATTATTATTTAAAAGCTAAAAAACCAGTGTCGATTCAATTAATGTTTTAAAAAATCATGCGAAGTATCCAGTGGTAAGTGCAATTGGTATTTTTGGTTGCATCTTAGGACATGTCAGAAATAACCCACTATTGACTAGTGTTGAGCACAATCGAATGATTTTGACTATCGAATAATCAGTTATCGAATGATTTCAACTATCGAATGAATCATTCGTTAAAATTCATTCATTCATTTCATTCGTCTGAGCAAATGAATAGTGGTAGAGTAGCGAATGACCAATCGTTGCATTGCAAATTGAGGGTTTCTATATAAGAAAAGAATTCCATGTTAAAGTGAATTCCACCGACAAATTTTGAGCAAAGAAAACCCATCAATTAAGAAAGGAAAATAATTATGAAAATTCACAGTTATTGTTAAAGGTTAGAAACGGACCATGGGCCATACGCGCATGTACTAGGCTAAATTCACTATTCAGTAGGTACGAACTTCACTCATTTAGCTCATTCAATCGAATGATTAGAGCGAGATAAACATATTAAACTCACTGTACGTGAGAAAGAAACGAATGATTTTATTCGATAGTGTGGTCGTATTCATTTCTTCTTCATGAATGATTTTGAACGAATGAATGAATTGTCTACTATCGAATAATTCGAATGACAGACAACTATCGAATTATTCGTTCAATTCATTCGATTGTGCCCATCACTACTATTAACTCACCCTGTACAAAAGTAGCAAAACACTAGATACATTTAATTATTTAATTTTTTGAAACCCATGACAGTAGTTTTCAAACAAATCACTGTTTCATTAATACTTAGTCATAAATTGCAAAATTACTGTTTTTAAAAAACAATTTTCATGTTATATCAAGAGACGAAATGAATATGATTCTAATCTATCTAACTTAGTCACTAACTAATAAAAACGTTGTAATTTTTTGAAGGGGTGAACAAACTGGAGAAGACTATTCAATTTTTCAAAATCTATAATCGAGTTAGTATCGGAATATGTATTTTTACAGGCGTTGGCTCCATAAAATTTCGTGTATCAGAAATACCACATAATAAATCTCATCAATTCAACAACTTTTCTATACAGCGTTGGGCGAAAGTCTGAAACCAAGCGGTTTGTACCTTACGAAAAAACTATTTAGTACATCATCAACTACTTTAAAAATGTGGGCATTTTTCAAGAATAAATTTTTTAGAAATTCCTTTTAGTTTTCGAGTTATCCAAAAAAAACAACTTCTACTTTAATAAAATTAATTTTAAACCAGTGGTTTTTCTTAAATAAATTATTAAAGTTGCGTTCCGAGCTCATTACGAAGGTTTTTCGAACTTGGCCGAAGTGGTTGTATCCATGGATGTTTATAATTGCGAAAAATTTTACGAATCAAATTAGTGGAAAAAAACATCCATGGATACAACCACTTTGGCCAAATTCGAAAAATCTTCGTATTGAGTTCGGAGTGCAATTTTAATAATTTATTTAAAAAAAACACTGGTTCAATAACAATATTATTGACTTAGATGTAATTCCTAAGGCATAATCTTTTCCCAAAAAAATCGCCATAGTAGGATGCCATTTGAAAAAAAAATTTTTTTGTAGAACTCGAAAACTAAAAGGAATTTCGAAAAAATTTATTCTTGAAAAATCATCACATTTTTTTAAAGTAGTGGATGATGTACTAATTAGTTTTTTCGTATAGTACATAGTTTTGACACAAAACGCTTGGTTCCAGACTTTCGCCCAACGCTGTATAACATTTTGCAAAATTCTTATTTATTATTTTCACTGTTTTCCTCTTTTCATTAGTGCAAACGAGCCGGTCAGTATTTAATAATTAGTTTGTATTCATAGCAACAATTTTCATTGTTTTAAATTGTTTAAATTGTCCGTTTCTGTCACAACGAAAATTGTTCTGCACTTTTATTTTTGTACCCATAGGCAGGTACACGTTGCAGTATGTTATCTTTTCCAAATTTTAAATAAAGCAAAACTTTCATTGAATAATTACAAATAGAAATAATGTTTTATTTTTGAGCTCTGTTATCTGTTAAAATTTAACACGTATTTCTGATACACCCTGTATAAATTTGAAAAATGTATCATTTAAAAATAAAATGAAATTTTTTTTTTATTTTTGAATGCTTGATAAATTTTATTAGGGGTCTTGTATTTGACTTATTTATGACATTGTATTTTTTCAAGCTTTAGATTTTTCCATAAGAACATTTAAATTATTAAGCTGTTTAAACTTGATTACAAATATTATTTAAAGCGAGATAAGAACTGGTCTGTGAGGTAATGATTTAACTTGGGAATAACATCCAATTGTAAAAAAAAAGGATTTTATTTATCATTTTTCTTAAAAACCGAGTTTCAATTTTGCGCACTCACTAGATCCAATGTCCAGTATAGTTTTACCTTAACTTTTAATGTAGCTACAGCTATTAAATTGTTTTCAAATTGGCTGAACTTGCGGAACTACAAGATATTGGCGCCAAATTTAAAATTTTAAGTGGAAAGCACTCGTTTTTACCCCATTTTTGAATTCGCTCCATTTTTTATCATTTTTTTGGCCATATAAACTGACCTTGACGAACTTTAAATGCGACCCATTATACATTATTCATTTATAACTTGATATCCTTATTTATGTTTAATTAGCATGAAATCCGGACACCCATGACATCAATGACAATTACACTTGCAATTACAATTACAATTACTGGTTGCATTTGAAATTCGCCAGGGTCGTAAAGTTATATGAATCACCCTGTATATTCAAAATTTTTCTACGGTAAATACATATTTAAGTGGTGATAATTTTAACTAGATGCACGAAGTTTTTTGATATATGAATTTCGCGACTGGACATATCATGATGAGCATTAATCTAGTTAAACTTGTTCTTATTATAAATGTAATACAGCGTGATTATGTTTTGTTTTCAAATCGACCAATAGAATTAAAATTACACTTACTACACACTTACTTACTTACTTACTTACTTACTACACTTACTAAAATGACACTATTTCACTAGTGTAATTTTGATTCTCTTTAGTCTATTTGAAATTTTTCGTCACTATGATTGACAGACAGGAAACGTAAAAAAACTTTGCGATAAGTGAATAATTCTTTTTTTCATTCAATAGCCGAAGGGTTTAAGATCTGTGAATTTTTGCCTCCTGCAAATGAGAATTTATAAAAAAAAACAGTTTGCGAAAGTGAGTTTAACAAAACAATAAAAATGACTGATTGTCATTTAAAATTTCAAAGTTTGTGACAATTTCTCGTAGTTCCAGAAATTCGGTAATTTTGAAATAGTTGAATTCAGAATGGTCGATTGGTCCTGTACATACAAATTTTGAAAACCAAACGTTGGTATTAACTGTTTCAAAACTATAAAAACGCCAACGTCGCATTTTACCGAATAATTTTTTTAAATAAGATTGATAAAATTGTAAAATAGTTATTAATGATTAGATCTCTCATTGAAAGTATAAGTTACATTAGCCATTATTTTTTTGAAGTGCATGAATATTTTATAACAGCTAATTTTGAGAAAAAATGCGACGTTGGCGTTTTTATAGTTTTGAAACAGCTAATAGTTAAAAAAATACAATGTGTTTAAAAATGGCTGTTCATCAAGTCACCTATGAAATTTGAACTTAACGTGCCGCTTAATTTAAATTGTGAATGCCGTCAAAGTGACAGATCCGTCAAAATGATGCAAAAAGGCTGCGAATCCAAAAACGAAGAATACGCAACAACAAAAAGCACGGAAATATAATACACAAATCAAGACAAACCCTACATTTGAAACAACTTTGCCGAAAAATGCAAAAAAGTGAGTAAAAGGCTAATTCAAAGATTTGACAGAGAAACTACAATAGTCATATGGACGAGGCGGCACATTGAATTTGAATTCCATAACCAATTTATGGCTGATGAACAGCCATTTTTGAACACATTGTAGTTTCTAATGTAGGCCTGAATAGAATCAACTAGTATGAGATTTTACGTCAATAAAACTACATTTCAGATTTTTTTTAAACCGGTCTTTGTTTGTTGTCTTTGTTTAAAAAAGTCAATTGCCAAACGACAAAAAAACCGTTTTTCGAAGTTGTGTGTTCATTGTATTGACAGTGGTGTTGACTGATATCTACTCTGAGGCGGTAGCCATTTGATATGCGTAAACCTTTGAAATATTTCGCACAGTACTTTACGAATAACTGCGTCAACTTTATGGATATTTCATTTAATATCATATAAATCGGAAAAGCATTTTTATGGAATATTTTTTTAAGTTTCGAAAGACGAAGTTTGATTTTTTCCGTTTTTTTCCCGATTTTTTCAAAATTAAGAATGTGCTGAAAATTAATTGAATACAGCGTGTGCAATTTTTCGTAAAGGATAAAGTGCATCCGTTCAGAAAAGATGCTTTCAGTCTTAGCAAGTTCTTGCACTCTCACTCAGCGGTCATCTGTAATAATTTTGTAAATTTTTTCAACAATTTTTGTAGTGGTGTTTTGGACAGGGCGCCCACAGCGCATTCCATATTGGGTGGATGTTTGACCCGATTTAAATTCGTTTATCCAAAAGTGAACTGTTGTTGAAGAAGGAGCAGAGTCCCCATGTACTGCTTCTAATTCCGCTTTAATCTGAGCGGCTATCTAATTTTTTAAATAAAATATTTTATCACAAATAAAATGTTTTTTAGGCGTTTTCTTTTCGTTTTTTGTACTGATCTGTCAAATTTTACTTTTTTGTACACTTCTGTCACTTTCTTGGACTCATCTGTCACTTTCTTGGACCGATCTGTCAACGCTATTAAATTTAACAGATGTCTTTTTGGTTTGTCTTGTTATCAAATTCTTTAATTATGTTGTGATCATCGCCTAGAAAACGTTGTGTGCACCTCGGCCTAGGGTGCTTTTTTAGCCTCACCTGAATTGAAGGCTCGGCTAACGCCTCGGCCACAAACAATAGATTCGGCCAAAAAAGATCACCTTTACGACCTTGATACACATATAACTATTATCACACCGCGAAATTTGTTTTTTTTTTCTGATTTTCGCAATTTCTTCAGACAGACTTATTTTTAAAATTTTCAAATTACTCGAATCTTTTTGTTGCAACTTTGACAATCTAGATTTGGAACATGAAACTTGCCACCTACAATTCGCCAGATTGATTAATGCACAGGTTCATAGTTGTTTTACCAAACATATCATCAAACGACCATCATAGATATCTTGGGTATTTTATTTTGAATTTTAAGGCATTTTTATTAATTCAATTGTGCTAATGTGTTCTTAACCTGTGCTTTGTTTTAGAAAGTAAATATGTTAGGTTAGTCAGCTCCTCAATATTTCAGTTATTTCATTTAAAATAATTTATTCTTCGACACTGTCAAAATGTACGGTTTTTCTTCTGTGTAAGGAAGTTTTGACAACTGTCAGTACGAAACGTCACATTATTTTTAGCAGATTTAAAGCAATTTTAAGCCTTGTTGAGTCTAATTCGAAGAATAAAATGTTGTATCCAGCTCGTCTTCGTGTAAATCGGTTCATTTATTTCACCTCGTGGATGTTAAACGTCTCGTTAACACTAGACGTTTAAAAATCCACTCGTTTAAATAAAAACCCGATTTACACTCAAACTCGTTAAATAAATAACTATTACTCATTTTTGTACTTATCACTTATTTTAATTAATGCATCGTGTTCTACTCATCGTTATACAGGGTGAGTTATTGATATGGGAAAGCTCGATTGTACCTACACCTCAATGATTTCGAAATGAGTCTAATGGCACTGTAAATGGGAGGTCAAAGTGCAGTTTTTAAAATTATTTTGTCTTATACAGGGTGTATCATTTTTACTGAGCAGCCTTTATTATATTTTTTTTTAATGGCACCCCTTGTATTGTTTTACATATTTTAATTTGCACTTTTTTAGGCTTTATAAATCCGTTTAGTTTTTACAATTTGCTTTAACCATCCAGAAGTTATTTAATTTTTCTAAAATTAGTGCGTCTACAGGCACATTTTTCAAAAATTGTAATGCACTTGGTTTTTGGGTTATCAAGTTGGGAATTTGTCCATGTGTTAACAGCTGTCTGAGGTATCTTTTGGCGACAAGACCGTCCATTTGTATTGTAACACCTTGCTGTGACACACTCATTTTGGTAAACTTTGAAGGATTATAACTTGATTTTTTTAAATAACATTCCCTGTATTTATTTTAATAATAAATATTATGCAGCATCTCATTTTACATCTTGTTTACCATTTGCTTTTCGCACAAGTTGATAATAATTTGGGAGATAATTCGATTTTTTTGAAAAAATGCACACACGTTCTTTTGGATACTAACGTGGCGTGCCATGAAAAACAATAAATTCTGTCATACCAACGTCAATCTGGCATTTATTGTATATCACGTTATGGTCACGTTTTAATTTTCTTATGAAAATGAATTTTTGGCGTAAAATGCATACAGATTTCATCAAGATATAAATTTTAATTTTGACAAGAAATTATTAAATAAAAATGAAAGAAACTTATGATGTGGGAACAAGAAAACAAAAAATTATTTACTGAGGAGGTATAACAAATCAATAGTTACTTGCAATTTTCTGTTCAAAACTGTTCAAAGTGGCTGGTTTCTTGAGCAATACATTCGTCAATTCAAATGAGTCGTTCACAGCTTCTGATGTGTCATGACCATGAGCAATTCTTCGGACAACCTCTCTAATTCTTTCTTGCACATTTTCTCTGGTAGTAACTTCGTTTTTTCTTTCATTTTTGATTTAGGTTGTTTATTTCCCTTATTTTACATCGTAAAATATTTACTGACAGAGTGAACTATATTTTCAATTTCGGTTAAAACGTAAAATAGGGAATAAGTTACCTTTAAAAGAACGGGTTTCACCTAACATCTTCAGTTTCTTCATACACTACCTAGTTTCTTTTTTTCTTTCACCTAACATCTTCAGTTTATTCATACACTACCTAGTTTCTTTTTGTCTTACTTTTCTCTTGTCATTTGATTCTATACTTCGTTATGGTTGAGGGGTTCTGGTTAAGTTTCTTCAAAGAGCAATTTTTCACGCAGCTTTTTCTAAACAATTATTACGTTGGGACACTTTGCAAGCTTAATGTAGTATTTCCGAAAGTATTTTGTATAATAAAAGAACTGAATAGGGTTGGTTCCATTTGAAACCGTATTTATTTGCAAGCTTGCGAAATTGCAAGCTCTCAAGCAGTTTGTTTGACCATTGTTGGTAGTATAATTTAATAATTTAATTTAACCAAATGGAAACGCCATTTCAATTTTTGTGACGGTTTATTTATTGCCACATGTTTAAATTTCAATTTTCACCACAGTTTCGGAAAACACCCAGAAGCCCTCCTCCGACTCAGACTCGGACGAGAGCGACACCGGGCGTAGAATCCTCCGAAAAAAACGCAGCGTTGGCTCAATGGAAGACCTCTGGGACGAGAGTGTCTTCGAAGAGAACGCCAATAAAAACAACAACGTCAACACGCGCACGATTAAAATCTCGTATGGCCCTCAGGGCGAAGGCACAGTCCTGAAAATCCCCGCACAGATTGAGAACCTCAAAGAGGAGGAAATTGAGGAGAAAAGTGATAATAAAGCGGCGCGAAAAGCACTAAAAAAAGCCAAAAAGGAGGCGCGAAGGAAAGTTGTGTTCACTTTGGGCGGCTCTTCGCCAAGGTACACCGTTGGGAGTGCGTCCCCGAGACATGGGTTAGGGAACAACAGCCCCAGGTATATGTGTCCAGATTTGAGCATACCGAGGAGAAGGAAGCACAAAATGAAGCATAAAAAGAAGCATAAGGAGGATCGTAAACACAGGGAGGGTGAGGTAAGGGGGCTGAACGGGTGAACAGTGATCTACCAAAGATTTTGTTATGTGCCATTTTTATTATTGGATTTAGTGTAGAGGTGTTAAAAAATATACAGTGTGTTCTAGACGTCGCGGACCAAAATTTGCGTACAAGAATATTGTTTTTGTTGCTTGATTGTGGAAATAAAAATTTATTACACTTTAAAAATTGATTTGTTTATTTTGAATTCAAATAAAAAATAATAATAATTGAATTGCTCATTGAATTAAATGATTTAAACAAAAAACGTGTTTTTTTAGGTAAATGTCCGTTTCTTTAGTGTGCGATTTTTTCAAGACTCGCTACTTTTTCTGAGTAAAGTGGCCGCTGGTTTTAATTATTGTGTGTTGCCAACTTAATTCCAAAAAGTCCTTTGATCAGAGATTTAATGAAGCCAATGTCCACAAATCGTAAAAAAAATTGAATTTTTTTTGTTTGTCAGTTATGAATTTTTAAAAAGACAAACTGATTATAAAAAACTGTTGGCAGCACTGACTTATTGACAGTTTTTTTTATCGTTTGTTATATTAGTACAGAGTACAGACGACTATGCCAGCATGAATAAATAAGAAATAAGAAAAGAATTGTGAGAGTTAAATTTGATAATTAAGGTTTGTCACATTAAGATATCAAATTTGTTACACTTACCTTAATAGTTTCAAAATTTTCGAACAGTTGGCAACATTGACGAGAAGTGTTTTAACTTTGTAATATTTTTAACACATTTTATATTGTAAATTTTTGAGAAAAGAATATTTTATTTTTATTTACTTATTTACTGTTTGATACGAATTATAATTGCGATTATTAAAATTATTTGAAGTTTTAATTACTAATTTAAAATAAGGACCAATCAAAAAATGTATAATTTTGCTGTAAATAACTAGAGAATAATTATTTTTCAAAAAACTTTCAGTTTTCATTTAAGCATAATTCTAAAAATTTTTAGAATAGTTTATACTCGCCTGGGTGCTCTCCTTTTAATAGAAAATGCATAAGGAATCGCAAAAAAACTTTCGAATGGTATAAAATATTATATCATTAATAAATAAAATTTACAATATTACATTTAAAAAAATGTTAGCAATACTGAATTAATTATCTGTTAACGATATTAAATTTGTTGCCAACCTGACAACAAAAAATAATCATTTATAGTGATGTGATATAAGTAGTTATTTTAAGTTTTACATATCTTTCAAGAAAGACTATGTTGTTTAATATTTAAAAAAAAAATTAAAAGTTATAATAATAATAATAATAATAATAATAATAATAATAATAATAATAATAATAATAATAATCTTTATTTACTATCAGTGACATACAAGGTGTTTGATATTCGTCAAAATTACAATCAAAACATAAACAGAACTTGTACATAATGTAAATATATTCAACGCTGCAACATACAGGCTGTAAATGAAATAAGTACATTAATTTTAACTGGTAATAGAACTCGTCAAGACCAACAATTTTTCTTAATAACTTTTTTTTTTAGTTTTTGAGTTAAAATTATTTTAAAATTTTACACAATTTTCTTATAGGCCACTGGAAGCAAAGTTACCTAGTCGACAAGATTACCGTATGAAAGGTTACCGTTGGTTGCGACTATTATTTATTATGACATTTCTTTGTTTGAGCATTTCATAAAAGGCTCGTCAATTTGTAGGAAAAAAAATGATTTTAAAAAATGCGATTTTGAAAAAATGGTACATAGAAAAATTGTTTATCTTTATGAGTTCTGCCACTGTTTAAAATTAATGTACTTATTTCGCTTACATCCTGTATATATGTATAAATAAAATAACAAATGTAAAAATAAAATATCATAGTTGTAATTTAATTAAAAATAGTTTTAGAAAATTCTGTCATTGAGTATAATTCTGCTTTTATTAATTTTACCTTAATTTGTTCTTTAAAGTGCTTTATCGGCAACTGTTTAAAACTGGATGGTAAAGAATTGTACAGCCTCAAACATTGGTACATACACCCTTCCTCTAGCAGTGATGTTCTGTGAAACGGATATGTAAAAGTCTCAGCCTTCCGTGTGGTCTTTGTATTTCCTGTTAAGTATTTATTAAAGTAATGCAAATATTCGTGAACAAAACATAGACATTGTATAGAACATATAAACTAGTCAGGGTTAAAATGTTATTGGCCCTAAAAACGCCTTTACAAGAATCAAGTGATTTGAGGCTAGCTATTATTCTAATTGCTCTTTTTTGTAGCAGAAACACTCGTTGTTTGTGAGAAGATCCTCCCCAAAATATTATACCGTATTTTATTATTGAATAAAAATATGCATAATAAGCACAGATCAATGATTCTTTGCTTGTAATTTTTTAAGCTCTTTTAGTAAATAACATGTACTACTAAGTTTTTTTGTAATTATGTGTATATGGTTTTCCCAAGATAGTTTTTGATCTAATGTAATTTCCAGAAAATTATTTTCAGATGAAATGGTTAAAACATTGTTATTATTGATATTTATAGTGTTGCTATCTGTTTGCCTATTTTTACTATAGTGATTTTGAAAAATCATACCTTTAGTTTTTTCAATGTTTAATTTTAAGTTGTTTGAACTAAACCAATCTTGAAGTGAAATCATGACATTTTCTGCTCTATTTTGAATATGGGTTATATCATTGCCAGTTATAATTAAGTTTGTATCATCTGCATAACTAGTTACATTTATGTCGTTTGTTTCTTTAAAGATAGAGGCTAGGTCATTTACGTATATGATGAAAAGCATGGGGCAAAGGATACTCCCCTGCGGTACTCCTGTTATAACCTTTTTTTCAGATGATGTATAATTAATACCATTTTTTCTGATAACAACCCTCTGGAGGCGGTTTTCTAAGTAGGATTTAAACCACTGTAGAGTAACTCCTCTAATGCCATAGCGTTCAAGTTTTAATAATAATTGCTTGTGATTAACAGTATCAAACGCTTTTAAGAGATCTAGAAATATCCCTAGGGATATTTGTTTAAAGTCTAAGCTGTTATATATATTCGAAACAAATTGATACGTAGCTGTAATAGTTGACATTTTCTTCCTAAATCCATGTTGAGTTGAATTTAAAACATTTTTATAATCAAAAAAGGATAATATTTTATTGAGAATTATAGTTTCAAAATTTTTTGAAAAACATGGTATTAAGCTGATCGGCCTATAGTTGTTTAATTGCTTGGAATCCTTTTTTTTTAATAGTGGTTTAATAATTGTGATTTTGAGACTTGTTGGAAAAACACCTTCACTAAACGATGAATTTATAATATGACATAAGACCTCAACTACAAAAGGTGACATTTTTTTAATCAAAATATTTGATATGTTATCATATCCTGAAGAATGTTTTGGTTTTAATTTTGTAATTGCATTATGTACTTCTATGGTTACAGGAAATAGTACAAATGAATCTGGAATTATTTTGGATGTAGGACTAATATTTTTTGATGGAGGTGTTGCTTGATTGTAAAAAGAACTAGCTGAAAGAAAGAGAAGGAAGAAAAGGAAGTGACGAAAAAACCTTAAAGCCTTGTGTCATCTTTTTACGAAAACTGAAGCTATCTTTCCTCACAGTTTTTCTAAACATTTAATGATATCGCGAATACACTAATTTGTGTGCATTACTGTAGGCATTTATTATGATGTTACTCAAAATATTAAAGTCAACTTCATGTCAAATTTGAATTTGAATTTCCCGCTATTTTACAGAAATGAGATTTCATATTTGTCTAGCAGAGTGCAACAGTCTTTAGTGCCGAATTTAGAGGGCGATTCTAAAGTGTCGGACAATCTCTTGGCTAGTGATTTAAGATATAAAAGTTTCTATGAGAAAAAATTGTTTGATAAATAGCTCTTCAAAGTAAAATTTTTAGGTTAACGTTTTGGGACATAGATGAGTTCAATTTTTTTTAATTTAGTGAGCGGAAACGACATCATGCAATATTAAACAGATACGTGTTGAAAAAAAAACGCCAATTGATCTCTCATGATGTACAGAACATTTAAAAAAACTTGCAAATTCGACAATAAATTAATTCAGTATCATTGAAAACAAAAGAGCAACAATTATGGTTGCTAAGAAAAACAAATAAAAAAAATATATTAGCTGTTTCAAAACTATGTAAACGCCAACGTCGCATTTTACCAAATTATCTTTTTAAATAAGATTGATAAAAATGTAAAATAGTTATTAATGATTAGGTCTCTCATTGTCAACTATAAATTACATTAGCTATTAATTTTTTGAATTATATAAATAATTTATGACAACTAATGTTCAGAGAAAATGCGACGTTGGTGTTTACATAGTTTTGGAACAGCTAATACCTATTAAAAATTAAAAATTAAGTTACTTGCGTCATTTTTATGTGTAACTGAACGTTTTTTTATAATCATTCGAGAGTTTGTTTGACACTTTTGGATGTATAAATGAAGTTTTGTCGGATTTTTCCGCTCCGTTATAGAATTATTTTGTTTCTGAGTTAAATTGCGTATAGTGGACATCAAAAGTAAGAATAGTAAGACTGGACAGTGTTTGATAGTTGTGAGAGAAAAATATTGTCACTAATTATATATAATTATCAGTAAAGAAAATTTAAATGTGTTTTAAAGTTGGTTTTAAAACATATACCTACAGGGTGTCCGTTTTTCGAGCTCCACCATGGGGATCTCAGTTATTATAAGAGATACGAGGTCGGTTAAATTAGGGCAAAGTTGGGCATTTTTATGCGGAACAATTATCTGAAAGAAAATTTGATGTGTCATTTTCAGTTTTTGAAATATTGAGAAAAATCAAAATTTCGTAATCTTTGTTTTTATTTTTTAAGCGAAAACCAAAAGAATTAGACGTTTTTAAGTAGGACATTCTTCAGGCAAGAAATCTAAATTTGTCATTGCCTTTTCCATGGCTTTCTTGATGTCAGAGTTATAACACTCAACTTTGGTTTTTCTTATGGATGCCATATTTGACATTTGTATTTTTGAAAACTCTTTTTGTTGCTGATTACAATGATGTATCACATGATATGATCGAATCTTACATGTTGATTAAAATTAGGAAAGTGTTTTTGCAAAGAGTGCTTTGGAAAAAACGTCAAAAATGTTATTTAACAAACTACATTTTGACAATTCTATTAAATATGCGAGCAAAATTTTTATAACTTGCTATGTTTTGCGAAGAATAAAATTTTAGCTTTTCATGTCTTTTAGTTTTTAAATAAGTAAGCTTGGCGAAAATGTGAACCAGATCCAAATTTAATTTGGCCCCCTAAAATCTAGTTTGTTTGAAAACAAAATTGTTGACGTTTTTTCCAAAGCACTCTTCGCAAAAACGTTTTTTTCTTCATTTTGATCAGCATGTAAGATACGATCATATCATGTGATACATAGTTGTAATCAGGAATAAAAACACTTTTCAAAAATAAAAAAATAAAAATAAAAATAAAAAAATAAAAACGAAAATTACAAATTTCCGTTTTTTTTCCAATAATTCAAAAACTAAAAATGACATATCAAATTTTCTTGCAGATAATTGTTCAGCATAAAAATGCGCAACTTTGCTTTAATTTAACCGACCTCGTATCTCTTATAATAACTGAGATCCCCATGGTGGAGTTCGAAAAACGGACACCCTGTAGAAAACTTGTATTCTTGAAGAAAATCTAAAAAACAAAGCAAAGTAAATAAACTGGAAATTTTACCTCGTGTTTTATGTACTTATTATTTTTTTCAATTCTCCATTTGTACATTTTTCACCCTTAGGTAAGTTCAACTCAAGAGGACCCAAAAGAGCAATGCATCACCCAAAAGCTGTCAATTAACTTAAAACGACTTAACAACACGTATGCATCTTATCCCACTGCTCCATCGGACAAAATCCCTGAAGAAAACACGTCCAGTTCCGATGAACACAGCGAACAAGTTCCAGACTTCCCTCCACCGACGCCACCTATAATGTTGCGCATCAATTCGCAAACGTTATCGAGTGCACCAACAGCCGACGGTGAGACTTGGGGGAATCCTCTAAAAGAATTTTTGTAATTTGACTCCATTTTGATTATGTAGTGACTGCGAATTATAATTACTGATTAAGTATATGGTACGTTTCTAACTTTCAGCAACAACTGTCACTTTTCATAATTATTTTTCTCTTTGAATTGGTGTTTTCTTGCCTTAAAATTTGTCGGTGCAATTCAGTTTAACTTTTCTTACACATAAACTCTCAACTAGTGCTATATTTCACTCCAAAAAATGCAAATGCTCTGTTGCCATTTTCCCTTGGGAATTGAAATGAGACAATCAATTATTTAATTAATAATTGTTCCTGTTGGCAACAGGATGAAGAGGTTTTTTTGGTTTCGTTTGTTTCCAACATTGTCACAGTTTATCTTATACGTGACCATTGGAATTTATAATTGGAGTAGGCGATTTTTTTTCTTTGTGACTGGATAAACTAGTACGATTAGATCTCTCATTGAAAATATAAATTACATTAGCTATTACTTTTTTGAAGTGCATGAATAATTTATAACAGCTAATTTTAAGAGAAAATGCGACGTTGGCGTTTTTATAGTTTTGAAACAGCTAATACATACGTTTAAAAAAGTATTAAAGCCTACTCTAATTCTAAATACAGATGATCACATAGTACTTATTTACAACAAAGATTTATTTTAAATAAAGATTCCAACAAATTCTTCCTATTCCAGGAGGCCGTATGTTGGTCGGCGACGTCGTCTGGGGCAAAATCCACGGCTTTCCTTGGTGGCCAGGCAAAGTACTCACCATCACGAACTGTGGAGGCCAAGGGCCCCAAGCGCACGTCGCATGGTACGGTTCCTCTACGTCGTCACTAATGCAGTGCGATCAGTTAAGTCCATATTTAGAAAATTTTAAGGTGAGTTCCTTCAACATTCAGATTAAAAAATTCCTATGAAATGTGACCATGGTCCTAGAATGTGACCATTGAATTTGACAGCCAGTGTCACCAACTTAATATTATTGTTATCACAGATACGTTACAATAAGAAGAAAAGGGGGCCATACAAAGAAGCCATCAAGCAGGCGACGCTGGAAGCGAAGGAAAACGCCGAAATAAAAATGCGCCAACCTTTAGGAAACTCACCTTCCCACAATATCATCCAACAGGTGGTGCCACCTGCTTTGGCGTCGCCTAGAGAAATCGATGTTGTATCATAATGAAGCATTTTTCTCCTATTTGGTGGAACATACAGGTTTTGTTGTAGCGTGTTTAAATCACGCTCACCACCCTGTATATACTAAATGTGTTAATAGCTACTACTGCGCATTGATGTATTCTTTTTTATAAAGTACTTTATATTTATACAGAAATAATTGTATGCAGCAGGCGTAACATCTTTCTTATTTTAATTCCTGATATTGTATCATCTCTTGTAAAGAATATTTTTTGTGATAACTTTGGATGATTGTTTTCATATTGAAGTGTTTTATTCAAGATTTTTATAGGGTTAAGTCATAGTTACTACTATCTGTTAAACAATAATCAATATATCTGTGATTTTATTCCTTTAGAAACATGTAAGTAGTAAAATTAAATTAATAAAGTCATTTGGTACTAAGGCTTATTTTTTTCTAGTCCATTTTTCGGTTGGAAAGATTGCATATTATTTTTATATCACTGCCGAATAATATCGTCAAACTAAAAAAAAAGAGCTAATCTTAGAAAATCTACTAAAAGTCACTACTTGCTGTTTCAAAATTATAGAAAAAATGATTTCAGTTCTCAGTAGAATTTGGCAACAGCCACGGTATAGGATAATTACTAATTAGGTAGCGCGGCTAGCGCTGTAAACCCACTGCAAATGTGTCGACATATGATTCAACTTGGATGTGCGAGTGAGCAGAAGAAGGAGGCTAAGTTTCAAGCGGGCGCTTCGATATTAATGCTCCTAAAAGTTGATTATTCCCTCCAGTTTTATTAACTGTTCTTAGGTTATGTGCCCAGATTTAATTGTAACCAATTTTGTCTATTTTTAATTGTTACAATGGGCAAAAAGTGTTTTGTGCCAGGTTGTCAAAGCGGTTATGACTCTAAAGATCAAAAAGTTGCTATATTTAAAGTACCACAGGACAAAGTGGCTGTGTGGCAGAAGAAAATTTCAAGAAAAGACAAACTTTTGAGTTCTAAAGACTTTGTGTGTGAAAAACAGAAAAACATTTTGCGAGTGATTTTGTGATCAGAGAAGTAAAAACTCCTGAATATTCGGTAAGTAAAAATAAGTATGCATGGACTTTTTCAAACGCCTTTAACAAAAATTGTATTTTTTTTTAACTATTGGTTTTCTTTGCACTTTTATCACTAACGCCGTTGAATTTCTTTTCTAACGTTCTCAAATAGAATTTATTAATAAAACACACTTAAATAGTGTTAACACAGGCAATTTTGAGTGTCAATCCACCTTGCACATAACCAACTTTAACATAACCACCAAACGTCAAATTATTTCAAGTCGAAATCTTTACTCAACATGTATGGAGCAGCAGTTGAGTTTTATTTCGATCATAGAACATTTCGACTTGAAAAGGGAATTGATGACGTCACAAGCGCTTAGCGTTCACGCGCCACCAGATGGCTTCACGATCACATTGCGACAGTCGAAATCCTTTTCGAGTCGAAATATTGGTTTGGAATCGACACCCTGCTGAGCTGTGATTTTTATAGTCGCGAGCGAAGGCCAAGCGATGCTATCACTCCCTATCAGCTCCTCATAGGCGTACGAACGAATCAAATAAATCTTCAATTAAAATGTGGAGAATAAACTTAAATTTTTGTTACAAACTACTGTGGAGTATTTACAAACGTTTGGTCAAAAAAAATTTTTCTTTCAACCCCCGAGAAAGGGTTGAAAAAACGGAAAAATAGTGTTTTTTCAAAAGAGTTAGAAAAAAAGTTTTAAATAAAAATTGTAAAGCAAAAAATTCTACATAATATATCTCTTGAATTTTGTTGATACTATTCAAATTAACAATGTTTGGGGTGGTTGAATGTAAAGGGGTGATGTGACACTTGATTTTTGTGTAAAATTGTTTGCTGAATTTGAATTCGAAGGTCGTTGTTTAATCAATTGCTTTCAGTATGAAAAAGACGTTTTAACAAAAAATTTACAAAAACCTAAAAATTGACAAATTTTGCGTTTACATGCTCGTATCTTCCTTCTGGATAAAGCTAGAAACTACTAAATGAGCTGTTTTTTGACATGACATTAATTGATTTTGTGATTATTTACTATTTTTTGATCCGTTAAATTTTTGTGATAGAAAAATGAATTGCAAACTAAGAGAAGCGTGATAGTGGCCGATACTGCAAAAGAAAAACGCCGCCATCTCGAACGATAACTTTGAATTGCAATAATTTGGTGAGTGTTAGAGATATCGAGATAATTCTTTCACCAAAAACTTATTTGAACTATTAGCTGCATTTCATCTCAATTATGTGGGGGTCTATCTTTTAAAATAAAAAACTTTCTCGCATCTCGAAAATTTCACTACACGCACATAACACGTTACAAGACAACTGGAATTTTCTCAGTTCTTTTGCGAAAACTAAAGCTCGTATGTATACGTTCAAATCTACATTCATTGAGAAATCTTTTACAAAAAAATGAAGTTTCTAGTTTTATCCAGAAGGAAGATACGAGCGTAAAATTTTTTCGCTAAAACGTCTTTTTCGTCCTGAAGGCACTTCCAAATCAAACAACGACCTTCGGATTCAAATTCAGCAGACAATTTTACATAAAAGTCAAGTGTTTATGATATTTTTTTAAAATTGTCACATCATCCCTTTACATTCAACCACCCCAAACTTTGTTAAGGCGTCCCCTGAGAACTGTCAAAATGGTCAAAAAAACATGTGTTCATACTTTTATACAAATCTCCAAAAATAGTCCACCGATCAACACCAAATAAAACGCAAACTGATTAGAAATGAGCTCCGCTCAAAACTAGACATTTTTTATTTAGTATTTTACCTGTTTTCTTGTCTGCTGATGTGCTAAATTTAAGACTTGGGTGCCAAACGCAAGATACTGCACAGATCGAGGAAAAAAGTACATGCTTTATGCACAACCTCATTGTAAATATACATGCAAAAATTGAACCCGCTACTCGCAATAACAAGGAAAAAACAACCTTTAGAAAAATTTCTTTGAGAATGAGACTTTTCAAATTTACCGCTTTCAAACTTTAGTTGGAAGGAAGTGCCAGTGACATTTTTGGAAGCGCCACATCAGTTTCCTGTTGAAAATTGCTGACAATTTGTCAAATTTATTGTTAACCTATAAAATTATTATATTAAATAACTGTCATGATATGTGAATTAACGTGGTAAAAAGTTCATTTGTTGGGGATTTTCCATAGTAAAACGATGTTGAATTGTGAATCTTTTCCTGAAAGGAGTTTGTCATCATCGAGTTCTTCGGTAATGTGTGAAAAAGGCATCAGATTGTGTGTTAGTCGTGTTAATGTAACCAAATTTTAAGTTTTCGTTAGAACTACGGTTGAATCACAAACAGTGCAGTATTTTCTACATTTTTAGGCGGAAGCATAACAGTAATGTGCACAGTTTTGCGATAGGAAAATAAATATGGTTAAACGAACATAAATAAAATTTCATTAATTACTCTATGTTTATCAACGAATTTTCATCATCTGGCCATGAATAACCTAGTCGTAGAGATGTTGGTTTTAGTGCAGCCGTAAGTACCAATTGTGACTTGTATAATTGCGTTCAGAGTTTCAGAAGGGCGCTTAATTTTTTGAACATGAAAAGCGTGAACTTCTTTAAAATCTTTTGAAACACATGGAGATTCCCGTAATACACACCAAGACGAATTTGGTAACAGTATTAAAGAGCCCGTCTGATTCGATGGTCTTTCTTATTCTCGATAAAAATAAACAAACACTTATTTGGTACCAAGTTAGTTTAATCTGAACCGTACACACTACACAGTGATAAAACTAAACATTGAAAAGTCTTTTTCTTATTCCAACATTATTCAAAAGGAAAAATAGAAATAGAAAGCACCACAGCATCCACTACTGAACTTTTCTCCTGTTATAACCTTATATTTCTCTTGTTCACAAGTATTCTTCTGTTTGTCAAATACCTAGAGGTGTATTTTCCAATTTTCATCACAAATTTACAAAGAAGCTTCAAAATCTGCACGTACAAATCAAATTGCACTTAGTTTTTCGTTGAAATGTGAAAAATGACAATTGGTGACACGAGTCCAATTTGATCGGAAATAACGAAAAATCCCGAACGATCATCGGAAATCTGTCAAGCTAAAATTTCTAAAAATTGAAATTTTGCATTTAATTTCGATTTCTGCATTCTCATGCCATCTACTGGTGAAAAAATTTTAGTCGTTGCTATGACTACGATTTAGTTCAAATAATGAAAACTGAGGGCCTGAGACGCCCCCTTAATTTGAATAGTATCAACAAAATTCAAGAGATATGTCATGTAGAATTTTTGGCTGTACAATTTTAGTTTGTGACAAAAATTTAAGATTATTCTCCACATTTTAATTGAAGATTTATTTGACTCGTACGCACGCCTATGAGGACCTGATAGCACCGCCTGGCCTTCGCTGGCGATTATAAAAATCACAGCTCTGCTGCTGGTCATAATGATAATGGTAAAAGGTACAGTATTTCAACTCCCCCCCCCCCCCCCCCCATTCCCTACGCCAAAATTCAACTGGGACTTCAGAATGTTTTGGGACCATTTCAAAGTGTTTCTGGTAGATGGCGCTATATTGTTGACACTTATAAAAAATTGCCGACGTTCCGTAAATAAAATCAGAGTTTAAAATTGTAAAACTCAAAACGCCAAGTGCACTGGTAATACAATTGGCATTATCAATAATTTTTTTTCATATTTGAGTTGTGTAAATGTCAAATTTTTCTCACAGCGACCTCATGCGTCAGGTTTCCGAAATGGTCCCACAATCAAACAAAGTTATAAAAAACGGTACAAATAACATACTTTTACCACTTTTACTACGTACGCAATTCTTTGGCACTTTAATGTAAGAAAATTACCAAACAAATATTTCAAATAAAGATTTTCAATTTTTTTTGTATTTGTGGTGGCGGCATCTACCATCAGTTTTCTGAAATGGTCCCATCTTTGTGCTGTGCCTAAGTTGACAGATTTAGGGGGGAGTTGAGACACTGTAAGTCTTACATTACCGTCATAATTTACCATAGCTGTGACGTCACGAAGGATACGTCATTTGTGTAAATCCACCTTCATGTGTAAACCTGTCATGTAAATGCGCCTTTACTGTCATTTGGCGGCAAAGAACAAGGATGGATGGAATATGAATTAGTGCCGCCATATTGGCCCTCGCATGGGCAGATACAACTCGTACTAAATTATGCAACCAACAATGCGCTTTTTATGCGGCTACCAATACACTTCTGTATAACAATACTTCGAGCAAAAAGCAAATGTCTACAATAAATTAAAAATAATAATTATATACGTATATGGGATAAGTGCCTTAACAATTGGCATCGTTCTTGCCTTGTGCCTTTTGAGTTTTTCGCTTCCTTTTATCGATTTGAGTTCGCAAAAGTTTTTAAAAGCAGAACAGTCAAAACAGGATCACACACTGTAAGCTGAGCTCAGCTAAGCTGCAATATTGCAACTATTGCTAATACTATGGAATAATATAATGAGTTACTCTGTATGGCTACCCAGATATAAGAATTAACACCTAAATAATTATATATAATTACAGGTAATTTCGTGAGCAAAAGCATCACTTAATCATTTGATTCTGTTAAAGGACCCTAATCGACAAAACATGGAAACTGTTGGGTATATTACAATTGTAATTATGCTAATAACAAACGAGAAAACCATGTCTGTATTTTTTTAAATTTGGCAATGATAGGCAACTTTTAATACAACGGAGAACACATTTTAGTTGGTTGCCTGCTTTTACTACCAGTTGAAATCTACAGTGCCGGACCATCAAATCTTACCCCCTCTACGCCAATTCACCTTCCACTCTTATTTCTATCCTCTGTTTGGCGGGCCTAACCTAAAAAGGTTAGAAAACTATTTTGACACAATTTTGAATAAAAATGTTTTGTGAGAAAGCCCATGTTCTGATCAAAGAATTATCTCGAAACCGGGACGCTCTGCCACCTTACAACGTAAAAATTGTGTCATTTGTTTTAAATATTTTACAATTTTTTTTCAGACCGATCTTCTCAATGAAATCAACACTGAAGTCAAGCAACTTATTACTCAAAATCAAGAAGATGCGTAAGTTTACACACTTGACTCTCGAAACGAATATTTCAGTCTTCAGTGTTTTTATTCCAGTCAAACTTCTGAAGACAGTCGGGTTGTGAACAACGCCTCTTATTTACCAACAGTCAAAATACGTCATGCGGCTATCAAACGCAACATTCGATGCATTCTGGCGTATCACTACAATCGGTTAAAGTGTCTCAGAAATATGCGTTGGCAATTCGGCAGTATTTTACCGCCAGATGTTAAAGCGAATTTAAGTCAGTCGGAAGTTGAATGGTTTTCGAAATATTCGAGCAATTTAGTACAATATATGAGATCAGTTGGTGACGAAGGGATTAATTTAGCTGTTGATTTAAAACCGCCAAAATCTTTGTATATTGAGGTTAGGTGTCTGACCGATTATGGACAGTTTGAACTGAACGATGGTTCGGTGTTGTTATTGAAGGAAAACAGTCGTCATTACTTACCAAGGAGCGAATGCGAGGAATTAATTCGGCAGGGGGTCCTGGAGCACGTTGTTTGAATTTGGCGCCTATTTTTAAAACTCCAAACACCAATGAAAATATTAAAATTACTTTTTTATACGTGGTGGTTAAATACTAAATAATTGTAATTGTATTTTAAGTAACAAATTAATTTTTTTTCTAAACAATTAAATTTCGGTAAAAATATCAGCTCCGTTCTTGATGATTTTTCTTATGTTGGCGACACTCGCGCTGTCATAAAATTTGACAAAGGCAACCCTAACCTCACAAACGTTCCAAGCGGCTTGACTACATTCCGTTAGAATGTCTGCCGATTTTTATATACGTTATTACGTGGGCCACAAGGGCAAATTCGGGCATGAGTTTCTCGAGTTTGAGTTCCGTCCCGACGGTAAATTGCGCTACGCCAATAATTCCAACTACAAAAACGATACAATGATCCGTAAGGAGGTTTATGTGCATCAGTGCGTGATGGAGGAGCTCAAGAGGATTATTGTCGATTCGGAGATAATGCAAGAAGACGATTCGTTGTGGCCCCCACCTGATAGAATCGGTCGTCAGGAGCTTGAGATTGTGATCAATGATGAACACATTTCATTTACTACCTCCAAAACTGGGTCTCTGGTTGATGTGAGCCAATCGAAGGATCCGGAGGGACTGCGCTGTTTTTATTATTTGGTACAGGATTTGAAGTGTTTGGTGTTTTCTTTGATTGGAATGCATTTTAAGATTAAGCCAATATAAAGGTCATTTTTGTAAAGAAATGGTGAAAAATAAAAGTTTTGATAAAATTTATGGTTTTATTTAATTGGTTTCAAAGTTCGTAGTCGTCAGGGTGGTACAGTTCAGAGAGGAGTCGGTAAACGTAAGATGGTGCGTTGCCACCCCTAAAAAAGAACAACATGGTAATAAATAGAGCTCGGAAAATATGCAAAATGCATATTAAGGGCATATTAACTGTTTCAAAACTATAAAAACGCCAACGTCGCATTTTACCGAATTATTTTTTTAAGTAAGATTGATAAAAATGTAAAATAGTGATTAATGATTAGATCTCTCACTGAAACTACAAATTACATTAGCTATTATTTTTTTGAAGTGCATGAATAATTTATAACAGCTAATTTTCAGAGAAAATGCGACGTTGGCGTTTTTATAGTTTTGAAACAGGTAATATGTCAATATATATATGCAAAAAAAATGTGTTACTACACTGACAAAATTATCGCATCACTTAAATTGCAAGATTTTGTGGCTTAAGAGTTTTAAAAATAGTACTGAAATTGATGATATAGGGTTGTAGCATTCTCAAATAACTTCGACGGCTGTCATTTTGTCTGTCAACTGGTGTAACCTCATTGTTAGCTAACTAAATGTCAAATTATCGAACTCACGGCAGGCTACGTAGAAAGGAGGCAGTTATCCACGCTCGAGGAGGTTAATTGTCTCCGAGTGCCAAAGTTGCCTCAGTAGACCTTATCCAAGCCAAAAAAAAATGATCCGATTAAAATTCACTTTTTTTTTTTTGATAATCAATCAGTTGTAGTTTAATTGTTGACGTTAGTTGTAATTTTAGTTTAATTTAACGTTAATTAGTTAATTAATTAATTTTTGATTAATATATTTTATTAAATTTAAGCAGTAAAAAATAAATTTTCTTATGTGATGTACTGATGTGCTTGATGTGATAATTTTGCCGATCAGTGTATTTAAAATTTCAAAGTTGGCACCAATTTCTCGTAGTTTCGCAAGCACAGCCATTTTGAAAATAATTTATTTGAACTCAGAATGTCGATTTAAATCGTATACAAATTTTTTAAAATATTAAATATTAAAATATTAAAAGTTAAAATGTTTTCTAACGTAGGCCCTAAAAGAATCAACCGGTGTACTTATTTTTTTTTTCTCTATTTCGCATAAACAAATGCAATTTTGTGCAACTGTTATCAATGGATAGCAGTAACTTTTTTGTTCATGATGAGATGGATTGGTAATGAATTTTTGTCTGTCTGTATTCATATCAATTCATATTCAGTGTCGTACCATAAAAATGCCACAGAACATGGTCGGACTGAACGTAACTAATAATTATTAATTAACTATTAATTTATTTTCAATAAACTGTCATTTCATCTCATATTAGCTGTTTCAAAACTATAAAAACGCCAACGTCGCATTTTACGGAATTATTTTTTTAAATAAGATTGATAAAATTGTAAAATAGTTATTAACGATTAGATCTCTCATTGAAAATATAAATTACATTAGCTATTACTTTTTTGAAGTGCATGAATAATTTATAACAGCTAATTTTGAGAGAAAATGCGACGTTGGCGTTTTTATAGTTTTGAAACAGCTAATACGTCATGATTTAAAAAAAAAATTAAATAAATAAATAAAGGCGAAATAGAAAAAACAGCATATTACACTCGTTATACAAAAGACATCTTGTCGAACTCGTTCCTTTGGAACCCTCTCGTTCGACAATAGATTGTCTTGTACAACTCGTATAATAATATACTATTGTCTTACTGTAGCAAAACAATAAATAAATAATAATAAAAAAACAATACAAAATTGAAAAAATACTTACTGATGTGATATAAAAAGCGTGACCAATTCTGGCGGAACGTAGTCAAAAATCGGATTATAAACACTAATCTTATTCAAAAGTGGTCCAGTCGAATAGGGAATAACATTAGCAGGCGATGCACACATATTAAAGGTGTCTTTCTCATGCGAGCAGACATAAGTCGGAGTCAATTTATACATATGCGAGAGGACCATAACAGGAACTGAGTAGTGTTTGGCCGCAAGAGCAATAGCATGAACCCCACTCGCGGCACGCAGCCCTCCATCGGCCATAACACTGTGAGTGCCAATTATAACTTTATTGACACGAGACATCATTGCAAAAACACCCGAATCGGGAATTACAGTCGTTTGGATGTTGCTGTTGGCTAGACTTGCTGCCATTTTATGACCCTTGAAAAAAAATAATTAGGCAAAAACTACGGAAAGCTAATAAATACTAGGAGATAAAAAATAAATCGATTTTTTTGTACCTAAAGACTTAGTGTAGGTGAGTAAATTGGGTTGTTTCAAGTGTACGGTTTAAATTAATTTAATTTCAGTTTTCTTGTTTTGTTTAATTTTCCAAATTGCACGAACTAATTCTCTACAAGAGAGTTGGGCAAAAGTATGGAACTAAGAGTTTTGTGCCTAAACTATGTACCTTACGAAAAAAAAAAACAGATAGTACATCATCAACTACTTTTCCAAGAATAAAATTTTTCGAAATTCCTTTTATTTCGAGTTATTAAATTTATTTTTTTTTTTCAAATAGCACCCTACTACAGCGATTTTTTGGTAAAAATTATGCTTTAAAAATTACTTCAAAATAAAATAAATTATATGGGGTGTTCCATTTACAAAAATATACGTCTGGTTCACCACACCAACACAACACCCTGTGCATGGTAAAAATATTTTTACTTTGAGGACTTCGAGTAGATTTGTCAAATAAGAAAACGGCATAGCAATATTTCAAATACCAAAAAAGTGATAGACCGATTACACACCCCTGGGTCACCATGTATTTTATGATTTCACGTGACGACTATGTCAACGGATAACAAACACTACTAGGTAAATTCTAGCGTGCCATAAGCAGACATACGCACATACTCAAATGAGTTCTAGCGACAACTATGACGTCATATGTACGTTGTTACCAAATGCAGTGTAAAAAAATCCCTAATAGTAATTTTATTTGTTAGGGGTTGGCAAACCATACACCAACATCCGCAAGCTAACCCAAGTCCAACTTGGGTAAATGAGTCTATATCGCATACCCCAATTATCTTATCCCCCAATTATCATATCCCCCAAGAAATTGACAGAATGGCGGCTCTTGCCAACCGTTGCATCTAAACCGGAAATTACTAGAAATTGCAATTAGAGGACAACTATGAAAACACTTCTCTCAAAATGTCCTCTAATTGCAATTTCTAGTAATTTTCGGTTTAGATGCAATGGTTGGCAACAGCCGCCATTCTGTCAATTTTTTTGGGGGATATGATAATTGGGGGATAAGATAATTGGGGTATGCGATATAGACCCGGTAAGTGGGTTATGTATGTCAGGCTCTCTCACTTAAAACGCAGTTTTTCTTTGTCATATTATTCGATCTCTTATTTTAATCTGTTGTTGTCTTTCTCTAGTTTCGCACCACCGATAATGGCGCCAATATGTCATCTTATTTAAATTACCATTACGCCCCAAAATATTGGACTAAAAGTTCAATTTGTTAACTAATAATAATTGCAAATTCACCATCAATTTGCATAATCATATTACTATTTTACCAAAATCAATATAAAACTTTCTGGTGAAGAAATAATAAGAAAAGGTGTATAAAAACGTAAACAATTAAAATGACAAGTCGCAAATAGCAATTAATTTCAATGTAAAAATCAAGAACATTATTATGAACGAAAACTGCCCATATTGTGGGATTTGATTTATAGAAGGTGCCGATAGAATGGAAACCTTCTTCACTGAGACTTCCCGCTTTCTTAAAAGAAACAAATTATTTCCAAATTTGTGTAATATGAGTTCTTTACTACTAGATTTTAGATTTTTTATCATTAATGATTAACGTATTATTGTTCTAAAAAAAATATAAAATAATAACAATTGTAGTGCAAAACACCCGACCGGTAACTGGAACGACCTCAATTCGAATCGTGTCGTGTTTTGTAATTTTTCCTGATTATTAATTGACAGTTTTCCCTCTAATAATTTTTGACAGTTCCGTTTCTGTTGGCAATACATACATATGACGTCACAACCTGAGTATGTCTGTGTATGGTTGCGTATGTCTGAGTATGGGACACTAGAATTTACCTTTTTTCTGACGTTTAAATTTGACAGTCAATGGCGCCAACTCGATTTTAAAATCACAGCCACCTGGATCCAAAACGTAAATAATGACTCACCCTGTATAAAGGCGAAGCCTCAACGACAATCACTTGAAATTTTCGCTGTTTGGCCGCATGTTTGAGGAATTTTTCTACAGTATTTGAAATTCCAACCGTTAAAATAATCTCATTTGTGTGAATATGTTCCAAGGCTTGCGCAGCGATATTCTCGGTGCTTGTCTCCAATTCGACTTTATATTCGGTCAAATGGTCCAAAAGCCGATTTCGCAAGTTGCCGTGTGACTCCGAATAGTCAAGTTCATCGCTTTGATCACCTGTTACGATCTGGTGTAGTGACTGTCCCTCAGCTTTTTTCTCTGAGCCCAAATCGAACTCTTCACGGATTACTTTCAAAATATGACGCATTATGTTAGTGGCGGTGGATTCAAGAGGGAGAGACTGTGAGACTTGTCTGATTTTGTCTTTGATTTGTTGCATCAACTCTCTTAAATTTGGATGATTGATTAATTAATTGGAAGTGATTGGGGTTGGGTTAACTGACCGTGCATTGCTCCACTGCCCCTCAGAGATGAGTTTTTCTAAAAGTTGCTCGGTTCTGAGTGCTATTTCGTAAGAGTTGAACACTTTCCTGTAGTTGCAATATTGTGAAAAAGAGTTAGTTAAAATTCTGTATTACGAACCCATGACGAATATCACTAATTAGTTTAATAACGTCGGTTAAATTCTCGTTTTCTGGCATTTCTAACACTATTTTTGGGATATCTATAACTGTTTTTTGTTTTTAGGTTAACTTGGCATATGGAAAACGTCAACAAGTAAGACTGCCAACCGTGTTGCCAACCTTTAAAATCTTTCAATTTGATAGTCAAGGTTGCCAAATTAAGATTACAAATTTGTCACCAACCTGACTACAAACTACACTAAAAAATCACACACAATCTTATAATCAAATAATCGCCCGGTATTTGAAGCATTTTTAGACATTAATAATTCAAATTTCCTTATCCTAACTAATTATGATTGTTGTCAACTCATAAATCTACACAAAAAAATCCTAAAATCTTTATTTTTTCATTACTGGTATTAAACTTCTAGTTCATTAAAAACGCGTACAATTCATTTTGGTTGTGTAATTTAATATTTAATTGTTGATTTGATAATAGTTATTTAATAAACCTACTTGTTAATGAAGGCGATTAATAAACGAAACTGTTTAAAGCACGAACGAGCGATAGCGAGTGAGTGCCTTTAATAATTGAGTTTATTGACCGTAAACTCTTTTTTTGTAACAAAATTAATAAACGGTCAACCTTAAAAACATTTTCAATATTGTCATTATCACAATTGAGTGAGCTTTATTAGGGGTTTTATTCGCGGTAGCGATCCTGCTATCCTGCTGAACTAGTTCAGGCATCAATCGCATGCGCAGTACGTCTGAGAGCGTTCGCGGTGAAAAAATCCCGAACTTTTAGTAACCGTCCTGGAACGGTTCAGAACCAGTCCAAACGGTCCTCGGACTCGACCACGGTGTGACTCGACCAAGGATTTTTAGTTCTAAGCTAGACTTGCGCAGTTGACCAAAGCGATTTTGTCTCTGTATCTCTTGTGTCTTTGGAGTTTTTTGAGGTTGAAAATTCGTTGAAATCATAATAAAGAAACTGTCTATTTTGGTTACCGAGATTTATTTAATACTTTACTAAATCGAAATTATTTATAAAATAACATTTGTGAATTTGAAAATGGGTTGTTTTCTACAATTTACACCTTTCTGTACCAAAGTTTTTCGCATAACTAGGTAATTATTTTCAACTTCGTGATAATTTCGTGTGACTTTTTAATTTTTTAACATTTGCTGTGTACTCGATAACTATAAATTATTGTTCGCGGTGGACGAAAATCCGTAAACGGTTCAGAATCGCGCATGCGCTTTAAATAAATCCTGGACAAGTTCAGGATTAGTCCTAAAAATCTTAATTTTGAAGTTAAACAATCATTTTTGAAGTTCAAAATGCCATCCCAATGAACTAATGTCGGGACATTTGCGCCCTGGATACTTGCTCCTTCTTATCTTAAGTGGGTCAGATGCGCTCTATCCGCTCTATCCAAAACCCATCCCAAAGTATCTACTTTTAGGTATCTTTAAATTTAACAAACTTTTTGGCATTATACAGGGTGTTTACCCTTGGAGTCGAAACTTCACCTGGTATTAAAAGAGTATAGAAATAGAGTAACTGCAAAAAACTCAGGGAATTGTTATTTTTATAAATGTTTTTGAACTCCGAAGGATTGGTACGGTCTACTGCATTAATAATGACACAAACCGACAACTGCCGACTGCCGGCTCTTGCCTGAAGGTACTGCTCAATCAGAGATGGGCGTCGACACGTCAACTTTGATTGTCTACACGACGTGTCAACAATTGCGTCGACAATGTCTACAATGTCTACAATGTCATCAATGTCAACAATAGGTCAACAATGAGAATTTGAGGTTATGTTGTATTTTACGTCACATTTTCTTTTGAAGAAAATATTTTTTTGAGAATGAAAACGAATAGGATAATGGCTGAAGCGTAAAAAATGAAAAAAGGAAATAATTTGTTTTTTTTTACTGTTCTTTGAGAATCTTATTTTTGTTTACTTATTTTTATACTTGTCTATATCACATATTTTATGTTTTCTAAAAGTTTTCTTTTACCCTTAAGTTTTATTATTAACAAATACAGCAATTTTATAGTCAAATACCGTCAGTAAAATGTCAAAATTTAATATTTTTGTATTGTTGACATAGTTGACATTGTTGACATCACTTCAAATGTTGACGTCGACGTAATTGTTGACAGGTCAATAATTGAATTGTCTACCCTGTATTGTTGATACACCCATCTCTGCTGCTCATCCGTAACGAGCCCGCCCGAGAGCCGAGTTTGTGTCATTAATTCTGAAGAAGAGTGTACATGGTTTGAGGGTCACTGGAATAATTTCTTTGTTAAAATAAAACTGAATTGTTGCAACAAATAAGCATATTGTAACCACGACAGTTAAAAACGTCACTTCATAGTTTTATTACCCTGTCATCATTTTATTTGGTTTTCGTTTAGTTTTGATCCAAATTTAAATTCGAAATTTTTCTGTTTGATCACTTCTACCGAAATCGTTTTGAGCAAGTTTGGTTTGTGTTTTATGAAGGTCTTTAATTAAATTTATGTTCATGGACTACAATTATTAAAATAACGAAGAGGTTGTCATGATTAGGAATTACGTGAAGCATAAGGTAAGGGTAATTGTTGTAAGTGAAGCAGCAGTTCACAAACAAATAATGTAAATTGAATGATTTTCTGTTATAATGTGAATTGTTATTTTGTATAGCGTTTTGGGGTTCTTCTATCACACATATTATCTTCTTTAAGTTTCAACTCCAAGACCGTAAACACTCTGTATAATCAAGAAGTTGAATAAACCGGTGATGTGTTTGCCATGTATTGGGATAGGACGAAAAGCACTCTAAACGCTGCCCATAAGCCTGCCTCTCTCTTTTACTATGGCCTGTTACCTATCTGTGATTCAGGGTCTGGTGGGTCACTTGCGCCCGCGTATACAGGGTCGCTAAAAAGTATGGATACAGTTATAAATATTTTAAAAACTATTCATCAAAACTTATTGAACTTTGGCATAAGCTTAAAAGTATATAAATTCTATCGTTTTAGATGTTTATCAAATTCCTATCTTCTTTTGTTCTGAGGATACAAGGCTAACATGATTTTTTTTAAATAAAAAGAGCATTTTTTCTGAATTCTATGATGTAGCACATGCATACCTTATTTAATTAAATTTTTCAAAAATGTAAAATGTTATTAGCCTTGGAAATGTTATGACTTTAATACTTTATCTATCGTTAGTTCTTTGCCGTTGGAACTTTGACCAAAAAATAAGTAAAAGTTAATAATAATTGTTAAATAACATTTTTAACTGAAAAAGAACACACTTTAATAAAAAAAAAGCAAAACACGAAACACATGTTTTTTATGCTACAAAAGATGTTGCTCAAAATGATTTTCATTGACTTCTTGACCTTCTGTCGCTATAACCAACCATCATGAGAATATTTCTGTACACTCAGTTTCATTTAAATGTACTAGTGTTAAACTAAGTATTGCACCAAGTTTAATTTTTGGCTAATATACGAGTACAAGTGACAGATCGCTATAATGACAGTATTTTCAAAGCTAACTTAGATTTACTTTTACAGAAATTCAGAATAAAATTTTTAATTTTTTTTTTTGTCTTTTAATGAAAATAAAGGTGGGAATATGTTACATCACTAAATTCGAAAAAAATGCTCGTTTAAAAATTATTAATTTTAACCCTTCGTGCCATTTAAAAAACAAATGACGGTAGAAAATTAAAAAAATCTTAGATGGTAGAATTTAAACGCATTTAACTGTACCCCAAATTTCAACGTGCTCTGTTAAACCGTTCTGAATATATTTAAGTATATCCATACTTTTTAGCGACCCTGTATAATACTCGGTGCTTATGTAAAAGCTGAACAAGAAAGAGAAGACACTGACAAAATTTTGAATCCTTTTTTTTGTCCAAAACTGAGTTAAGCTTTGTAAAAATTAATTCTCCAGTCGCTTTAAGAGCTAATAATTAATTTTCTATGACAAAGGTGACAAATAGAAGAAAAAAACTTCCAAACAAAGTTCCCGAAGGAATTGGCAACCAGTTCCCTCCTGTAAATGAATTAACCAGTAACGTCAATGCCGTCAACACCTAAACATATTCCTAGATCGTTGGACGTTTTTACGTCAACAACCATAAAATTTGCTATTTTTTTAATGAACAAATGGGTGTAACTGTGACATAGGAATGTGACGATGCCTGCAGAAGGTACGAAGGGAGGTCCAGAAATCCGCGGAATGGTGGTTAAAGGCATTGGCAACTTAAAAAACAACTTTATCTTAAATGACGGTACTGAAAACGCTTATTACAGTAGTGAAAACCGTTTCTCTGTATCTGCTCTCTAATTCAAGTTATTTCGATTTAAAGTTGAAATTATGACGTCATAACCGCTTATCGAGCATTTGGTCCAATATTAAGATCAAATGGTTTTTGACTTTTAAGTGACACTGACAAAGTTTATCAAAACTTAACAAAATTCCTCAGATGTTTTCGCGAAGTTCAAGACAAAATTTCGAACAGAAATTAGTCAAAAAAGTGGTTAATTTTTGATTTTGTGAAAGATGTGTGAAAAATGTTCAAATATCTGTCACGTTTTTGGTGATTGAGAGGGCTCAGTGATAAGAGGATTCTATGATGAGAGGCGGTTACGACGTCATGATTTCTTTCTTTCGAAGCGATTATCTCGCTTATTTTTCATCGCAGGAAATTTTGAAAAGAACCTACTCGTATAGAACGAACGATTTTTTCAATTTCCGTTAAAACATAAAACAGTTAAAATAAGTTGCCAATGCCTTTAAGAGAAGGGGGTAGGCAGGCAGCTTAGTGCCATATAAACTGGCATCTTTTATGAGTACCGATATGTGGCAAGTCTCAACCCTCTGGCGTCATGCGTTTAGGAGATATCACTTTTTGAATGTTGTTGAAGCAAACTGTAAAGGATTCGGAATTTCGGAATATGAAAATAGCGCCGTTACACACTTCCTTCTCAAGCAGTTTTTTTCCAATTTTTGGTGCTCTTAACACAACTTTACATTTTCTTTCTTCTACATTGAATAGGCTGAGAAAGTAAAGGGAGACGGACGGCTTTTGTGTTAAGTTTAAAAGTCTTATTTTGATAAAACTTTATTAACTCTGATAATAAGAATTCAATTGTCCATTTAAGGCCAAAAACATATTTTTCTATGTAGTAATTATTTATCCCTAATTGTTATAATCACTTTGTTCCCGGAAGATGAGTACGAAATGTCATGTGGACCATAAAGGTGTTGAAAGCCCGCACACCTATCAATGGGATATTTCTGATGCATCCTAAATTTATCAGAAGTTCCATCGCTAAATATCAACGTCATTTCAAAAGGGCAATGGACAGTATTTTTATTTATTTTTGCTATTCTTTCCGCTGAGGTGTTGCAGGGGATGTATGCTCTGTCGAAAAGGGGACCAGAGCGGATCCAATCAAGCTGATCCATTGACGACATGGTAGCATCCATTATATCGCAAGTGGATTTGTTGACAAGTTTAAGAATTGTAGTTTCTTGAAGTTCAGATAGTCCAACTTGGAGAATTTTATCTAAGAAAGCCATTACAGCAGGGAATTCCTACAAAAATCTAACATTGTAGAGGATCCTGATTATGTAATAGTTAATTTAACTCTTATTAGAAACAGAAAATCGAGTTAAGTTAAAATACCTACCATGTGATCATTTGAATTCATAATTAGAGTATCAGTTTGCATCAATTTATCATTATCAATCACAAAGAAAAAAAACGCCTACTCTAATTATAAATTCAAATGATCGTTTATGGTACTTTGAAATGTGTTCAATATGTCATTCTAAAGTACGTTGCCTATTTTTCCCTTTTTGTTTGAAAAATAGCGATTCTCTATCCATCTATGACGGCTCGTGGGTTGAACACGATGTGAAGATAATACAAAGTTGTTTTTTTTTTCAATTGCAAAGGCTCCGGTATTGTACTTTTCGCTCTCAATATTTGAGTTATCAAAACCGAAGGAAATTTTATTTATTAAAATGCATATAAACATGAGGATGTTGGCAAAATTTCGTTAAAACACGCTAAAAAACAACGACAACAAGAAAACACGTTAGAAATAGACTTAAAACAATTTTGAAAAATTTCGATAATGTCGATAATGATGGTTTACCATTTTGCGAAATTTCGTCAAAAATTGAATTAAACCTTAAAATATTTTTTTGAGGATTTATTGCCGAATTACACCAAAATAGTTGTTTTTTCTTTAAATGTTTAAGCAGCTAATAAAGTCATCAATGAATAAGGTAGATAATTACATTGCGTTTGTCTCTTTCAAACGTTTTAGCACGTGTTTCAATTAAAAGTTATTATTATTTCACTAGAATAGACCACAAGTCAAAATTGAAAGTCGAAAGTTACGTTGCTTTGTTTTCTTTTGTTATTTTGTTCTGAACAAAAGAACTCGCTTATTTTTAAAAGTTACCTAATTGACGTTATTGTGGCCGGTTTAGGAGTGATTTAGCTCGTTTTTTTAAAGTGAAATCGCATTTTACCTGCTACTTTACCAACTCATCCGAACTGTCACACATCTTGCCCGACTTGAAAGAAACAAAGCACTCAACACATTAAATTTCGGTTTAAACATATTTTAATTTTTTCAAAAAAATTCATTCGGATCGAGAAATCACTAAAATGATTTGCACTTTTTGTAGTCATGATCATAAATGATACATGCAATCACAAGCATCTTGTTTACTGTTTTAAAAAGAATATGTACCAACCTAGTTTAGTTAAGAAACAGCACGACCCAGTTATAACACAAAAAAAACAGCAACAGAAATATTTATTATGTTTAAGCTATCTACGTTACGATAAAAAATAATTTTGTGGTTAGAATAAACACAAAAATATCAAAATACAGGATGTTTACGTTATGGAGGATGCAATTTTAAGAATCAATTGGACAACAACAAAAAAACAATGCGCTCTACAGTAACAGTAGATACATAACAGCGTTGGGCAAAAGTATGGAACCAAAGGTTTTGTGCCTAAACTATGTACCCTACGAAAAAACTAATTAGTACATCATCAACTACTTTAAAAATGTGATCATTTTTCAAGATTTAAGATTTTTCCAAATTCTTTTTTAGTTTTCGAGTTATTAAAAAAAAAATTTTTATTGGCACCCTATTATAGCGATTTTTTTGGTAAAAGATTATTCCCTAAGAATTACTTCTAAGTCAATAATATTGTTTTTGAACCAGTGTTTTTTTTTTAATAAATTATTAAAATTGCAGTCCGAACTCACTACGAAGATGTTTCGAATTTGGCCGAAGTGATTGTATCCATGGATGTTTTTAATCCACTAATTTGATTCGTCGATTTTTTCGCAATTATAAACATCCATGGATACAACCACTTCGGCCAAGTTCGAAAAACCTTCGTAATGAGCTCGGAACGCAACTTTAATAATTTATTTAAGAAAAACCACTGGTTTAAAATTAATTTTATTAAAGTAGAAGTTGTTTTTAGAGCTTAAATGGGATTTATAGCTCCGTTTCCGTTTAACATAACTTAATACACTTTTAACGTAACGTGTTTTGAATTTATAGCAACATAGAACGATTACGTTAATTTGACACTTTTTTGTAAATTTGACATTTCAAAACAAATTTCGTTATTAAGATCTTGACGAAAAATGGAAAATGCGATGGTTGCATTCGTTATTGTGCAAGAAAAAAGAAACAAAGGATAAAATAAAGAAGAGAAGAACCGAAAAAACAAGGTGCATTAATTTGAGACGTAGCACCCATGGTTTTTTTGTTTCTACGTTTATTCCAATGAAGACCCTTGATCAACCCCAATTTTTTAAATACACGCGTGTGTCAGTTCCAGTATTTGATCGGGTCACGTGACTTAATAATTAAAAATTGGTCAATTGATACGTAAACGACAACGGAAAACGGAATAAGTTATGTTACTATAAATAGATATGCGTAAATGGGGAAGTTCAATTTTTTTAAGGTAAGTTATGTTTAACGATTACGGAAGACCCTTGATCGACCCCAATTTTTTAAATACACGCGTGTGTCAGTTCCAGTATTTGATCGGGTCACGTAACTTAATAATTAAAAATTGGTCAATTGATACGTAAACGACAACGGAAAACGGAATAAGTTATGTTACTATAAATAGATATGCGTAAATGGGGAAGTTTAATTTTTTTAAGTTAAGTTATGTTTAACGATTACGGAGCTATAAATCAATCTTTAATCTTTTACCAAAAAATCGCCGTAGTAGGGTGCCATTTGAAAAATTTTTTTTTTGAATAACTCGAAAACTAAAAAGAATTTCGAAAAAATTTGTTCTTGAAAAATGATCACATTTTTAAAGCAGTTATTGATGTACTAATTAGTTTTTTCGTAAGATACATAGTTTATGCACAAAACGCTTGGTTCCAGACTTTCGCCCAACGTTGTGTATGTCGTAGGCTAATTGTAAAATTAGGCGTATTATAAAAAGCCTAGTCATATTGTAAACGACTGGGCAAATTGTAAATGGATGAATAAATGTAGGGTTTTTAAAATGCGACTGAAACTTTGGGCGTATTATAAAACACGTAACCAGTTTTCGTCTAATTGTAAAATACCTATGGTTCATTTACAATATGACTGAAACGAACCTGCATTATTTAGGAGTATTATAAATAATGCGCAAGTCAGTACTGTTGAAATTTATACTTTGACCATTAAATTTATATTATAAATTATTTTTAAAATGCTGGAAGACACAGAAAGATGTCTTCATTAATAAAGGGTTGTATTATCAAGAATTAAAAAAAATTATAGTGATAACTGATAAGTATAGAAAGAAAAATTAACCTCAGAATCAAAATACTACACGGGGAATAATGATAGTTGTGCAAAATAGGTATTTCTGAGGGTAATAATAGTGATAGTAGAACTTAAAATAAGTGAAAATAACAACTTGCCTTATCAGAATGTTTACAGTTATTGAGATATAAGCGGGTTTTTGTCGATGAATAAATTTAATTTTGGGGTGCAATTTTACTATTTTTTTTTTATTAAACTATGTAACTACAATAGAAGGTGGAATTTTATAAAATGTTTGATGGTATTTTTCATTCATTTACACGACTGAATGTAACCAGTCATTTTCTAAGTGGACAGTATTAAAAACCATTTTTTCTACTCCCATAGTAGTAAATAGACAAGAACGCAATCGTTTGTTGACTAGTAACCATGGCATTATGAAACATGCACGTAATGAAGAAAAAACTAGCACGTAATATTATTACGTATCAGTTTTTATCAGCAAGCATCAATCAAGTAGCTTAGACGAATTAATTTGACACTTATCAACTGTCATTGTTGAATACACAAGGCGTTATATTGGCGTTATTTTGGTTTAATTACTACTAATAATTAAATGAGTGAAAATGACTCCACAGAAAAAAGTGTTGGAACTCCGCCAGAATGCCAGATATTAGGCAACTACAGAAAATACCACAGCGGATCTTCTCTTGGAAAAATCCAAAGTGCGTTACGAAGTTTTTTACGGTAAATTCTGGATTGGCGTTTAAAAAATAGTGTTTAGTCTTTTTCGGAAAATGTGTTGTTAGCCTATTTTGGCGAAATGAGCAAGCAATTCAAACCTTCATCTCTTCGGGCCATGTATTCGATGCTGTGAATTGTTTTAGTAGTGAAACATAACCTCAATATTAGATGGTCGTAGAAAAAGTATAGTACACAACTCGAATTGTAAGTCACTTACGTACTCGTGTAATTACTGCACTCGCCTAGCGGCTCGTGCGCAACTTCTTCCACTCGTGCGTAATATGTTACTTACAACTCTCGTTATGTAATATACTATTACATTATGACGAAAACTCGGTAGGCGCTTTATAATCCGCCAAAAATTTTCAATCGCATTGTAAAAACCCTGTATTTATTCATTCATTTACAATTTGCCCAGTCGTTTACAATATGACTAGGCGTTTTATAATATGCCTGATTTTACTATTAGCCTACGACATGCCTATGCTGTTTTGTCTAAACCCCACATTAGAAGTATTGAGAGTTCTAATAATCATAGTCATCTGAAAATTTGTGTACAACCATAATCTTTTAGGTCCTGCTCAATGAAAATATTCTCAAGATAGCAGCACTTCCGGTTATACCGGAAGTCGCTATTAACTTCCTTATTTTAAATGGAATGCTATATTTTTTAATGCGTTTTTGAATTACTAGAGTTATTTTAAGGTAGTTTTCATAAGCTGTTCCTATACCTAAATTTAGCCGTTTACGAAATATTTATGGTTTTTAAAATTTTTTTGGATTTGCACTTTCCAGTTCAAAAATCGATAACTCTGCGATTTTTAAAAATTTGGAAACATTTTTGAGCTCATTTGAAAGAGGAAGCCTAGATCTTTCCTTTGGTGTTTTCAAATTTCTAAAAAAGAATAACAAACTCCAAATTTTTAAAATTAAGTTTGCAAAACTTTAAGTACCCATAACTAATTTTTTTCAAATGAAATGACAAAAGTTTTATTTCACTAGATGGTAGAGAATTTAATTCTGCTTCGATCTATGTTAACATTCCCTATACTTATGTTTAATAGTTTTCAAGTTACAATACCTTTTTGTTGGGATTGAGAATTCATTAGCCATAGGCCTTTTCTCATAGGTTGCCATGGAAACGAATGAAAAAAGGTGAGAAAATAAAGTTTTTCAAATCAACACCCAATGAATTTATTTTGTTTTCACAGTCTGATAACACAATTTTGAACAGAGTTTATCTTTTAAGTTTAATCAAAAATGTTTTTATGGCAAACTATGCAAAAATAGCTGTGGTTAGTAAGAAATTTCCTACAATAACAAAAAAAACAACATAACTTGAAAATTATCACAGATAGGTATAGGGAATGCTAATACAGATAGATGCAGAAAACAATTCTCCTCCATCTAGTAGAATAAAAATTGGGACATCCCATTTGAAAAAATTAAGTTTTGGGTACTTGAAGTTGTCCAAACTTAACCTTAAAATTTTTGGGTTTATTAACTTTCTCTTTCAATTCTCCAAACATGATTTCGAAATCTCTAAAACTAAGTGAGTTACCGATTTTTTAAGGGACAGGTGCAAATTCAAAAATTTTCAAAAATCCTAAATATCTCGAAAACGGTTAAACTTGGGTATAGAGAAAGCTGATAAAAACTCCCTTAAAATAACTCAACTAATCCAAAAACGCAGTGAAAAACATAGCTCTCCATTTAAAATAAGAAAGTTAATAGCGACTTCCGGTATAACCGAAAGTGCTGCCATCTTGAAAATATTTTCATTGTGCACAACTCAACGGATTATGCCTGAGTACCAACTGTCAGATAAATATCTTTATTAGAACTTTCAATACTTCTAATGTGGGGTTTAGACGGAACACCCTGTACACCGTTCACGATTGATTCAAATTCGGGATATCTATGAAAATCAGGGATGGTAATTTACGCGTAAAAAATGTTTTTTACGTTTACATGTAAAATATGCGTAAAAAACGTAAGATACGTAAAAAACGAAAACATTGGTTTGAAGGTTAGGTATAGGTAATGTCGGTGTGTGTGGATTTTGGGTTCTTTGTTTTTTCGTTTTTTAATAAAATTCACGATTATGCCTCCACCAAAAAATAATTTATACGAGGATCTAGACTTAAAATGAACCTGTTAATTTGTTTTTTCGTTGATTTTTAGAATAATATTTTTGTTTTCATTTTAAGAATTTTATTTGAGTTATTTTGCGAATCGTTGTTTGTATTTTAAGTAAAAATTTTGTATTTTTTGCGTTTTTACGTTTTCTACGTTTTTAATGTTTTTTACATCTAAATAGATAGTGAAAATTACTTATTTTTTACGCGTAAAAAACGATGTTTTTACGTCATGTAATTTACGCGCCCATCCCTGATGAAAATCTGACATTATTTGGTATTATTTGGCATTACTGTGAGTTGTCATAAAAATTCTATTTTAGGTTATAACTTACAACTGATGACAACCAAGCATTGTTGTCAGTTTGCTTCATTTTTTAAATAAATAATTGAATACCTTATTATTATTATTATTATTATTATTATTATTATTAGATAAAAAGTCCGGTCTGCCTTTCTTGTATTCTTCAAAGCATCTTTTGATACACGTTTTCTTATCAACAGAAATTACTTTCGGCATTTTAAATTAACAAAAAAGTAGAACTGACAACAAGGCGAAACTTTGACTTAAAGACAGCACCTGACAGGACCTGAAGCCAACCTAACAAAACTATATCTAGGCCTGCTGCGTGTTTAAAATAATCGTGAACGGATAATTAGCGATTTTACGTCTGCCGCGGTAAACTTTTTAAAATCAAGAAACCGTGAGTCTTATTGACATCATCTCAATTTCATAATTCCAATTAAATACCTATTTGCGTGAATTTAGAATTATTATATATGCTGTGAGTCCTAGGAACATGTCTACTTCAAAAAGATCGTCACGAATAACTAAAGTTCAGAAAGAAAGGCTGAGAAATTTTTTGGAAACGAATACATTTTTAATGTTTGCAAAAGTTAACCCAAACGAATTGAAGAAGTTCAAAGATACATGGTAACAACTTGCTAATGAATTAAATAAGTTACCCGGAGCAAACAAATCAGTCTCTGAATGGAAATTTGCGCTCAATGAATTGAAAAATAACTGTAGAGCGAAAGCAAGAAAATTACATATAGAAGTAACTGGCACTGGAGGAAGACCGAAAACTGTTAAACCGCTTTCTGACTTAGAAGAGAGATTGTTCGCGCTTTTGCCTAAAGTTTGAATTACGGGATTACCTGGCGTAGAAGAAGCTGGAGTAAATACAGGGTGGGGCACGAGTGGGGTATTTCTGAAATGTTTTTATCTGCAACTCTTAAAACATCTTTCGTCGCTCTTGTTTATTGTATTGTGTACATTTTTGATGATTAAAAAATACACTTTAAAAACTTGATTATTTATTGTTGCTACAATAACAACTCTCAAACAAAAACTAAATTGAAACATGGCATACTTAAATTCACTTTACATCAGGAACATGGCCCCGGCCTTGAAAGACTTGGCTTTCAATAAACGATGATGATGAACACAACCATGCAGATGTTGAACTTTAATTTTCATTCTTGAGCCAGTTCACTGCGATTTATAACACTTGTTAGTTACCAATTTAACCCCGCGTTGGCAGTGTTGTTAAAAATACATTTTTAAAAGTATTTAAATACAAATACAAATACTTTTCCGGCAAAGTAATTGAATGTATTTCAAATACAATTTTTCAAAATGTATTTAATTGCAAATACAATTACATTAGCAATGTATTTAAAAGTATTTAAATACTTATTAAGGCTGATTAATAGAAAGCTCCATTAAATTTTAATGCGTTGTTAAAAGTTAATAAGGCGGATAAAGCAATCATATTGGTCCAATTTGGTCACGTGATCAGTTAATCACGCATTTAATTAATGCGTGTCACTTAATGTAATTAATTATTCCCATTAATTATTTTAATCCCATTTAATTAATGGGATTTAATCGGGGATTAAATTAATGACGCTTCTAAAAAATCGACCCTTAATGTGGATTGTATTTTTTTGTATGACCTGTTAATTATTGAAGGTCACAGAATAACAGCTGAAGGTCTCGGGTAGCAGAATCTGGTCCCAATATTTTGCCTGCTACGTCTTAACTTCGTTTGTCATGATTTTACTTCACGTCAGACCCAACTTTAGAATTTACCCTTACGTTTTGGTCGTATCCCTCTTATTAATGTAATCCTGGGTGACCTGGGTTCCTGTTCGTATTGTTGCTAACAATTTCTTAATCTCTTAATGACAATGAGAGTGAAAAATATTTTTTCCCAGAAATAACTTTACTCAATGCAGGGAAAGTCCTCGCTCCTGACAATGCAGATTATGTATCTGACTCACTCTGACTACCTGTCTCGGGTTAGGGTAAGTGGTGTCGGTGTTGGGCATACCATACTGCAGATTCCCCCAACTGATAAAAGTATTTTAATTTTAATTACAAATATTTAAAATTTCGGGGACAATTGTAATTAAATTACATTTAAAATACAAAAAAAGAAATGTATTTAATTACGTATTTAAATACAATCAAATGTATTTCAAATACTTTTTTAAATACATGTATTTAAATACTTAACAACACTGGGCGTTGGTACTCCGGGGTATGAGATACCCCAGCGAAATAATTTTGTATAATATTAAGTCATTAGTAAGAGTTGAAGCCTGGTCTGCTCTATACCTTCCCAGAAAACATACATCTGTCAGTTGTGAGATTTAATACATTTGTCAACACTTATCTTCTTCTTTTATTTCTATTTAAAGTATAGTGGGGTATGTCATACCCCAGTGTACCACTCTCGTGTTTTTTAATGCTACGGTTATATGCAACTGTAACTGTAATAATTCCTACGCCAAACTACCACGAAGAAATTAGTTTAACAAATACGCTACAAATTGAAAGAGTAAAATATCCTAATGTTCAAAGACAACTTCAAAGAAGAATTGAAGAATTTAGTGAAAACTCTGATCAGATGCTTCAATCACGTAGTGATTACAACAAAAAAAAACAAAAGTATTCTCGAAAATGCTTTATATGTTCAAGAAACATAAATAAAAAAAATCTTTCAATTCCTGTATAAGCTGTAATAAGTATATTTCTAACACTCACACTAACCTTATTTGTGATGAATAGGCTCAAAATCATTAGGATCAGGAGACATTGCACTCAAGGGACGCGAATTTAAAATTGATTCCACCTGACAAAGCAATGTATTAAATTGTTCAAATGTAAGCAAAGCTAAACCTATTATTCTTTTCATATGAAATTTTAAACTTTTTACTCCTGCCTCCCACAGGCCACCGAAATTGGGTGAACAAAGTGGTATGAATGACCACTGAATACCCTCAGTTGATAAAGATTCAACAATTTCAGTGTCGCTAGACCTTAATTGACTGATAAATTCTTTTAACTCGTTATTTGCCCCCACAAAGTTACTTCCGCCGTTATCTGAATAAATTTTGGATGGGCGACCACGCTGAGCAATGAATCGCCTCAATGCTGCTAAAAATGCTTCTGTACTCAAAGTTGATACCAACTCAATGTGCACTGCCTTTACTGCAAAACAAACAAAAAGAGCGACATAGCATTTAGAAATCTTGTAACCACGTCCACGTCGATCCTTAAGGGAAAATGGACCTGCATAATCAACTCCAACAATTTGAAATGGAAATGCTGGTTGAACTCTTTCTGCTGGCAAATCACCCATTGAAGGTGTAACATTTGTTGGACGGCATCTAAAACATCTGATACATTTGTGGACAACAAATCTTGCCAAATTTCTGCCATTTATAGGCCAAAACTTCTATCTAATTGAATACAATAGTTGTTGTGGACCAGCATGAGCCAATCTTGTGTTCATGAGTAAACAAAAGCTGAGTAAAATAATGTTTAAGTAACAACATTAGATGACGCTGAGAAAATTCCAACTGAGACTGTTGCAATCTTCCTCCTACGCGAAGAACACATTGATCATCAATAAATGGAGACAAACTTAACAATTTTGATGAAGATGGAAGAGCTTTCTTATTAGTAAGACAACTAATTTCAACTGCCCACACTTGATTTTGTACTAATTTTATTAAATGAGTTTGAGAGTTATTCAACTCTTCTATTGTCAAAGGGCCCACTATTCTTTTTCATCTGAGACAAGAAATAATTCTTAAACAATATGCAGCGGTGCGAATCAAACGATCCCAGTTTGAAAACTTGGAAATTTGAATTGGTAAATGAGGAAATTTAATTATCACAAGGGAAATTTCCACTCTTTTCATTTCTGGAAGGGAAATAACTGAAAATTGTGGTTCAGATGAAGGCCAATGACATTTGTCAAACTTCAACCATTGAGGACCACTCCACCACAATGTTGAATTTATGAGAAAAGAAGGTAATATGCCACGAGATGCTAAATCTGCTGGATTATCCTGACTTGGAACATGGCGCCAAGTAGCCTGTTTGCAAATTGTTTGGATATATGATACCCGATGACTTACAAAAACTTTAAGTGTATTTGGTGATGCTTTCAACCATCGTAACACAATAGTAGAATCAGACCACATGTAAACCTGATTAATCTGAAGTCGTAAAGTATCCTTAACGACTGACATCAATTTTGCTGATAAATGTGCTGCACACAATTCCACTCTTGGAATTGTCAGTGATTTGATTGGAGCCACTTTTGATTTGCTACAAAGCAAATTAATAGAAACATTACCACTGAAATCTGTGGATTTAAGAAAAATGCAAGCTGCATAGGCGGCTTCTGATGCATCTGAGAAACAATGCAATTCGATATTGCATGTTGAGTTACATTGAACAAATCTTGGAATTCTAATTGAATTAAAACTGAGGAGATCCTGTCTGAACATAATCCATCGTTTACCAACTGATTCTGGCAGTTTTTCATCCCATCCTACTCCAGATTGCCATAACTGTTGAATTATCATTTTACCAATAATTGTACTTGCACTCAAGAGCCCAAGTGGATCAAAGATTTGGCTAAGTTCAGACAAAATTGATCGCTTTGTGAGAGATCTGCCATATGACTGGCTAATTTTGTAGTTCAAGGTATCATCTGATGGTGTCCAATATAATCCCAGGGTTTTTGTCATTTCCCCATGTCCTAAACACATGTCTGTTGCATTGGATGCTACCTCTACTAAATTTGTGATTATTTCTGTTCTGTTAGATCTCCATTTGTGGAGAAAAAATTGCATTGATTGAAGAATGTCCATTATCTGTTTACATACAACTGTAGCTTTTTCGATTGTTTCAGCACCTGAGACTATATCATCAACGTAAAAGTCTGATTTGATAATGTTACAAGCATGTGGAAATTTGGATTTGTTTTTATTAGCAATTTCAATTAAACATCTAGTAGCGAGAAATGGAGCACTTGCCGTTCCATATGTCACTGTTTGTAATTCAAAGGTATTTAACGGAAGTGAAGAATTCTCTCGTCAAAGAATGCGTTGATATTTCAAATCTTCTGGGTTAACCAAAACTTGTTGGTACATCGTTTTCACATCTGCTGAAAATGCAACTGGATGATGTCTAAACCTTAACAAGATATTGAAGTGAAGATCCTGAACTGTTGGACCCACTAGTTGAACATCATTAATGGAGAGCCCTGTAGATGTTTTACAAGATCCATCAAAAACTACTCTTAATTTCGTAGTAATACTGGTTTCATTAACCACAGCATGGTGTGGAAAGTAATATTGACAATCATTTATGTTGATATCTGAATGTGATACTACTTTCATATGTCCCAAGCTGTCATACTCTATCATAAAGTCAATATATTTCCTTTTTAAATCAGGATTTGAATTGAGTTTTCTTTCAAGGGCAAAAAACCGTTTCTCTGCAATTGAATACGATTCCCCTAATTGTTGTACCGAATCTTTAAAAGGAATTGAAACTACACATCGACCAGAGTCATTTTGGAAAAATGTATCACAAAAATGTGTCTCAGCCATTTTTTGCTCAGAAGACAATGAAGGAATTGTTGGACATTCCTCAACCTCCCAGAATTTTTGTAATTGTTGTTGAATATCAACCGAATGTGAAAGAAAACACTTTGAAGCTGTTTTAGTTGTAGTAATCCCAAAAAGCCCTGATAGAATCCAACCCAGCTTTGAATTCTGCATAAGTGGTAGACTGTTACTAAATTTTATATGACCTTGACATAAAAGTCTCCAGAACAGTTGAGCACCAATTAAAAGATCAACCTTTCCGCACAGTTAAAGTTGAAATGTGGATCTGCAAGTTGGAGATTTTCAGGGATTTTCAAGAGATCTGGTTGGATGAATGAATTGGGTAACTCATCGCTAATGTGATCAAGCACCAAACACTTGAAGTTGGCAGAGAATGATGTAATTCGAGATTTGATTGAAACCGAACATTGATACTGAACTGAAGATGAGATCAGACCAATCCCTTGAATGGCAATGTTTACTTTGAGAAGCTGAATCAAGAAGCACCCTACATTCCTGAAATTGGTCGTTTTTGTCCTTGATCAGAACCACTACAGTTGCCAAAAGAACCTGGCAAGAACCAATTGAAATTTGAGATGAAAATATTTTTTGCACGGTTGATGTTGATGGATCTCATGGTTAGTAGAGACATGGTTGCGTCGTAACTGTGGAGGAGTGGGAGAACCGCCATGTTAATACGCCACCAAGATTGCAAACGTGTTGATGATGGTATGTATGTAAATGCATTGTTTAAATCGTGTTTTTATGGTTTTTAATAAAAAATAACAATTGTAAACCAATGGTGATGATTTTTTTAGTTAATGGTGTTGTTTAGCTTGATATCAGCTCAGATCTCGTCCGGTCTTTTAGTCGTCAGCGCATATTTATGCACATTAAATACTTAAATGCACAATGATTAGAAGACAGGGGCACAAAAAAGAGAGGAGACGACTCTAGCACCGCTCAAAAATCAACAAAAAAACTTCGTAAAATTACAACTTAAATATACATAATAAATATTTTTTTTAATAATTTTGATTTAACACCCATCTATAGTTTTAAAAAAAGCTTCAAAATTCAGATTTTATTAAACAGTACATAAAATTACACGGCACAAAAATATTAATATATAGTGTTTTCCTTTCAAACGTAGCCAAGTAATTACATAATATCCGTTTTTTTTTAATAAACAATTGTCAGTGTCAAAATCGGGTATAAAAGTAGTTCGCATAGCTTTAAAATGAAAGATTGAGAAATTAGATCTATTTACGTACACTGATTTGGGGTGAACAATACACCCTAGTTCATAAATTTCTTCAATTAACGCCACACAACGAAAAATTTTTCTGATTTTGACACTGACAATTATTTATAAAAAAAATTGACCATATTACGTTTCATTCCCTAGACGCTAGTCACCCCTATTTTAAAATTTTAAATAGCACCCTCAGTTTTTGGAAAAGGAAGAAAAAGTTTGCCTAACCGTAAAAAATATTGTTTTGTTTTTGGGTAGGGGGTGGTTTGATTTTTGAAATTTTTAATCCTTGGGAGCCTTAGATTTTAAGCCCATTTGTTTAAACAAACAATACTTCAATTTGACTTGCGAAGGTAGAGTTCAAAACCAACATTAAATATGTTTATGTTAAGGCTTCATCCTCTAGTCGCTAGCCACTCCTTTAACATTTTAAATAGTGTCTCCTATTTTTTGAAACATTATTAGAAAGAGAAAAAAGAAAAAAGTATATTATTAGAAAGAAGGGAAAACTTATCGAATTGTAGAGAAAACACATAATTGTAAATTTCTTTTTGAGTTAGGGGTGGTTTTAAAAAGCTTGGGGTACTATTTAAAGTTCAAATTAAGGGTGGCTAGCGCCTAGGGGATGTAACCTAAGACGAAGTTCATGCTAGTTTTAGATTCTCGCCTTCCAAGACAAATCTATATGTTCTTTGTTTAAATTAAATTGCCTTAAAATCAAAGGCTACTAGGTCATACAACCAAAAATAAAATTACCCCTAACTCCAAAACTCTATATTAAATACAGGATGTAAGCGAAATAAGTACATTAACTTTAACCAGTGGTAGAATTCATCAAGACAAACACTTTTTCTATGTACCATTTTTTCAAATTCACATTTTTTTAAATCATTTTTCCCCCTACAAATTGACGAGCCTTTTATGAAATGCTCCAACAAAGAAAAGTAACAATAAATAATAGTCGCAACCAAGGTAACCGTTTCAAACGGTAATCTTGTCGACTAGGTAACTTTGCTTCCAGTGGCGTGTAGGAAAATTGTGTAAGATTTTAAAATAATCTTAACTCAAAAACTAACACGTTTTGAAAAAAAAGTTATTAGGAAAAATTGTTTGTCTTGACGAGTTCTATTCCCAGTTAAAATTAATGTACTTATTTCATTTACAGCCTGTATACTTGAGCTAATAAATATCGAAGTCTTTTAATATGAACAAAATAGCAATACGTATTTGGACCAAACTGGCTCCAGGGGAGAAACGGCTTATTTTCGACTAAGGGTTGGTATGCAAACATTTTTTCCCGCAATAACCCCCCTAAAGTGTGGCACCATATCTTCGGAATAGCCTTGTATATTAAAATTTTCATTGTCTCATAATTATAATCTTCTCCAAGTCACACAAACATGCATATAAATACGTATGAAATTCAAATGTGCAATCTCCGTGACGTATTCGCGCGCCGTCTGCTGATTGGCTAAAAGTTACGGCGCAACCATGTCTCTACTAACCATGGATGGATCTGCAATTGCTTCAGAATTTTGGACATTTGTATCTGGACCTGTTTCTAGTGTTGAATGCTTGTCGATATGCAAAAGTGTATTATGAGGCTGTTGACATTTTTTGCACTTGCGATTTGCATCACAATTATCAACTGAATGATTGGCTCGTAAACAATTTGAACAGAGCTTTAACCTTTGCCAATTTCAGAAATTTTTCACAATTGTATATTACATGAGCTTGCTTACAGTTGTAACAAGAAAAATTTGAAGTAATAAAGGACTTTTGACTTCTGCCTTGCAATTGTCTTTCCTGTAAGACTTTGGTCCCCTGTTTTTGTTCGTTGTGACACAAAAATAAATTGTCAATCATATCTGCCTTATTACTTAAAAATGTTTTTAGTTCCTCCAATATTGGAGTCTCATCATTGATCTTATAAGTTTCCCAATCTCTAGCTGTAATTTTGTCAAATTTACTGGAAATTAAGAATATGATAATTGTATCCCAGTATTTTACTGGCTGACCCAAAAACTCAAGCGAGCGCAAATGTTTTGTCGCTGTATCCAGGGATGGACGTGTCAACAATACAAGGTAGACAATTCAAGTGTTGACCTGTCAACAATTGCGTCGACGTCGATATTTGAAGTGATGTCAACAATGTCAACTATGTCAACAATACAGAAATAATAAGTTTTGACAGTAAACTGGTATTTGACCATGAAATTGGTGTATAATTGTTAAAAATAAAACTTAAAAGTATAATTAAAACTTTTTTTAAACATAAAATATGTATTAGAAAAATAAATAAATAAAAATAAAATTCTCGAAAAATGGTAACAAGAAAATAAAACAAATTAGTCTCTTTTTCTTCTGTTTTTACGCTTCACTTTTTATTTTTAGCCTCTTCGTCTTTGTTCTCAAAAGAATTTTTTCTTCAAAAGAAAATGTGATATAAAACACAACATAACCTCATATTCTCATTGTCGACCTATTGTTGACATTGTTGACACTGTTGACATTGTAGACATTGTCGACGCAATTGTTGACACGTCGTGTAGACAATCAAAGTCGACGTGTCAACGCCCATCCCTGGCTGTATCGATAAAATTTCGCAATTGAGAAGCTGAGTCTTTTGTAGCTTCCTGCATCTGAAATAGTGCGCGCAAATGATTTTGTATACTATTTCCAGCCAATAATTAAGTGAAAAACAAGTTACTAACACTCCGCGATTCAAGTAGTACCGAACCAAATTTTAGTTTTTCTTTTAAAACGTTTTATTTTACGTTTCGATGAATCACAATGTTTAGGCATAAGCCCCTATTAATAATTAACTAGGAATATTTGCATTTACCTAAGGAAAATAGTTAAAATTCTTTAAAATTTTCGTCTTGTGAATGTCTTCAGATAACTAAAAACAAATCCACTACCAACAATAAATATTGACTAGAACACAATCTAAAAATGATTATTAACACTTTACAAACGTCGTTAAACAGATATAATCCCAAATCTTTAGCACAACACGTTTTGAAATCGAATTTGACAGGACTACAAAACATGACAAGTGCAAAATCGGCGGAGGATTACAAGCGCGGGAATACTACCAACCTAACAGTACGCACTAAACACCCCGCTCATACGTAGATCTCAATAATTTTAATGTCTACAGGTTATTTAAAAAAGTCCAATTTCTCGCTGGAAATACAATATCAACAATTTTTTATTAGTGTAACGATCATAAATGAGTTTCCATGCAATAGGATAATTCACGGATGAAACTGTCATGCTTTTAATAATATCTGCCGCATCTCTTTCCAATGATGATTTAAGTAATGAAATTTCTGTACGTTATTTAGTTGATCATTTTGATGAATTACTGAATTGAAAATATCATGAAATTCAAGCCAGCCTGTATAGCGACCATCAAATTTCGGAAGTTGCATTGTAGGGAGTTTCACATGCTGAAACTTCGAATGAAATTCCGAACCTGAATTTAAATTGTTAACTGAAACTGTAGAAGCTGAATGAACTGAAATCACCTTTTTAGTTTTTGTAGATTCTTGAGGAATTTCGACTTCCTCTAAGAATGCTTTAGCCTGTGATAGGACAGAAAAATATTTTGATTCAAATTCTGATGTCCAATTTAACTCTGTCTCTTCATCTGCTATTGTTAATTCAAAAATTTGAGACTGAAGGTCTTCAACTTTTTCAAGCAAAGGAGTTGCAACTTGAATTCTCGATTGCAATTCCATCACTTGATTTTTTGACAACGATTCATTATTTTGAGTCTGTTTAATTAGATTTGTCAAAAAATTACTCAGGTCATTAACTTTTCGCTTAAGTGTACCTCTCGGTCTATGAAGTACTTGTAAACGCAATTGATCAAAGCTTTGTTCTGAGCTTTGATCTGGCATGATCAGCAAAATTCAACTGCTTTGTCAAATGTCACAAAATTATGAAATGTCACAAAATTATGATATTATTTTAAAATTTTTGTTAACCTGAAAGAAAGAAATTGGACCTAATTGACCGCACTTACCTGACTGTAGCAAGTTGCCCCAATTTTTCTTGTAAAATAAACCACCAATTGTGTCGACTGCCAGATGCGGAAACTCTGCTTATAGTTCCAAAACACTGAGCGATTGATGATTTTCTTGCTTGTAGAACTGATCGTAGAGAGTTCCACCAATTTCTTGTAAAATACACCACCACTTATTCGACTGCCAGATGCGGAAACTCTGCTGGTTCCAACACGCTGGGCGATTGGTGATTTTCTTGCTTGTTCACGTTCTTGTTTCTCCACAGAACTGGTTATTCGTATTCGAAGGACCAAATGTTTATTGTATTGTGTAAATTTTTATGATTAAAAAATACACTTTAAAAACTTGATTATTTTTTGTTGCTACAATAACAACTCTCAAACAAAAACTAAATTGAAAAATGGCATGCTTAAATTCACTTTACATCAGGAACAGCTCTCTATGCTTTAGTATTATTATAAATTAAAATGTGAATCAAAGAATGCTTTATCATAATAACGTCAAATATTTTCATAATTGTCAGTTTCACTCCGATTTTAAATGCTCAAGAGAACTCACGATAAATTTGTGAAAATCACTTCCAGTGTTTTTTTTAACTAATGTAGTATGGTGCGGTCTTTAATGAGCCCGTAATAGGACCTCATTCTTTGATGGAAACCTCAATGGGGAAGTGTTTCTCCACTTTTTACAAATGGAATTGTCTTTACTGTTAAAAAAATTTAGACCTTACGGCGGTGGTTCCAGCAAGATGGTGCGCTAATGTTACAGATCATTTAAATAAAAATTATGGAAATCGTTGGATCCATTGGATTTGGCCCCCAAAACACTGCTGGACTTTCTTGTGGTGTCTAGTAATGTAAAGAATCGTATAAGACATGAATGCAAAGCTAATACGTCAGCAACTTTACAACGCATCCGTCAGTCGGCTTTCGAACACTTACTATTACACCGATTTTTGCAATAAATAAATAAATAATTCGTTTAATTAATTTGATTAACTGTCATCTTAAAGCTTTCAGCTACATACTTTGATTACTAATTTGAATTAAATTGAATATTGTATCAAGTGTTAATGAAATCTCAGAAACGACGATTTTTTCAGGTGTATTTAATTTAAAATTTTAATAATATTAACCAATTCAACAATAATACTTGTAATAATAATTAACGAATAAAATGAGTTCTGATAATGTTGCTTCTTTTTCTATTGCCTTCATTAAACCAATCGTTTCCTTCATTTTAGATCTGTCCATCTCTTTCATCTTCTAGCGGAGGTAGTAAATTTATAACATCATCAGGTAAAGGAACATTATGTCTTCTGCACATGTTGTGGAGAACACAACAGCTGTAAATTATTTTTGCAGCTCTAATAGGATTGTATGATAGCGCTCGATGTCCATGTACGCATCTAAAACGACTCTTTAACATTCCATTTAAGTGTTCAATAATAACTCTTGTGTTAGAGATCCATTAAATCTGGCTTCAGGTGATCTTTCTCCAGGATTTGGCACATGTACTAGTAACCAAGGTTCCAGAGGATACCCACTGTCGCCTATTAAATAATTTCTTTGCATTATTCTTTTTACTCCAGACATTTGCCATACAGCGTGTACCAGAATCCGCTCCCCACCGGAAAGGTGCTAGTGGTAACAGCAATGGGGATGGCAAAAATGCAAAAAAAGAACGTCTTTGGTTCTTCGTTTGGGAGATACAGAGGTTTCAAAGTGACCAATCTCAGAAGCTCTCTCCTAGGTGTATTGCATACAATAGATCCGTTACTATAAGGAATGAAAAATAATTCTAGTGTTCACTTTTATTGTGCGTTCCACATATTTTCGATTTCCTAGAAAGGTGTTTTGTTCCTCTAGTCCTCCGGAGCAAGGTCTTTTGTGATTGGCTATTTTCAAACGTTCTTATCTCCCAAACGCAGAGAGTTAGAATTTTTTTGTAAAGGAACTTTAGCTTCAGAATTATGTAAGCTATATGCACCTTTCCGGTGGGGAGCGAGTTCTGATACACGCTGTATAACAGCATCGTGCACAGATCCCGGAAAACGAGCGTTAACATTCAAGATTTTTGTATCAGAATCTCCTATTATTTGCGTATTTATGGCATAGAAATGCTTTCTGCAGTAATATGGTTGACCCGGATATACTGGATGCTCTGATGGAGGAGCTGTTATTCTTATGAGAGTCCCATCAATCACTCCAAGAATGTCAGGCAAATTTGGATTTAACTCATTGAATCCTTGCTTTATTGTATTTATTTCTGCGTTCGAAGTTGGAAACTTTATCCAGTCATTAAGTAAATGATTCACTATGCAGTCTGTAACTTCTCATATACTACATCGGCTTACAACTGGTTGACTTTGTGCAATGGTAAATCCGTGACCTGTACCTTCTTGGTAACTGCCTTGATCTAAAAAATGTAACGCTGTTAATATACGCAAATGAATTGGTATTCTAGTGATTTTCTGGGATTGTTGCAAATGTGACTAAACTATTTATTAAAGTTTGTGCACAAAACTTATTTAGTCTGAAAAGCCTCAGGAACAAGTTATTTGGGAGATTAAACGGATTGCTAACATCACGAAGGTGTCTTCTGGCGATTCTTAACTCTCTCCTATTTGCCTTTAGGCAGATGTATAATGAATTTTTTTTATGAAAATGATAATATTCTTTACCTTTGTTGCCTATTCTCATCTTCATCTACTATAATTAAGTGAAGAAGTCCATCAAAAGCCATAATTTATTACAATAAATGCACTTTGACAATTGTACAAAAACTTAACCGGACCGCTAAATTTTAAAGGTTGGGCCTAATGTACAGAATCCATTTTTAAAATTAAACGCGGTTAAAATTTTAACAGGTGTTAATATTTTAACGTAGCGTTACAGAATAACCACTATTTTCAGTTAATTTTTATTTAAATTGTACGGTTAAAGAATAAAAAAACATTCCGGTAATTTAGTTTAATGTGGCGCCATCTACTAAAAAATTTCACTTCTTACTTACAAACTAGCACAGCTGCCTTGATCAATGAAGGGACTTTCCCTTCACACGGCTGGTCGCATGGCTTAGTTCCCTGGCCTTTTTTTGTTTCTGAGAGGGAGCTACTGTAAAGTAAAACAATTCTGACAGTTCTAAGGTTAAGTGCTGTCACACTGCTGTCAGTGCAGAAGGTGTTTAAGGCAAAACTCATTAGTTTTAACGGTACAGTTACAGAAAACGTATTCTACGAACATTTGGCATGTGTTTTTGCTGTTAGGAACCAAAAGCACATGTTGCAATGTGAGTGACCAAGAGCGAAACACAAAACGAACGTAAAAAGCGTGATACAAACTTGAACATTTTGCCGAATGGTAAACAGCATACCAGTAGTAATTTGAACTAGACTAACAGAACACAGAACAGGGTTATTCTATAACTCTAGGCTACATCGTTCACAAGCTATAATAGCATTTGAGCGACAATTCTTATTCTGTATAAAGTTGGGAAATCGTTTCAGAACGACTTTGAAATTATGAGACTATAGCTCGTAAGCAACAAATTTCGGTAGGACTTTTACGTCGCTTAATAAACTTAAACAGTGTAAAAATAAGAAGATGCCAGAGGAAGGACGGTTAAAAATACGCCAATTGTTGCAAACAATGTTTCAAACGTAACGATTTCAGACGTGAGTACTGGCTGAACGTTAAACAATTAGGAGATACCAATGATCCTTCTACCCCTCTAGAAGAAGACTTTCGACGTCTCTGTAGGTTTCCGAGAGCCTTAGTGCACACCTTAATTTTGGAGATAAGCGAACATCTTGAAAATGGAATAAGGAACATAAGAGCGCCTAAAGTTGCTTGCTCTCTGGTTGCAACACATTTTAATACACAGGGAAATTATCAAAAGAGTGTTAGAACGCATTTGCAAACAGCTGTACGAAATTTACACATTCGTGTCCAAATTCATTGCATTTTAAATTTAGATTAAAACTTGTGCAAAAAGGAATGAAACGAAGCTTTGTCTTGCCGTCCTGTTGGTAGTATTTTGTATAAATCTTACGCAAAAGAGGTTGAAAACTTAAATTTGCAAATAATATGACGATTGTCGCGTTTGACACCAAGAGAAGTTTTCAGAAGCAATTAATAGATGGCGCTACAATAAAGTAAGCTGTCAGAAACACTTTTTTTGTTCAATGCGACCAGCCGTGTGAAGGGAAACTTCCTTCACTAATCAAGGCAGCTGTGCAAACTAGAAAGTAGAATTCTCCAGCAGTGACACAACAAAATTGTTTTTCTCCAGGGGACTCCCACTTTCAGTGAAAAAAAAAAAGAAACGATAGTTTTTGTTTCAAGAGCATTTGGCAATCCAGAGTAATACAAATTACTAATACGATACAAAAATACATAAAAAAAGGAAGGAAAAAAGGTAAAAACAACCAAATATGTGCAATATTTTATTCAAACAAATGTACATAAAGTTATTTGAAGGTAACAGTAAGTATATTCAAACATTAATTTCAACAAAAATCCGATTTTAAACATATTGTAGTTGACAATAATCGACTGATATGATATCCAGATTAGCAGTTTGAAGCAAATTTCATATAGTAATGAAGTTTCAATTATATTTTTACGAGTCTGTTGTAAAATACAAAATGGTTTTTATATGTATTTATTTACAATATTATGAGAAAAATTCTATTTCTACTTTTTCTAAAATTGAACACAGTGATGTATGGTTTGTTGTAAAAACAAGGTAGGCATTTTTGGGTATTGTGTAGACACACCCTGTACACACATTGACAACAAAGTTAAATCAAGAATCACAACTCTATAGTATTAAGATATTGAGATCATTTTTGAAAAGTTGAAAGTTATCACTTTCTTATTTCCGGAAAAAAACTGTTCAGTTTGACAATTTGAATCTCAAAGACATTAAATTAACGTGGCTTTAATAATGTTTGGCCTACGTTGGGTACACATTTATTAAATTAAAATTATCTGTTCAAAATAAATATACGAAATATACGTTGTCAACAACTATAATCATTTGTCGGTTTCTTCAAAACTCTTAAGTATCAGCGAAATTCCTGTAATAATTATAGTTAACTTTAAATTTTGGTTTATACTGTTAGTTATTGACAACGTATATTTCATCACCTAACTTAATTGCTTACACCTAAAGTCGCTATTTTGAAATAAATGTGTGCGTTAATTTGTGACGTATGTATATATTTTTCAAAAACAATATTTCAATACGTAGTCGTATTTATTCATAATTTCGACCTACGATTTACTGTTTTCTGTTTTGGACAATTCTGACACATCACAGATCAACGCAGACTATGTGTTAAAAAAAAACAACAACGCGGCCTCTAGTGATCAATTTTGAAACCAACCACCAGAGCGCACCATCTCAACCAATAACAACCAAAAATCACAAAAATATCACTTTATAAACCATCAATTTACAAACAAACAAAAATCTATTTCGATTTGAGTTTCTTCCTTTTTTTCACTTTATCGACCTTACCTGCATCCGGCGTACTCTTGGTCAACCTCCTCAGCGAGTGCTTTTTAAACTTACACTTGACAAAAGTGGAATTTTTCGCAAAATTATGAACGATAAAAGTAGCTCCTCGACTAGGCCCCGCCTCGTCCTTCCACAATTTCTCCTCGCTTTTCGCCTCGATGCAAATCTCGCGCAACTTCTTCCGCTCTTCAGCTATTGTTTTCTTTGTTGGTTTTATCTGTTTGCGGACGATTTTTCTTTCACCGCTGACGTTCCGTTTGAATTTAGTTTTCGTTTTGATTTTATTCAAACGGAAAGTTTTAGTGTTATTATCATTGGTAGTGGTTTGATGCGAACAACTCGGTTGTGACGCCAACATGGCGGTGGCTGAACTTACCGCCATGTTTTCTTTGCGCTCGATTGGGACTGTGGCAGGTCTAGGGCGGTTTGCTAGACGTTTCGGTGCCGAAACGGGTCTCGTCTTCAGTAATAAACCATGAGAGGGTTTTCCCTACAACAATCATACTCTTAAAACAGAGTTGATTTTGGTGTATCGGTTCTCGCAAAAACGTAAAATTGTGCTCTTGAACGAACGAAGCTAAAGAGTGCTTCAAAAACAATTTTTTGTAATTGGCATCCATTTTATAAAAAAATTATGTTGGCAGGAAGCAAATTCGGGAGCAAATTGTTGACAATCACTAATTTCAGGATGCGTCCATGCAAGATATATGAGTCGTCTAGTTCCAAAATCGGCCATCTCCACAATTTTACGCAATGGTTTTTATTCCATAAAAATATTCGTTACACACTTTTACACATTGGGTGCAAGAGGTTTGGGCCAAAACTAGCTAGAACACAGCTAAAACGCATGGTATTTAGAGACAGAACATTCGAATTCGTTCCAAAAGCGGCCATCTCCTTAGATGTGCTTTCCAAAATCAATTATCTTCGCGTAGTAAATTTAACCCAAGTTTTTGGAGTTTGTGTTTACAAGCCGGTGAAATGGCTAGTGATCTACCATGAGATCGAAAAGGTATTGAAGCCTTAAAAGCCTTAAAAGTGAAGTATAATTTTAGCCACATTTCTTTTCACCGAAAACGTAGTTTGAGTTTTTTATTTCATTTCACTAGCTAGTCTTTTAAAAATATTTTTTTTTAATAAAATTTTGTTCCATAACTGCCCTAGTTTGTTCCAAAACCGGCCATCTCCAAACTTAAAAAAATTGCAGAGGCTTTAAATTTAAATTAAATCATTGTAATCAAACTATAGGTCATCGAATTCTACTCCCTAGGTAGTTTTGTATCAGTGTAATTTAAAACTTATTTGTTCAACAGCATTTGTATTAAGCGTTTTTTAATTCTCCTGAAAAAAGAATGCTGGATGGAGATGGCCGGTTTTAGAACTAGACGACTCATATATTAGTGTTTTTTGATGAAACAAAAATTTTAGATCAATTTTCACTTACAAAATTAAGACATTACTAATATTCATAAAAATCCCAGTCAAAAATTTTTGTTCATAAACAGCAAAACAGCAAATTACAAAAAATAGAATAAAAACTCGCTACATAAGATTTTAAAGCACTTATTCCTTAAAATAACTCGTGGCTACGCCACTTATTTTTAAAACATGAATTGGTGCTTATAAAACTAATAGTTTTAAATAAGAGTGCAATTTCACTTTTTGGCAAGAATGTATTTCCCCAGTGTTTACACAAAAATTCGCAACTTCTCACTCGCTCAAATCATCATAACCTACCTGATTATGGAGGCCGGCTAAGTTTCTCAGCTTGATTTTGCTGTGAGGTCTAGTCTCGTCTATCTCATTGGCACAATAAATCCTTAGCCAATCTTTCAAACCGGAAATGGAATGAAATTCGGAATTGGGAATACGTGAACAGGGATTTTGACCCGTGAGGTCTAGAATTGAGGCACCTAGTGATCTGCCGACCTGGGGATAAACCAATCGATTAGTTTAATCAAATCAGTTGACTATTGGAAATACTAACCTCTTCGAATATTTGAGGAGAGTATTTTGGAGGTACCAAAATCGTGTGGACTTTATTGTGAGATTCTTTTATGGTGGGTGGAAGGACGTTTACGATTCGACCTGTGTTGTAGTTACATTCGAGAGTGTAGCTTTTTGTTAGACCGGTGAGCTTGAGGACTGCTACACGGCCAGAGCCTTCTCGGCTCATGCCGTCTCGACGGTCCCTGAAATAGTAATAGTTTTGGGTGAACAAATAAAAATATAAATTCAACAAACCACACACCTGAGATACATATTCCTTTCGGTGAAATTACAGGCAGTGAAGTGAAAGTTATGATTATTCATACTCATCAATTTCGGTAAAAGCATACATTCGACGTTCCGTTCCAAGTCTTGAAAATGATTTCCGTACATAAAAATTCCTTTTTTTGACGCATGTCCGTGCAAATCTATGTACAGAAATAATCCGCTTTCGTTTGCATTAACTTCAATATTTTCGTCTTCATCATTTACGAGTTCGGCGCTTCTACATCTTCGACACATCTTACCTAACGGACAAATTTTCGATTTGTGTGATATTAAATTAAGTAGAACATTAGTAAAAATGTATACAGAGTCGCTAAAAAGTATAGATACAGTTAAATACAGCGTGTACTAGAACTTAAAAGGTGCTAGTGGTAACAGCAATGGGGATGGCAAAAATGCAAAAAAAGTAGGTCTTTTATTCTTCGTTTGGGAGATACATAGGTTTCAAAGTGACCAATCCCAGAAGCTCTCGCCTAGGTGTATTGCATACAGTAGATCCGCTACTAAGGAATGAAAAATAGCTCTAGTGCACACTTTTATTGTCCGTTCCACATATTTTTGATTTCCCAGCAACGTGTTTTGTTCCCGTAGTCCTCCGGAGCATTGGCTATTTTCAAACGTTCTTATCTACCAAACGCAGAGAGTTTGAATTTATTTATAAAGGAACTTTAGCTTCAGAATTGCCTAAACTATATGCACCTTTCCGGTGGGAAGCGAGTTCTGATACACGCTGTATGTAGGAGTCTATCTTTTCAAATAAAAAACTTTCTCGCATCTCGAAAATGTCACTACACAAATATGCAATGTTACATGAAGATGTATTTTTTTTGGTTTCCCTTTATCAAAACTCAATCTTGTGTAACTACGTAAACATCTGCATTCATTGAGGAATCTTTTGCAAAAAAATGATGTTGCTAGCTTTATCCAGAAGGAAGATACAAGAATGTAAACGAAAATTTTGTCCAATTTTAGGTTTCTGTAAATTTTTCGCTAAATAGTATATTACGTCTCAAGGGCCGAAAGTAGGCATTAGCGGCCCGTAGCTAAGGGCCGCTAATGCCTTTCGGACCATGAGACGTACAACTGTTTTTCGCCTACTTGATTTTACATTTAAAAATTTTTCGTCTTCTGTAACTGTGTAATGTGTAATGGTGACAATTGTGACAAGGATCTCTAGGAAAATCCAGACCGGTAGGGTGCTTTGGATTATTTGTCAGTTTGGCAGTTAGCTTTCACAAAATTTTATTTCTTGTAGCTTGTTTTTCCAATTAGCAGATACTGTTTGAGCTTAGAGATTGCATATAGAAAGGTAAAAAACGATTATATTTTTAAATTTTAGGTTACATTTTCAAGTAGACTTCCAATAAATTTGACAGAACGGGCCCGTAAAAATGGCCAAAAGCCCGCATTTGATCAGAACAGCCCGCTCATTATAGCAGCTATGATACGCTTTCGGTTCAAGTAGGCGAAAAACGCCTTTTCCACCCCTTCTCGGGGGTTGAAACAAAAAATTTTTCGAGTAAACATTTTTAAATACTCCTCAGTAACTTATATCAAAAATGCAAGCTTTTCCACAACATTTCGATTTAAAGTCTTATTTGACTGGACTATCAAGTATTAACTTTAAGTGTTGTCTCAATCATTAAAAGTCACCCGGTATACAAAAATTAACGCCTTCAACCCGAATTTAAACCCATAACAAATGGGTAGTAATAAAGTAATCAGTAATAAATCCGATCATGATCAGTATAAATATAAAATAATAAATGATCAGTATAATACAGCGTGTTAGGGATTGGTTTAGCATAAATTGAAAGGTAGATAGAGAATGGCGAAACGAATCGATTAAGTAAAATTTTTGTAAATCGAAAATGCACAGTTTTCCCAAAAAATCGTTCTGAAATTAAAGTCCCAAATTTTGAGAACCACTTTACTAGAATAATAAAAATTAGCGTAAATTTTAATATTATTGACAAAACAGCAGAGGTAAAATAACTTCTTGGTCCACTCCGTAATTCTTCTATTTCAATTTGTGTTTTGTGATCAAATTTTCCAAAAAATAGAAAATAAAAAGAAATTTATGCTAGATCTGGGGTTCGAACCACCCACTCCAATAAACATGTTGTCTAAAATTTTGAAAAAAATTCTCAAAACGTCCATTCGCCACTACAGGCTGAGATTGAATTCACTACACATACAGCGTGTATCAGAACTCGCTCCCCACCGGAAAGGTGCGTATAGTTTAGGCAATTCTGAAGCTAAAGTTCCTTTACAAAAAAATTCTAACTCTCTGCGTTTGGGAGATAAGAACGTTTGAAAATAGCCAATCACAAAAGGCCTTGCTCTGAAGGACTACAGGAGCAAAACACGTTGCTAGGAAATCAAAAATATGTGGAACGGACGCACTAGAGCTATTTTTCATTCCTTAGTAACGGATCTACTGTATGCAAAACTCCTAGGAGAGAGCTTATGGGATTGGTCATTTTGAAACCTCTGTATCTCCCAAATGAAGAATAAAAGATTTACTTTTTTTGCATTTTTGCCATCCCCATTGCTGTTACCACTAGCACCTTTCCGGTGGGGAGCGAGTTCTGGTACACGCTGTATTAAAAGGCGTAACTGCTTGATATAAAAAGATTACAAAACTGGTTAGGAAAATTTCCATTTCAATGTTGTTAACTTATTAATGAATTATACGTGTTCTAAATTTAGTCAAAATTCTACGGCACGCCACTGAGATAAAATTGTGGAAGTAAACAAGCTGACACTCGACAAATTTTTTTTGCAAAAAACACGATTTTCCACTGAAATATCTGCTCTTTTTTATCGCCGCTTACTAATAGATAAGGTCAGTGTGTCATTGTGTCTTTGCGGGGTTGTGTTTGAATTTGGTACCGTGCTTTGTCTCGTAAAAAAGGTCCAATTTTACAAATGCTGTTAACGCCACCATGCTTGGCACCCGTAGAATCGCTAGATGCAACGATCTTTTGATCGATATTTCCTTAATTCGTTGACGATTCCATGTGGTGTGTCACCGTAACTCTGGCCCTTAAATGCAAGAAAAGACGACAAGAACTGCATTGAAAATAATGCGAGTGTTGTTATCGCAAGATTTATCCGGACGTGTAACTTAGTGCGAGTGCTTGGTGCAAAATTGTGGTCAAATGACGTATTTCCCGAATTGCGCAATAGTCACAACACCTTTTTTTAATGTAAGGTAGGTCAGGTGGGTGTTACTTCAATTTCAAGGTCAAATTTGTTTTCGTTTTTTGTGGGTACTGATATCTCTTCATACCTGTGCTGATAGTTGCTTACGTGCCATAGGCGTCGTAATTGGGATCCCTGAAGGGGATTTTGCCCCACTTTTAAAGAAACCTAACATGCGGAAAAAATAGGAAACACATGCGGTCACTGTGCTCACGGTTAAATATGTCTAGTGAATTCAAATTCACCCTGTATGTCCACTTTGTTTAAAGAAAAAATTAACCGCTAATAAACTACCATAAACGACACAATGGCTCTCAACAGGTGGGTCAATAAAATTTTTTGAAGAAAGTATGCACTTTTTGGGAAAATGGTATAAGGCTTTTTAACTCGTCGGATCATGACAAATTCACATACGAAATATTGCTAAGCCATTCCGTAACACCCTGTATAATATTTTGCACAGTAATAAACTTATAAAAATCGCATATGCACATTATTATTTTTACTGTGCATTTATTAATTTGACTGTGCATTTATTGTTTTTACTGAACAAAAATACTTGCCGTTTGAATAAAATACTGTGCAATTAATTTGTATACTATTTCCAGCCAATAATTAAGTGAAAAACAAGTTACTAACACTCCGCGATTCAAGTAGTACCGGACCAAATTTTAGTTTTTCTTTTAAAACGTTTTATTTTTCGTTTTTATGAATCACAATGTTTAGGAATAAGTCCCTATTAATAATTAACTAGGAATATTTGTATTTACCTGAGGAAAATTGTTAAAATTCTTTTTGTAATTTGACGCCATTTTGATGCTTCAATGTGCTTTAATGGGCACATAAAAGCACGCAACGTCATCAAGCGCGATGTCATTATAGTCATAATTTCACGGAACATTTTACGGAAATTTTTAGGTTGGCAGGAAGCAAATTTGCGACCGTGTTTTTGCCAATTTCAGAAATTTCAGAGGGCGTTCATGCAAGTTTACCTTCATTATCATTCATACTAGTGTTTTTTGGCTGTATTTGAATAAAACAAAAATGTTAAATCAATTTTTCACTTTTAAAATTGAGACATTACCAACCGTCACAAAAATCCCTAAGTCGATTAAAATAACAATTTTTGTTTAAAATCGACAGAAAGGGGGCAAATTACAAAAAATAGTGTAAAAAACTCGTTTCATAAGACCTTGAAGTACTTATTCTTTCAAAAAACTCGTGGCTAACGCCACTCGTTGTTGAAACTGAATTCGTGCTTCAAGAGTGGTCTTATGAAACTTGTTTTTTAATATACTATTAAAATTTTCGTCTTGTGAATGTCTTCAAATAACTAAAAACAAATCCACTACCAATAATAAATATTGACTAGAACACAATGTAAAAACGATTATTAACACTTAACAAACGTCGTTAAACAAATATAATCCCAAATCTTTAGCACAACACGTTTTGAAATCGAATTTGACAGGACGCCAAAACATGACAGGTGCAAAATCGGCGAAGGATTACAAGCGCGGGAATACTACCAACCTAACAGTACACACTAAACACCCCGCTAATACGTATACCTTAGTGATTTTAATGTTTCCAGGTTATTTAAAGAAGTCCAATCTTTCGCTGTAAATACAATACCTATAACAAACATCCTTGCAACAATCGTCGCTATGGATTTAAATCAGGATTAAGGGCGATTAATTCTTTATACAACTAAGCATAAAAATATTAAATAGCGGGAGAATAGTTATTAGTCTTCAAGTAAGCCTAATTTTTTTCGAACAGAAAGAATGAACTGCAATGGGTAAGTTATTATCTATTTTCTTAGCTAACATACAGGTTTATTGCCATCCCATGGGACTCCGAGCTTGACCAGGTAAAAACTTTACAAAGCATACCTCCAGATTTAAAATTTTCTAAATTCAAGTACATTCAATCAATTATAATACATCACACCAATAACGTGTAAAACTAGCCAATACGAATTCGAGTAAGGAGCTTATATCGTAACATAGTTTATAACGTTTGTGATGCGCAAACTCTATAATGTGAAAATTTTCAGAATTTTTTAACAATTGCTTACACCAAATTAATAAAAAGTAACACTAGTTTACAAATAAAAACTTTTTATATACCTTTAATCCAATTACTATTTTTATGTTTTATGTCTCTGGAAACCCAAAAAGGCAAGTAAATTTCACAATACAGCGTGAGGCAACCTTATCGCGCACCCAAGAAAATCGCGACTTCTAATGAAATGAAAATTCTGGAATTTCACACACCAACCTGTACATTGATAAGGACCATTCTCGATTGTTGTTAAATTTTTTTGTTAATAAATAAAGTCGTAGCATTTTTGTGAGTTTTTGGGCATTAACTGTTAATTTAACTACAATGTTTTTAGACTAACGCAAGGTATTTCAGTTGATGGTTAAACTAAAAATATTCTGGTTACCAATTTATTTCTTGGTTTGGCGTATTTCCGTGCTGGTTATGATTTACCCAACGTTAAATCTTTACCGAAGGAAATGTGTCTGGTTACCAACTTTTTTCAGGGTTAGTCATACTACCGTGGTCATACTCATGCGCAGTGTCTTTGTTTTTCTAACCTAATTTATTTCCGAAATTTAAGGCCGTTTTGCCATTTTCTGCGACTCGTTTTTGCCCGTGTTTTGATGGCAAGGTAATTATTTTATGCATGAATGCTGTCTATGTCTATTGCATTTTAAGGAACAATAAAAAAATCACCAAGAAATCAAAAACAGATTTCTACTTTTCAACGCCAACAAAGCGCGCGGTGTTGCCAAAAAGCTGGGAATAGGGAATTTAACCCAAGTTCCACTAAAGCACTGAAATACGCATTCAAAGTTAAATCCATGGGTAAGATTTACCATCGGTAAATCCCAAGCACTGAAATACCGGGCGTAAGTGAATCCTTACCTGCTAGCCCATCGAACCCCTGGTATCAGAATTATAAATGTTTACTTGGTTAGTCAAATAATCGGTCTTCTTTATTTAGACGCAAACTAGACGCGTGATTTATTAGAAGATGGTACAATTTCCCAACAAAGGGATCACTTACCAGTAGCCGACCTTTTTGAAGCCCCTTGCAGTCTTGCTATAAAATTGACAAAAACTGATGCCTGCATTCAAATATCCCAACGAAATCTTTTACAATCTTAGCCCAATTGATGCCACAAGTAGCAACTCATAAATAAAAATCATTTTTAAAGTTAAAATGTAAAAGTGCGTTTAATTCAAAATCTGATTGGTATTTTTTACGCTAATTTCGTAAACAATTATTAGCTGAAGTGAATACGCGAATACGTGAATAAGAGAAATATCTAAAAGATCTAAAAATATTTTTTTTGAACGAAAAGCTGATCTTATAGGATTATATAAAGCCTTTTCAGATATAAACTGGAACTTTTTAAAATCTTTTACTGATGTTAACTTTGCATGTGTTCTTTTTATTACAAAGTTACTTCTATTATAGATAAATTTGTTCCAAAATTTCGTACTCAAACAATAACTTATCCGTCATGGTTTTCGCAAAAAATTATTAAGCTTATTAAGCGAAAACATCGTGCACTTCGAAATTATAGAAAAACCGGTAACATACATCTGCGAAACCAGTTTACCTTTAAATTATTTTTATCGCTTGCTGAAAATAATATTTCTGCCGATCCTAAAACTTTTTGGAAATACGTCAAATTAAAAAAGAATAACTCTGAAATTCCCTCGTCTATGACTTTGTCTGATCTACCTGTACCAGCAGATAAAATTGCAGACAGTTTCGCCAAGTTCTTTGCGTCTTCTTTCCAATCTACTGCTTTCAAAAGTTCTGAACAAAATTTTGAAAGCAGTAATAATTTTTCATTAGGTTGTATTACTGAGCAGCTTGTTTTGGATAACCTAAAAAAACTTAAGCCCAAATTTACTTGTGGTGCAGACGGAATTCCTTCTTTTTTAATAAAAGACTGTGCTATAATATTCGCAAAACCACTTGCCATTATTTTTAACAATTCTGTTATGACAAATACATTTCCTGACCGTTGGAATGTCTCTAAAGTAGTACCTTTGTTTAAAAAAGATAATCGTTGTGCTATTGAAAACTACAGACCAATCTCTAATATTGACAATTTCGCTAAAGTGTTTGAAATGGTGCTGCATGATCAAATTTACTTTCAAGTTAAACATGTTATTATAGATAATCAGCATGGATTTGTTCGTGGTAGATCCACCGTATCCAACTTATTTTTGATTACGCAATTTATCGCCGAAGCTATAAATGATGGTCATCAGGTCGACGTACTTTACACTGATTTTTCAAAGGCATTCGATAGACTTGATCATGACATATTATGTCTTAAATTGGAGTTTCTTGGGTTCTCTAAAAGTAATTGTTTGTTTTTTGCTAGTTATTTAAAAGAAAGAACATTTTTTGTTGAATGTTGTGGTTAGCGTTCTGAATTTGTCAAATTTAAATCTGGAGTGCCCCAGGGATCTGTTTTGGGCCCGCTTTTATTCAATCTTTTTATCAATGACATTTAGGGATGTCGAATGTCCTTCTTTATTATATGCAGACGACCTCAAATTGTTTCGAAGAATTTTATCCAGTGATGACTGCCTTGCACTTCAGTCTGATTTGGATAAAATTCGTAACTGGTGTACTAAAAATGGCTTGTCTTTGAATTTATCCAAGTGTTCAGTTATGTCTTATTCACTTAAGTTCCAAAAAATAAATTTTGAATATAACATCGATAACGTTTTACTACTTCGTCCTAATACTATCAAAGATCTTGGCATATTATTCCATCCTAAGTTGTGCTTCTCCGCCAAAGTCGAACGTGTCACATCAAGTGCCAACAAAATGCTTGGATTCATCATACGCAACTGTAGAGAGTTTAGTAACATACATGCAGTAAAACTTCTTTACTTTGCGTTTGTTAGAAGCCGACTTGAATATGCAGCAATAATTTGGCGTCCTCTCTACCAGACATATGTCCTTAAGATAGAAAAACCTCAGCGTCGCTTTTTAAAATACTTGTGCTTTAAACTTGATGGTGTGTATCCACAAACTGGATGTCCCCACGGTGAGCTTTTGAAGCGCTTTTCACTTTTAAGCATTGATGATCGAGCCAAACTGTCGCAAATCAAGTATTTTAGTAACATTGTTAATAATCATGTGGACTGCTCTGAAATTCTATCAAAAATTGACTTCCGCTGTAATAGACTTAACTCCCGTAATAAACCAATCGTTTTTGTTAAAGCAGCTCGCGTTAATGTAATGCTGCAATCTCCTCTTGTCAAAATGAGCAAAACAGTTAACTCACTTCCGAAAAGTTTTGATATTTTTAATTCCAGTTCTCACGATATTGCTTGTGTTGACTTAAAGTCACTGTCCGACACTTGTTAATTAATGATATTTTGTATTGTCTTTAGATGACTTCTTTTACTATATACAACTCAGCAATGCTCTGTTGATTACATTAAATTAATAATAATAATAATAATAATCTTTTACCCAAAAAATAAATAAATAAATTTATTTCACGAATTAACGTTACATGATTGTGCGTTTAAAATGTGAAATATGTCAATTTAGCAATAATATGAGTCTTATTCGAAGTTCGAACACAAATGTATATAGTTAGTTAACTCACCTTTACATTTTGTGCACCAAACGCTTCCTCCCTCCTTCTCCTCAAGACTCATATTGGACACTTTGACACTAATTGTCGCATCCCCTTGCGACTTATCTACCGAATCCTCCTTTTCATACCCGTAGTGATAATACCTTATCAAAGCTCTTGCAGCATAAACCGCCGGATGTTGAGCCAAAATCGGATTCAAATAAACTCGATTCAGATTAACACCTCTTGTATCCGTCCTATAATGTCCAAGAACCACTCCATCGGGATTCAAAAACGGAACCATCTTGAAAACGTACAATCTTCTCAACATTATCGCAATTGGATCGTCACGAGTCAACAGTAGATTCAAAAAACCGTTAAAAACAAAACTTGAGGGGGTTTCCCCTGGATGGACCCGAGCCGAGACGAAGACGACTTTCTTACCGACGAATTTAAACGGTCGTCGGGAATTTTTATCGGGAAAAAGATTCTTCAAGCGGGTTTCGATTTCGGGTGTTATTCCATGGTAAGAAGAAATTGTCAAGAGGTGAATGTCGCGGCCACCTAACGAACGGCAAACTACTTCTTTATGATAGTAAATATCGTCCTCATAGTTGGCTGTGAAATTTTCAAATTTTAAATCAACGTTTGCTAACAGTTTTTGAAGGTCGGTATAGGAAAATGGGTAAGTGAAGGCGAAATATGTGATACTTTGGACATTTTCCGGTGTTTTGAATTTAAAACTGAGAGTGAATATGTCGTCAACGGTCTGTAATTTTTTTCCTTATTTTTTGGGTTTAATTTTTGATGGATTTCTTACGTTATAGATGGGCTTGTCACGTATGCGTTCCCATTGCATTTTTCCAGGGACTGTACGATATACGGGTGCCATACCTTGACTGTACATTTTGCCTTGTCGATTGAGATCGACTATATTGAGGCGTACTAGAAGACATGGCGAATGTGCTAGAATAAAATTAATTACATTTTGTTAAAATTATGGTTTCTCTTAATCATCTTGTTCTTGGTCATCATTTGCTTTTGAAAATAATTGCAGCAGCAACTTAAAAAAAACTTCTTTAGAAACTATATACAGGGTGGGGCACAATTGGGGTACTTCTGAAACCTTTAGAAATGCAACCAAATATACAGGAAACTTTAAACACTTGATACAATATTCAATTTAATTCAAATTAGTAATCAAAGTATGTAGCTGAAAGCTTCAAGATGACAGTGGATGCCAGTTAATCAAATTAGGCAAATTAAACGAAGTATTTATTTATTTATTGCAAAAATCCGTGTAATAAGTGTTCAGAGAGCCGATTGACGGACGGGTCGTAAAGTTGCTGGCGTATTAGCTCTGCATTCATGTCTTATACGATTCTTTACATTATAAGACACCACAAAAAAAGTCCAACAGTGTTAAATGTGAATTTTTGGGGGCCAAATCCAATGGATTCTCGTCCAATCCAACGATTTTCATAATTTTTATTTAAATGATCTGTAACAATAGCGCACCACCTTCTTGGAACCACCGCCGTAAGATCTAAATTTTCTAACAGTAAGGACAATTCCATTTGTAAAAAGTGGAGAAACACTTCCCCATTGACGTTTTCATCAAAGAATGAAACCACTTTACACTTGCACTTACACTTTGGGAGTGAGTTTCACAAGTTCATCGTAAGTTCTCTTAAGCATTTAAAATCGGAGTGAAACTGACAATTATGAACATTTTTGACGTTATTGAGATAAAGCATTCTTTGACTCAAATTTTAATTTATAATAATACTACAGCATAGAGAGCGACGAAAGATGTTTTAAAAGTTGCAGACAAAAACATTTCAGAAATGCTCCACCCTGTACAATGTCAAATAGCAAAATTATATATTTTAAATTATTATTAATGTTATACATAATGGCAAAAATGAGATAAAATTTAACCTAAAATGTAATCTCGAAAATACATCTGTGATGGAAAAAAATTTCAAGATCGAGCAACTGCTCTCGTCGCAGTTCAAGGATGTGATGTAACTGTCTGTTATTAGCTGTTTCAAAACTATAAAAACGACAACGTCGCATTTTCTCTCAAAATTAGCTGTTATAAATTATTCATGCACTTCAGAAAAATAATAGCTAATGTAATTTATACTTTAAATGAGAGATCTAGTCATTGATAACTATTTTAGAATTTTATGAATCTTATTTAAAAAAATAATTCGATAAAATGCGACGTTGGCGTTTTTATAGTTTTGAAACAGCTAATACAAGATCCGCAAGATCCAATATCTGATGAGTTGGACTTCAAATAAGAAAGTCTTAAATTAAGTAGTGAAATTAGACTAAATTTGTTTAAATTAAAAGGCATATAAAAAATTCTAAGAAACCACCAGGTGACTTTTTAAGATTGAAACAAGAAAATTTATTGGTAACATTAAGTTATTGGCCTCCCTGCTAGCCAGTCAGAAGAGAATGACAATTGAGTATAAAATTTTGACATTTAAATTTGATAGTCCAAAGTTGCCAAATTAAGATTTCAAATGTGTTGCCAACCTGACAACAGGAATCATAATTTTTAATAGTTTTTTATTAATTTTTATTAATATTTTATTAATTATATTCGAAAACAATAAAATATTTGTGTTTCGTTAACGAGAAAATCTTAGCTGGAACAGTCTGTACAGACTGAATTCGATAAATAAACCAAAAAACACAATTTTTTTCGAATACAATCTTCTTTACATACTAATAATTTAATTTAAATCTTTTGTGATTAAATACATAACTCCATAAAATTCAATGTCATCTTTAAAGTGATGGATATCATATTCACACTGTTCTAAAGATTTGAGCATATATTTGTCAGCCTTTTTTTAAATGTGAAGAGTTTGCATAATCTAAGAAATCAGGCCTATAATTATTATTCTAAAATTAAGTTAGCAACATTGAATAATGTAAAAATAACATCTCTCACAAATCTTCCATCTAGAAATGATATGTTGCACTGAAGTTCGGAATCATTTCGCTTCCTTTATTTTATTCACTGAAAATACAACTTGACCAAAAATGACTTACAGTTAACAATAGAATAGAAAACCTTTCCTCCTTCAGTAATTTCGAACAATTTTGCTCAAAAATACGATAGAAAAAATTTATAGAAATAAACCACACATAGCCTTTTCTCAATCATATGGCATTTAAGAGTCCTAGTAGTTTTTCCCTACGTTGTAAGCCTTTGCCCCGAACGTATTTTTTCGGAAACTATTGAACTTAGAAACTTCAAACAAAAATATTTCTGAAGAAGAAAGATGGCTCTAGGTTTCTCTTGTAATGGATTTTTGATTTTTGACCTAATGTTAATTACAAAAAACACGAAAAAGGCGAAAATAATGTCTTACTTTACGTCATCACTAACATTTATTAAAAAAATTGACACAAGAGGGAGATACATTAGAGTATATTCTATAGATGTGTTACATTTATTGCAGTAAAAAATGATTCTTTTTAAAAAATCTGTGCTCAGAGAAAAAGGTCTGTATCAAGTCTTGAACACTACTATAACTTCTATAAGGTGCTGTCCCTAGCGATCAAAGATGACTCTAGCCAAATTATCATTCTTCGTCTCACTCTACACGTACAGGGGTGGACTGAATATTTTTAATTTTGGTTTACGTCAATTGATTTTCCGATGTATCTAGAAGTAAGGTCGCTACCTTAAAAACAAAGTTCGCTTATCAACTTGACATTTTTAGTCATAATAAGGCCGATTTTTCAAATGTAAAGACGCTCTCAATAAAAGAAAATCCAATTACTACATTGACAACCTACTGAATTATCGGACTTTCTTTTGATTACATCGTCCATTGTTTTAAAAAATCAGACTTCGGGAGATTCAAAATATCTAGCTGGTAATTGGAAACATTGTTTTGAAAACAGCGGCCTTAGTTATTAATACACATCTGCTCTTTAATTCTAAGTGGGTAATAGCTGTAATTATGGCAATGCCAACGTCGCATTTTACCGAACTTTTATTTTTTTTAATAAAGTTGATAAAAATATAAAATAGTTATTAATGATTAGTTCTCTCATTGAATATAATTCCATAATCACCGTCAAACCAAACGCGCTTGCCTGCTTCTTTTGTTGTAGAAATCGAGGGTTTTCGATACCTGTCAAATACAGCGTGATTCTTAAATAGACCGACAAAATTCTACCTATGGTAGTATCAAATGAGTACATGCTAGGAAAAATAGTAAAAAAATTCCTTGTATAATCGTTTTTGAAATAAGAATTTTTAAAGTTATGTTGGAGATAAAGCGTACGCCACTGATGTATTCGTAAGTAGTGTTAACACAGTTAGTGGAAAGCTTGATAATCATCTGATGACAATGTACTTGATCAATGCAACAATGATCACTGCTTATTATTGATACTCATGATGAAAACGAGCACATTTTTTCCATTAAACTTAATTTAAACTCATGAGCGTCGTAAGTGGCACGGATTAAGGGGTTTCTACCCCTACGAAATAAAACCGTAAATATGGTGCAAATCGACTCTGTTTATCCTTGGAAAGCTGTGATAAACTTTTGTCGGTCTATTTAAGAATCAACCTGTATGTCTAGCCTTGTTTTTCCATATCAGTGTATGGTGTCGGAGTAAGAGAGAGATAACGACTGTTGCAATTCTACTATGAACTGAAATGGGATATAATATTTAATTATTATTATTATTACATTATTATCAATAAACTCAATGATTTAATGTTAAACGATTTTAAACTCAGTTAGGGTCCTATTCTAGGCCATACGGAATAGTGTGATGTGAGATGAGATTTCGAAATTTCGTACGCTCGGCGCTGTGTGAACGAAATTTCATTTCACAACTCACCATTCCATAAGAATAGGACCCTTAGTTCATCCCTGAAATATTTCTCGGAATCTCTATAACCTACGAAGTTTAGCTCCGCCTCTTTACTCTACATTTTTTAACTCGTCTCTCACTGCGCCCTCAGCAAGGCCTGACAAATCCACTCTTAACGTAACAACATTATTAGGTAAGTTTCTATTTAATTTAAATGTAATTTCAAATATCAACAATTTGAAGTGTTCTCCCGCGCTATTAAAAAATATGTGCAGTGTTGCCAACTTAAACAGTCATTCCTGATCACTTTGTATTTATACTTTTCGCTTACCAGAACAGCCTCTATACGGAATATTCTCCAAAATAAGAAAACATTCCCAAAGACCTTTTATTGACTGACTAATTTATTTAATTTTTATTTAAATACAAAGATCCATAAAATTCAGTGTCACTATCGAAGTGATCAATAAGCATTAAGCAATTCATAAAAATGCAAAGACTTGACAATCAATTTTACCTTTTATTCCAAAATAGAACCAAGTCCTGTTCCCGTTCTCGAACTCCGATCCACAACAATCGGGCTTCGTCCAAAGATTAAATTCAGCATCTGGGACTTCAGGTGTTGACTTGGTCAAACTGTTGGGAATCGGAATAACAGATTCATTGGGATGCACGTAGACAACTTTAGCTAAATTGGCCGAATCGAATTCATTGTAAAACGTGAATCCTGAACATTCAATTCCTTCCATAGCTTTACTTGATACCACAGTAACCAGAGTTTTCCATGATCAAAAATCTACACCACTCTCGCAACACTGACCTAGAAAACGTTTTACTTAAATTTTGTTCAAATTTTGACCGATGTAAACAAAAAATGTGACGTTTGGAACCAATCAGCTGTTTGATTTTTTTAGGTTAGAGTCGATTTCGTAGTTGCTTCGAGGAAAAATGGGTCAAATTCACTCACCAATTCCTAAAATATCCCACGAAATTGTTTTGACACGAAATATTCTCATAAACTTGTCATTTTCTCAAGTGACAGTTGTTTTGTATTTGTTTTGACATTACACAAAAGCACCACAAAAGTGACAAGTGACATTTGGATGAAAATTCGATTTTTCTGGATGAAACTTATGGAAAAATGTACAAAAACAGTCACTAAAAGTAGTGACAGTGATGCAAGTGTTTCGGAATTACACAATAATTACTGCGAAAAAAATAGGCTTCGTAGGGGAAGGTAGGGCAAAGAGGCCCATGCATACCGTTAGTAGTGCAATGCTGGTTGCCTACCTATATTGAATATGTTCAAGTAGAGGCACAGAGTAGTATACAATTTCCATTCAGAGATTGGACTTTTTTAAATATCCTGGAAACATTAAAATCACTGCGATATACGTATGAGCGGGGTGTTTAAAGCGTACTGTTAGGTTGGTAGTATTCCCGCGCTTGTAATCCTCCGCCGATTTTGCACCTGTCATGTTTTGTGGTCCTGTCAAAATCAAATTCAAAACGTGTTGTGCTAAAGATTCAGGATTAATTTTGTTTAACGACGTTTGTAAAGTGTTAAAATAATCGTTTTGAGTTTGTGTTCTAGTGAATATTTATTCTTGATAGTGGATTTATTTTTGGTCATTTTAAAACATTCACAAGACGAAGATTTTAAAGAGTTTTCACCATTTTCCTCAGGTAAAGGCAAATATTCCTAGTTAATTATCAATAAGGGCTTAATCGCGAACATTGTGATTCATCAAAACGAAAAATAAAACGTTTTAAAGGAAAAACTAAAATTTGGTCAGGGACTACTTTAATCGCGGAGTGTTAGTAACTTGTTTTTCACTTAATTATTGACTGGAAATATCAAGCGTTCATTTAAAAAAAAACTCTAGAGTGCTTTGAAATTAAAAAACAATTGTTTTGTATGTCTATGATTAATTCGTGCACTTACTTGTCAAATTGAAAGATTTCATAACCTTACTTTTTGACAATTAAAAAATAACACATTTTCGTAAAGATATTTATTTATTAACTATAAAAACTGTTGGAAATGTCTTCCTTGTTGCTCAACACACATAACACAACGCCTTCGAACACTGTTTAACACATTACTCAGTTCAAGTGGACTTTCGTTAATTTCATCAATTTTCTCTTGAATGCGTCGACTTAATTCATCAATAGTTGGAATTGGTGTAACAAAAATTGAATTTTTAATGCGTGGCCAAAGATGAAAGTCACAAGGCGTTAAATCACTTGATCTTGGGGGATAATCATTTGCTGTATTCCTGCTAATTATTCTGTCATCAAAAAACGTTCTCAAAAAGTCTAAAGTTTCTGCTGTGCAATGCGCTGTTGCACCATACTGTTGAAACAAACCTTCTCGTAATTCATCATCGTGAAGTTGTTCGATAAAAGGCGTAAGAATTTCTTCGCGATAACGTGCTGCAGTTAACGTTCCTGAAAAGTACATCAAACTGTAGTTTTAACCCTAACATTACGAAAAAACACTCAACCTTGAAAGAAAATTGGACCGACAATTCTTCTTTTGCTGATAGCTGCCCAAACACCTATTTTTTCTGGATGAAGAGGTTCTTCCACAATTTCATGAGGATGTTCTGTTGCCCAAATTCTCATGTTTTGTGAATTCGTGTAGCCAGACAGGTGAAACCATGCTTCGTCCGTAAAGAAAGTTTTTTCCAAAAGTTCATTGTTATTTGCAATGTTATCCAAAAACCACTGACAATACTGTAATCTCCTAGGGAAATCCACAGGTTGTAACTCTTGAACAGATTGGACACGATACGGGTACACATGTAAATCTTTTCGTAGAAGTTTATGGCATGTACCAACAGAAAGTTCAACTTGTTGAGACAGATGTCTAATCGATGTTTTTGGGTCTTGCTCCAAAATTTCCTGTGTAGCATGAATAACTTCTTCTGTGCGCTCAGTTGGTCTTCCACTACCTTCTTTACGCGAGGTGGACGCAGTTCCACGAAACAAGTTCACATTTCGGTGAAGAGTGTTTTTAAATTCTTCATAGACAATAACAACCTCAGGAAAAGCTTTTCGAAACTCCTCCAGGCACGGTTGAATTGAATATTTCCAAACACCGTTCACTTTCTCTCCATTTCGGAAATAACTTTCCAACAAAAAGGCTTTTTGTTCACTAGTATACACCATGATTACAAATCAAGAAAACACGAAATTTAGTATTGAAAAATACTGTTTTTTTATGTTCGGAATGCAGAAGCAACAACCACAGTAAATCACACAAAAACCAAACTCGTTTTGGTATTTGGTGGAAACTGGCGGGAACGAAAAAAATCTCAGGTTATGAATTTTGGTCTAGTAGACAACCAACAATACAATGCCAAAGTACTAGCTAAGAAACACGTAAAAAATTCAACGCATGCTGCGAGTTTTTTTATTAATGAACGCCTGTTACTATAGCATAGATTACAGATATATACAGAATGTCCCAGAACTCGCGCCCCAGAGAAAAGCAGAGAAATAGTCATATTCAGACGAATGCATAATCCTAATGACAAAATTTTCTATCTTCAACGGTATTCAAGAAAAGAACAGTTTAAATTCGACCAATCAGAGCTTTTTTAACCATCCAAGTTATTCCTCATAATTATTGCTAGGTTGCATATTTTATTACCTTTTCAATAAACTGGTCGACTATGGAACTTTTGAGAAACGTCAGCACCCGTCAGTGTGAAAATTTTAAGCACTTTCTTCCTTTAGTACTGTTTATTACCGCCATCGAGCTCAACCGTACTCTGTCTTGATGTATTCTGCCGGAGATTATGTGGAAATGTTGATAGTTTAGAAAAAATGTGGATAGAGTCCTATTAGTGCTACAGAAACGGCAACGGGAACGCTTTCCTGAAGGGAATCATCCTTATCACAAAGTGATTCTCAATAAAGCTATCTCACGAAAAAGGGAAACAGGTCAAGTTGTACCAAATAGAAAGGAGATGCTCGCAGGACTGTTCTCACTGTTCAAAATTAAGAGACTTTTCTCAAAAGTGCATTTTACTGTCACGTATGTCATTTGCAACGACATTTTTAAAAGGGAAAACTGTTTTGGGGCTAATATTTCTACCTTCTAAGTCATCGTAACAGTCCTAATTCTTGGGAAGCGCTTCAATTTGTGGCTTTGGTACTAAAATGTCAAAGACTGTCAAATATTAAAAACAGACGGAGGTCATGTCGTGTTGTTGATTCCAAATACATTATAATAGATATATACGGAGAACGTACCACCTCGGCCATGTAAATGAAGTGAAGCAAACATCCCTATGAGTGAGAAAGAGAAAGTAGATGATTTTCTATCTTTGTATGCTGCTTGTACGGAATGCGCATGAGCGACTAAGAGAAGAGGGAAACAATTTGAATTTAAGTTTACCTACAAACCTCGCATTTACTTTTTACGTTCCAATACCTTATTTATTGACGCTACAATTATCAAAGTATAAATTCAGCTATTAGCTGTTTCAAAACTATGTAAACGCCAATGTCGTATTTTACCAAATGCTGACGCCTTTGTTTCATACATGACAGACGACAGATTGTGTCACTACTGTTTCTAACAAATGTCCCTAGCTGCACTCGACACAGAGAGGCCAATCAAATGCTTGCTTTTTGATTCTGCGTACTTTTAGTCGTTGCATTTTAAGGATGGAACATATACCTGTTCTTTTCTATATCTTTGGGGCGCGAGTTCTGGGACAGACTATATATTGGTTGTAGATTGGCGACACTGTTGTCCCCACCACAAATTGTAGGTTGAGGTTACTGGTAATATCACAAAAGCGCTCGTTGTATCGCTTGGAGGGAAATTCAAACCATCCTTGTACTGGACAAGAAACCAAGAGATATTTGATGAACAAAAACACAGTTTTACACCCGACACACGAAACTTTGCGTTTTACACGACGCGTTTCAACCTAAGGATTTCCACAATGTGATCAGCTTCAGTTCGAAAAGGGTCTTGTAAAACTAGAAGTTTGGTGTCTCGGCTGTAAAAATGTGTATTTGTTCAACCGACACAAATTCTGCGCCTGAAGATACAACAAAGTGTCGATGGATCGCGACGAATTTAATAATTTCATTGATTCTGTATCCCATAACATCATTTTGAATGTACTTAAGTGTGAACCGTTGGACCGTTGGAGACACATGCGCAAACAACAAATTTTTTGAATGATTAAGACAGTAATACGGGCTGGTCCACAAGTAATAAAAAGCCTAAAAATTTTTTGATGCAACCAACATTACATTTCAAAGATAACGTGGATAAAAAAAATTTGGGTTTAATTAAGTAAACATAGTGATCGTAGTATCATTTTTGACAAATATGTATCAATCAAACTGACATTACTCCAGTTTTAAAATTTTATTTAATTCAAATACAAATAAATTGATTTACATTCAAAATAATCAAACGTAATCTAACAGGTGTTCAAAGTGCTGACCACGGTTTCCACCGCAAGCATCAATTCTTCTTAAGAGCGATCTCCGCGCCCTTGCAAGTGTTCTAGACACATGTTTCGCACAATCTTCAACAATTCTGTTTTGTAAATAAATATTCCCGATCAAAATTAGGCGCACTATAAAACTGCACCTTGGCACTTCCCACAAAAAATAATTTAGATGTCACACCAGGACTGCAACTGCAACTGTAACAACTGCAGCTTCGTTTCCAGCCGATGTTGCTACTCTTCGATTTCTTTTAATTGAAGGTCAGGTCAGGTCAGGCCATTTTCTTGCAATTTATTTTCAACACCTTTTAAAACTGTATCAGACGGAGCTCGTCTATTTGGATATCGCACTCCATAGGTGGTGTATAAACGTGGAGCCTCTGAAGCGTTTTTTAAACATTCTTCATAAATAAGAATCATGTCGGTCTTTTGTCATTGTAAAACATTTTAGTACATAAAACTCACTAATTTCAATTACAAATTTAACAAGGTTTGACAGGGGTTTTAAATGTGAGTGAAAAATTGAATGGTATGCAGTTAATAAGCATTCCAAACTTAAAACTTTCTTTAATTGTCTGATAAGATACACTTAACCCGATAATTTTTGGCATAGGCTTTCAATGTGAGAATTCCACTTTAGAGCGTCATCCACAACTACTCCCAGAAGTTTAACATCAACTATTCCCAGAAGTTTAACATGATTGCCAGTTATATTCTTATTGTTAAAAGAAAAGTCAATGTGCTGTGTCTTATCTGAATTTACCACCAAGAAGTTTGATGCGAACCACGACGTTGCTTTGTCTGTCAAAGTTTGCCTGCTTAGTGGAAGGGAAGTTTTGTCTTTACCTGATACTATGAAGGTTGTGTCATCTGCATAAAGAACACTTTTAAAAGAAAGTAAATAATTACAAAAGTCATTTAAATATATTGTATATAACACAGGCCCAAGTACGGAACCCTGAGGTACGCCGTGAGGGTTAATACACATTTCTGATTTACTGCTACCTATGGCAACCATCTGTTTTCTGTTACTTAGATATGATTTAAAAAAATTGTTTGGTATGCCTCTAATTCCGTAAATCTCCAGTTTTTGGATAAAGAGGTCGTGATTCACACTATCAAAAGCCTTGCTAAGGTCTAACAATGTTGCAGCCATGAGTTTACCTTCCTCCTTCCTCAATACCCTGTATTATCTCATTCACAACGCTGCTGACTGCTTGGATGGTGGAACGGCCTTTTCTCAATCCAAATTGAGCTTTATGTAACATATCGGGTGATTCAAAATTATGTGGCATAATTTTAACCACGAATAACTCTCTACAAACGAGAATAGATAGGACAGTATTTATTGGCCCACCTCAAAAAATAGAAAAATTACAGCTCTTCAAAAATCGGTATGTAAAAATGATTTTTTTGAAATATTTTTGTTATCGTTTATCCGATTTTTATGAAACTTTTGCACGTCAAGAGACAAAATGACGCTCTTTGATATGGTGCAAACGAAAGTCTTAAAAAAGCTATAGATTTTCGGTGACAAGGGGGCCCTCCCAGTTTTTGGGTGATAACTCATTTTTTCAGCCTATTAACACGTATTTTTGATGCCAAAAATTGAAAGCCCAATCATTTTTTCATAAAAAAGGTCCTCTTGTTTCATATCGTCAAAATGTACAGTTCTCAAGTTATTTGGGTTTAAACTAAACTCTACACCGCGCTGCAAAACCAAAAAGTATGAATTTTGAGCGTACCATTTCCTTGGAAACAATCCACTACAAATGACATCGCTGTCAATGCTGTCACATTTAATGTCAATTTCATTTAATTGGAAGTAAAATTTGATTATTTCTTGATCATTATAGGAAAACCCACGATTATGTGTTGAAAGAAACAGTGTAGGAGCTGGCATGAGCCATCCCAGCCATCACAACATCATCTGAGAATACACAACAGAAATTTTCACACTGACACACCGTAAAACGATTTTCCATCCAAAGTGTTGTTTGTTCTTCGTATTTCATTACTTGCATTATAAAACTGCAAACCAAATGAAAAATTTAAACGTTCAGACCGAGAACGTAACCTCAACTGTAGAAAATTATAAAAAAAAATGTTAATAACCATTTGTAGTAGCATATGGTAATTTTTGCTTTAATAGGAAGTTAATTTGTTCCACAGGTTCCAATAACGTACTGTTTAAAGTTTATTTACACTATTTTAAATTACAAGTTAAGAACGTCAAGAACAACTACCACAAATGCACCAAATGCTGCTAGATGGCGCTTGTGCTGTTTTTCGCGGTGCTTCGTACAGCGCGAAAAACTATGGAAATTTCAATAATAAAGTCAAAAACAAAATTGATTTAATTTTTAGAAATGAAACTCTGATTATCCCATACAGTTAAGTCTACTTAGTTAAATAAAATTGATTTAGGTTGTTATTGCTCTTCAATAAAAAACAAAGTAGGCTTTGCGTATCTATGGCAATAGACAATTGTTGTTTAAACACGCAATTTTCACTTTCTGGTTTCAGTTTATTGTGTAGTTTTTTTGGTATAAACTTTGTTTATAACAATGGAGCGAAGATTTACTAATGCCGAAATGGCCGACATCCATTTAGTTTTTGGAAGCTGCAACGGCAATGCGGCTGCCACCAGAAGGCGTTACATCGAACGTTTTCCCAATAGAAGGGCACCTTCTAGAGGACTTATTCTTGCGATAGATCGAAGATTGCGAGAAACTGGGTCTTTTCGTCCAAGAAATAGAAATGCTGGAAGGCCCAGAGCGGCAAGAACACCGCATTTAGAAGAACGGGTTCTAAATCAGGTGGAAGAGGATCCAAATATTAGTACCCGCGAAATAAGTCGTGGAGAAAATGTTTCTCAGGCTACTATTTGGAGAATTCTTCATGAACAAACTTTGCATCCGTTTCATCGTGTGAAAGTGCAAGAACTTCTTCCCGAAGATTTGGAGAAAAGAAGAATTTTTTGCCAATGGATTTTGGATAACCATGAACAAGATCCTTTGTTTTCCTCACGCATTTTGTTTACAGACGAATCGTGTTTCCACAGAAAAGGTATACTAAACATGAGGAACATACACGTCTGGGCAGATGCAAACCCGCACGCTGTGTTCATCAATCATACTCAGCAAAATTTTCGCGTTAATTATTGGATGGGTTTTCTTGGGAACCATTTATTAGGCCCATGGAGATTGCCCGATATCCTCACTGGCCAAGAATATCTAAATTTCTTGGAAAACCACCTGCCAGAGCTTCTTGAGGATGTGCCTCTCGCCGAAAGAGTAGATATGTGGTTTATGCAAGACGGTGCTCCACCACATTTTGCTATAGACGTTCGCCAGTGGTTGCAGCAAAACTTTGCTGCAAGATGGATTGGAAGGGGAAATGAGGCTCCACATTTCTGGCCCCCAAGGAGTCCAGATTTAAATCCTTTGGATTTTTACGTGTGGGGAACGATCAAACAGGAGGTGTACAGAACTCCTGTAGAAAACCTCGAAGATCTGGTGGCGCGTGTCAACAGAATAACAACAGATATGAAAAATTCACCTGCTACATTGGAACGAGTCCACCAAAATTTTTTGAAAAGAGTTCGTGCATGTTTGGAGGCTAATGGTGGCCATTTTCAGCAGTACCTGGATTGAGTAGTTTTGTTGTTTATTTCATCCAAATGCCCTTTTTAGGGCTATAAAAAATTTCAACACAATGAAAAAGTGTTTCACCATTAATGAGTATAAACACAATTTAATATTTTGCAATTATTCAACAATCAATTCCTTTTCTAAAACCAAAGAGTATAATATTTGAGTCATAACTGGTAGACATGTATTTAAATCAAGACGCCAGAAATAAGTATGATCAATATTTTTTAGACGTTGTGAATTTATTATTGAAATTTTCATAGTTTTTCGCGCTTTACGAAAAACAGCACAAGCGCCATCTAGCGGCATTTGGTGCATTTGTGGTAGTTGTTCTTGTTCTTAACTTGTAATTTAAAATAGTGTAAATAAACTTTAAACAGTACGTTATTGGAACCTGTGGAACAAATTAACTTCCTATTAAAGCAAAAATTACCATATGCTACTACAAATGGTTATTAACATTTTTTTTTATAATTTTCTACAGTTGAGGTTACGTTCTCGGTCTGAACGTTTAAATTTTTCATTTGGTTTGCAGTTTTATAATGCAAGTAATGAAATACGAAGAACAAACAACACTTTGGATGGAAAATCGTTTTACGGTGTGTCAGTGTGAAAATTTCTGTTGTGTATTCTCAGATGATGTTGTGATGGCTGGGATGGCTCATGCCAGCTCCTACACTGTTTCTTTCAACACATAATCGTGGGTTTTCCTATAATGATCAAGAAATAATCAAATTTTACTTCCAATTAAATGAAATTGACATTAAATGTGACAGCATTGACAGCGATGTCATTTGTAGTGGATTGTTTCCAAGGAAATGGTACGCTCAAAATTCATACTTTTTGGTTTTGCAGCGCGGTGTAGAGTTTAGTTTAAACCCAAATAACTTGAGAACTGTACATTTTGGCGATATGAAACAAGAGGACCTTTTTTATGAAAAAATGATTGGACTTTCAATTTTTGGCATCAAAAATACGTGTTAATAGGCTGAAAAAATGATTTATCACCCAAAAACTGGGAGGGCCCCCTTGTCACCGAAAATCTATAGCTTTTTCAAGACTTTCGTTTGCACCATATCAAAGAGCGTCATTTTGTCTCTTGACGTGCAAAGTTTCATAAAAATCGGATAAACGATAACAAAAATATTTCAAAAAAATCATTTTTACATACCGATTTTTGAAGAGCTGTAATTTTTCTATTTTTTGAGGTGGGCCAATAAATACTGTCCTATCTATTCTCATTTGTAGAGAGTTATTCGTGGTTAAAATTATGCCACATAATTTTGAATCACCCGATATTTAACGAGTCAAAGTAATTTACTAATTTGTTCTTAAAGACAATTTCAATTATCTTACCAAAAATGGGAACAATGGAGATTGGTCGATAGTTATGTGGGTTATCAGAGTTGCCTTTTTTAAAAATAGGTATGTTTAAAAATTTCAGGGAAAATGCCAGTTGAAAAACAGTTATTAATCAGTGAAGTAAGTATAGGTGTTAAAATGTTTTTGCTTAATTTTATAACTTTAGCATTAATACCAAATATGTCGCATGTTCCAGAGTTGCTCAGATTATTTATGGCTGTCAAAACTTCCCCCTCACCCACAGGGTCAAGGAAAAATGATTTTCCAAGATTATGAGGTGACGAAACCAATTCGAGCGGATTCAAGTTGACCGGCGGTAGTGTTTGAGTTAATTTAGTTGCAATAGAACAAAAGTGTGAATTTAAGTGATTACTGTCTATGTCGCAATGAGTTTTATTATTATTTCTAATTTCACTGTTAATAAGTTTCCAGGCAGTTTTGCTTTTATTACTAGACTTTAGAACAGTTAGATCATAGGCCTTTCTTTTCGCATTAATTAGACACTTTCTATATTCTTTTCACAGCTGCCTTGATTAGTGAAGGAAGTTTCCCTTCACACGGCTGGTCGCATTGAACAAAAAAAGTGTTTCTGACAGCTTACTTTATTGTATCGCCATCTATTAGTTGCTTCTGAAAACTTCTCTTGGTGTCAAACGCGACAACCGTCATATTATTTGCAAATTTATGTTTTCAACCTCTTTTGCGTAAGATTTATACAAAATACTGCTAACAGGACGGCAAGACAAAGCTTCGTTTCATTCCTTTTTGCACAAGTTTTAATCTAAATTTAAAATGCAACGAATTTGGACACGAATGTGTAAATTTCGTACAGCTGTTTGCAAATGCGTTCTAACACTCTTTTGATAATTTCCCTGTGTATTAAAATGTGTTGCAACCAGAGAGCAAGCAACTTTAGGCGCTCTTATGTTCCTTATTCCATTTTCAAGATGTTCGCTTATCTCCAAAATTAAGGTGTGCACTAAGGCTCTTGGAAACCTACAGAGACGTCGAAAGTCTTCTTCTAGAGGGGTAGAAGGATCATTGGTATCTCCTAATTGTTTAACGGTCAGCCAGTATTCACGTCTGAAATCGTTACGTTTGAAACATTGTTTGCAACAATTGGCGTATTTTTAACCGTCCTTCCTCTGGCATCTTTTTATTTTTACACTGTTTAAGTTTATTAAGCGACGTAAAAGTCCTACCGAAATTTGTTGCTTATGAGCTATAGCCTCATAACCTCAAAGTCGTTCTGAAACGATTTCCCAACTTTGTACAGAATAAGAATTGTCGCTCAAATGCTATTATAGCTTGTGAACGATGTAGCCAAGAGTTATAGAATAACCCTGTTCTGTTAGTCTAGTTCAAACTACTACTGGTGTGCTGATTACCATTCGGCAAAATGTTCAAGTTTGTATCACGCTTTTTACGTTCTTTTGTGTTTCGCTCTTGGTCACTCACATTGCAACATGTGCTTTTGGTTCCTAACAGCAAAAACACGTGCCAAATGTTCGTAGAATACGTTTTCTGTAACTGTACCGTTAAAACGAATGGGTTTTGCCTCAAACACCTTCTGCACTGACAGCAGTGTGGCAGCACTTAACCTTAGAACTGTCAGAATTGTTTTACTTTACAGCAGCTCCCTCTCAGAAACAAAAAAAGGCCAGGGAACTAAGCCATGCGGCCAGCCGTGTGAAGGGAAAGTCCCTTCATTGATCAAGGCAGCTGTGATTCTTTTAAAAATAATAGACATCTTTTAATAGACATCAGTGTCAAACTCAGTGGTTTATTAAAGTTATTTCAGAATTTAGTCAAAATGTTAGATAAACCATAAGTGTTTTTGTTAAACGATTCCCAAACAAGAGTCCTCTTAACACAAAGTTATTCACACCCAGAATTTTGCCAGCCAGGAAGAAAATTGGTGGTGTTTTTAGAAAAATACAAAATGTTCACAAGAAACTCACAAGTTTAACGTCCTCCAAAAATTGAAATTAATAGGGTTGGAAAATTACTGGGGACTTACCAAAACAATCAAAACGTAACATTAAAAACAATAAGTTTTACAGATGGCATAATTAATTAGCAGACGAGAATGTGGCACCGACACGTAGCAACAATGTTCAAACAACGAATGAAATGAGGGAGAAGTCGATGCCACTATCCTTACACAAAAAATTTCTATAAAAAAACAGGCGCAAAATATAAAATAAAAATATAATAGTTATAAATTTTAAATTTAGTCAGTAATATAAAATTTGTATGTAAAATTTTTTTTTCCTTTTTGTTATCTGTTTAACGTGATATGTTGATATTTATATCTATTATTTTTAATCATATTATATATCCTAATTACCATCCATACTTGACGTGTTTAAGCACTGTGTTTTCAGATAAGATGAACGAATAAATTATTATTATTATTATTATTATTATTATTATTATTATTATTATTATTAGAGACGACTGGATTACTGTATCATTAACAATGGATCTAATAAAATTTATAACTTAGCAGCAAGAATTATAAAAAATAGACCTGGATGGTCTAAAACGCTCTGATTGGTTGAAGTAAAATGTTCTTTCCTTGAATACCGTTTCAGCTAGAAAAATTGTTCTTTAAAATTTTTGATCTGTGCATTATGATGATTTATCGAGTTTTCTCTGGGTCGCGAATATTGGCCCAGCCTGTATGTCTCTATCCTGTTTATTCTACTAACTTTTCAAGTTTCCAAGTTTGTTCATTCGTGCTGTCGTGCGTACTGTCAAGCAGTTAGAATTTACCACGCTTCATCACTATTTTCAATTTACCGCGCTGCATCACTGTTGGCTACAGCTGTAGCGTCAAAAGTGGAAGGGTTGGCAGGTAGGTGAGATTTTTTTTACGGCTACGCGCACGTTTGTCCATTTTTAAGCAAGGCCGCCAATTGCGAAGCCCCCGACATCAAAGGCACCGATAAGATGTGAACCATCCGTAAATTCGTGCTACTGCTACTACAGCACTACTACTCAGCCTCTAATAACTCGTTAAAAAAAGCCGGGAGTATGGATAGTTAGTTAGTGGTAACTACGCTGAAGCGCCGACAAGCAAGCAAAAAAGATGAAATATACAGGATGGTCCACGAGTAATAAAGAGCCTGAATTTTTTTTTGAAGCAACCAACATTACATTTCATAGATAACGTGGATATTAAAATATTTGGTTTTATAAATTAAACATAGTGACCACACAGTACGTCAACTTTAAATTAAAGTCAAACCCCTGTCAAACCTTGTTAAATTTGTAATTGAAATTAGTGAGTTTTATGTACTAAAATGTTTTACAATGACAAAAGAATATTTATTTTATGATTATTTATAGGATCAATCGTCTGGGTGAAAACCCAACGATTGATCCTAAAAATTAGTCTAAAAGCAGGTATAATCAAATCACGTTAGTAATTTAATCATATAATATTTCTTTACAACAGAAATAGTACACAAATAAATAAATACAGAAACAGAGAAATAAATAAGAAACGTGACAAAATCAACACCTAACACACAAATTAATATAAATTAACAGAAAAACTATTGTTAACAAATAGATTTTGGAACTTCTAACTAATTTCTTGAGATCTTTGAACCCCGTTACACTATTTTAGCAGTTTGACCATTACTGTTTTCAAGTTAAATTTATAAAAAAAAGTCTAAAAAACTATTGCAGTAATAAATAAAATAAATATGCGTATGGTGGTAATGCTAACACCCAGGCCACAGAGTTTTAAGGTCGTATTATCTGTTTCAAAACCATAAAAACGCCAACGTCGCATTTTACCGAATTATTTTTTTAAGTAAGATTGATAAAATTGTAAAATAGTTATTAATGATAAGATCTCTCATTGAAAGTATAAATTACAATGGGTATTATTTTTTTGAAGTGCATGAATGATTTAGAACAGCTAATTTTGAGAGAAAATGCGACGTTGGCATTTTTATAGTTTTGAAACAGCTAATATCTACAGCCTCTGACCTGACCCAACGTAAGTGACCGGGACCGACGGCTTAACGTCTCATCCGAAAGACGAGTTAGCTGCAGTTGTTCTGGCATTACAGTAAATAACACTAAAAACATTCTTTCTACAGAATAAAATGTCTTCGTTTACATTACATACAAGGACATTTTTTTAACTCTGAACATAGCCCTATGTTCAATCTGAAAAAAACAGATCAAAGCATTGCGAGTATTGCTATGCAACTAATTATTCTACGCGCTGTCAAAAATTTCAACTTGTCAATTAAATCTTCTACTACTAGACGCCTTATGATAACAATAAAATACACGAGTTTTAAGAATAAATAAATAGCAACCGTCTCCTGACTAACCCTGCTCACTTCCTAATCAAAAATAAAAAATAAAACTAAACAAAAATAAAACGTAGTAGTAGTAGTAGTAGTGGTATTATGACTTAATAATAGACTGGTTGTGGATGAAATTACATTTTAATACATAATTTAGTCGCTACACTATCAACGTAGTACGGTGGCGAGCAAAAAATTTCGGACACCTTTGACATTTCGCTGACATAATCGTGTGTAATTCCCTATTCTTTTTGACGATGAAATGACAAGTGTCCGAAATTTTTTGCTCGCCATTGTACAGTGGTGGACACTCGTGGGTGACTTCAATAACGTATATTATTTTAAACCAGAGGAAGAGGTAAATTTATTACTATGTACTATCACAAGTTTTGGATTTATTTCCATGACGTGTATTTATGAAAACATGTCTAATTAGAGTAATAATTATGAGTTATGAAAGTATTGAAACTATTATGGAAACACAATATGACTATAAATAACACCACTCTTTAACACTTTGTTTTTCATGTAACCTTTTATCTCTAAAAAGGATGCTTTTGCCTGTTAAATTACTTATACAAGGGACGAAAACATTAAAAAAATTAATTAAATTAATGATAGGATTAAAATAATCTTTTAAAATAAGCATTTTATAATTCCATAATTAGAAAATTTTCAAAATGAAAAAAATCCTACAGGTACTTAAAAATTCTTGACAAACTTCCATTATTTAATTGTGATTCAGAGATAAATTTTAAGGTTTCATATAACGGATTAGAAAAAATATCAGTGATGTTAATAGTTATTTATGTTACAAGGCCGTGAATTAAGACTTTTTTATGAGAATGAATATTATTTGGCGAGGCGCCAAATTATTATACTATATAAACAAGTGTGCTATTTCACGACTCAAAATCAAGAAAAAAAGTGACGTTTTTTTGACAGTTACACACAAAATTATTTCATATAATCGCGATCGACTTTGTTCCCTTCAAATATGGTTTTCAAGATGTATAACCGGGCGATGAATACAACAGCATAGATAATATAATAATACTTCGTATAGATGGGTATCTTAGTATGCTGTGATATGAATCGCGAACGGTAGCGACATCTGCTGGAGCGGAGTATGTCCTACTCATTTGGCGCGAAATTTAAATATTTATTTATTTTTTACTTTTTATTATTATTTTTTTAATAAAAACAACCAAAATCCGTATATTTTTATATATTTAAATAAAAGAGATTACATATACATAAAACTAATTACTATAAAATCGGAATTACCCTTTTAATAGTCAGTTTATAACTATCGGAGTGTATAAAAAGGGTCGAAATGTGTAAAGAGTGATTTTACAATTCTTACAGCTTCTAAATGGCAACATAAAGACCACGATAATTGTGTAAGAACTATAATATAGATACTATAGTTCTATTAAAGTTAATTAGGAATAATGTAAATTTGAATTACATTTTTTTAGTAAAGTGTTCTGCGTGTTTGACTAAAAAGAGTTGGTTGCTTAACTAATTATTATGTAAGTTTAAAAGATCAAGATTCAACAGCGCTTCTTTAAAAAGAGAGAAAAAGAAAGATAAAATTCGTAATAGTACTGTCTAATGACTGCATGTGATTTTAATAAAGCATAACATTAAATGTACAATAGAAATATGTAGCTCGGTGGAATCCTGTCTTTCTAGTTTGATCTTTTTAGTATCATTAACACAAAATATGATATCGACGATTTTAAATTACATCTGACCAAAATTTCAAAGAAATCAAATACGAAATATTTAGTTAAAAAATCCATAATTAGAGTGAACATAAACTTGGAGTATACATTGTTTTACAATCTTCGATGTACAGGAATGTATTAAATAAGTTTCAAAGCCGACCGTAAGATAAAAATGAGCGCTATTGAAATTGATGTCAAAAAAATATGGTGAATTATAAGCGCCTTGGTTGCCTTGTGGCAACAGCCCACCTGTAGTGCCATTTTTGAGCGTTTTTTCTTATGGCACCTTGTAAATCATAAAATGACCATCAAATGATAAGGTCTTAAAGTGCCAAAACCGCAGCAGAAGTGGTCTGATTTGTGGGGTTCCAAACATGATGAAGTAAGGCCATCAAAGCTAAAGTTTAATTCACCAGTTTTATTTCAATAATTTTAAACGAAGTTCATTCTTTAATCAGCTCTCGGGTGGTAATCGTAATATTTTTGTTTAACTACAGTACATGAAAGTAGAATAGACCAACTAGAATAGGACGTCCTTGCTACAGTCACACTGGACCATCCTTCATCTTTAAATGTAAAAAACAATCTTTAATCCCCGCATGTCACATACTCTGCCATTTAACTGCAATCTTGCAAGTTCTCTGGCTTGACTAAAAAAATCATTATTTACCCATGACCTCACACAGAATTTAGGTACCTGTTCAAAATACAAAGTATCCATTATAAAACGCAGTTCTCGCCAAAATCTCTGTGAGTGTCATACACTTTCAACGTAGGAAGTATGTTGAGTTAAGTTTCTACGTAGATTTTTTCTACCTGCCAGCAACATGTTTAAAATGTCGTTTCTACCAAGATCCTGGATACATTTCCTCACAAGGTATGTCCAATCCAGTACATACGTTTTCAGTCTCACTCCGCTCTGTTACCCAATCTATCATCTCGTCTCTTTTCATTTTTCTTTTAGTTAGTTTAGTTAGTTAAAAAAGGAATTTCGTATCTCAAATAATGCGTACTCCAAAACTCAGTTCCTAGACAGGGAGTTCAAATAAAGTATTGTACCAATTTTGCTTGTATGTGAACTGTTCATCCAAACAGCACTGCAATATTCTGCCGTTGAAAAGACTAATGCAAGAGCCGAGACACGAAGAGTTTTAGCATTAGCACCCCAAGTCGAACCGGAATGTTATTTCTTGTTTTCAGTTTTTGCCTTAATTTTTCAAGGTGAAACTTGTAGGTGAGCGAACAGTCAAGAGAGACACCAAGGTAAACTGGATGAAAGTTGTGTTTAAGTAGTGTTCCATTTAAAGAGACGTTCAATTTACTTTCTTTTTGAGAATTTGATAAATGGAAGCAGGAAACTTCTGTTTTTGTTGGATTTACACATAGACGCCACTGTTTGAAGTAATCACACAAAACAGAAGCATCTTGAGAAAGTTGTTCCTCTAATCGATGAAATTCTTTATGTTGAAAAGTCAGTGCAATATCGTCAGCATAGACAAACTTTCTTGAAAGCGTTTCAGGGAGGTCACTCGTATATACATTGAAAAGTAAAGGAGATAATACTGCACTCTGAGGAAGACCATTGTTGAGAGTTTTGATTTTGCTTGATTTTTCACCGACAAAAACTCTAAATTTTCTGTTTGTTAACATGCTCTCGATAAGACTGACAATACGCTTGCAAGGTACAACTTTATAAAGTTTGTGTATTAAACCATCCTTCCAAACTGTATCGTAAGCAGCAGTGAGATCCAAAAGAACAACACCAGTTTTTAAACGTTTCTCGAAACCAGTTTCAATGTGAGTCGTTAAAGCTAAGACTTGGTCACAGCAACTCCTTTGTGGTCAAAATCCAACTTGTTCAGAGGGAAGAACATCTTCAACAAGAGGAGAAATGCGCTGATAAATCATCTTCTCCAAAATCTTGTAACAAACACTCAACAAAGAAATGGGCCGATAACTGGATGCTTCTTGTGGAGGTTTTCCCTTTTTGAGAATCGCGATCACCTTGGTCTTTTTAAACTCCGGGGGCAGACGGGCTGAAATAAAAATATCATTAAAAAGAGAAGTAAGCCATTTCAGTGCAAAACTTCCGAGATTTTTGATGAATTCCGGATAGATTCCATCAAAACCAGCCGATTTCTTGCTTTTAGTCGATGATATGGCTGCTTTCAACTCATCTACGTTGAAACATCTCGACAGTTCTCCTGAAACGTTCATCCTCTTTCTTTGCTTTTGAACCCGTCGTTTCATCTCCTTCTTTGCTCTTTTCTCTAGCTTAACGGAATTTGAAATGTATACCAGCCGGCTAGCTACAGCATTCGGACTAATAGCAGACTCTGATTTAGGTGGTGTAATGTTTGAAGATCCAAGTTTTTGCAAAAGTTTCCAACTACTGCGACTGCTGTGTGTGAAATTCAGATCTTCCATTAAGCTGTTCCATTTTTCTTTCCTCGCCTTATTCAATGAATTTAATACAGCATCGGCATTCTCTGGGTTCGGATTAGAGACGTATGCATTGTAAAACCTCTTTGTTTCATCGCTCCAACACGGAACATAATTTTTTCGGAATCCACGGGGAATGAATTTTTTAGCAGCATTCTTGATGACTCCAACAAATCTGTGGTAATTCATTGCAGTTGATGGAATCCACCGAAGATCACTATCCACTTGTTTAGCAAACTCATTCCATTTTGCTTTTTGAAAATTCCATCTAGGTTTTTGTAGAGAAGGAAATCGTTTTATCTCATTGCCAAGCTTAATAATTACTGGTCGATGTTGGCTATGAGGAAAACCAGGTAGTACATCTCGTGATGCTTGTAATGGTACTTCATTATTCATTGTAACAAAGCATAAATCGGGATTGTACTCCTTCTTCCATCTGGCCGAATAAAAACTTTTCCTAGTTTTACTATCAAAAACCAAATGGAGCTTATTTAGTTCCATCCATGAAACAAGAGCAAGACCGTTCCTGTCGTTCTCCGCATAACCCCACAAGTTGTGATGACCATTGAAATCGCCGATGTAAATAGCTGGATGATAACTCAGCACCAGATTTTCAGGCCATTGGTCATTAGGTGGTTTGTAAACATTAATAATAAAAATCCCAGCAATTTTGACAGTGAGGAGAAAGATGTTGTTCTCCTGTGTTTTGGCGATGGATTGGTAGTCTTCGAAATTTGATTTTACATATGTTGCACAACCGTAAGAAGCACTGTTGATGAAGTCCACCAAAGTGTAACCAGGAATTTGCCCACGGGAAAAAAGGTCCATTTCTGATGAAGTATGGGTTTCTTGAAGAACGATGACATCCACTCGTTCCCTTAGAGCCATTTTCGACAAGAAGTCACACATATCCTTTGAAATTCCTTCTATATTCAATTGACAAAACTGTCAAATTTTGATGAAGTCGATGTCATTTAATGTTTGTTTTTTAATTCAGAATTGAGCACTTAATTAGCATTGTAACAACTACAAAGCAAACATCACAAACTAGAAAAATTAATATTGTTGGAGTACCTGTGCCCTAGGCGTAACGTAACCTAACCGTTGTCTTAAAAAAACACAATCACATTCTGCTTACACACCCGAAACTAAAGTAATGCGACGGAAACACTGATAGTGGTCATATTAATAAAGAAAAAATGTTTGAAAATACAAGAAATAAATACAAAAAACGTGAAAAGACACCAAATTAACACATTTTTGACAGAATTTTCGCTGTCATAAACAGCCTTCTTGGGTTTTTCACTTAAATTTTAGTAAATGTCGGTAAAGAAAACTGTAAAAAAATGAGAGTGGCGCCTCTACTGGAGTGGAGTAATTTCGTTGTTCCTATTAAAATGCACCCCCCCTGTACAACAGTGATTGAGTGATCTACGCATGACACAAGTTTGAAATTTTTTTTTGCTTTTTTTCGAAGCACGTTTGTTTTTCCGGCCACTTTTTTCCTCTTCATTTTTACGACACCACCAAGGAATTCCAATTCGACATATGCCTTGGATAAGAGCCGGGAGTAAAACTGCTTTGTGATTTCCACAGAATAAATCCATTTCAAATAGTGCATCAGTCATACGAACATAGACCAATTTGGAGACCACCGTTGGGGCGGATACGGAGGACAAAGTATCTTCCAAAATATTGATTCCTACACCTACAGCAACAATAAGGGTCTCAAATGGATATGACAGACTCGAAGTTGACTCCGACCACTCCTTATCAACTATATACTGATTATGAGCTTCCATAGAAGATGCACAGAGAAATCCTCGACAAAGTTCACAATTTACAAGAGCCATTAGTCTCTTGCTTAGAAAACCACTGACGTAGGCGAGGGACAAAACACCTGTTGTGCACCGTGACGCAGCTTCTGCGACGTCAAGAGTCAGCCGATTACTTGCCTCTTCACTGTCATGACTTAGGGGAGCCACACCTAGTGTTAGCGCAGACTGATGCTCCGCAAGGGTACCTGTAGCCGTTGTTCCACTTTGTAAAAAGCAGCGCAGGTTATTTAAAATGTCAGCATCATCAGCCATGCAGTTAGTGGTACCTAAACTTTGATTAACTAAGCCATTCAGAATTTGCGATTTGAGGCTTGCCACAAATGGTGATGTTGTAGGGTTGTCGTTACACCCACACCCACCTCTGATTACTCCAAAAAGATTTTTTAAAGCGCTTTGATTGAGAGAGCGCTGTCGCAACCTTTCACATTGCTTGTCCTTGTCTCAAGTACCTTCCATATTCCCTGAATCGCATTCAGGGACACCAGTCAACCGATTTGAGACGGTGGTTTGCCACTTAAAACCGTGCCTTTTTTATTTATCCTGACACTGCCAGGAGGACACCTGATCGACTGCTTTCTTCCAGTACTGCATGTGTTGTGAAGTACGAGTAACACAACATTTCACAAGTTTTCCTTCGGCGGGTTCTAATTGGCTTCCGTTAAAACTGTCAAACAGTTGATCCACCTGCTGGATGAAGGTAGCTGTGGCAAGCGAACTTTGTTCCAAGTCACCTAAAAATAATGGTGCAAAATAATACTATCATTATTTACCTCTACTTAACAAAGAATAAATGTAGCTGGCAACCGTTCGACTCATGAGTTGCGCCGCCAAACTCACTTTCATAGTCTGTTGTAAGTTAGGGTCCAAATGAGCATTTTTAATTTTGAATAATGATCTCAATACAAAAGGAGTTGCCATATCAATTTGATGCGCTTGAAGGACGTGTTCAAATTTAGCCTCCATTACAACTTTGGTCTCTCCAATCTTAACGGGTAAACTGACGGTATGTTTCCGAAACAAGGCAGCAGTTCGTTTTTGCAAGTGTGGAGGATCATACATTACGAAAATCTTGTTTCCCTCATGCTCAAAATACGGTCTGGTACACGAGACGCCTAAACTTTTAAACATCTTAACATTACTGGTACCCATATCGCAAATTGTAGCAAGGACTTCTAACTTCGCAATGTGCAAACATGATACGAGATCCTCGACACTGCAACCATTGTTGGAAAAATAATAGGCAATCGGTTGTTTCCACTTTCTTGGGCCTAAGCCTTGTAGCATAAACACAAGAGCACGATTTGCCAATTTTGTGGAACAAATACCATCTACCATATCAACATAACATAACATAATTATGTTCCGTGTTGGAGCGATGAAACAAAGAGGTTTTACAATGCATACGTCTCTAATCCGAACCCAGAGAATGCCGATGCTGTATTAAATTCGTTGAATAAGGCGAGGAAAGAAAAATGGAACAGCTTAATGGAAGATCTGAATTTCACACACAGCAGTCGCAGTAGTTGGAAACTTTTGCAAAAACTTGGATCATCAAACATTACACCACCTAAATCAGAGTCTGCTATTAGTTCGAATGCTGTAGCTAGCCGGCTGGTAAACATTTCAAATTCCGTTAAGCTAGAGAAAAGAGCAAAGAAGGAGATGAAACGACGGGTTCAAAAGCAAAGAAAGAGGATGAACGTTTCAGGAGAACTGTCGAGATGTTTCAACGTAGATGAGTTGAAAGCAGCCATATCATCGACTAAAAGCAAGAAATCGGCTGGTTTTGATGGAATCTATCCGGAATTCATCAAAAATCTCGGAAGTTTTGCACTGAAATGGCTTACTTCTCTTTTTAATGATATTTTTATTTCAGCCCGTCTGCCCCCGGAGTTTAAAAAGACCAAGGTGATCGCGATTCTCAAAAAGGTTAAACCTCCACAAGAAGCATCCAGTTATCGGCCCATTTCTTTATTGAGTGTTTGTTACAAGATTTTGGAGAAGATGATTTATCAGCGCATTTCTCCTCTTGTTGAAGATGTTCTTCCCTCTGAGTTGCTGTGACCAAGTCTTAGCTTTAACGACTCACATTGAAACTGGTTTCGAGAAACGTTTAAAAACTGGTGTTGTTCTTTTGGATCTCACTGCTGCTTACGATACAGTTTGGAAGGATGGTTTAATACACAAACTTTATAAAGTTGTACCTTGCAAGCGTATTGTCAGTCTTATCGAGAGCATGTTAACAAACAGAAAATTTAGAGTTTTTGTCGGTGAAAAATCAAGCAAAATCAAAACTCTCAACAATGGTCTTCCTCAGGGTGCAGTATTATCTCCTTTACTTTTCAATGTATATACGAGTGACCTCCCTGAAACGCTTTCAAGAAAGTTTGTCTATGCTGACGATATTGCACTGACTTTTCAACATAAAGAATTTCATCGATTAGAGGAACAACTTTCTCAAGATGCTTCTGTTTTGTGTGATTACTTCAAACAGTGGCGTCTATGTGTAAATCCAACAAAAACAGAAGTTTCCTGCTTCCATTTATCAAATTCTCAAAAAGAAAGGAAATTGAACGTCTCTTTAAATGGAACACTACTTAAACACAACTTTCATCCAGTTTACCTTGGTGTCTCTCTTGACTGTTCGCTCACCTACAAGTTTCACCTTGAAAAATTAAGGTAAAAACTGAAAACAAGAAATAACATTCTACAAAAGTTGGCCGGTTCGACTTGGGGTGCTAATGCTAAAACTCTTCGTGTCTCGGCTCTTGCATTAGTCTTTTCAACGGCAGAATATTGCAGTGCTGTTTGGATGAACAGTTCACATACAAGCAAAATTGATGCACAGTTAAACACTGCTATGCGAGTCATAACGGGCACTTTGAAATCAACCCCCACTGAATGGCTTCCAGTATTGTCTAATATTGCTCCACCGATACTAAGAAGAAAACTTTCAATCAAGAAACTGTGGATCAAATATAGCAGACATCCCCAAGATTATCCAATATGGTCTGATCTAATTGCCCCCGAAAATCGATTAAAATCCAGAAAACCTTTTTGGGTTGAAACTTCTGACATCGAAAACTTTTTCATTATTAATGAGTGGCGCAATATGTGGTCAAATATCCAACTTTTCAATAAATATTTAATAGAAGATCCAAGAAAAAGTGTACCTGGAATGGATCAACCAAGGTGGGTCTGGGTGAAATTGAACAGACTAAGAACTGGCCATGCTAGGTGTAATTCAATGTTATTTAAATGGAATGCTATCGAAAATCCATATTGCCAATGTGGTCAAGTGGAAGAAACTGTCCAACATCTTGAAAAACTAGTACAAACTGAGGGAATGTATTCTACTTGAATATTACTATTCAAAAGATCATTATTTGACCCTTCATGTTGATTAATTATCACAATCGACGTTTTCATCCAAGTTAAAAAACTGACAAAGTCTACTCTAATTATAAATTCAAATGATCGCATGGTATATGTTATTAGTATGTACCCTCCACCGCTGTTATTTCTGGTAAGACATCAGTTTCACCTACAATTGAGCTTTGATTGGCTACAGTCATGGGAAACAACGTTCGAATTGCACTTCGTAGGAGTTTGTATGTGGATAGATATTGGTAACTATCCATGGTAAAATGTCTGCTACAAATATTGAAATTGTGTAGAGACTCTCCAGTATAAAAGCCTCTCATATTTTCTTGCCATAATTTATATCTAACAACCGCTTATTGTTAAGACAATATTGAAGCAAATAAACTACTCACTTTTCGAGGTTCTTGGAGAACTTAAACATCTTAGGCACATCATACTCTGATAGCCGCAAATATGGCAAATAGCGACACAGGACGCCATTTTCTTAATTAAATCAATTAATTAAATTTACTTCATAGAATTTCTACTTACCTGGAATAGTTTGAGCCGGTAAGAAGAAAATTCCAATTCACCGTAGACAGCTAACTTTGCTCGATGTCGATTTTCAGAGTGCACACCCCCGAGCTCCCCTATTAACAGTACTAACTCTAGGTTAGCACTAAAGTTACAATGTCCAGATTAGTTGTTACTAAATTTACTTAGAATTTTTACTTACCAGAAATACTTTGAGCTGGTAAGTTACTTGATGTCGGTTTTCAGAGTGCACACCTCCGAGCTCCCCTATTAACAGTACTAACTCTAGGTTAGCACTAAAGCCACAATGTCCAGATTAGTTATTACTAAATTTACTTAGAATTTTTTCTTACCAGAAATAGTTTGAGCTGGTAAAGTTGAAAATCTCAATACGCTCTAGACAGCTAGCTGCTTGATGATGACTTTTAGAGTGCATACCCCGGAACTTCCCTATTAATAGTAATAGCTCTAAGTTAGTACTAAAGCCACAGTGCCCAGATTAGTTGTTATTAAAGGAATGTAATATTTTTTTTACTTACCTGGAATAGGTAGGTAGTTCCACAAATAACAACGAATACTAAACACCTTGGGGTCGTAAATTGCTCACAATTGATAGCGAAATCGCGACACTAGTCAATTTTAATCTCTGATTTTAGCTAAATCAGCAATTAATTCGAAAGATTCGTTCGAACGTTGTCAAAAACACAAAATGGCGAACAATTGCGTCGTTAATTATTTGTCATTTCTGTCTGGTGAGCAGAACTTGCGCACCAAACACGCGTCAATTTGCTGCAATTTCATTGGTCGGAATTTCAAAAATGTCAACCTGATTTGATTTCAGTTTGCGCATGTGCTGACTGTCACTAGCGCCGTCTACCTAGAGCTTGTCATAGTGTGCAACAAAGATAGTTAAATTTCAAAGTGTTTGAGTGGAAGAGAGATGCAGCTATAAATTAAAATAGGATAAAATTTGCTATCAAGTTGCCTATCTCAACCTTACAGTAGTAAGCTTTCTGTATCCCGTTTCAGTTCATAGTAGAATTTTGCAATAACGCATTTGCATTTTTTGAGAGTCTCTGGTAGGTTTTCTTGTCTCAAAATTTGTCGCTGAGATTTAGTTTAACACACAAATTTTTTCTTATACAGAAGCTCTCAATTTGTGCTTAATTTTACTCCAAAAAATTCAACTGTGCGGTTGCAAAATTCTACTATGAATTGAAATGGGATATAAAGTGTTGTAAAATTGGGGTGCAGTGACACGAATATTGCTTATTTCTGTCACTGGCCTGGAGAGAGAATGAAATGGAAAAAGGGAGGCTTCATCTCCTAAGTTTCTTCTCTGTCAAACACACCTATAAAGTAAGATGCAGCTACTATTTTGAGGGTGCACGAATCAGAGCTAAAGAGAACACGTCGCGTTTTCTATCCTTACCAGAAACCCTCAAACAGTGCGTAAATGAAACAAGGATTCACAAAACATTTCATTTATTTACAAAAAACAAATATACTAAGCATTAAATTAATCCTCAGATAATTCCTGCTGTTTTAAAAATGTGGAATTGACCACTCTTTCTTTTATATTTTTGTACGTATGATTACTGAACAGTTTGAGAACCATTTTTTCAAGATCGCATTGAACCCTCCACTTGAACTAGCGCTATTTCATTTTATGTGTGCGTAAGACAAAGACCGTAAACCAGAGGGTCTGGTTCGGAGTAATAATGCAGAAAGAGATAGAAAAGGTTACGCATGTCTGGAATTGTAGTTTCACCCTGTTTTACAACAGTTTAGAAATTTTAAATTTCAGCTACTATAGAGCCGGGACTTTTCTATTTGGAGGCAAAAAACTCAATGAGTGATATGAATAAAACGAAGTAGTTGTTAATACTCGCAGTAGAAGCAGATGCTCGAAATCTATATAAATAAATAAATAAATAAATACTTTATTGTCCAACAGAAATACAAAATTCCAATAACAGGACAAATACAGTAATAGAAATAATACAATGCAATAATAGGAATTACCAAATAATTACAAAACAGTATAAACCAATTTTCAAAAAAAAAGAAAAATATAAACATTCGATATAATAAAAAAAGTTAAATACAGTATATTAAGAGTAAAGATGCAACAAGTTAGTCAAAGAACAACAAAAAATATCACACTCTGAACAAATTTGGTTATAACACCTACACATTACAGACACAGGAGATTTGGCTAAAAGGTTTGATTTTGAATTTGGCAGGTAAAATGCAGTATTGGCCCGAGCGGATAATCTTGGTGTAAAGAAATTTAATTTACCTAAAATATAGGGACAGTCAATCTGATTGTGTATAAGTTTGAACAAAAAAGTTAAAGCAAGTTGTTTTCTTCGCATATCTAGAGATGGCAAATTAAACATTAGCAAAAGCGTCTCGTATGGAAAACCTCTATAAGGGTAATTCCCCTTGGTTTTAAAATATAGATATTTAAGAAATTTTTTTTGTAAATTTTCTAAATGCAATTTATGTGTTTCATAAAAAGGATTCCATATGAGAGCGCAATATTCAAGTTTTGACCATATTAATGTAAAATAAACAGTTTTTAAAGTTACAATATTATTAAATTGCTTACAGTTGCGTAATACAAAACCTAAGATTTTAGCCGAAGAAGAGGATAACGAATTCATATGTTTCATAAAAGAAAGCTCTGTGTCAAATATAATACCAAGGTCAACTACCGTATCTGATCGCTCCAAAACTGATTGATCTACTCTATAGTCATATTTAAGTGGATGTTTTTTCTTAGAATAAGTAACAATTTTGCATTTAGAGATATTAAGTTTAAGTTTGTTTAAATTACACCAGTCAACTAATTTTGAAATATTAGATTGTAAAGTGAGACATTCCTGTAGTGATTTAATTTCAGAATACAATTTAACATCATCAGCATACATGAGTGTTTTGCAGTTAAGACTTTCCGGTAGGTCATTAATAAACAAAAGAAAAAGAAGTGGTCCCAAGTTAGATCCTTGTGGTACACCATATGGGACACTACACTTCTTAGTATGACACAAAGAATGGTCGGTTATGTAAATATGACTTTAAAAGTTTTATCAAAGCATCAGAAAAGCCAAAGTCTCTTAATTTACTGACTAAAATGCCATGATCGAGTTTGTCAAACGCTTTGGATAAATCAGTATATATTACGTCGACTTGACCATGGTTATCTAATACTCTAGAAGTATATTCCGTAAAGCAACATAAATTTGTTGCTATTGATCTTTTATAAAAGAAACCATGTTGCGAAGAAGAGATAAAGTTTTTTACTGAACTAAATATATGTTGGTACACAATGGATTCAAAGATTTTGGAAAAATTGGATAGAATAGCAATTGGCCTATAGTTGACTATGTTGGATTTATCATCATTTTTAAATACGGGACAAACTCGAGCTAGTTTCCATGTAGTAAGTAGGAAACGTAGCGTTCTTTAACATCGGTATAAATACTTCTGAAAAGAAGCATTTACTTCGGACACGAAGCACTTGTTACAGACACGAAGCATTTACTTCAAATTTGAAGTTTTTACTCTGGATCTGGCTAGCAGGACATTTTGACATTTTAATTTTATGTTGTCAATTTAGTGCGGTATTACTTGAGTACCAATAATAGAGTCATAAAATGAGTGAATCAGAGATAGAAAGTGATACAGAAGACATCCCAGGAGAGTCTGACGAACAAATGGGTTTTGTAGTCATGCTATCGGATTATCCAGATATTTTCGACAAAAGAAAAATACCGAACATTATGAAACAAAAAGAGCGTTATTGGGAAGAATTAACCAAAACTTTTAATACAAATTTAAATAAAAACATGACTGTTAGTAGTAAGAAGGGCCCATTAGTGCGACCTTGACCCCAGGTCAAGGTCAAAGGTCACGGCCAAAGGTCAAGGTCACGGCCAAAGGTCAAGGTCACGGCCAAAGGTCAAGGTCAAAGGTTAATTGCATTTATTAATTAGGACTTAATTAATTAATTAGGTCATTTTTCTTAATTAGGTCAATTAATAATTACACCGTTAATTAGTATGTGGTTAATTAGTCCTTAATTAATTAGGTCATTTTCTTAATTAGGTCAATTAATAATTACACCGTTAATTAGTATGTGATTAATTAGTCGCAATTAATTAAAGCTTAATTAATTAATTGGTTCATTTTTTAATTGGTCAATTAATAATGATTCAGTTAATTAATATCAAATTAATTACTCTAATTAGATGACTGTTAATTAGCGTAAGTTTAATTAGTAATTGATTTAATAAACTGTAATTAAGGGCAATGAAATTTGCATAACAATCATGCAAGTCGAGACTTGTCTGAGACATGTTTGAACAGGTTGAAACTTGTCTAAACTTGTCTACTCTTGTTGAAACTGTATTTAATCTGAAATTAATACAATTTTAAGTGAAATTTGCTGTTCATGAGCACGATTCAATGTACCTACTAAATCGAATAGAGAGTGATAAGTGTTAGCTCAAATGTACAAAATTTATTGTTATGACCGTAATGTCGTGTGAACTTTTGGGGGACAATAATTGTCCTTTTTTGAGAAATTTGAGCAGGTGTGCGATACTAATGTTTTCCTATTCTTATGCAATATAAGGATGAGGTGATTACAGGTGAAACGTTCAAATTTATCGTTATGACCGAATTATCCTGGGAACTTTTCTGTCGATGTTTAATTTTTGGGGAACTATTGTTTCTTTATTGATAAATTTTAGCAGGTTACTAATATTTACTATTCCTATTCTTGTACAATATAAGGATGCAGTGATTACAGGATTACAGGATTACAGGTGAAACATTTTGTGTGTAAACAGTGAGAAACGGCAGGTACTTCTTTGATCTTGACAAAGGGAGTAACCCAGTGGTCCGAGTACGCAGGTATAAGGGATATTGCGATTTGAATTTGCAATTGTTCTTTTTTGAAATATTATATGTACAGTTGGATGCAATAAAAACGGAAAATTGAAATTTCTTCAGATTGAAAGAGATCTTGATTGTCAAGTTGACAGCTGTCACATTCAAACAATTATTGCTCTATGGCACAGTAAAATGCACTGGACTAGGTTGGAATGGTTTAATAATAATGTTACCTTAGGACACTGAAAACTACCGGTTCAGCAGATAATAATTTGATGACTGCGTTGAAGTTGTCAAGTTTTGAAAAAAAGCCAAAAAAAACTAGGGAAAAATATAAAAATCTGACATTTTTATGCTATGACATTTTCCGTTTTTATTGCATCCAACTGTATCTTAAAGTCCGAATAATACTTTAGAAATTTAGAATTATTATATGCTTTATTAGTGCGTGGGAACCTTTGTCTATGGATGAAGTAGAGGTTATAAAATAATTCTTGATATGTGTTGTACAATCTGCATATAAATGAATGTACGATCGTAGTAGGTATTAAAAGTTTGCCGCTTCTTTCAAGAAAAAACGAACACTGTTAGTATATGAAAAATTTGGTTTTACTGGCTGCCTAGGTAGATAAAAATTGGTACTTTTCAGAAATTTTATATAAATTTCCAGAACCAGCTGAGATCCTACACTCTTTTATAAACAGTCCGTATATTAGCATTATCGTGGTAGTAAATTACTATAATTTGCTCTTGATTGTAGTTTTAAATTGGCAATACATATAACTAAGAAACGAGTTGGTCAATGTAAATCTTACAAAATATTATAAGTTGATGAGCTAGACGCAAATTTATAAGGATATGGGAAAAGGCTACAGATTTAAAACTTATGAGTCGTATTTTTATTTATTTATACAAGCCTTAATTAATTACTTCTTTACAATTTACATACAAAAAATAAAAAATAAAAATAAAATAATAAAATTATTGAAAACCGTATGGTACTGTATCGAAAGAGGCTTCTAAATGACGGCATTTAACGACTCTCTTTTTCTTCTTGAGTCCTCTTGTCTGTGGCACTTAAAAATGTGTTTAGCCATCCTGTGCCATACCAGCCTATGCAGTTTGTTATAAGGACATGTCACCATATCCTCTACAACATAAACAATTACTCGTGAGTAATAAATGACGCAATACTCTAAATTAAACTTACCAGTGCATAAGCTGGCTGATGGTTTTCTTATAGGACTGTCCATATTTTAAAAGAACCAACTTTCTTTTTTATAAATAAAACTCACTGGGGAAGCACTCGTAAGTACCTAACTTAAAATAAAATCTGCAGAAGTTTCGTATATTTATATAGGATGTTTTGTGACAAAGAAGTTATATTAGAAAAAGACGAGAACTCACAGTTGGGCTGTTGTAGCCTCTAGTTTGCTCCACCTCCTCAAATTTCGACCAATAAAGATTAAAATCCTATTTAATAAACACAAAATTGAAATGGAAGGGATGTTTTTTCTTTTTTTTTCTATTTATATCTGTCTTTCTTTCTTAGTACTCTCTGATTCAACACTACAAAAATGCCAACATTGCATTTTACCAGATTATTTTTAAATAATGTTTAAATAACATTTAAAGTATTTTTATATAATATTGCTATTAACGTCTGACCAAAATCATCAACGGAATTATGTACTTTTCTAATTGCGTTGCCTCTACTTACATCAAGAAGCGTAAATTTTTTTAAAGTTACTTTCTTCCATTTTATTTGATGCTTTTTTATAATCTTTAAGTATGAATTATTTTCTCTATAACGTTTTATACAAGCAGCATTATTTTTATCAGTTTCATATAATGGTGCATTTATAAAGTTCATATCTTGAAATTGCAACATTTTGCAATAACAGCTAATTGTATGTTATGGTATAGTTTAGGTATTTCTGTTTTAATTTTTTTATTTATTAATTAATCGCGAATATTCCTGACATAACTTTCAAATGTCGTTTTTCAATTATACCTTTTTAGCTCAAAACGCCAACTTTTTTACCATCATTATTTGTTTATATGGTTACAAGTTACAAATTAGTCGCTAAAAATATTTTATTTTTATTAAAAATCTTAATTTTTTTAATTAATGTATTTGGGATTTAGTAAGCGGGAACATTTTATCTAATTTAAAAAAACTTGGCCGATATAAAATTGTTGTAAAGAAAAGTAATGTTTGTAATAGTTAAGAAAATCAAAAGTAAAGAACACACTGTTAACTTGAAGATTGCGTCTTCACTCAAATAAGGTTTTAAAAAAATGACATTACGCGTACTCGTATACATTACTCGAAGAGAGTTAAATTCAAATATTAGCAACGAATTTTCCAATAAGCGTAATCCAAGTTAAATAAAATACATACAACTACTTACTAATTTCTAGTTTGCATCCACATACAAATAAGATTTAAAAAATTTGACGTTATGAGCTAAAAAGTAATAATAAAAAACCAAGCTTTATAAGTACATACTGCTGAAATGCATAATGAAACGAACCTTGACATTATTTACATACAAACTGATATTTGTACCTAGTCTGCAATATCAATTCTATAACAGTCAGATTTTAACTTATGCGAATTGTTGTCTCCAAAAGGTACCTGCACGATAGCTAACGATACTATCTAAACACAAAGGTTCCCACGCTGTGACAAAGCATACAAATTTATTAAGTGCTATTCAGACTTTAAGATACACATAATATTTCAAAAACAACAATGTCAAATTCAATTCGCAGTACCCCTTATAACTGCGTATTCGACACTAGATTACTCCCTTTGTCAAGATCAAAAAGAACCTGTCCTTTCTCACTGTTTATACACAAAGTGTCACCTGTAAACATTGCACGCTTAAACTGTATTAGAATAGGAAAACGTTTTAGTATAGTGTACCAGCATAAACTTGTTAAAAAAGAACAATTTCTTTAATAGATGAATTTACCAATAAGCGTAATCGAAGATAAATGAGAATTAAGATTTACAAGAAAAAATAACATGCCTATAGCTACAAATTTCTTGTTTGCAACACGTACAGATAGGATTAAAAAAATTTGACGTTATGAGCTAAAATGGAATAATTAAAAACGCTCTTTAAAAGTTTAAAGACAAGGAAACAAATAATAATCACTACTCAACACAAGTTTTGTCCTTTGAACAATGTGAGTAAAATTTGATACTTCTGCTTAGACTTATAGTTCACGAATATAATAAATTTTTTTTGTCATATCACATCACATTCTTAAATAAATTTTATGTTTATCATTTTATCACTCTTGAAATTACGATATTTTTATTTCTAGAACTTTTTTTAAGGTTTATGTTTTGTTAGTTTATTAAAACTATTATAAAAGCGAATTTTGTAACAGGCTTTGAAATACCTTGTAAGTTTTAGTTGTCAAAATAATTTTTGTGCTGTTACTGTTCTCGCGAAAACTAGTTTTCTGTAAAAGTAGTTTCTTTCTATGTAAAAACATCAGAAAATAAAAATCACATGGAAATAACTTGCAAAAATCATCCTGAGTCGTTCTGCCACATTTAAGAGTTAATTTGTGTTCAATTATAAAAATAATTTTTGGGAGCAATAATTAAAATTTAAAAATTTCTGTGGATATTATTTATAAACGTGACGTGATGAGATCAAACTGACAGTTAAAGACAACACACTATTTATGTTTCACTTAGAGGACAAAGAAAATTATCAAATTTGCTGTGTAGCGTAATTTATGAAAAAAAAACCTACTGAAATGCATAATAAAATGAACTTTCACACTATCTACATACAAATTGTTATTGGGTTCTGCAATATCACTATCACGGCAATATGCTAAAAGGTGCAATTTATGTAATATACAACAATTTTATTAAACTGCTAAAAAATGACGCTACTGATATAAAAATGTTACATGGTTAAGAAGATTTAAAAAAAAGTCTAATAATATGAAAGAAAACGTTGCAATATATTAAGGTGACTTCCGTGGATACCTGACTAGCGTAAATTTTATCTTTACGAGTTATAGTTAGAAAATGATAGAAAAAGAAATTTTATTAAGTATGTAAGATGTTTGTCAAAAACTTATTTTTCAGGACTTAGTTGTACACTTTGTTGAATATGTATCTTTTTAGATGTACTAATAATGTATATATAAACGTTTTTGTAGTAATGCGAGCGTTATGAAAATTCATTCATGTAAAAATTGCACAAATTTTATTCGTAACTGATATCTACTTATCTTACTTAGGTACCTGCTTGTTTGATAAATATGATTGGTGCACAATTTAGGTACTCTTTTAAATTTTGCATGTGTTACCACTAGGTCATTTAAAATTTGCTGTCGGACAGTGAAATAATATTCGTCCATTGTTATTTTTTAGTTTATAAAGAGTTATTAACTTAAAAATTCATAGATTTATTGTGTAAGTAATTTGAAGGTGTTCTAATTTGTTACATAAAAATTTTGCGAGCGAATGAATTAAAGAAAACATTACCTCTAGGTTTCTGAAATCCAAAATAACAACAGCAATATTAAAGTGCAATGAAAAGAATAAGAATAATTTTACATTACTTTGTTGCAATCTCTAAATTACATGTACTAAGTTTGATTCGTTGCCTTACATTTTGTAAAAATAGCTTGTCATTTCTTTCAACATCGATATGAGCAAGATGAGAACAAATTTCAGTGATAATAATCGCTAGCACTTAAAGTCTTAATTTTATGAAATAGTATTAGTCCATTTATAAACAAAATTAATAAAGAATATGTGTAAAATTGGCTTAATTTAAAGAGCGAATGTTCAAAAGATCGAAAAGTCCGAAAACAACGAAACGTTTACAACTATTTTTAGGTGTCGGAAGTGCAACTTGTTACAGTTCAAACTTTTTTCTTTTTTTTTCAAGTACCGGAGCTTAGTTGTTACGTGTGGTTAGATTATAGAATCAGCTAATTTGCTTTCCGCCTTTATTGTTTTAGTCAACTTAAAGAAATTTCAAAATAACTTAAAGAAAAGTCTTTGGTTTCAACACTATTGTAAATAATTCTCATAGTCTAAGTTCCTTTGGCTCAAACAAAATCGTTTCTCATCAAAACACTTTCGGCAATCATTATAATCTAAAGCTATATTCACACGTGGCCGTCGACTGACCGCCACTAGGCCGTCCCTTGCTTGCCACCCCCCACAGCCAATCACTCATGTTCTAAAAAAAAAAAAAATTCGAAACTATTAGGCATCTGGAGTATTGCTTTTTTCGGTTTCAGCTTTATTCACTGTAGGGATCGAGCACCTGGGCTTAGTTGTCGTTACTCCCTCCGGGAAAACGACAGCTAAGACCCAGTGGTGCTTGAGCCCCAACAGTAGATAAAGCTGAAACCGAAAAAAGCAATACTCCAGATGCCTAATAGTTTCGAATTTTTTTTTTTTTAGAACATGAGTGATTGGCTGTGGGGGTGGCAAGCAAGGGACGGCCTAGTGGCGGTCAGTCGACGGCCACGTGTGAATATAGCTTTAGATTATAATGATTGCCGAAAGTGTTTTGATGAGAAACGATTTTGTTTGAGCCAAAGGAACTTAGACTATGAGAATTATTTACAATAGTGTTGAAACCAAAGACTTTTCTTTAAGTTATTTTGAAATTTCTTTAAGTTGACTAAAACAATAAAGGCGGAAAGCAAATTAGCTGATTCTATAATCTAACCACACGTAACAACTAAGCTCCGGTCCTTGAAAAAAAAGAAAAAAGTTTGAACTGTAACAAGTTGCACTTCTGACACCTAAAAATAGTTGTAAACGTTTCGTTGTTTTCGGACTTTTCGATCTTTTGAACATTCGCTCTTTAAATTAAGCCAATTTTACACATATTCTTTATTAATTTTGTTTATAAATGGACTAATACTATTTCATAAAATTAAGACTTTAAGTGCTAGCGATTATTATCACTGAAATTTGTTCTCATCTTGCTCATATCGATGTTGAAAGAAATGACAAGCTATTTTTACAAAATGTAAGGCAACGAATCAAAATTAGTACATGTAATTTAGAGATTGCAACAAAGTAATGTAAAATTATTCTTATTCTTTTCATTGCACTTTAATATTGCTGTTGTTATTTTGGATTTCAGAAACCTAGAGGTAATGTTTTCTTTAATTCATTCGCTCGCAAAATTTTTATGTAACAAATTAGAACACCTTCAAATTACTTACACAATAAATCTATGAATTTTTAAGTTAATAACTCTTTATAAACTAAAAAATAACAATGGACGAATATTATTTCACTGTCCGACAGCAAATTTTAAATGACCTAGTGGTAACACATGCAAAATTTAAAAGAGTACCTAAATTGTGCACCAATCATATTTATCAAACAAGCAGGTACCTAAGTAAGATAAGTAGATATCAGTTACGAATAAAATTTGTGCAATTTTTACATGAATGAATTTTCATAACGCTCGCATTACTACAAACACGTTTATATATACATTATTAGTACATCTAAAAAGATACATATTCAACAAAGTGTACAACTAAGTCCTGAAAAATAAGTTTTTGACAAACATCTTACATACTTAATAAAATTTCTTTTTCTATCATTTTCTAACTATAACTCGTAAAGATAAAATTTACGCTAGTCAGGTATCCACGGAAGTCACCTTAATATATTGCAACGTTTTCTTTCATATTATTAAAGACTTTTTTTTAAATCTTCTTAACCATGTAACATTTTTATATCAGTAGCGTCATTTTTTAGCAGTTTAATAAAATTGTTGTATATTACATAAATTGCACCTTTTAGCATATTGCCGTGATAGTGATATTGCAGAACCCAATAACAATTTGTATGTAGATAGTGTGAAAGTTCATTTTATTATGCATTTCAGTAGGTTTTTTTTTCATAAATTACGCTACACAGCAAATTTGATAATTTTCTTTGTCCTCTAAGTGAAACATAAATAGTGTGTTGTCTTTAACTGTCAGTTTGATCTCATCACGTCACGTTTATAAATAATATCCACAGAAATTTTTAAATTTTAATTATTGCTCCCAAAAATTATTTTTATAATTGAACACAAATTAACTCTTAAATGTGGCAGAACGACTCAGGATGATTTTTGCAAGTTATTTCCATGTGATTTTTATTTTCTGATGTTTTTACATAGAAAGAAACTACTTTTACAGAAAACTAGTTTTCGCGAGAACAGTAACAGCACATAAAAATTATTTTGACAACTAAAACTTACAAGGTATTTCAAAGCCTGTTACAAAATTCGCTTTTATAATAGTTTTAATAAACTAACAAAACATAAACCTTAAAAAAAGTTCTAGAAATAAAAATATCGTAATTTCAAGAGTGATAAAATGATAAACATAAAATTTATTTAAGAATGTGATGTGATATGACAAAAAAAATTTATTATATTCGTGAACTATAAGTCTAAGCAGAAGTATCAAATTTTACTCACATTGTTCAAAGGACAAAACTTGTGTTGAGTAGTGATTATTATTTGTTTCCTTGTCTTTAAACTTTTAAAGAGCGTTTTTAATTATTCCATTTTAGCTCATAACGTCAAATTTTTTTAATCCTATCTGTACGTGTTGCAAACAAGAAATTTGTAGCTATAGGCATGTTATTTTTTCTTGTAAATCTTAATTCTCATTTATCTTCGATTACGCTTATTGGTAAATTCATCTATTAAAGAAATTGTTCTTTTTTAACAAGTTTATGCTGGTACACTATACTAAAACGTTTTCCTATTCTAATACAGTTTAAGCGTGCAATGTTTACAGGTGACACTTTGTGTATAAACAGTGAGAAAGGACAGGTTCTTTTTGATCTTGACAAAGGGAGTAATCTAATGTCGAATACGCAGTTATAAGGGGTACTGCGAATTGAATTTGACATTGTTGTTTTTGAAATATTATGTGTATCTTAAAGTCTGAATAGCACTTAATAAATTTGTATGCTTTGTCACAGCGTGGGAACCTTTGTGTTTAGATAGTATCGTTAGCTATCGTGCAGGTACCTTTTGGAGACAACAATTCGCATAAGTTAAAATCTGACTGTTATAGAATTGATATTGCAGACTAGGTACAAATATCAGTTTGTATGTAAATAATGTCAAGGTTCGTTTCATTATGCATTTCAGCAGTATGTACTTATAAAGCTTGGTTTTTTATTATTACTTTTTAGCTCATAACGTCAAATTTTTTAAATCTTATTTGTATGTGGATGCAAACTAGAAATTAGTAAGTAGTTGTATGTATTTTATTTAACTTGGATTACGCTTATTGGAAAATTCGTTGCTAATATTTGAATTTAACTCTCTTCGAGTAATGTATACGAGTACGCGTAATGTCATTTTTTTAAAACCTTATTTGAGTGAAGACGCAATCTTCAAGTTAACAGTGTGTTCTTTACTTTTGATTTTCTTAACTATTACAAACATTACTTTTCTTTACAACAATTTTATATCGGCCAAGTTTTTTTAAATTAGATAAAATGTTCCCGCTTACTAAATCCCAAATACATTAATTAAAAAAATTAAGATTTTTAATAAAAATAAAATATTTTTAGCGACTAATTTGTAACTTGTAACCATATAAACAAATAATGATGGTAAAAAAGTTGGCGTTTTGAGCTAAAAAGGTATAATTGAAAAACGACATTTGAAAGTTATGTCAGGAATATTCGCGATTAATTAATAAATAAAAAAATTAAAACAGAAATACCTAAACTATACCATAACATACAATTAGCTGTTATAGCAAAATGTTGCAATTTCAAGATATGAACTTTATAAATGCACCATTATATGAAACTGATAAAAATAATGCTGCTTGTATAAAACGTTATAGAGAAAATAATTCATACTTAAAGATTATAAAAAAGCATCAAATAAAATGAAAGAAAGTAACTTTAAAAAAATTTACGCTTCTTGATGTAAGTAGAGGCAACGCAATTAGAAAAGTACATAATTCCGTTGATGATTTTGGTCAGACGTTAATAGCAATATTATATAAAAATACTTTAAATGTTATTTAAACATTATTTAAAAATAATCTGGTAAAATGCAATATTGGCATTTTTGTAGTGTTGAATCAGAGAGTACTAAGAAAGAAAGACAGATATAAATAGAAAAAAAAAGAAAAAACATCCCTTCCATTTCAATTTTGTGTTTATTAAATAGGATTTTAATCTTTATTGGTCGAAATTTGAGGAGGTGGAGCAAACTAGAGGCTACAACAGCCCAGCTGTGAGTTCTCGTCTTTTTCTAATATAACTTCTTTGTCACAAAACATCCTATATAAATATACGAAACTTCTGCAGATTTTATTTTAAGTTAGGTACTTACGAGTGCTTCCCCAGTGAGTTTTATTTATAAAAAAGAAAGTTGGTTCTTTTAAAATATGGACAGTCCTATAAGAAAACCATCAGCCAGCTTATGCACTGGTAAGTTTAATTTAGAGTATTGCGTCATTTATTACTCACGAGTAATTGTTTATGTTGTAGAGGATATGGTGACATGTCCTTATAACAAACTGCATAGGCTGGTATGGCACAGGATGGCTAAACACATTTTTAAGTGCCACAGACAAGAGGACTCAAGAAGAAAAAGAGAGTCGTTAAATGCCGTCATTTAGAAGCCTCTTTCGATACAGTACCATACGGTTTTCAATAATTTTATTATTTTATTTTTATTTTTTATTTTTTGTATGTAAATTGTAAAGAAGTAATTAATTAAGGCTTGTATAAATAAATAAAAATACGACTCATAAGTTTTAAATCTGTAGCCTTTTCCCATATCCTTATAAATTTGCGTCTAGCTCATCAACTTATAATATTTTGTAAGATTTACATTGACCAACTCGTTTCTTAGTTATATGTATTGCCAATTTAAAACTACAATCAAGAGCAAATTATAGTAATTTACTACCACGATAATGCTAATATACGGACTGTTTATAAAAGAGTGTAGGATCTCAGCTGGTTCTGGAAATTTATATAAAATTTCTGAAAAGTACCAATTTTTATCTACCTAGGCAGCCAGTAAAACCAAATTTTTCATATACTAACAGTGTTCGTTTTTTCTTGAAAGAAGCGGCAAACTTTTAATACCTACTACGATCGTACATTCATTTATATGCAGATTGTACAACACATATCAAGAATTATTTTATAACCTCTACTTCATCCATAGACAAAGGTTCCCACGCACTAATAAAGCATATAATAATTCTAAATTTCTAAAGTATTATTCGGACTTTAAGATACAGTTGGATGCAATAAAAACGGAAAATGTCATAGCATAAAAATGTCAGATTTTTATATTTTTCCCTAGTTTTTTTTGGCTTTTTTTCAAAACTTGACAACTTCAACGCAGTCATCAAATTATTATCTGCTGAACCGGTAGTTTTCAGTGTCCTAAGGTAACATTATTATTAAACCATTCCAACCTAGTCCAGTGCATTTTACTGTGCCATAGAGCAATAATTGTTTGAATGTGACAGCTGTCAACTTGACAATCAAGATCTCTTTCAATCTGAAGAAATTTCAATTTTCCGTTTTTATTGCATCCAACTGTACATATAATATTTCAAAAAAGAACAATTGCAAATTCAAATCGCAATATCCCTTATACCTGCGTACTCGGACCACTGGGTTACTCCCTTTGTCAAGATCAAAGAAGTACCTGCCGTTTCTCACTGTTTACACACAAAATGTTTCACCTGTAATCCTGTAATCCTGTAATCACTGCATCCTTATATTGTACAAGAATAGGAATAGTAAATATTAGTAACCTGCTAAAATTTATCAATAAAGAAACAATAGTTCCCCAAAAATTAAACATCGACAGAAAAGTTCCCAGGATAATTCGGTCATAACGATAAATTTGAACGTTTCACCTGTAATCACCTCATCCTTATATTGCATAAGAATAGGAAAACATTAGTATCGCACACCTGCTCAAATTTCTCAAAAAAGGACAATTATTGTCCCCCAAAAGTTCACACGACATTACGGTCATAACAATAAATTTTGTACATTTGAGCTAACACTTATCACTCTCTATTCGATTTAGTAGGTACATTGAATCGTGCTCATGAACAGCAAATTTCACTTAAAATTGTATTAATTTCAGATTAAATACAGTTTCAACAAGAGTAGACAAGTTTAGACAAGTTTCAACCTGTTCAAACATGTCTCAGACAAGTCTCGACTTGCATGATTGTTATGCAAATTTCATTGCCCTTAATTACAGTTTATTAAATCAATTACTAATTAAACTTACGCTAATTAACAGTCATCTAATTAGAGTAATTAATTTGATATTAATTAACTGAATCATTATTAATTGACCAATTAAAAAATGAACCAATTAATTAATTAAGCTTTAATTAATTGCGACTAATTAATCACATACTAATTAACGGTGTAATTATTAATTGACCTAATTAAGAAAATGACCTAATTAATTAAGGACTAATTAACCACATACTAATTAACGGTGTAATTATTAATTGACCTAATTAAGAAAAATGACCTAATTAATTAATTAAGTTCTAATTAATAAATGCAATTAACCGTTGACCTTGACCTTTGGCCGTGACCTTGACCTTTGGCCGTGACCTTTGACCTTGACCTTGGCCTGGGGTCAAGGTCGCACTAGTGGGCCCTTCTTACTACTACTGTTAAACAGGCAAGTATTATGAGTATTATTACGGGTATTTAGTTTAAAAATGTTAACGGCAATGCTGTTTTAGATAATGAAGAAATTCAATAACATGAAAAGCAAGGTAAAACAGAAAAGTGAAAAAAACGGGCATCAAAAATAGTATATTATGATACGAGTTTTATAAGACGCATTTTGTCGCACGCACGGAATTGGGGCACGACGAGCGCAGCGAGGAGTGCCATAATGGAGTAAGTGCGACAAAATGCCTTATAAACGAGATATCATACACTATTTTTTCTACTTTGCACCTTTTTTAACAAAAAAAAATCAATTTCGAAATTTAGGGAATTTTGTGGCAATTGACAGCATTTGCGTGGATCATCACGCACTGCTGTCGCTGTGAGCAAATTGTTCCCGACGAAGTGCAGTTGACCCGGCTTCGCTGTGAGTTTGACGATGACGACAGTCACGCGATCGCATTCAGTAACCAAAGGGATATTCTTTTGGGCCAAACACAAGATAACCAAGTTAACTATTTAATACTTACGTTCAATCCGACCAAATTCTGTAGCATTTCTGTTGTACGACATTGAATATGAAAATTGGGAGGTTTGCGGTTTGACAGAACTGACAGAAATTCATTACCAATAATACCAATCATGAACAAAAAAGTTACTATTTCAATGAGACAAAATTTCATTTTGTCTAACTGTTTCCATTGACAACAGTTGCACAAAATTGCATTTGTGGAAGCGAAATAGAAAAAATGCCTTATAAACGAGATATCATATACTATTTTTTCTACTTTGCACCTTTTTTGACAAAAAAATTCAATTTCGAAATTTAGGGAATTTTGTGGCAGTTGACAGCATTTGCGTGGGTTATGAAATTAAATTAATAATGTGGATCGTCATTAGTTTATTCGTAAAATGTATTCTGAAAGTGTCCAAGACGTTTTGCAATGTATCTACCCCTCAACGAATACGGGCTTTTGTAGCAAATCCGCGGAATTTGAAAATTGGCCTAAGGAGAAGGGAATCTCAAATTACTTACTTGCACTGGCTATTGGAGTCATGTTTGTACACTACTCGAAAGGTGTTCGAAGGGACTACGTATCAGGGATGGTAGAAAAGCCTCTAAAGGTCCGAATTTGATTCATTTGATTAAATTATCACTTGAAACAGGTGCCGATTGACACTGACAGTTCTCTCAGATAATTGTCAAAAAACTAGATTGCCATCATTTTCCAACTAAATTACCTTGGTTTTTAGTGTAATTATTATAGCACTCCGTTGGATATTACGAAACCCAAATGGCGTATCGTAATGACCTCAGTACGAAACAAAAGTAGAAAATAGTATATTATGATACGAGTTTTATAAGACGCATTTTGTCGCACGCACGGAATTGGGGCACGACGAGCGCAGCGAGGAGTGCCATAATGGAGTAAGTGCGACAAAATGCCTTATAAACGAGATATCAAACACTATTTTTTCTACTTTGCTCTTTTTTTAACAAAAAAAATCAATTTCGAAATTTAGGGAATTTTGTGGCAGTTGACAGCATTAGCGTGGATCATGAAATTAAATTAATAATTTGGATCGTCATTAGTTTATTCGTAAAATGTATTCTGAAATTGTCCAAGACGTTTTACAATCTATCTGCCCCTCAACGAATACGGGCTTTTGTGGCAAATACGCGGAATTTGAACATTGGCCTAAGGAGAATGGGATCTCAAATTACTCACTTGCACTGGCTTTTGAAGTCATGTTTGTACACTACTCAAAAGGTGTTGGAAGGGACTACGTATCAGGGTTGGTACAAAAGCCTCTAAAAGTTCAAAATTGATTCATTTGATTAAATTATCACTTGAAACAGGTGATGATTGACACTGACACTTCTCTCAGATAATTGTCAAAAAACTAGGTTGCCATCATTTTCCAACTAAATTACCCTGGTTTTTAGTGTAATTATTATAGCACTCCGTTGGATATTACGAAACCCAAATGGCGTATCGTAATGACCTCAGTACGAAACAAAAGAAGAAAAAATTATTTTAAATGATTGGCAACAAAAATTCTATGATCTGTGGAATAGTAAAGGAGAAAATCCTGTATTAACTAAAGGTGCCAGGTGATAATTTTTGAACAGGTAAAATATTTTGAAGAAAATAAATTTCTAGGAACTTTTAGTGCAGGAACTTCGATATCTGGAAAACGAAAAAACGAAGATGAAATCGAAGAGATAAAGACCCACCCTAAAATTGTGCGGAAAACTGAAGCGGAGAAATTGGAAAACATGAGATTGACAAACTTACAAAAAAAAGTACTCGTTCAGCAACTGGAAACAGCAAAAGCTCAGCAAAAGGCAGCTCTTGCTCAGGAAAGAGCAGCCATCGCACAAGAAAATTATTTCAGTTTAATAAAATTAAGAAACTCGCATAATCAACCATCGGTTGAAGATTTTTTTATATTAAAAAATGTGTTACAAATAAATATTTAGGAAAAACTAAACTTTATCATTATTATTATCTACGCCTACGTTCATGAATTCTTAAAAGTTCTGCTGCCACCTCATTTCTACGATTAACCCCTCTCTGACGTACTATATTTTGATTTTCTTCGTTATTAATGTATACAGGATCTGGTTCAATTTGAAGTTCATCAAAATCATCCTTTGGATCATTTAGATGTTTGGCAATATTATGTAACACAAAAGCACAGACGATGTACTGACAGACTGTATCAGTTTTAAGACGGACGGTGTAATGTAACATTGGAAATCGTCGTTTCAACTGACCAAAACAACGTTCGATAACACATGGATTGCTTTATGCCATCGATTGTAATTTCTTTCTGCGGCAGTAAAGGCCCTCCTGTATGGAGTTAGTAGCCACGGTGCCAAACTATATCCCTCGTCTCCAAGTAAAGCATTAAGCATAAATATTGTCGGTCATGACATGGCAAACATCTGAGTTTCTCCAGAACCTACTATCGTGGATAGACCCTGGCCACGAAGCATCCACACTTGTAAATCGTTCTGTGAAAGAACATGTAGCTTGTACATTTATCGAGCAAAATTCCTTTCTATTAAAATACTCCTCTCCTTGAATCACAGGTTTTATAATTCGAACGTGTACGCAATCAACAGCACCAATTATATTCGGTATAGCACAGTGTTCTTGTGCTCTTTGATCGCCAGTTTCTGGAAATCGAATCCATAAGTGTTGCTTCTCAACAATTTTTCCAATAACATGATTAATAGTCTCTGACACGGTTGACTGATGAACACCTATATCACTTCCAACTCCTATTTGAAAACCAGGATCTCCAAGACTTCTAAGGAAAACTTCCATTTTTTGCACAAGTGATAGAGCACCACCACGCGTTTCTACTGATTCATCCAAGAAGTGATCAGCCAACCATTCTACATTTTCCCTCTCAAAACTTAAAGAAATTCAAAATTATTTTCCCTTATTTCTTTAAAATTGTTATCAGTACCGAAATAATTTCCTGTATTCCGAGCATTAAATGTTCTTCTTTCTTTATAATACATTATTGACCTCTGTTGTATCAATAATTTCGCCATATTATACAAACACTTGAAAAAGAAACAAACCGCGAAGTTTGTCTGACCTTAGCTTCGGTAAAAGTGAAGTATTTGCTTCAGCTGATAGCATTTGCTTTATGTACTATAGTAATTACTTTGGTATATAAAGCAAATACTACGGATTTGTAGTATCTCCCTGTACCGATGCTAACTTATGGAGTAAATACTACATAATGAAAGAATTTACTTCATTTGCGAAGCATTTACTTAAAGACTGAAGTAATTACTAGTAGCATTAGCAAATACTTCGTTTTATTCATACCACCCAATTTGACAGAAATTTATACGTGTGTACGGCGTGTACATGAACAAAAAATGTTCTCTTTCTCATTCTATGGTCCTTGAGCTTTTATAACTAAATCGTCTGAAGACAGCTCTGCGACCTAGCTCCCTCAATTTCCGAAAGTACTCGAACTTGTAAAATAGGAATCAATTTTGTAAGTGTGTGACTGGTTGCCTACTTTGAAGACGTTTCATGAAGTGAAAAATTGAAAAAAAGCAAAACGCCCTTTCAAATATGAGATTTTAAATGAGAGAAAAATTTGTTAATGGTGAAAAAATCCGTTGTCGGAACAATGTTAAAAAAAATTAAATTTTCTAGCGCCAAAAATGCATTATCCCTGTTTTTATCCTATTTCATCCCGAAATAAGTCTTGTCACACAATGCCCTTTTGGCCTTTGATACAGCATTAAAAGAGATATTTATTACAAAAAATTTCATAACAAAATTGGTGTCGGAAGAATGTTAAAAAAATAAAATTTTCTAGCTCCAAAAATGCATTATCCCTGTTTTTATTCTATTTCATCCCGAAATCGGTCTTGGCACACAATGCCCTTTTGGCCATTGATACAGCATTAAAAGAGATATTTATTACAAAAAATTTCATAACAAAATTGTTGTCGGAACAATGTTAAAAAAAAAAATTTTCTAGCTCCAAAAATGCATTATCCCTGTTTTTATTCTATTTCATCCCGAAATCGGTCTTGGCCATTGATTCAGCATTAAAAGAGATATTTATTACAAAAAATTTCATAACAAAATTGTTGTCGGAACAATGTTAAAAAAAAATAAATTTTCTAGCTCCAAAAATGCATTATCCCTGTTTTTATTCTATTTCATCCCGAAATCGGTCTTGGCCATTGATTCAGCATTAAAAGAGATATTTATTACAAAAAATTTCATAACAAAATTGTTGTCGGAACAATGTTAAAAAAAAAAAAAATTTTCTAGCTCCGTTGCCAGCGAAGGCCGAGCGCTGCGAGCGGCTCCTCATAGACGTGCGTATGGAATCTAGCCCAGTCAAATACAAGCTGATTTACATTACTTTACGACCCTGACGAATTTTAAATGCAACCAGTAATACATTTCTCAATTGTAACTTAATTCAAAAATACTAAGGCCTAACTGCACCGGTGTACCTTAAAATATAAGCTCTGCTTAAGTGTGTCATTTGAACTGCACCGTAAATAAATGCAGCTTAAAATTGTCTAAAGCTTGGTTTAAACTAAACCGAACCCTGGGTACCGCTTAGATAGCGCTAACCATCAAAAAAGCAATTTAAATGCACAATTTGAAAACGAATCGATGTGAAATTGCATTATTCTTGATTTGTATAATGAAAAAATTTGTTCGACTGCTTCAACAAACATATATTTAACGAAATAAAATTCAATACACCTTCGGTATAGTTCAATATTGGTTCTGGTCGTGGTTTTCTCTTTCTAGCATGAACGTAGGTTGCGTGATAAGTTCATATGGTTTGCTATCAACTGCCTTATTTTTGCATTTAGGAGTTTTTGATAAAAATCACAATGCAAATCATGATAATTGTATGCAGACGTTCAAGAATTTACTCTGTAAGCGTTATCTCAGTTGAACGTGTGAATTTTTGGCCGCGGAGCACTGACAGCTGTCATGTGTCATTGTTTCCGAGACATTCCGAGACGTTTTTGTGACAATTGCCACACATTGGCGATCTGACCAGAACCAATATTGAACACTTGTTACTACCTAACGTATCATTTACTCTACAGTATACTTGAAGTAATACTAGAGTAAGTAGTAAAAGCAAATACTTCAGACTTTGCTTTATGTACTTTGGTATACAATAGAGGACAGTACTATAGTAACTACTAATTATCTGTAGTATTTGCTCCATCGTGAAGTATTTAGTGAAGTTTTTGCGAAGTTGCTCGAAGAGAAACTTCGATTTCGTGACTTCGTCAAAAAACTATTAAAATAGCTGTTTTTATCAATTATAGTATAAATCATATGCAAATGTAGATAATTGATTAAAAAGAAGAATTATTGTAGCTTTAATGCAGAGAACGTTGAATAGATGAGGATCACTAGAACCACTTTTTAGAAAATCTAATTAAAATCAGAAAATGTAACAAAACTGGAAATATTTTAAAAAAGTCTCTGTTATTCTGGGTTTCAAGAAAAAAGTGTTGGTGTCGATATGTGGATCAGACCACGATTTTAAAATTGTTAAAAACATCTGCAAAAAATGCATTATAGGAAGATTTTTGGATTTTCTACTAAACCCATGCTTAAAACTGAATAGGACTTACAGATTGTACCTACTAATGCTAAAATAATAATAAAAAATTAAAATCCTTTAAGAAAGCACCAATCTCCGCATTTACAATATTTCTACGCTCACTCATGGTCAAAATGATAACTATTAACAACTGTTAGAAAACTTTATTAAAATTATTTAAATAAAATCACAACGCTCAAATCAAGATTTTTTCAATAGGGTAATTAACACGTGTGGACTCTTTCACTGCCTAATTCTATATGCCCTAAGAGCTGTTTCTATCACTTATCCTCGGGATACCGTCCCGCTACCCCCATGGTACTTCATGACCGGGCGAGTCGCTCCCTGCTCTCTTTTGGTCAAGACGTTTCCCATAAACTTAAGTACCATTTCACTAGGGCGAACAAATGCACATAGGGCCACAAGCACCATTTCTAACACCAATTTCACTTTGCAAAAAATAAAAAAACTAACGTCAATCAATTGACATTAGGAAAGCTGTAGCATTTACTACAACCAGAGTTTTTACTTTATGTAAAAGTTTATACTACAGTAAATACTAGAGAGTAAATGCTTCTACTTCAAGTAAGAGCAAATGCTTTTTAATCATACCACTCATTAAAATGCATATGTCGTAGACTAATTGTAAAATTAGGCGTACTATAAAAAGCCTAGTCATATTGTAAACAACTGGGCAAATTGTAAATGAATGAATAAATGTAAGGTTTTTAAAATGCGACTGAAAATTTTAGGCGTATTATAAAACGCCTAACCAGTTTTCGTCTAACTGTAAAAGTCAGTACTATTGTACTAAATTATCGTTTTAAAATGCTGGAAGACATAGAAAGATGTCTTCATTAATAAGGGGTTGTATTATCAAGAATTACAAAAAATGTACGGTGATAACTGATAAGTATAGAAAGAAAAATTAACCTCAAAATCAAAATACTACACGGGGAATAATGACAGTTGTGCAAAATAGGTATTTCAGAGGGTCATAATAGTGATAGTAGAACTTAAAATAAGTGAAAATAACACTTGCCTTATCAGAATGTTTACGGTTATTGAGATATAAGAGGGTTTTTGTCGATGAATAAATTTAATTTTGGGGTGCAATTTTACTGTTTTTTTTTTTTATTAAACTATCTAACTATAATAGAAGGTAGAATTTTATAAAATGTTTAATGGTAATTTTCATTCATTTACACAACAACTGAATGTAACCAGTCATTTTCCAAGTGGACAGTATTAAAAACCATTTTATATTATGACGAAAACTCGGTAGGCGCTTTATAATACGCCTAAAATTTTCGGTGGCATTGTAAAAACCCTGTATTTATTCATTCATTTACAATTTGCCCAGTCGTTTACAATATGACTAGGCCTTTTTTTATATGCCTGATTTTACTATTAGCCTACGACCACCCCCCACTGACTTATGCATCTAAAGTGCACGCCTGATGGTGTCCGCCATTTGGTCCCAGATGCAACAAAAGTATACAACCAGCAGTACAGTTGAATGTTTTTGTTGCATTACTCGTTAGAAATTAAGGTACTCCAACAGCGTAAGGTGCTTAATCTATGCAACCATCAAAACACTTTATACCAACTTATCCTGAAATATTACTAAATGTTTAGGGACTTTTGTTCTTATTGGTATTATTGGCTGTCATTGGGGATCAAATGGCGGACTCAATGGGCGTGCACTTTTATTGGACGTTTTGTATGTGCGTCAGCGTTCTATCTCTTTCTATTTCCATGCCTACGACATATGCACCGTTCACGATTGATTCAAATTCGGGATATCTATGAAAATCAGGGATGATAATTTACGCGTAAAAAATGTTTTTTACGTTTACATGTAAAATATGCGTAAAGAACGTAAGATACGTAAAAAACGAAAACATTGGTTTGAAGGTTAGGTATAGGTAATGTCGGTGTGTGTGGATTTTGGGTTCTTTGTTTTTTCGTTTTTTAATAAAATTCACGATTAATCCTCCACCAAAAAATAATTTATACGAGGATCTAGACTTAAAATGAACCTTTGTTAATTTGTTTTTTCGTTGATTTTTAGAATAATATTTTTGTTTTCATTTTAAGTATTTTATTTGAGTTGTTTTGCGAATCATTGTTTGGATTTTAAGTAAAGAATTTGTATTTTTTTGCGTTTTTACGTTTATAACGTTTTTTACATCTAAAGAGATAGTGTCAATTACGTATTTTGTACGCGTAAAAAACGATGTTTTAGCAATACCTGTTCTGTAAGTCATCATTGACTGATAAATACAGGGTTATTCAGTATAAATGACGACCCTGGCACATATTAAGGTGCAACCCAAAATACATCTTTCACTTGTGCCTGGATCCATGTTCAAATTAATGAAAAACGGTGAATCCAAGTTTGCGCCCTTTGCGATTTGACAAATTGTCAAGTAACGTCAAGAGAAATAATGACAATTATATTAAATCTTGAAAAATAAAAGTAAAACACTTTATAACAAAAGTATAATAACGAAAACAGTAAGAATATAACTTAATAAATGTTTACAAAAGATGTTCAATGTGACTACCATTACTTTGTTCGCAAGCTTCGATCCTATGTAAAAATGAATATCGAACACGTACCAGAACCTCTGGGCCAATTGATATGCACTCCTGTGTTATTCTGTGTTGTAACTCGACCATATCATCAAACGGTGTTGCATAAACTTGCTCTTTCACAGCTCCCCATAGAAAGTAATCTAACGGTGTTAAATCAAAATGACGGTTTTCCACTAGTTGCTCTCTAACAAATTCACAAAATCTTAGCCTTTTTGGAAAATCTGTAACGCGCAATTCTTGAACAGTTTGCATGTGATATGGATGAAACTTGTTTGTTTTCAATATTCGTGAAACGGAATATTGGCTAATTCCCACCTGTCTTGCGATGCTTTTCTGTCCTACATGGGGATTTTCTGTTACCATTTCCAAAACTTCCATTTCATGATCAATGTCTGTGGCTCTTCGTACCCCTCTGCGTTTATCTGAAGGCCAATTAAACCGTAGACACATCTCCAATCGTTTAAAAATTTTGTCCGTTGGTGTCCTCCGACCTGGGTAACGCTGTGCGTATAGATTAACTGCGGCGACAGCATTTTTACGAGATTCCCCATAAATTAAGAGCATATCAGTCTTTTCGTTATTACTAAATGAATACCGAGGCATTTTTTTAAAGAGCTGTAAAATGTGTCAAAGACTGTCACGTTGTCACCAACTGAAACTTTTGTTAGCAAACTTGGATTCATCGTTATGTATTAATTTAAACATGAATCCAGGCACAAGTGGAAGATGCATTTTGGGTTGCACCTTAATATGTGCCAGGGTCGTCATTTATACTGAATAACCCTGTATATTTCACTGTAAGCGACACTTTTTAGTCAGGTGCAAGTTGACGTGGTTACCGTGCAATAATATTTTACTTACAGCCCGTGGTCTGTAAGTAAATATTACATACCAACGTAGAACACATTCGTGTTCTATGAAAAATGATGCACAAGAAAACCTTGCAACGTAGAACACATTCGTGTTCTATGAAAAATGATGCACAAGAAAACCTTGCAACGTAGAACACATTCGTGTTCTATGAAAAATGATGCACAAGAAAACCTTGTAGCCTCCTCAGTATCATCCATTTTCCTATTTTCACTTGAAATACCTTCAGAACAGTATTGAAGCGTTGATTTTGCAACAAATGTTGATTTAAAGTTATGTTTTTTTTTGTTTTGTATCCCTAACACGAAACGAACGTCACACACATTTTTAATTTGACAACAATCTGACGTTTATTGATTTTTCATAAAAAGACACTCAGAAAATATTTTACTTTTTCTTATTTGTGCAGGTATTGCTAAAAATAGCTTACTAACCTCAAACTGTAAGTTCTTCTTTTGGTCTCGAACGCTTAGGAAACCTCGGTACCCTCGGTTTCCCAATATTGCATTCTCGACCAAAAAAATTGCACTTACAGTTTGCGGTACGTAATATACTATTTTACGTCAAGTAATTTACGCGCCCATCCCTGATGAAAATCAGACATTTTATTTGTCGTTACCACTGCATTACTGTGAGTTGTCATAAAAATTCTATTTTAGGTTATGCAGAGATAAGGTTGAGATAGGCAACTTCATAGCAAATTTTATCCTATTTTAATTTATCGCTGCATCTCTCTTCCACTCAAACACTTTGGAATTTAACTATCTTTATTGCACACTATCTTAACCCTAGGTAGGAAGGCGCTAGTGAATGTCGGCACATGCGCAAAATGAAATCAAATCTGGTTGACGTTTTTGAAATTCCGCCCAATGAAATTGCAGCAAATTGGCGCGTGTTTGGTGCGCAAGTTGTGCTCACCAGACAAAAATGACAAATAATTAACGACGCAATTAGCCGCCATTATTGTGTTTCTGACAACTTTCGAACGAATATTTCGAATTATTTGCTGATTTTGCTAAAATCAGAGATTAAAATTGACTAGTGACGCGATTTCGCTAGCAATTGTGAGCAATTTACGACATTAAGGTGAAGTTCCGGGGTATGCAAAGTCGACATCCAGCAGCTAGCTGTCTTGAGCATATTGAGATTTTCAACTTTCAACAACTCGGGGGTGTGCACTCTAAAAATCGACATCGAGCAACTAGCTGACTACACGGTGAATTGGAATTTATTATTATTATTTATTTCTCTGTTTCTGTATTTATCTATTTATGTACCTATTTCTGTTGTAAATAAATATTATATCATTACATTATTGACGTGATTTGATTATACCTGCTTTCAGAGTAATTTTTAGGATCAATCGTTGGGTTTTCACCCCGACGATTGATCCTATAAATAGTCATAAAATAAATAATTGGCAAAATTCAAATGATCTATTTTTAAAATTCCCGCGCGCGGTACATTCAGCGCCCTCTACCAAAAGTTTTAGAAGAAATGGCCCAGTTCGTTTTTGCGGAGTAAAATTTTACATTTACTTGCCTATCTCAACCTTATCTCTGGGTTATGTTATAAGTTATATAGTACGACTAACAATATTCTGCGATTATTGCTTTGACTCTTTAAGTACTTTATAACAGTTGGACCCCAAACCCCAATAAAAATAATGCCGACCAGATGTTTACAACAGGCTTGAGAAATATCTGTTAAGATGGACCTTACTAAGGACGGGTGGAAAATTCTTTATTTTTATCTGCCAAAAATATGAAGGATGCAATGGTAGATTATCACGATAATATGACGGCGCAAATTTTTGAAAATTGGTTCGAAAATAAATTGCTGCCGCAACTTCCCTCTAATACAGTAATTGTTTTGGACAACGCATCGTACCATTCGGCACAAATCGAAAAAATTCCAAATACTTCTTCAAATAAAGAAACAATTATAGACTTTCTTGTAAAAAATGATATGTATTTTGAAGAAGACTATACAAAGAAACAACTCCTAGAGGTTTTAAAAACAAAACATTTTGATAAATTGTTTAAAATTGATTATATAGCGAAGGAATGTGGGCATACAGTTTTACGGTTACCTCCCTATCACTGTATATTTAATCCGATCGAGATGATTTGGCACAAACTTAAAAGTAATGTAAGAAGACACAATACCACACCAAAATTTGCAGATAGCACTATCCAAATTATTCAAAATGAAGTTTCTAAAATTACAGCAAGTAGTTGGTCTAATTGTGTGGAGCATGTTATAAAAGAAGAAAATTTTTACAGGGAGCGATTAGTGGGGGAGTTAATAATCGAACTTGGCGACGATAGTGATAGTGATAGCGATTTTATGTTAAGTAATTAAAATACCATGAAAAATGTAAACAAAATATTTTTTAAATAAAAAGCTTTGTATTTATTGTTGTATTTTGTGTTTATTTATTTGTACAATGCTTGAAAACCCAAACTTATTATTTTCAGTACGATCCTGTAATGCCTATGAGAAGGGTCTAGCAGGTAAAGACTTTTACAGCGGACTGCGGTTGTGTGTCGTAAAAATTTGGAAAAGTTAATCATAGGATTATGTTGTAAACGGAGAATATTGTTAGTCGTACTTTAACTGATGAAGTGATGACCAAGGATTGTTGTCAGTTTGCTTCATTTTTTAAATACATAATTGAATACTTTATTATTATTATTATTATTAGATAAAAAGTCCGGTCTGTCTTTCTTGTATTCTTCAAAGCATCTTTTGATACACGTTTTCTTATCAACAGAAATTACTTTCGGCATTTTAAATTAACAAAAAGTAGAACTGACAACAAGGCGAATCTTTGAAAGGATAACGTCATAAAGACAGCACCTGACAGGACCTGAAGCCAACCTAACAAAACTATATCCAGAGATGGGCGTCGACACGAGGTCGGTGAAGTTAGCACCCCCACCAGAGAAATTTTAAATATAAATTTTGCACAATTTTGCACACTAAATTTCGAATTTTGCACACCTACGATAGGGATCCTATGATTGAAAATGTGTTGAGGGTGCTAACTCGACGATAGCACCCCCACTTTAACATATGTTAAAAAAAATTATGTCAATTTCATTATTGAATTTTGCACAATTTTGCACACTTTTTTTCAAATTTTGCACACCCTTACTTTACGAGTAATTACTAATTAAAAAATCTCCTTAGCACCCCCACTTTAACATATATTAAAAAAAATTATGTCAATTTCATTATTGAATTTTGCACAATTTTGCACACTTCATTTCAAATTGTACACACCTTTATTTAATGAGTAATTTACTAATTAAAAAATCTTCCCAGTTTAGCATATACGCTTAATATTTGTAAAACAATGAAATCATTGAATTTTGCATAATTTTGCACACCTTGTACAATGGCGATCAAAAAATTTCTCGGACACTTTTGACATTTCATTGTCAAAAAGGATAGGGAATTACACACGTTTATGTCATCGAAATGCCAAAGGTGTCCGAAATTTTTTGCTCGCCACTGTACCAAATTTTGCACAGTTCGTCTGTACGAGTAATTACCATTCAAAAAAACCGTATCATATAATATACGGAATTCACAGTCTTGCACTATCTTAGTGAAAATTTACTTTTATAATGGCTGGTAAAATGTTATGTCAATCTTAATATCTATTGAATTTTGCACAATTTCGCACACCTTTACTTTACAAAAAAATTACCATTTAAAACAACCTTCACAGAACCCCCAAAACTTTTTAATACCACTTTCATTACTGCATTTAGCACAATTTTAAACCCTCATCTTTTTTTTGGCAACTCTTTTATACATTAAACGGTACTATTAGATAATTAAGGACTCCCTATTAGGTACTTAAATAGAGTTGGTTTATTTACATTAAACAGATTGGAGTATTGGAGTAGACATTGCATTTTTTTCTTCAAAACTTATTCTTGGTGACGACTGGTGATAATACTGATAATACGCCAGAGGATAATAAAAATGCGGTGTACTTAGATAAATATATTTATATGTACGTTTATAGTATATTATTCTAAGAACAAGAATTTTTTTTAGTAAGTTAATGTATTTCCCTTGCTTTTTTTTTATTAAGGGTCGCTTTTACAATCGCCCGATAAACTCCGGATAAGTTATTTCTAGTATAATTACTATGGTTACAATTGTTACAACAATGTATTTTTCAAAACTTATCCCCAGGATAAAGTTATCCGACCATTGTAAAAGCGGCCCTTATTGTATTTTAATCGGGATTGAGGACTAAAAACAAAGGAAATTTCAATAAATAAATAAAAAATTGTAGATACAAGACTTTCTTTAGTGTGAACACGGTAAATCATAGTAAATTACTTATTTACTATATTGTATTGTTGTAAAATTTGAATTAAAGTTCGATTACTACAAATAAGTGAAACCATGATCTACAACTAATCAAATAATAATTTGTGACATAAGATAATGTCTTCTTTAAAAGGAAAGTCGCACTTGGTGACAATATTGACAGCCGATCCTAGTTATTTATTTCATCCGGACCCTTGGCTATACCTACACATATACTTACTCAAGTTCGAGTGGACAAGAAATGGGTACGTAAAGGCGATCAAAGGGTGTTTATAAAGAACCATAATTTTACAGTAAAAATTTTATTGAATCATTAAACGTAAATCACTAAACATACAACTAATTTACTTCTTCCTAATAATGGAAGATAAATAAGTGTTGGTAGTGAAAAAAAAAGAATTAAACTAATTTTAAACGGTAAATAAATAAATAAATATGCGTATGGTGGTAATGCCATCACCCAAGTGCCAGAGTTTTCAGGTCGCATCTACAGCGGTAATTAATTTAAACGGTAATTACTTGTAAAGTAACGGTGTGCAAAACTGTGCAAAATTCGATAGATAATAAAATTGACATAACATTTTACCAGCCATTATAGAAGATATGCAAGACCGCAAATACCGTATATTATTATGCTACGGTTTTTTTTTGAATGGTAATTACTCGTACAGACAAACTGTGCAAAATTTGGTACAAGGTGTGCAAAATTGTGCAAAATTCAATGATTTCATTGTTATAAAAATTAAGCGTTTATGCTAAACTGGGGATGCTGGGAAGATTTTTTAATTAGTAATTACTCGTTAAATAAGGGTGTGCAAAATTTGAAAAAAAGTGTGCAAAATTGTGCAAAATTCAATAAAGAAATTGACATAATTTTTTTTAACATTTGTTAAAGTGGGGGTGCTATCGTCAAGTTAGCACCTCCAACACATTTTCAATCATAGGATCCCTATCGTAGGTGTGCAAAATTCGAAATTTAGTGTGCAAAATTGTGCAAAATTGTGCAAAATGTGTGCAAAATTATGGTAATATTTAGATTTAAAAATTCTTAGGTGGGGGTGCTAACTTCACTGACCCGTCGTCACGTCGACTTTGATTGTCTACACGACGTGTCAACAATTGCGTCGACAATGTCTACAATGTCAACAATAGGTCAACAATGAAAATTTGAGGTTATGTTGTATTTTATGTCACATTTTCTTTTGAAGAAAATATTCTTTTGAGAATGAAGACGAAGGGGATAATGGCTGAAGCGTAAAAAAATGAAAAAAGAGAATAATATTTTTTTTACTGTTTTTTGAGAATTTTATTTTTGTTTATTTATTTTTATACTTGTCTTTATAGCTCATATTTTATATTTTCTAAAAGTTTTTTCTACCCTTAAGTTTTATTTTTAATAAAGACACCAATTTTATATTATATATAAAATTATATATATTATATATTTATATATTTATATTTATTTCAGTAAAATATCAAAATTTATTATTTTTATATTGTTGACATCACTTCAAATGACAGGTCAACAATTGAATTGTCTACCTTGTATTGTTGACACTCCCATCTCTGACTATATCTAGGCCTGCTGAGCGTTTAAAATAATCGTAAAAATTATATGAACAAATCTCCCTTATTTTTATATAATGCTTATAATGCATTTTTATATTATAAATACATGTTCATTTGGAGTGGGGAGACACTCTATGTCTCGCCGTGCTTTGTAGTTGTGTAAAATAAATTAAAAAAAAAAGTCAACTGTCTATTCAGTTTCATAATTGGCGCAGTCAGTAGGATAGGCGAAACGTCTTGTGCCCAAAAAAAGTGAACCTCAAAATTCAAAGTTGTGGACTTTCACCAAAAATTGTGAACCCAACAAGTGCGCGAGGACTTTCACCTAGTGGCCGTTGGACCTGGACAACTCCAAGGACTTCCAACCAAAAGACGGTGCGTTTCAACGCTTTGAAGCCTATCAAAAAACCTGAAGACTACGTTGGCAGATGGAGTACAGTTGGTGAGTCATAGATGTCATTTTGATTGCAACAAATTCGGATTCGAAAAATTGCATCAATCTTCTCAATTCGGGCGAAAACCGAAAAAGCAATTGTTTGAAGTTTTTGAGTGTTAAGAAAAATAAAAATTAAAAATGCCAGATAATCAATAATTGTTTAGACTTGAATATTTACAGTTTCTACCGGAATTTACCGGAAATCAAGCTTTATTAAGCGAGTTCATTGCTACGAGTGAACAGTTAATTAATAAGTTTTATAATGCACAAGATGCAAATGATTTTCAAAATACATTACTAATAAAATCGATAAAAAATAAAATTAAAGGTGAAGCTGCCGCTCACATAGCATCGTATCAAATTAAAAACTGGAACGACCTTAAAACTGCGTTATTAGCAACATACGCGGACAAACGTGACTTACAAACGTTAACCATCGAATTGTGTAATTTGCGACAGGGCAACCTGAAGCCTTTAGAATTTTTCTCAAGAATTCAAGAAAACTTGAACTTGCAAATCAGCTATATCTCGACCCAAGTAGTCGTTACTGCCAGAGACGCATTAATCCAAAATTCAAATTGTTTAGCCCTACGAGTTTTTCTGAAACATTTAAATAACCCCTTAGGAGACTACTTATCCACTAGATAACCCGCAACTTTAAGCGACGCTTTACGAATTTTGACCAATGATTTCAACATTAACGACAAGACGACAAAATTTACAAAACCCCAAACCAATCACAACAGACCAAACCCAATAATGTACAAACCCTTACCACAGCCACAGCAAAATTTTAACCGTCAGCAAAATTTCAATCAAAACCGAAATCAATCTAACGTATTTAAACCGCGACAAACCCTTTTAGACAAACCAGTCCCAATGAGTATAAGTACCAGAAACACGGTTCCAAATAAACCAAATTATAACTTTCGACAACCTCAGCAAAATTGGTACGCAGAAGAACTGCACAATAATGAAAATGAAGTAAATGATCAACCTGAAATTCAAGAATGTCCCGATGATAACAGTGAAACAAATAACGGTGCATCAACCTCATTTTTGACCCAAATTTTGAACAATATTCAGAACCTTTTTTAGAGGAAGCAGCCTCGGACATGTTGAATTATTAAATATTGACGACAACCCTTCACAATTGCCGTATATTATCATACCCTTTTCAAACTGTAAATTAAAATGTTTAATCGACACCGGATCCACAAAATCGTTTATAAATCCCGAAAAAGCAAAACTTCATTTTGCTAAATTAATAAAAAATGACCCGTTTATTATTTCCACAGCACACGGTTGTACAAAAGAACAATTTAGTGTTTCTGTACTTTGAACCAAAATTTTTAAAAGTAAAACTAAAACTGTTAAATTTCATATTTTCAAATTTCACAAGTATTTCGACTGTTTACTTGGCATCGACAATTTAAAACAACTGCAGGCAAACATTGACCTTAACTTGGGCAAATTACTTCTTCCCAATACCCAAATCGATATAAACTTTAAAAAATTATGTGACTACAATAATCATTTCGAAGTCCTACCCAATTCCGAACAAGTAATAAAAATAAAGATTGCAAACGTTAAAAATGGAACTGCCCTTTTACCAAAACATACATTTTCAGACCTCGAAATTCCAGAAAGTCTCATTAAAGTCGAAAATAATTTCGCTTTAACTTCATTAACAAATCCAACCAACAAACATACAAACGTTGACATTTCTCATCCATTTGAGGTGATTCCACAAGACCAATTTGATGTCCCTAATTTAAACAACCTTGTACCTCAAGCACAAAATTTTGATTTCTCCAAAGTAAGATTAGACCATTGTAATAAAGAAGAGCGTCAAAATTTAGTGAATTTGCTAAAATCTTATTCAGACATTTTTTATTTTGAATCTGAAAATTAACATTTACAAATGCAGTAAAACACAAAATTAACTTAAAGGACGATACTCCTATACATACTAAAACATATGGTTACCCCCACATCCACAAAACAGAGGTACAAAATCAAATAACCAAAATGATAAAACAAGGCATAATTCGACCTTCTGATTCGCCATGGTCCTCTCCAATTTGGATAGTACCCAAAAAATTAGACGCCTCCGGGCAACGCAAATGGAGAATAGTCATTGACTATCGAAAACTTAATGAACAAACAGTGGAAGATCGCTACCCCTTGCCAAATATTAATGATATACTTGATAAGTTGGGCCGTAGTCAATATTTTACCACAATCGATCTTGCTTCTGGTTTCCACCAAATAGAAGTAGACCCAAATGATGTCCAGAAAACTGCATTTACGGTAGAAAATGGGCATTACGAATTCGTCAGAATGCCCTTCGGCTTAAAAAACGCTCCATCAACATTCCAACGTGTGATGGACAATGTGTTACGTGGTATCGTAAATAACTGTTGCATTGTGTACTTAGACGATATAATCGTTTTCTCCACATCTTTACAAGAACACATTCAAAAATTAACAGCTGTTTTTGACCGACTACGCAAATTTAACTTTAAAATACAATTGGATAAGAGCGAATTTTTAAAAAAAGAAGTAAACTATTTAGGACACGTCATAACCCCGGAAGGTATAAAACCAAATCCAGACAAAATTAAAGCTATTTTAGACTACAGTATTCCAACAACACCGAAACAACTCAAAGGCTTTCTTGGCTTAATTGGATATTATCGTAAATTCATCAAAAACTTCGTAAAAGTTACGAAACCACTAACTATTCGACTAAAGAAAGACCGCAAAATTAACCCAGAAGAAACCGATTATAAAAATTGTTTCGAACTTTGCAAAAAACTTTTAACAAACGATCCTATCTTACAATATCCCGATTTTGACAAACAATTTATTTTGACGACTGATACAAGTAATTACGCCATTGGTGCTGTCCTCTCACAAGGGACCATCGGTAGCGATTTACCTATTGCATTCGCCTCGCGAACGCTTAATGAACACGAAATTAATTACTCCACCATCGAAAAGGAACTGCTTGCTATTGTTTGGGCAACCAAATATTTTTGCCCTTATTTGTATGGACGAAAATTTAAAATTGTCACTGATCACCAACCATTAAAATGGCTTTTCTCACTCAAAGAGCCCAATTCTAAACTAGTGAGATGGCGTTTGCGTCTCGAAGAATTTGATTACGAAATTCACTATAAAAAAGGAAAATTAAATAGTAACGCCGATGTTTTATCGCGACCTCCAAATTTAAACATGGCTACAACTCCAGAAAATTCTGAAACAGAAACAGATTATTCCGATATACCAATTTTCGAATACATAAAAAAATTTAACCAAGAACTCATTAATAAAGAGGAAGACGTAACTTCTACCGCTGTAGAACCCGATAAAGATTTGGACCAAAATATCGACGAAAATAACGATAACATTACAATTCACACTAACAAAGAAAACCCCGTTTGTCACTTCGCATCGGACGAACTTTACGAAACAATTGGAAACATTTTAAGAGAACATTTTAATGAATCAATATTACTCAAAAGACACCTCAAAATTTTAGAAGATGTCGAATCCCCCGAAGAACAAATTGCTATAATTCAAAACTACCATTACGGAAAATCTAATCATCATGGCATCAATGATACCTTACAGAAAATTTCATCCCGTTACTACTGGCCTAACATGCAAAAAGCTATTCAAAATTTTATTAACAGATGTGAAATATGTAAAGCCGTAAAATACGACCGTAAACCATTGAAACTAAAATTCAATTTGACTCCGACACCGACTAAACCATTCGAGATTGTTCATATAGACGTTTTAAAGTACCAATCACACAAGTTTTTGACAATCATTGATGCTTTCAGTAAATATGCTCAGACATACAGGGTGATTCTTAAATAGACCGACAAAATTTTATCACAGTCTTCCAAAGATAAGTAGAGACGATCTGTACCATATTTACGTTTTTATTTCGTAGGGGTAGAAACCCCTTAATCCGTGCCACTTACGACGCTCATGAATTCAAATTAGTTGTATTGGAAAAAATGTGCTCGTTTTCATCATTAATATCGATAATACAGAGTGATCATTGTTGCATTGATCAAGTACATTGTCATCAGATGATTATCATGCTTGCCACTAACTGTGCTAATACTACTTACGAACACATCAGTGGCGCACGCTTTATCTTCAACATAACTTTAAAAAAATTTATTTCGAAAACGGTTATACAAGGAATTTTTTTACTATTTTTCCCAGCATGTACTCATTTGACACTACCATGGGTAGAATTTTGTCGGTCTATTAAAGAATCACTTACTGATTTTCTTTAGTCATCATTCTGTCCCCAGTTTGATTGTAACTGATAATGGATCAGAATTCGATAACGGTATTATAACAGAATTTTTCCGACTTCACAAAATTGATGTTCACTTCTGCAGCCCTCATCACCCAGCAAGTAATGGTCTCATAGAGCGTTTCCATTCAACATTTTTAGAACATCTAAATTTACTCAACAATCGTCCTGAATTTAATAAAGACTCAATCTCAACAAAAATTTTATACGCCACAATAGCCTATAATAATTCCATTCACAGTACCACAAAACTAACCCCTTTCAATGTTTTGAATTTGAACAATGAACAAGAAATCGGAGACATTAACATGTAATCTTAAATAACCATTTGCAGTCTCATAAAGAAAAAATGCAGATCATTTTTAAGGAAATCAATAATCGACTAACAGAAAACAAAGAAAAAATTATAACAAAATTAAACAAAAATAGGGAAGACGTACCAGCCAAATTACCTGATACTGTTTTCGTAAAAAGTAATTTTAGATCAAATGTTCGGAATCGATATAAGAAAGAAGAAGTTCTAGAAACAAATCCTAATCGTAAAACGATAAAACCTAAAATCAATAAATCAAAAACTGGCAGGAAATTTAATAAACTTCACATGGACAATGTTAAACGACCAACTAAACAAGAAAATTCCATTGCAGGTACATCTTCGTAACCTGGCTAATGGTTACCGTTTCGTCAGACTGAAACATTACCAATAACCCTGGCATACTTCCCATAAACCTAGGTAAAGTAAGGCTTGAATCTTCAACCCATCATATGATCCACTATTTTGATATTTCCGGTCTTTTAACAGAATATAATAAATTGCAAAATTACCTGGAAATTGTGAAAAACTCGACAGCTAATGAAACTGAAACTCAAAAAGAAATTCAAAATTATCTAAAAATTATTCATTACAACATTAATCTCATAGACGCAAAACTTTACCAATTTCTTCAAAATAAACTAATGAAAAAAGGATTACTTAACTTACTAGGATTAATCATAAAAACTATTACAGGAAACATGGATTCTGAAGATAATGAAAGAATAACTAGTGTCATAAATACAATAAAACAAAATCAAAATAATATCACGCACCAAATAACCAACCAATATTCAATTAATCAAGAGATAATTAATAAATTTGATAATTAATAAATTAATAAATACCTTATTTATTAAAGACACGTTGAACCAACTTAGTCATTTATTCAATGTAATCTTGAATATTGCCCAGGATATTGAAAACTCATTGGCATTTTGTAAATTACAAACTGTTCACCCAAGCATAATTACAAATGAAGAACTTCTCAAGGAACTTTTTAAAATTGAATCTATTTATAAAGACCAGTTACCATTTCCTGTAAAGTCTGAAAATATTCAAAATTATAAAAGGATTTTGACAACCAAATGCGTTATTAATAAACTCGAAATAATCTATTTTCTTTCTTTTCCCCTATACGAAACACGTGAATTAGAATTATTTTACTTAATACCTCTTCCGGATCAAAAATTTCAAACAATATATACCATCCTCAAAGTACGTTTTAAAATCCGAGTCCTATTTATGGCCGTTGACAGACATCTGCGACAAAATCCAAAAAGAATATCTCTGCAGAAATGAATTAAGGACCTATGTTAACATTTCTTGTCAAATGGAGATTTTATTTAAAAACACCTTCGAAAAATGCCCCCCAATCCAGCTCAACAGGCTCCAAACTCTCGAATTCATTCCCGAAATTAACCAATATCTAGGTATTTTTCCCGAACCGGTCGCTATCAAAACTTCTTGTTCCAATGTTTTGGCACAACACCAAGTACAAGGTGTTTTCCTCTACGAAAACCAACTAAACTGCCAGAAATTTGTCAATCAGACTTCCTTCAAGAAATAATGTGAAGATTCCTAAGCTAACCTTAAGGACCCTTCAAGTTACGAGCTTATCTAACAACCTACCCCAACTCGAGATGTACCCCTACGAGGACAACGAAAATATTTGGCACCTAACCGGAACTACCATATTGTATTTTATAATTCTAGCCTTAGCCATCTGGTTTATAGTGCAGAAAATAACATCTCGGCGAAGAAACCAAACAGAGGAAAGCCCTGAGCCAGTGGACCTACCCCACAATGCCCAATTTTAGTTCCTCTCCGGAGTTTCGGACTAAGAGGGGAGGAATTATATGAACAAATCTCCCTTATTTTTATATAATGCTTATTGTGCATTTTTATATTATAAATACAAGTTCATTTGTAGTGGGGAGACACTCTATGTCTCGCCGTGCTTTATAGTTGTGTAAAATAAATTTTTTAAAAAGTCTGTTTCATAATTTAAACGGATAATAAGCGATTTTACGTCTGCCGATGTAAACTTTTTAAAATCAAGAAACCGTGAGTCTTATTGACATCATCTCAATTTCATAATTTCGATTAAATACCTATTTGCGTGAATTTTGAATTAGTATTATATTGTGGCTGCTGTGAGTCCTAGGAACATGTCTACTTCAAAAAGATTGTTCAGAAAGAAAGGCTGATAAATTTTTTGGAAACGAATAAATTTTTAATGTTTGCAAAAGTTAACCCAAACGAATTGAAGAAGTTCAAAGATACATGGGAACAACTTGCTAATGAATTAAATAAGTTACCCGGAGCAAACAAATCAGTCTCTGAATGGAAATTTGCGCTCAATGAATTGAAAAATAACTGTAGAGCGAAAGCAAGAAAATTACACATAGAAGTAACTGGCACTGGAGGAGGACCGAAAGCTGTTAAACCGCTTTCTGACTTAGAAGAGAGATTGTTCGTGCTTTTGTCTAAAGTTTGCATTACGGGATTACCTGGCGTAGAAGAAGCTGGAGTAAATACAGGGTGGGGCACGAGTGGGGTATTTCTGTAATGTTTTTATCTGCAACTTTTAAAACATCTTTCGTCGCTCTCTATGCTTTAGTATTATTATAAATTAAAATTTGAGTCAAAGAATGCTTTTTTTTAATAACGTCAAAAATTTTCATAATTGTCAGTTTCACTCCGATTTTAAATGCTCAAGAGAACTCGCGATAAATTTGTGAAAATCACTCCCAGTGTTTTTTTTAACTAATGTAGTATGGTGCGCTCTTTAATGAGCCCGTAATTAGACCCCATTCTATGTTGGAAACCTCAATGGGGAAGTGTTTCTCCACTTTTTACAAATGGAATTGTCTTTACTGTTAAAAAATTTAGACCTTACGGCGGTGGTTCCAGCAAGATGGTGCGCTAATGTTACAGATCATTTAAATAAAAATTATGGAAATCGTTGGATCCGTTGGATTTGGCCCCCAAAACACTGCTTTTTTTGTGGTGTCTAGTAATGTAAAGAATCGTATAATACATTTTACAACGCATCAGTCGGCTCTCGAACACTTATTACACTGATTTTTGCTATAAATAAATAAATAATTCGTTTAATTAGTCTAATTTGATTAACTGTCATCCACTGTCATCTTGAAGCTTTCAGCTACATACTTTGATTACTAATTTGAATTAAATTGAATATTGTATCAAGTGTTTAAAGTTTCCTGTATATTTGGTTGCATTTTTAAAGGTTTCAGAAGTACCCCAATCGCATGCCCCAATCGTGCCCCACCCTGTATTATCAAGGAAACAGATCAAATGCAGAACTTTCATGAGCCAAATCAAATCGTGGAAGAAGATAGTATTACTACTATAAATGAGGGAATTGTTATCGAAGATGTACTGATTTTCCCTCTTGAAGGAGAAAAGCTTTCTCCTGAAATGAAGGTGGAGGCAGAATCTAAAACCGTAGCGCTAGTGAGTGCAGAAACAGCAAAGACAAGTAAAATTAAAAGAAGGAGAATGGATACAAGATTAGATAAAAAAAGCAACAAAAATATTGAAACTTTATCTCAAGGCCATGAGAAATGTTTGAAAGACTTAGCTGCTTCAAATTACTCACTCGCCGAAGCAACAAATCTGTTTCGCTAATGAAATCTCAGAAACGACGATTTTCTTCAGGTGTATTTAATTTAAAATTTTAATAATATTAACCAATTCAACAATAATACTTGTAATAATAATTAACGAATAAAATGAGTTCTGATAATGTTGCTTCTTTTTCTATTGCCTTCATTAAACCAATCGTTTCCTTCATTTTAGATCTGTCCATCTCTTTCATCTTCTAGCGGAGGTAGTAAATTTATAACATCATCAGGTAAAGGAACATTATGTCTTCTGCACATATTGTGGAGAACACAACAGCTGTAAATTATTTTTGCAGCTCTAATAGGATTGTATGATAGCGCTCGATGTCCATGTACGCATCTAAAACGACTCTTTAACATTCCATTTAAGTGTTTAATAATAACTCTTGTGTTAGAGATCCATTAAATCTGGCTTCAGGTGATCTTTCTCCAGGATTTGGCACATGTACTAGTAACCAAGGTTCCAGAGGATACCCACTGTCGCCTATTAAATAATTTCTTTGATCAGCTTCAACATAATTTTTTTGCATTATTCTTTTTACTCCAGACATTTGCCATACAGCGAGTACCAGAACCCGCTCCCCACCGGAAAGGTGCTAGTGGTAACAGCAATGGGGATGGCAAAAATGCAAAAAAAGAACGTCTTTGGTTCTTCGTTTGGGAGATACAGAGGTTTCAAAGTAACCAATCTCAGAAGCTCTCTCCTAGGTGTATTGCATACAATAGATCCGTTACTATAAGGAATGAAAAATAATTCTAGTGTTCACTTTTATTGTGCGTTCCACATATTTTCGATTTCCTAGAAAGGTGTTTTGTTCCTCTAGTCCTCCGGAGCAAGGTCTTTTGTGATTGGCTATTTTCAAACGTTCTTATCTCCCAAACGCAGAGAGTTAGAATTTTTTTGTAAAGGAACTTTAGCTTCAGAATTATGTAAGCTATATGCACCTTTCCGGTGGAGAGCGAGTTCTGATACACGCTGTATAACAGCATCGTGCACAGATCCCGGAAAACGAGCGTTAACATTCAAGATTTTTGTATCAGAATCTCCTATTATTTGCGTATTTATGGCATAGAAATGCTTTCTGCAGTAATATGGTTGACCCGGATATACTGGATGTTCTGATGGAGGAGCTGTTATTCTTATGAGAGTCCCATCAATCACTCCAAGAATGTCAGGCAAATTTGGATTTAACTCATTGAATCCTTGCTTTATTGTATTTATTTCCGCGTTCGAAGTTGGAAACTTTATCCAGTCATTAAGTAAATGATTCACTATGCAGTCTGTAACTTCTGATATACTACATCGGCTTACAACTGGTTGACTTTGTGCAATGGTAAATCCGTGACCTGTACCTTCTTGGTAACTGCCTTGATCTAAAAAATGTAACGCTGTTAATATACGCAAATGAATTGGTGTTCTAGTGATTCTCTGGGATTGTTGCAAATGTGGCACTAAACTATTTATTAAAGTCAGGGATGGGCTAGTAAATTACTTGACGTAAAATGCATCGTTTTTTACGTGTAAAAAATACGTAATTGACACCATCTCTTTAGATGTAAAAAACGATAAAAACGTAAAAAATGCTAAAAAATACAAAATTTTTACTTAAGGCTAAGTTAAAAGGAATCTCGAACTCGCTTTTGGGGGTGTCGATCATAAAACTGTCGGCCCGGCCGGCTTAGGGCGTTTATTATTCTGTGGTCAAGCTGATGTCACAACAAAGGACGTACTTGTGATTTACAACACTACCTAGATTGGTCTTACTTGATATTTGTATGCCCGAGCAAGATTTTCTCATTTTCAACAGTTTTATTTTAAATTTGAAGTGTTTATTTAACAGAAAAGTAAAAACATAATAAGATACAGGTAAATCTCGATAAAGAGGAACTAATTCAAGGGGTTTTCTGGATTGTCAATTTTTCGGTTTACTGAATTAATTTTTTTCTTAATTAAAGTTAATAAACAACTATAATATATTTATTAAAACATATGTTATAACAGTATTTTTTGTCAGCATTAGCACAAATTACCGGGCGTAATCATTATGCCCGATTATTATGGCCTTATTATTAGGGCATAATGAACAGGTTTATACAGAGTGGAATTTTTAACTGGAATAAAATTCATAACTAGAATATGGCCGATTTTTGTGAGAATTCCCGAAATAAGTCGATTTTTATTTTTTCTTACCCATCATTTGGTGGATATGGTTTTTGTTTATCTGCTGTCAAAAATGCACTGTCAAATGCATTAACTTTTTTTTTTCAAATGTAACGGTATATCAAGTGACACCTCGTGTGGAAAGAGCACTTCGCTGGCAATACAACGCACTATTTGTTTTTTGAATATTTTCAAAGCCTACGTGATAAAAAAATAAAACCAATTTTATAAGTTGAACAGTATTTAATGCAACAAATGTTTAAAATGGGCACCGTTCCATTCCTGGGAAATAACATAACGATAGTAACATAAATTTCTAACATTTCGCATCATTTCCAGTGTGATTTACCTAATTTCAACTTATAAAAATTGGTTTTTATTTTTTTATTGTGTACAGGTTCGCAAATATTCAGAAAATAAATAGCGCGTTGTATTTCTTGCGAAATTCCCTTTTACAAGAGGTACCACTTGATATATCGTTACATTTGAAAAAAAAAGTTGTGCATTTGTGACAGCAAATAAACAAAAACCATGTGCACCAAATGATGCGCAAGGAAAAACAAAAATCGACCGGTTTCAGCATTTTTTACAAAAGTTGCTTATGTGCAAGTTATATATTTTATTTTTATTTTTTTATTTTATTTTATTTTTTATTTTATTCAACTGGTAACACTTTTTTATCAAGTAGGCCTTGACAATATTCAAAAAACAAATAGTGCGTTGTATTGCTTGCGAAGTGCTCTTTCACATGAGGTGTCAATCGACATACTGTTACACTTGAAAAAAAAAGTTAGAGGTGGCTGTGCATTTTTGACAAGTGATGGACAAGAAAAAACAAAAATCGACCTGTTTCGGGAATTTTCACAAAAATAGCCTATATCCAAGTTATGAATTTTATTCCAGTTAAAAATTCGACTCTGTATAATGCGTATCACAGACGAAAAGAATCAATAATATACAAGTGTAATAACGAATAACATTCTAAATACCTATGGTCACTGATAAAGTAGAAAATTAACAAAAAAACCTTTATGTTCAAAGAGCTTCAATTATGCCAATAATCTATTTATTTTACTTAATTTTAATTTTTTTTTTTATTACTATTAGAAGGTTAAAAAGTGTACTGTCAAAAACAGTAAACAAAAGTCTCAGTTGTTATTTACAAAAATAAAAATAAAAAAAATCGTTCAAAAACCAATGACATCATAAATGTTGCTACAGTGTCAAAATCTGGCATGTACACAGTTGGGGCCCTTGAAAAGTAAGACATTCCCTTCTTGCATATTATCTGCTATATTTTAAAAATTAATAAAGTGTAAATTAGGTTTTTATCAAGAATAACAGTGTAGGTGTCATTTTTTGACGAAACGGAGTCGTGTGTAAATTTTTTAAAATCCCATAATTATTATCATTATTATCAATAGTCCCTCAATACGAGTATACTGTTTTGAATTAAAGTTAATAAATAAGACACATCAATTAGGGTTTCATTAGGTACATCTAGAAGTGACTTCAAAAAAAAGAAACTAAAAACAATTAAATCTACGTTAACAATTTCGGGGTAATAGGAAATTAGCCAGGTGTGTGGTCACAAATAAATTGCTTTCTAAATACCAGCCCTAGATAAAGAAAATATTAGATAAACAAGTTACCTATTGTAATACCAATTATAATAACTTGAAACCCCTAAATTATTATTAAGCGGCTAATCCTTTTTCTAGTTACATGGTTTAACTTTCTGATTTGGTTGCTAATCTCGACCAAATTCCTTTTTCAATGAAAACAAAAGTCATTATTGTTTGGATGAACAAGACTAACAAGAAAGTGAGACGTGACAAATCTAATCATTTTTGGCAGGTACCTGCTCTTGGGTCTGTTACTCAGACCCCCCGATCCCATTGTAAATCTTCCTGCGGATTTGTCTAGCCCATCTGCTATAAATCATCGCCCGAGAAATTTTGAGCTTCCAATGAATTAGAATTGTCGCGATATCAAGCTTATTTTTAATAATAAAAAAAAACTAAAAATGCCAAACCATTTGAAATAAAAATCTCTATCGACTACCTTTTGAGTTTTTTCATTTTGAAGCCTTGGTGTCTTTATAAGTGATTTAGTCCGAAAACGTGTTTATTTAAGTGGACATAATTTATTAAGTACTAGATTTTTTAAAATTTTCTAAAAGCCATTTTGTAGATATCATTTCTAAGATACATTGGGTTTTGAAACGACGTTGATACCTTTTCAAATGACTTAGTTATAGCCACAATTCTTTTACATTGGAAACGCCATAAGACGAATACGTTTAACCTAGCCTTAAACTCCCCCAACTGTTCCTGCGGAGCCTTCGGTGACTTATCCCATATTCCACTTGAATGCCACTTAGTGTCTCACACTCCTTTCAAATACTTTCACTGGGCTTTAAAATTTCACAGCAACCCTCTGGCTCTTTCCTCAATGCTGAATGATCCCCTCAACCCTGCTTGGCCTGAAATATTGGATCACCTACATCGACACATTTCCCTCTAGCTTCTTTTAGACTGTCACTAATTGGTCTTAATGTTTGGCAGCTACAGCTATCTCTAACATCACTCCTACAACCGAGGCACCCCCTTCTTCTCTTTGTGATCAGCTCTGCTAGTGCTCCAGGGCGAGAAGAGTCCACTTGAAATCTGTTCCTCTGTTTTTCTTAATCTGTGCTCCCCGTATCCCCTCTAACTTTGGTGCTATTATCATTCAATCAACAAGCCATGGGAGAAGAGATATGGGCCCTCCCCAGACGCGCCGCTGGCGCATCTCCTCTCTCTTTCCCCCGAGTCATCTGAAGGTGCCATGAGGCGCGATGCTGGCCGAATATGTTCCTAGGCGAATATAGGCCACTCTCCCTGGGAGGAAGAAGAAGAAGAAGAAGAAGAAATTTATTCTAGGTTATGTTAAGAGGCGGAAGTAAAGTTTTTTATTGAATATTTTCAAATTAGAGGCCTAAATTGTCCAAAGTTAAAGTTGACAAGTGTCTGACAGGACCTGACAGGGGTTTGAGTGCAGATGCACTTTCGTTGCCACGGAGAACGTCTACTCAAAATTCATACTTTTTTGATTTTGGTCAGGTACAAGCCTCTGTTTAAATTAAATAACTTTTAAACAGTGCAATTTAGAGGTGTAGAAGATTTTTTATTCGCAATTGATTACTCTATCGATTTAAGCAATAAAAAAGTAGTGTTAAGAGGACAAAAAATTAAAAAAACACAAAAAGCTGCAACCGGAAACTGAGTGGATGTATCCGGTTTTTGTAATTACCAGATTAAAAGGCATGTTCTCTTTAGTAAGTCTACCAAGTTTTGTAATATTTGGTCAAATAATTCCAAAGTTATGGTGCAAAAACGTGTTTCCATACCCCTACTTCCCAGGGCTGTAAAATTCTTCAGTTTCGATAGGACACGCGTTATAATCTCAACTGGCATCATTTTATATGTCCTTTTTGAGGTTTATTTTTTGTCACATAAATACGAATAACCCTGCATAATGGGTTGCATTTAAAGTTCGTCAGGGTCGTAAAGTTATGTGAATCATCCTGTATAAACCTTTAAATTAAAATTTGGAGGATTGACTTAAATTTTTGATATAAACTACTGCGGAGTATTTAGTTAGTTTAGAAAAACGAAAGTAAAATATTGTTTCAAAATCAGTAAGAGCTAGAAAAAAAGTTTTAAATAAAAATTGTAAAGTAATTGTTGATATTATTCAAATTAACAGAGTTTAGGATGGTTTAATGTAAAGGGATGATGTGTACAATTTAAAAAAATTATCATAAACACTTGATTGTTATGTAAAATTTTTTACTGAATTTGAATCCAAAAGACGTTATTTGATTTGGAATTGCCTTCATTCTGAAAAAGATGTTTTTGCGAAAAAATTTACAAAAACTTAAAATTGGACAAATTTTGTGTTTACATCCTCGCATCTTCCTTCTGGATAAAGCTAGAGACTTCATTTTTTTGCAAAAGATTGCTCAATGAATGTACATAGATTCGAACGTATACACACGAGCTTTAGTTTTTGCAAAAGAAAACTAAGAAAATTCAAGTTTTCTTGTAACGTATCATATGTGTAATGAAATTTTCGAAATTTCACATACATGAAATGCAGCTAATAGTTCAAATAAGATTTTGGTTTAAGAATCATTTCGAAATCTATAAAAAGATTTGACGGAAACTGCTGTAGCCATTTGGAAGAAGCGGCACATTGAATTTGAATTTCATAGTCGACTTAATGAACAACTATTTTTGAACAGTCTATATGTCATAGACTAAATGTACAATTAGGCGTATTATAAAAAGCCTAGTCATATTGTAGACGAGTGGGCAAATTGTAAATGAATGAATAAATGTAGGGTCTTTAAAATGCGACTGAAAATTTTAGGCGTATTATAAAACGCCTAACCAGTTTTCGTCCAATTGTAAAATACCTATGGTTCATTTACAATACGACTGAAACGAACCTGCATTATTTAGGCGAATTATAATGCGCAAGTCAGTACTATTGAAATTTATACTTTGAACATTAAATTTATATTATAAATTATCGTTTTAAAATGCTGGAAGACACAGAAAGCAATTCCATCATTAATAAAGGGTTGTATTATCAAGAACTACAAAAATTTTACGGTGATAAGTGATAACCAATAAGTATAAAAAGAAAAATTAACCTCAAAATCAAAATACTACACGGCGAATCATGATAGGTAGTTGTTCAATTATGCAAATAGGTATTTCAGAGGGTCATAGTAGTGATAGTAGAACTCGAAATAAGTGAAAATAACAACTTGCCTTATCAGAATGTTTACAGTTATTGAGATATAAGAGGATTTTTGTCTACGAATAAATTTAAATTTGGAGTGCAATTTTACTGTTTTTTTTTAATTAAATTACCTAACTACAATAGAAGGAGGAATTTTATAAAATGTTTGATGGTATTTTTCATTCATTTACAAAACGACTGAATGTAACCAGTCATTTTCTAAGTGGACACACAGGTGGACAGTAATAAAATAGTATATCACATAACGAGTGTGGAAAGTGAGTAATATCGTGCGAGTGAGAATCTTGACGCACGAGGCGCCAGCCGATTACGGAAAGCTCACGAGCAACGATAGACACTTTCCAACGAGTTTTGTACACTATTTTTCCTACGACACTGAAAAAAAAAACATTTTTTGAAATAAGATTTCGATGAACCGCATTTAAAATTTTGTCTGCAATTTGCATTGTATTGGTAACTGATTTATAAGTATATTCTTCGCGACAGCAGTAGATTTCCATCCACCGTGGCGCTTATGAGTCGTGATTTCGGCGGACCGAAAACTTAAAAAAAATAGGAAAACTATTTTTCCTACGACACTATTCGAAAGTTGTCAATTTCACACAATTTAGTAGGCCCGAAAGTTGTTAATTTCACACATTTGTCAAAATCCTGTGCGTTATGATATTGTACAGTTCTAACGTAATTGTTTGCTTTTATCAAGTATGTTGCCATTCTGTTTATCTGCAAGGAAAGCTCCGAAGCAAGACAACTGGTAGGTGTGAACAAACGTAACAAACTTTGCAGCTTCTTCAAACAAATAGCCATTTATTTAAACCTTAAAAATCCAGAACTTTAATACACAGGACACTGTTTTCGGTGGTCCGCCGAAATCACAACTCTTAAGCGTCACGGTGGATGAAAATCTACAGCTGTCGCGAAGAATATACGGATGAATAGTTTCCAATACAATGCAAATTGCAAATGAAATTTTAAATGCGGTTCATTGAAATCTTTTTTCAATAAATGGCTTTTCTTCAGTGTCGTAGGAAAAATAGTGTACAAAACTCGCTGGAAAGTGTCTATCGTTGCTCGTGAGCTTTCCGTACTCGGCTGGCGCCTCGTGCGTCAAGATTCGGACTCGCACGATATACTCACTTTCCACACTCGTTATGTAATATACTATTTTATTACTGTCCACCTGTGTGTCCACTTAGAAAATGACTGGTTACATTCAGTCGTTTTGTAAATGAATGAAAAATACCATCAAACATTTTATAAAATTCCTCCTTCTATTGTAGTTAGGTAATTTAATTAAAAAAAACAGTAAAATTGCATTCCAAATTTAAATTTATTCGTAGACAAAAATCCTCTTATATCTCAATAACTGTAAACATTCTGATAAGGCAAGTTGTTATTTTCACTTATTTCGAGTTCTACTATCACTACTATGACCCTCTGAAATACCTATTTGCATAATTGAACAACTACCATGATTCGCCGTGTAGTATTTTGATTTTGAGGTTAATTTTTCTTTTTATACTTATTGGTTATCACTTATCACCGTAAAATTTTTGTAGTTCTTGATAATACAACCCTTTATTAATGATGGCATTGCTTTCTGTGTCTTCCAGAATTTTAAAACGATAATTTATAATATAAATTTAATGTTCAAAGTATAAATTTCTCAAGATTCTCACTCGCACGATATTACCCACTTTCCACACTCGTTATGTAATATACTATTACATTATGACGAAAACTTGTTAGGCATTTTATAATACGCCTAAAATTTTCAGTCGCATTGTAAAAACCCTGTATTTATTCATTCATTTATAATTTGCCCAGTCGTTTACAATATGACTAGGCGTTTTATAATTTGCCTGATTTTACTTTTAGTCTACGACGTATACATTTTATTAAAATTATTATTATTATTATTACGACGAATTTGTATTAATGACACATAAGAATGGGCCGGTTTTATTAGAAAGCTCAACAAATTAATGTGGTGTTAAAAACTAATTTTGTGAGTGAGAGCATGTGATTGGTTCAATTTCCAGAATAAAATTAAAAAAATAACTAAATTTAAACTAATTTTAGTCGTTTAAAGACAATACAAATTTAATAACAAGTGGCCCTTATCATTTCTATTTTTATTTGTAAACTGTTTTAATCTTTTTCTTTTTTCAATTAAGTGATTTTTTATCTAATCAGGCAAGTTTTTTATTTTTAATTGACGTAGACAAACCTGGTAATTTTTTTTGCTTACGTTTATTTTAAGACAAGGATAATGATCGTTGCAAAATATTGCATTATCTCTATTTTTCAGTGACAAAAAAATTAACAATTTAACTGAATTTTTTCATTCAAAGTTTACATATAACAGCTGCTGTTTCAGACATTTTACAACGTCAAATGAATGAAATTATTTTTTACAGTATATTTGGCCCACTAGAAATAGTCCCATTTAAAGTTTTAACTCAAATTTTATAGAACTTAATTTATTATTAAAACACTTTGCTATGCGCAATGTTTGAAATAAATTTTGCTAACTAAATTGTGGTATTTTAAGTTACCCCACGCAAATGTAAACAACTATTCTGAAACCTCCAACAATGTTTTGACCACCAAATGGCAACTAACAAAAACCTACAAAATAAAATAAGGCTGTGCCTCCGCTGCCGTCAATGGCGCCCATACCAGCTGCCGGCAAGCGTGACCAGAATAGCTTCCGGTAGAGAATTTTTCGAATTTACTGTTAATTTCACATTTTTCTAAACCAAAGCTGTATTTTCTTAGCTTAAAATGATCTCTCAGTAAAAGTATAAATCATATTAGCCATTCATTTATTTGTATGAATAATTTATAACAACTAACTTTAAGAGAAAATGTGACGTTGGCATTTCCATAGTTTTGAAACAGAGAGTACTCGTAAAGGTGATCATCAATGGTTTTTGGTTTTCTATCGAGTTGATCAATTTGATGTAAAATTATTATTAGATACCAATCAACACCAAACAATTTATTAAAATTTTTGTAAACCTTTGTTTTTGCTTATGATTCCACGATTTTTGAATTTTTAAATTTGAATTTTTTAAATCAAAGAGGATATATAAATATTACAACTATATTTATTTTTACTTTAACTACATTAAAAGTCTAACTCAAATTCCTCAAACTGTGCTAGTTTGGTTAGGCCACACCACACTCTTAATCCAATCGTAGTATTTAGCAGTCCTCGTATAACCCGAGGGATGGTTTGTTTCACACCCACTGGCACTTGCCCAACTTACGACACCAACATGAAGGGCTTTATCTCCACTTCCAGTGATCAAAGGACTTCCACTGTCTCCCTACGGAAAAAAGAACATAATTTCAAAATAACCCAAAAGTGAGAACTCACGTTGCAAGTCCCTTCATTCGTTTCCCCAACAGCACACAGCATACCATCGGTGATTGTGTGTTCGCCGTAAATGGCCTTACATTCGTCGTTGGTTATGGTTTTCAAACCGACGAAATTGAGGTCGTTGACAACACCATCCCCTTTTAATAAAAATAATAAGTTGAAAACATTACCAAGTTTGGCAACTTACAGTCACCGGAAGCCCCCCAACCACTAACCGTAACTGGTTCAGCGCCCCCTATATCACTAGTATCAAGAGCAATAACTTTAATATGATCTAAAACAACAATAATCACAAAATGAAAATTTCTCGTTTTGTTAGGTACCTACCATTGGTTTCATAATTTGTGTCAATTCGGATAAGTCCAATGTCGTTCTCTAAATCTGAAGGTTTATAATCTGGGTGAACCACCGCATGACTGGCCCCCAAAGTCACTCGATTTGGGTCCGCGTCGACCAAAGAGTTTGCCCCTAAATGAAGCGTGAAAGCAGTTGCGCTGAAATTTCCCCTTGATTTTTTCTAAATTTTTTGCTAAAAAATCTTTACTGATAGGTGCAATGTCCGGCCGTTAGAACCCATCTGGTATCAATCAAAGCCCCTCCACAGAAAAACGAGCCCTCACTGGTGTCGAAATACACAGCCACTTGCCATGGAAATTGACCATCTTGGGCAACATCGCCCCCAACGATGCCAACACTGAAGTGTTTTTGGATTGGAACTGCTTTTCTCTGAAATTTTTTGTATGAGGATTTCGTTTTTTGTTTGGAAAGTGATTACTTCTGAAAGGGGTACGGCCCAAATTGTGGCCACGCACAAACAAAATATGAACAACTTCATTTTGGTTGATTCCTGATTGTTGTTTTACTTTATATAGGTTTAAACTTATCTCCAAAATGCCTGATACGATCGAGTGGATTTATCTGGACTAATTTTTAAAGTGACTGTTTGTCACAACAATATTTTTAGATTCTTATTTAAATTGTTTTAAAGTGTTTATTTTGTTGCAAAATGCGCACTTGAGCTTGTTAAAAAATTCCGTTTTTAGAATATGTTATTGAGCCAGTTGGCATTTTTTTGATTTTTGATCATTCATTCTATAAATAAATGGATGATTGATCAAAATTTTCACATCCTGTTTTTTAAAATTAGGCGTAAATTTGATCAGATAAGGGGCGATCAGAATATAGAGTTAAGATTTAGAATCAGGTCAGCAGAAAAGATAATATCAGTGAGTTTACTTTTAATGATTAATCTTTCCGTAAATACGAGCTCAAATATGTGAAAGGCAAGTAAAAGGCTAAAGTTTAGTCAACTTGGAAAAGTAACATTTGCAAACCATATGGTACGGTAACAATCTGGAAAGTTGGACCCAAAATTAGGAAGTTCCGTAGAGTTTCAATGTTGTGTCTTCTAAAACATTTTTCTATTTCTCTGAACAAATAATTTTTTTAACTTACGATTTTAGGCAACCCTTGTAGCACTGAACGGAGTTTTTCAAGTGCGTTGTTTCAATTTGCAATTTAGTGCTTTCTTGTAAAACTTTTTGTAGAGTATTCACATCCTTTGAAAAAGCAATTTGAAAATCACGTATCAATTTAAGTTTCTTTTCCACAGGTTTAGTTAAAAACTTTTCATACTCCTCAACTTTTATCAACATTTTTTGCTAAAATTCGCCAAAGTAGTCCGGGAGCAGGCATCTGAAAAGCCGCTTATTTAAGAAGTTGGTCCGGACTCGATTGCACACAGTTACTGAAAACTGATTCTTATGTAAAATTTTCTGCTGAATTCGAATCTGTAGGTCGCTTTTTGATTTGGAATTGCCTTCATTATGAAAAAGACGTTTTTCTGAAAATTTTTGAAAAACTAAAATTGCGCAAATTTTGTCTTTACATCGTCATATCTTTCTTCTGAATAAAGTTAGAAACTTTTTTTTTGTTTTAAATTTCCCAATAAATGTAGACCCCAACGAATAAATTCCGGTCACAATTTATTTCTAATGTCGGTCAAAAAAAAATGGAGGTTGACAATTTACAATTTAATCTGTCTATACAAACTTTACCTTTTGCAAAAGAAAACTAAGAAAATTCTTTTCTTTCTTGTAACGTGTCATTTTTGTGTAGTGAAATTTTCGAGATGCGAGAAATTTTTTTATTTTAAAAGATAGACCCCTACATAATCGAGATGAATTGATGCCAATAGTTCAAATAAATTTTTGGTGCAAGAATCATTTCGATATCAGTAATATTCACCAACTTATTTTTAAAGCAGTGGCGGCTCGTGATCATTTCAAGTGCATGGGCAGGCAGGACTAATCGACCCCCCCCCCCTTCTGACTTTTAAAAATAATAATGTATACTTATAAATATGTATATTATTTGTATTCGTATATAAAAGAGCTGTATGTAAGTCAGAGCTTTTCACCTGTCCAGCAAGAACCACGTGGAGGTCTATGATTAGTTGGTAATACATAAATCAATAATAAATTCTAAAAACATAGGTAACCAAAGCAACTAAACTAAATAAATAAATAAAAAAACAAAAATTTTTTGTAATAACTCAAATAAAATTTAAAAACAAAACAACAAATTCTAACAAAACAAAACTATATTTTAAAAGTTTTTTGTAAGTGTCAAAAACATAATGAAGAACAAAAACGGCATCGGCAGTTCCAAGTACGATGCCGTTTTATAAAATCAAAAACTTATTCATTTTAATTAAAATTTCTTGTAAATTAACTCTATTCTCTGGTTTTTGTTGTCATCAAAATGATCTATTACTCTATCATAAAATTCGTTTTTGCTCTGTAAATTGTGGATTAAACCCCTATAAGTGCCAAATTACTTAAGCGTTGTTGACCAATTGAATTTCTGGCAAATTTTTTTATGCGTTTTAGGGTAGAAAAACTTCGTTCGACTGAAGCTGATGTGGCTGGCAAAGATAAAATTAAAGATAACAATTTGAAAATTTCTGAAAGATCTCCTAATGAATTCGAAAAAATAAAATGAAACATATCACTTAATTTTGCAATCTTGTTTACTCGGGAGCTCCACATATCCCACTACCAACCACTACAGCGCCAGCGCCAGCGTAGCTTAGGCTGCGTAGGCTTGCCTGTGCTAGCTCGAGCAGACTTGTGTACAAATGCAATTTGGAATTTGGATGGTAGAAATACAGTAAGATGGGCCCATAGGAGAAAACATAGAACATTAAACAGGAGGGTGTTATTGTAAACTGACAAAATTCAAATAATACTCATAAATAAGCGAAATATGTCATACAAATGTATTCATTAAGTTTTTTTTTTTCGATTTTATCATAGGATTTTTCGGTTTGAAAACCTGGACGAGAAACCCATCATTTTGTTAAAAACTATTGTAACGGCCTTTTTCCGCCAAAGACGAAAAATATTTTTCGACCGCAAAAATTTCAAACCTTTGATATGCCTTTTCATAAACTTCTTTTGATTTTTGCGGAAGCAACTTTATCGAAACTTGATTTGCAGCGTCTCACACCTCGGGAGGAGTACACATTAACTCGTCTTCACTCAATAATTTAAACTTTTGATAGAACATTGACAACCATTTGACAACGTAAAAAAAATTTCACGGCAAATTAATTAATCATTTCTTATTTTTTAAATTTTGTAGTTTGTAAAGTTCTTGTATGAGTTCTTACAATCGAATAAAAAATTACGTATGATATGCGGACGAAAAACATATTTAGTTTATGGTCAAAAAAATTATTATCAAAATGTAGCTTGTTCCTGTTTGTTATTTTCCGTTTTTTTTTTAATAAACAATTGTCAGTGTCAAAATCAGGTCTACAAGTAGTTCGTATCGCTTTAATATGGAAAATTGCGTAATTCGATCTACATTAGGTACCCTGATTTGGGGTAAGCTATACACCTAGTTCATAAATTTCTTCCATGAACGCCATACAACGAAATTTCTTTCTGATTTTGACACTGACAATTTATAAAAAAAAAACGGACTGTACAAATAATACAATAATTTGTTACAAAAATTACAAATTTTAATTGAAGGTTTTATACAATATTTTCACATACCACGCTCTCATTAGAAATTAAAAATACAGTATTTTTCTGAATTTGTCGAATGTCAAAATTTTTTGTTTTACCGTATTTGAAAGCAAACACATTTTTTGTATTAGCAATATACTATGTATAATACAAATCATACTTAAAAAATGTGTTCAGAATCCAATGATTAATCAGCATGGGCTAGCCTGTGTAAAACGGCGGCTGACGACGATTGCAGGCATGCTTAGGAGGTGGGAAGCAAGAGGGTTCACGTTGATTTAGAATAGCCTGCTAGTGCTAGCCCTACCTGCGCCAGCGAAACGAACGCGCAACCTCATCTGAAGGGAACAGTAGAGCGGCTGGTAGTATTATTCTTTTATTTCTTTTTCAGTAAGATTCTCGCAGCGTTAGAGTTGTACAGAATTTTTTTCGTAATTTGTACACTATTTAAAATAGAACCATAATAAATATAAATGTTTTGGAAAAGTTTTGGGATTGAGTTTATTAACCAAATAAAGTTGTTTTTGTTTTTTATTTTACTTTCTTATTGCCCGTTTGAATTTTTCTATCGCATAGGCACTGCCTATGTTGCCTCCCCTGACGAGCCGCCACTGATTTAAAGTTACTTCGATATGCGCGCGAGGTGTAGATCGCGGCATATCTCCCTTTGTCAGTGACCAGGGCCAAGCTCGCTAGGTCAGTGTGGCGCTCTGCCGTTCGACTTCTCTTAAATTTTAGTCATTTTTTTTAAATTATAAACATTTCAAGGGTCAAAAAACGGTAAATAATAAAATAATAAAGCAGTTTCACGTCAAAAATCAGTTTATTTACCAACTAAATCCCTTGAAATTGGTTAAAATTACGCAATTGAGCCCTAATTCCTTACTTTTTTGACCTTACAGCAGCTAACCCTAATTCCTTACTTTTTTAACCTTACAGCAGCTAACCATTTAACGATGTTTTGTTTATAAAACGAAACCCTACAATTGCTTTCTTTTTCTGATCGCAACCATCCCTAATAAATCAATCATTGCATGATGGTAAATTGAAAATTCTTTAATAATAATCTTAAGTAGGTATCGTAATTCACGTATTCACAAAAGTGATCGTATAAAAAAATTTATTACTCATTAACTGAAAAGCTCTTAAGTCTGATTTATAAATTCCCGTTCTGTCTACGTGACACTGACGTTCCCGCTACCGCAAAAGATCCACATGCTATTTCATATGACGACGTTTATAAAATCCCGCTACGTTCCCACCACCGCCTCCTTAATGAAATGTATCAATATCCCGCCTGGGCATTTCGTAAAAAATGCATTGAAACTGTGATTCCATAATTCCGCGCGTTGCTATGTGTAGTGCGACAACTTCTGTCGTCAACTGCTAAGAGTGTCAAGTTATTAATGAGCTGTCAACAATGCCATCTCTTACCATATGTAAGAGATATTTTAAAGTTTTGAAAAATAATTTACCGTCAAGTGCAGGATGTGTCAAATATTCCGCGCAAACTGTATCGCTGACGGGTATCACTTGAACTTGACTAATGCCCAGGCGAGATAAAGTGTCATTCTATACACACGGCGATGGTTCCCACTAACGCACCCGTTTACGCAACAGATGCCCAAGATCCAAATTTTGCGTTGCGTTGCGGGAATGGGATAAGCGGTGGCCAATGATATTAAAGCGGTAACGTCAAATTTTTTGACAAGGTGCAAGTGAAGTGATTAAAATAAAGATGTGCGGTAGAAGCTGTTAGGCAAACAATTTCGCAGCTTGCCGAAAACATTTACATTGTGTCCATCGTTCGGATAAACCAGATATTGACAATGTAAAGGTAAAATTTTTGAAATTAAATTAAATAAACACAACCAATCAAAACACGACGTTGTTACTTGTAACGTAAATTTATAAATTGGAAAGACATTTCGGAACGGGTACAGAGCGGGGACGTCAGCGGGACGTAAACAGAACGAGAATTTATAAATCAGGCTTTACGTGATTTCAAGCATTTTTGAGTAATTTAGCTCATTCTCGAGTTACAAAGTCACATATTTCAAAAAATTTCGACGAAAAAAGTTAAAAAAGTGAGGAATAAGGACTAAATTTAATTTCAACCATTTTCAAGGGATTTAGTTAGTAAATAAACTGTTCTTTGACGTGAAAGTTATTGATTATTTGATTATTTACAGTTTTTCGATCGTTGAAATGTTTGTAATTGAAACAAATGGTCTAAAAACTAAGAGAAGACGAACGGTATAGCATGACGCTGACTGAGCGAGTTTGGTCCTAGTCACTACAAGGGACATATGCCGCGATCTCCATCTCGCGCGCATATTGCAGTAACTCTAAATTGCAATAACTTGGTAAGTATTACAGATACCGAAATGATTCTTGCACCAAAAACTTATTTGAACTGTTGGCATCATTTCATCTCGATTATGTAGGGGTCTAACTTTTAAAATAAAAAAATTTCTCGCATCTCGAAAATTTTACTACACAATAATGACACGTTACAAGAAAACTGTAATTTTCTTAGTTTTCTTTTGCAAGAAGGAAAGTTTATCTATATGCCTTGGAATCTACATTTATTGGGGAATCTATTCTTTTGCAAGAAGTAAAGTTTATCTATATGCCTTGGAATCTACATTTATTGGGGAATCTAGTGCAAAAAAAATAAAGTTTCTAGCTATATGCAGAAAAAAAATATGACGATGTAAAAACAAAATTTGCATAATTTTAGTTTTTCAAAATTTTTCAGAAAAACGTCTTTTTCATAATGAAGGCAATTCAAAATCAAAAAGCAACCTATATATTCGAATTCAGCAGAAAATTTTACATAAGAATCAGTTTTCAGTAACCGTGTGCAATCGAGTCCGATTGCACATCTAAATCGAACATGGGTCGAATATATAGGTTGATTTTTGATTTTGAATTGCCTTCATTATGAAAAAGACGTTTTTCTGAAAAATTTTGAAAAACTAAAATTATGCAAATTTTGTTTTTACATCGTCATATTTTTTTTCTGCATATAGCTAGAAACTTTATTTTTTTTTTATTTTAATCACTTCACTTGCACCTTGTCAAAAAATTTGACGTTACCGCTTTAATATCATTGGCCACCGCTTATCCCGTTCCCGCAACGCAACGCAAAATTTGGATCTTGCGCATCTGTTGCGTAAACGGGTGCGTTAGTGGGAACCATCGCCGTCTGTATAGAATGACACTTTATCTCGCCTGGGCATTAGTCAAGTTCAAGTGATACCCGTCAGCGATACAGTTTGCGCGGAATATTTGACACATCCTACACTTGACGGTAAATTGTTTTTCAAAACTTTAAACTATCTCTTACATATGGTAAGAGATGGCATTGTTGACAGCTCATTAATAACTTGACACTCTTAGCAGTTGACGACAGAAGTTGTCGCACTACACATAGCAACGCGCGGAATTATGGAATCACAGTTTCAATGCATTTTTTACGAAATGCCCAGATACATTTCATTAAGGAGGCGGTGGTGGGAACGTAGCGGGATTTTATAAACGTCGTCATATGAAATAGCATGTGGATCTTTTGCGGTAGCGGGAACGTCAGTGTCACGTAGACAGAACGGGAATTTATAAATCAGGCTTAAGAAAGAGCTTTTCAGTTAATGAGTAATAAATTTTTTTATACGATCACTTTTGTGAATACGTGAATTACGACACCTACTTAAGATTATTATTAAATAATTTTCAATTTACCATCATGCAATGATTGATTTATTAGGGATGGTTGCGATCAGAAAAAGAAAGCAATTGTAGGGTTTCTAAATCGAACGACCCATGTTCGATTTAGATAGCTTGCTCCCGTTCCAAAGATATAATAAAAAAAAGGCTGTGTCTAAACTCCCGGCACGGTATCCAGTCCAATCCCGGCAGTGTCATGATTCATGAATATTGAAAGTGACGTCATCAACGAACAGGATTTGTCTTCAATCTTGGCTTTCGGCGCGACAGGCAACAATCAACTGGTGCGCAAGACCATGTTTTTATGTAAATAATTTATTTTTACTGAAAATTGTGCTGTAAACTCCTACCTTTTCTAAAGTAGGGGGTAAATAAATCTTGAATCATGATCCAAGGTCAGAAGGAGATTATTATTTGGCCTGTTACATGATGTCGGACATATTCAAAATTGGACAAAAGTTCTATAGTTATTGGAAGGTGACAAAGTCCCTGAATTATTACGAGGAACAAATTTTTTCGTAGTTCTGAGCGTAATGCACGCTCGTCTTAATTGCAAGTGATGTCATCAATGTCCTTCAGGCTTTTCCACTTCCGAAAAACTACAGAACTTTTGTCCAAAATTGAATAATACATCCGACATCATGATGTAATAGGCCAAACAATAATCTCGGACTCACCTATAAGTTTAGGTCAAGATTTGTTTACGCCCTAAATTCAGTATAAAAAAATTGAAAATAAAACAACTTACTGACATTACCTACTTTACCAAAGGCACGATTTCACAGCACAATTTTCAGTGAAAATAAACTACACTGTAACAAAAAATGAAAATTTTTGTGTTTATTTTAAAATGTTAGTGTTTATTGAAAGTATAAGTCTTTCTGAATAAATTTCTGGTCACAATTTATTTCTAATGTCGGTCTACAAAAAAAATGGAGGTTGACAATTTTCAATTTAATCTGTTTTTCATTAAAAGGCTAATAAGTAACCACCAAATAAATAAATAAATAAACACAAATTAGTTAATAATAATAATAATAATTATTATTATTATCATAATTAATAATCATAATTAATAATAATAATTAATAATTATAATTATTAATAATAATTAATAATAATAATAATAATAGTATTTATTTCAGAAAACCATACAGAGATTTGGTTTAAGAAATAACGTCAAGCAGAAAGAAATATAAACCAATAAGCGATTTAAACTTAGATATAACAACACAATATAATAATAATGACAGTGTTAGGTGTCAAAGTCCTTGATATTGTAGCAACATTTTTTGATAAGTATTTTTTTAATTTGATTTTTAAATATCCTGAGAGTATGTGCGTTCTTAATTTCTTGCGGGAGGCTATTGAAGAATTTACAGCTATTAAAGTGCAAACCGCTTTGAAATAGTGATGTAGTGTGGCAATACGGGAGCAACGTTTGTTTATGTCGGGTAGTATAATCATGTCTGTTCCGATTAGATGTCAAAATCGACTTATTTTTATATGCAGAACACAATACTTCGTAAATGTAAACGCTTGGAATTGTCATTATTTGGAGATCACAGAAAGTATTTTTACACGACTCCCTTATTGTCAGACCACCCAATATCTGAATTGCCCATTTTTGAATTTTAAAAACCCTCTCTGCTGATGAAGATAGTCCCCAATGTACAATACCGTATTTGAGAAGGCTGTGGAAATAGCCGAAATAAAATTATCTAATAGTGTGTATATTGCATTGAGCAGCGACATTTCGTAGTGCATAACAGACACTCGCCAGTTTTGAGTATAAAGCATCGACATGTGAAGTCCACTTTAGCTGACAGTCTACTTTTAAGCCTAGAAATTTAATTTCTGATACCGAGTCCAAAATTGTATGATCTAAGATTAATGTTTTTTTAGAAACAGATGTATACTTCGACATAAATAATGTAAAAGCAGTTTTGCCTGTGTTAATACACAGAAGAAAAAAGATCTTGAGCTCTATTTTTAGTATCAATCACGTTTTTACCTTTAAGTAGAAAGTTACTGTCATCTGCATAAGAAGTCTGGAGACAACAGTCTACTTGCAGATAATTTAACATATCGTTAATAAATATAATAAAAAGTGTAGGTCTCAGAATGGAACCTTGAGGCACTCCTACACTTACCTTATTTTCCCTAGAGAAACATTCGTTTACCTTCACAATTTGTACTCTCCCATTTAGATAAGACATGAACCACTGCAACGCCGGCCCTCTTATCCCGTACCTTTCCAGCTTCATCAAAAGCAGCTTATGATTTACGCTATCAAAAGCTTTGGAGAAGTCGACAAACAACCCCAAAGCACAAATTTTCTTATCAATTGCATCCGTTAACATTATGCAAGTATTCGTTAAGAGCACTATCTAGACCTTTACCAGACAAAAAACCATGTTGGGATGAGTTGAGTAAATTTTGCTTGAAAAAGAATGACATCAGACGTCGATTAACCAGAAGTTCAAAAATTTTTGAAAGACTTGAAAGAATACTTATAGGTCTATAGTTAGACACATCGTCTTTGCTTCCTTTCTTGTGCAATGGTTTAACTATGGCTTTTTTAGTTCGCAGGGAAAAACTCCATTTTGAAAAGATAAATTAATTATGTAAGCCAATATTATTAATAATAATAATAATTAATAGGGTTGGAAAATTACTGGGGAAGGACCATAACTCAAACCACAAGAGAGTTATGCAACGATTCGTCTTATTACATAAGACATCATCGGGCTGAAGACAAAGTAATTATATAACATCGACAATTAAGATTTAAAAACTTACCAAAACAATCAATACGTATCATTAAAAACAATAAGTTTTACAAATGGCATAATTAATTAGCAGACGAGAATAATAATAATAACAGAAAAATTAATGGCACTACCAATGCTCCTAAATTTTGTTTAAAAAATCCAGCCATGCATGCCTGCTTACTGAATGGTTCTTACGGATCAAAAGTATTTTGCTATAAAATTTGAAGGACCGACACTTAAGCAATAAAAAGTGCATATAATGTAATTTGCAATTTGCAGCTCTGAGAGCTTGTAAAAACACCAAAATTTTAAAATAAGCATTTTGTGGGATACACAGTGTTATTTACATAAAAATATATTGTTAATATTATTGTTGTTTGTCGCGCCGAAAGCCGGGATTGAAGACAAATTCCGGTCGTTGATGACGTCACTTTCAATAGGGCCCCATACACGAGCGGATTATCCGACGGATCAGATCTGTACAGATCTGATTCGACAGATTTGGATCGAACGAGCCAGATCTTTCGTGGTCCACTAACTAACGTACCAAGCCGCGGATCAGATCTTCATACTCGATTCGAAGTATCAGATTCGTTCGTTAGTGGAGTCTACATTTCTGACGGATTTGATCTTGCTCGTGGTATTTTAGTTGTCCTAAAAGATCTGGCTAGGCAGTGCTGGTAGTAGTACTTGCAGATTAGATTCGTACGAATTTTCTTTCGAGCCATACCATGCTCGTGGTTGTCCATTAACGCACGGATATCTTTACGAATTTGGCTCGCCACGAATCAGATTCGACAGATTATCCGCTCGTGTATGGGGCCCTAATGTTCATGACACTGGCGGAATTGGACTGGAGTAGTGAAGGCGGTACATTAGTGAAGGCGGTACATTAGTGAAGGGCCAATCAACCACCTGTCACATAAAAAATATGATTGGTAAGGGGTGATAAGTTATGGGGGGCTATACTTTTTACATTGCGGTATATGGTCTCGAAAAAATTCGAGAGCAGGTAGCCGACGTTATGCTAATATAATTAGTAAGGGTCCAATCAAAGATAGGATTCATAAGTTAAGTGAGCTATATTTTTTAATAACATCTGTCCGTGGAATTTTAAGTGGCGCTATACTTTTGCTAAATTAACTGCGATGGACCTGTCAAGCATTTTTTAAGATAGGGTTTATAAACTAAGGGGTTTATGCTTTGTTATTAATCAGTTTCCTGTCACTGCACTTTTCGAATTTATTGAAAAATTCGAGAGCAGGTAGCCGCTGTTATTTAAGGGTAAGGGTAAGGGTGTAAATTAATTTGAAATGAAATGTTATAAGAGAAATAAAGTATACACAAGTAATTTGTAGTTTGCATTCACATGCAAAATATTGTTTCAAAAAAGTATTCTTACTTACTGATAGTAATAATTTGAAATTTGAAAAACGAACTTTAATACCTTAAGCAAGTGCTTTTTTAACAGCAGGCACTCGTAAAAAAAGTAAGTAAATTAAAAACGAGCTTTGTAAAAATAAAATACACCTACATGTTGTCAACATGGATTTTAGTTTGAAAATTCAAACAGAAAAATTTGAAAATAAACTTAATGTAAATTATTTAGTTGTCGTTATTAGTTCCAATATTAATTTTAGAATGAAAGCCAACTGGAAAATACAATTGTTTAATTTGTACGTAGAATCTGAAAACTAAAAATGATATAAAATAAATTAATTTAAAATAAAAAATTATAATTATAATAATAGAGAAATAAAATATACATCTGAAATTTGTATGTTGTTTCAAAATGTATTCTTACTTATTGAAAGTAAAAACTGAAAATTTGAAATCAAACTTTAAAACGCTATACAAGTAAATAATTCTTTTAAAAAAAGCACGTTATTCAGGATTAATGGTTGAATTTCGAAAGTTATTTTTAAGTCTCATTGAGTAATGTACAAGTAGAAGTAATCACAAATTTTAAGACCTTATTTGAATGAATATGCATTACTCCTATGTTCATTTAAAAAAATTCATATCAATGCATTACTAGACTTCTTAGATCTTTTTAGATGATAAAGATTTTATTTCGCTGAACATTACCAGCACACATAATACTATTAATTGTATTAATCAATTTCCGGTTTTAAAAAGTCCATGTAAGTGCATTGCAAATAGTTCCATAGAATCGCAAATGTTCAGCAAAATAAATGCTTCAATGAAAATAAATGCTTCAATGCTTCAATGAAAATAACGTTAACGGTGATTCTAATATGTTAAATATATTAATTACTCGTGTAATGTAATGCTGTATAAAATAGTTTTATGAATGACAAACAATATTAAAAATGATATTGATGCTCAAGCTAATTATTTAAAAAGTATAGTTATACTATGGGAGAGAATTAAAACATTTTGTTGGGGTGACAGTAAATAAATAAATCGAACATGTCACGCCTGAATTTGCATTGCTGACGTAAAATAAAAATATGTAATTTTAATTAAATATTTAGTATATATTTCTTTATAAAACGTACCAAATTAATAACGTAGGGGCACATGTGAACACACACGAAAAAACTAAACTAATTCTTTTAAAAAGGCACCCACAAGGGTGTTGTTAAAAAGTGAAAATATACCTACAGCAGGTATAAATTCTTAAAGTCGGAAGCCCATTAGTGCTGACCTACCCTTACCATTTGCATTTGTTCTTTATGAAATATTTTTAAGGCGGAATAACCCTTTATAAATTCACAATTTAGCATGATTTGTTACTGCATGGAAACATTTGTGCTTATTAGTATCATTTCATTATCCACTGCATTGGTACCGTTTAAGACACAGCAATTCTCATGTGTTAAAATCTGACTGTTATAGAATTCTGGAGAGACTTACGATTCAATATTGAGGGTTGTTAAAATAGTTTTAAAGAGTATAAGTAGTTCAAATGTTGTTTCAACCTTAATGTAATTTTGCTCACTAATGAAAGGAATTAAAAACTCAAAATATCAATAAACATTTTTATTTTATTTTTAAATATTATTAGTACAATTATATTTTGGAGTGTCGACTGTACTGTCGTGTGCCGGGGTATCGGTGGACTCCGGAAGGATGGCTTTGGATTTTGATTAATTAAATACTTCAATGTTCTTCAATGTTCTTTATTATATTCTCCATTACCGGTTTCTAACTTATCGGCCAGCGCACGCGCATTTTCACAACTAAACATTTTTAATGAACCGGACGTAGATACTGCATTTCCTCCCTATCTTTAATTAACAAACTTAACAAAAAGTAAAGACTTCTAACAAAATAAAAATTCTGGTGCCCTAAACTATTGCACTGAAACCTAAAAATAACACTTTGCACTTTTGCGTCTATTCGGGCATAGCACTTCATACAAAATCTTGGAGATACCTTGGAGGTCTCCGTTGGCGAATGGGTCTTCCATTGGGAATAGGTGTCATCATCGGGGTGCTGGGTATTGCTGTCTCTGACAGGGTGCTGGATGTCCTTATCGGGGTGCTGGGTGTCCTTGTCGGGGTGCTGGGTGTTACAGCTTCCCTTAGAAGGTTCGTGACGTCGAGAACCATATCTCCGATCCGAAAAGGGATACATTTTGTTTTCCTACTGGCGTTGGCTCTGTTGTTTTGTCTCTCTCTGTTACGCTTTTCAATCTTTGTGTTGTATTTGGAAATATTGTGTTTTGGGTCAACAATATGGGGTAAGAAAGACTATACTTTTCTAGCAAACATGAACTCATATGGGTTTTTTTCTGTAGTTTCGTGGGAGCAGTCTCGATAGTTCATTAGAAATCCGTTGATTTTTGAACAATAATTATGTTTTTCAAAATGAAGACAGGAGATGGATTTCTTTGTGGTTTTAACAAACCTCTCTACCATTCCATTTGCTTCGGGCCAATATGGGGTGATTGCGTGGTGTTTGATATTGTAATTTCGTAGAAATGCTTTAAAATCGGCCCCGTTGAACGGCGGTCCGTTATCCGATTTTAGCTTTTTTGGAAAACAAAATGTTGAAAAAATGTTATTTAAGACAGGCTCCAAATTCTTTAAACTAGTCGATGGTACAAATTCTGCGAAGGGGAATACGTTGCGCTGTCTGTAGTACGTGTTGGTTCTTTGTTGTATGCAGGAGTTGTGACTTGACAAGCCAAGCAACTTTTAACTCTCTCTTCCACTAGTTTGTCGAGATTTGGAAACCATACTTTTGATCGAAGAAGTTGTTTGGTTTTTACGACACCTAAATGACCTGTATGCGCCAGTTCAATAGCTTTTTCGTGGAGACTCACTGGCAAAATTGTGGCGGGTTTTTTAATGTTTTACCCGTAAAACAAAAATAATTGTCTTTTTAATTTCTTTTGGTCGAGCGGGGCCCACCAACAGAGCGATTACATTTGTTTAGCGTAAGATCCCTCAGTCTTAACTTGTGAGATCACCCAATTATAGGAGAAGCGTGCAGTCCAAAATAATACTCAAATAACTTTAAAATTAATATATTGACAGAAAATAAATGGTTAACAAATACATATGAGAAATTGACGTTCGTTGACGAAAATAGAATGATTTACAAAACTTATTAAATTTTACGGGGTTTAAAACAACTTTTCTGAATTACAACACAATAAATTCTTGAATTATAATTATAACAGTTTTAAATTGACAATACTACATTTGTGAAATACAGTGTACCAATTTAAATCGAACAGAATCTATTATGACGCGAGTTTTTTCTAAGTTATCAGAATAAAGTGTCCAGCGTGATTGTACCAAGAAATTAATTCACTAAGAGTTAGCTAAGAGCTATCTCCACTGACAACGAGACTGATCGCAAAATGATGCGACCGATCGCGAATAGATTAACTGGTCAAGTGCAAGTGCGTCTGGACTCTGGAGATTCGTCTAGTCATTACAGTGATCATGTGACATGATCACATGGTGCAAATCTGACGTGTCTTCTGATTGACGTGATCATACACGTGTCAGGGTCATCCTTCGAGCCGGGTGAGAATGTTTATAATACGTCTTTAAGCAATTAGCCTAACATGGTTTTGCACTAAAAGGATGATCTAATTTAGAACTCTTCTGCTCTAATCCGTGCGTCATATTAATTGAAATGGAATTTTCTCGATTTTAACCGTGGGAAAGCTTATAATTTAGTCTCTTTACATTGGATGGTAAAAATAATGACGTCACAAAAAGACAAGGGCTTTTTTAGCCCGTCACAAAATTATTCTATGTTGTCTTAATAAGAATCCATCTATGACTGATATTTCTTGCTAGATTTTTTAAACGGAATTAAACTCTCTTCTTTCCACATCTTGTAGTCGTTTTTGAGGATTGCTTGTTTTAGTTTCTGTAGAACAGGATCTTTGTTTGTTTCCTCTGAAACTTATTCTACGGATAGAGCGTGGGGCGTAGCACATTTTAGAACAAATCTAACGTATTCTTCAACTCGAAGAGTTTGTTCACTTGTTTCGTCATTGTTTGGGGGGTGACGAGAAAGATAATCAGCCGGATTGTTAATGCCTGTTTGATGCTTGATTGTAAATCGGTATTGTTAAATTTTAAAGCATAATCGTTCGATGCGAGCGCTAGGTGAGGCTTGGGGATTTGAGAGAATCGATACTAACGGTTTGTAGTCAGTGTAAAGTGTAAAGGTTGTTCCTTGCAGATAAATATTAAAATGTTGAATAGCCCACATAGCTGCCAATAACTATTTCTCAATTTGGCTGTATTTTTGTTCCACTGCTGTGAGTGTTCGACTCGCATATGTGATGATTTCCGTTTTTTTATTGCTTTCTTGCGATAAAATCGCGCCTAGTCCTGTAGGGCCAGCATCAACATAGAGATGAGTGTTTTTGTTGGTGTCAAAATAGGCCAATTTGTGGACGTTGCCAAGAATTTGTTTAATTTGTTGAAAATCCTTTTCATGTTCTTCTGGCCAAGACCATTTTGTATCTTTGCATAGAAGTTGTCATAAGACCAGTGTTGTGTTTGACAAATCAGGTAAAAATCTTCCAATGTAATTGAGCATACCCAAAAAACTTCGGAGCTCTTTGATGTTTGAGGGTTGCAGAAGATCTTTAATGGCCTTGATCTTTGTTGGATCGGGGTAAATTCCATCGTGAGCGAATATATACCCGTAAAAGTTCATCTTGGACACGCTAAATTCACATTTGTTTGTGTTTATCGTTAAATTAGACTGTTTCAATCGATCTAAAACTCTGATGAGTTAGTTGTTGTGGTCTGAAATTGTCTTTCCGAAAATCACTATATCATCACTCACGTTGAAAACTCCTGGAATGTTGTTAAGGACTTGTCTAATAGTATTTTGGAATACTTCGGATGCAGAACTAATTCCAAAATTTAACCTTTTATACCTAAAAAGACCGAATACAGTAATGTATCTAGATTTTTCGTCCAGTGTTAACTGATGATATCCCTCTTTAAGGTCTATTTTGGAAAAGTATTTGGCACCGTTTAGTTCAGCGAAGATTTCATCTATTGTAGGCATGGGATGTCTTTCTCTTTTAATGGCTTTGTTTGCCTTTCTCATGTCCACACATAGACGTACAGCTTCTGGATTTTTGGGTTTTGGAACCAGGACAATTGGTGATACCCATGGAGTTGGTCCTTTGGCCTCTTCAATAATTCCTTCTTTTTGTAACCTGATTAACTCGTCTTCTACTTGTTTACGAAGGTGAAGGGGAATTCTTCGATGTTTACTTGCTGTGGGCGGTATTGTTTTGTCGATGTGAAGCTTTACAGTTGTTGAATTCAAATAAATTTCCAACACCATTGCAGATTTGAGGGTAGTTTTGTTTAATAAATTGTGCATCAATTCTTTGTGTGTTTGTTAATGTTAAATTTATTATGTTGAGCTTCACTGATGTATTGTAACTTAGCAGAGCTTCACTGTTGCCTTTGACCACATAAACATCATCTTTGATTCTTCTGTCGTGGAGTTGAAATTCTTCTTTAAATTTTTCCGCTATCTGAAGTTGACGAGTTGAATTATACGGGAGAATTATTGTTGAAACTTTGTCCAATTTTATTGGATGTAATTTTTGAAATAATTTCGTGCTTATTAAATTTATTGAAGAGCCTGTATCTATAATAAACGGTATAGAAGTATTGTTTAATTTCAACGTGATTTTAGGAGTTGGTTGACTCGAGGTCATGTTAACCTGATAAGATTTTTCTGAGTCGCTAATGTCTTGAGTTTGTTCGTCGGTTGTGTTGTTGAAGTTAACTTTACGTCTAGATTTCTGTTTGTTTCTCTTTTGTTCATATTATTGAGGTTTCTTCACAGACATGCAGACCCGAGCGAAATGTCCTATCTTCCCGCATTGATTGCATTTCTTGTTATTTGCCGGGCAAGTGTATCTTCCTTTTTCGTGCCATGGATCCCCACAATTTTTACATAGAATATTATTGGGTTTAGTTTTCTCGCCAACTTGTTTATTATTTCGGTAGTGAAGTCTGTTTGGATTTTGATTAATGAAATACTTCAATGTTCTTTATTATATTCTCCATTACCGGTTTCTAACTTATCGGTCAGCGCACGCGCATTTTCACAACTAGACATTTTCAATGAACCGGACGTAGATATAGTAGGAACCAGAAATATTTGAGATTGACTTATGCAAGCTTTATTGAGGGTTAAGCAGCTTTGCGGTTACCGTAACAATTTTTCACAGCTGGTGGCACCACCCTGAAGATTCACAAATGAGCCGTATTGAGTAATTTTCATTGTAAACTTTTCATTTATTCCAAACTAAAGTTTCAAAATTCATTAGATTAGTTAGTTTCTTAGATCACTTTATTTGTGAACAAACATTTTAAAAATATACCTAAATATTAATAAAATTGTATTAAATATTTGTTTGGTGAAAGCCTATACACAAATTTCTGTTACGGTCCATCACTCCCTGCAAACGTTTGAAAGGTTTGAAAACGTTATGACCGCAAGGGACATAAACCATTGTGAGGGGCAATCGGCTTATTCTATAATGAGTCTCAAATATTGTTGGTTCCAACTATACTACATCGATAATCCTCATCGTCCCAGTTTTCATCCTCATCCCTTTTCTTTACTTCTGGTGACACAAGTCTTGGTCTGTTTAATAAGGATCTTTGAAATTCCTGTTCTCGTTCCACAGCCCTCTCCACCCATCGACTATCTAAATCCTTCATCCATTCAGCGTGGTGGACATTATACAGGTGATTTGAAAGCCGATGGGCCAAGCATTTATGAAACGGATTGTAGGGACACTGTACAATTTCTAAAAAAAGAAAAAAGAAAAAATATAATCAAAGTATATTTTATACAAAAATTATTACGTACCATCTCCTTCGTTGTAATTAACGGAATTTGGTTTGAAGCTCATGATAATGACGATGAAGATTATTTGACTTTAAAAGTAATTTAAAAACTGTGCCTACCTAAAGCCCGGATTGCTGTATTTATTTCAATGTCCCCATCAAGTCCCCACTCACCAAACATCCCCTTCTTCTTTGTCTCCCACCAGTTTTAAGTAGAAAGATTTCGATTATCTCCGGTTAGCTTCGGAAAAATATGGTGTTTTAAGTTAAATTATAAAGAAAATGTCACAAATTTACTTCATGAGTAAGAAACTTAACAAATAAAGAACAGTTCTAACTTGTAGATTGCATATTCATTCAAATAAGGTTTTGAAATTGTGATTACTCCTATTCGTACTTTACTCAATGAGATTTATTAAAGAGTAACTGTTAAATTTAATTTGTAGATAACATGTACACACATACAAATAATGTTTAAAAAAATTTACGTTATGAACTAAAAAGTTATAATTTAAAAAAACGAACATTAAAAGTTTAAGTTATGATTTACTGAAATAAAATCTAACATTATATACCTACAAATATAGTTATTGTTGTATTCTGCTATTTCAAGTTATGTGATTGATAAAATGCAACATTATATGAAACTGATAAAAAAGAAAAAACAATGTGGTATAAAAATGTTATACAGGGACATTTTTTTAACTCTGAACATAGCCCTATGTAGAGTTCCTAACCCTATGTTCAATCTGAAAAAAAACCAGATCAAAGCATTGCGAGTATTGCTATGCAACTAATTATTCTATGCGCTGTCAAAAATTTCAACTTGTCAATTAAATCTTGCAAGATTATTTAAGTAAATAAAGATTAATTTTTATGAAATTTATTAATCATCAGGTAATAGTAGCATGGAAGGAATGATAAATTACTTTAACAAATATTCGAAATCACTTCAAATTGGTTCAAATAACTCGACATCAAATAATTACCTTTACGTATCGTTGGTAACGTAAATTAGATCAATGCTTTGATATGTTTTTTTTCAGATTGAACATAGGGCTATGTTCGGAATTAAAAAAATGTCCCTGTAGAAAAAATAATACATAGTAAGGTTATATAAAACTCTTAAAACTGTAAAATGAAAGAAAGGACACACCTAAATTGAAAAATTTGACGCTTTTTGCTGTAAGTACCGAGATTGGCTATAAAAGATTACGTCAATAAATGTGTATTGGCAACACTGAGTTATCGGCACTTCATTTAGTTTGTTACAAGTTCGACAATAAAATTAAATTTGGCATCATTGCAAGCAAACAAAAAAAAATGTAGAGGTTTGCTTGAAACTTTGTCTCTAAACAGCGCGTAAGGGTAGGTATATTTTTGATCTTGAGAAAAGGAGTAACCTAGTCTCGAATACGCAGGTATAAGTAATATTTTAACATGAATTTAACGTTCTTCTGTTTGAAATATTATGTGTATCTTAAAGTTTGAATAACACTTTATAAACCTACAATTATTGCATGCTCTGTTAATGCGTAGAATCTTTTGTGCTCAGATAGTATCATTAGCTGTCGTGCAAGTACCTTTTGAAGACAACAATTCGCATAAGTTAAAATCTGACTGTTATAGAATTCAGGGAAAATATTTTGATATTGTAGCCTAGGTACAATAACAACTTGTATGTAATGTCCAGGTTCATATTTCATTATGCATTACAGTAAAACATATTTTTTCATTAATTAATTGTGACTTAAATTTTTAATTTTATTATTACTTTTTGCTTGTAACATATTTTGTCGATAGATGCAAGCTAGAAATTAGTAGTTCTATGCATTTTCTTTTTAATTTTTAATTAACTTAGATTACGCTTATTGATAAATTCGTCTACTAAATATTTGAATATTTAATATTTGAATTTAAAATTCAACAAATAGTGTACGAGTCCAAGTCATAACAATTTTAAAACCTTACCTAAATGAAGACGCAGTCTCCAAGTTAATAGTGTATTTTTGATTTTTGATAAATTGCTTAACCATTATGTAAATTTGTGACTGACATTTTACTTAAACATACTATTACAAACATTACACTCATTATTTTTTACAACAATTTTACACCAGTCAAGTTTTTTAGGTTGATCAAAAACATTGCGTTCAAATATGTGTAATAGTAACTTGAAAGCTTTTAAAAACTTGTTTTTTCAAATTATATTTTTATAAAGAATGTGATACTTGTTTAGTTGGTAACAAATTTGAAATTTTAATTTGACTACTATTATCTGTTTCAAAACTATGTAAACGCCAACGTCGTATTAATAACTATTTTACAGTTCTATCAACTTTATTTAGAAAATAATTTGGTAAAATGCGACGCTGGCGTTTACATAGTTTTGAGACAGCTAATATGTTACTAGATTGTCATGCCCTTAACACGGGCGATCGCTGATAGGCAGTCACACGAAACGGCCCTATACAGGATGATTCAAAAGTGTCGGATCAACTCTTGAATGATGAAAGCAGAAAGGGGGCAAATTACAAAAATAGTATAAAAAACTCGTTACATAGTCTAACGCCACTCGTTGTTGAAACTGAATTCGTGCTTCAAGAGTGGTCTTATGAAACTTGTTTTTTAATATACTATAGCATATTAGAATCACCGTTAACGTTATTTTCATTGAAGCATTTATTTTGCTGAACATTTGCGATTCTATGGAACTATTTGCAATGCACTTACATGGACTTTTTAAAACCGGAAATTGATTAATACAATTAATAGTATTATGCGTGCTGGTAATGTTCAGCGAAATAAAATCTTTATTATCTAAAAAGATCTAAGAAGTCTAGTAATGCATTGATATGAATTTTTTTAAATAAACATAGGAGTAATGCATATTCATTCAAATAAGGTCTTAAAATTTGTGATTACTTCTACTTGTACATTACTCAATGAGACTTAAAAATAACTTTCGAAATTCAACCATTAATCCTGAATAACGTGCTTTTTTTAAAAGAATTATTTACTTGTATAGCGTTTTAAAGTTTGATTTCAAATTTTCAGTTTTTACTTTCAATAAGTAAGAATACATTTTGAAACAACATACAAATTTCAGATGTATATTTTATTTCTCTATTATTATAATTATAATTTTTTATTTTAAATTAATTTATTTTATATCATTTTTAGTTTTCAGATTGTACGTACAAATTAAACAATTGTATTTTCCAGTTGGCTTTCATTCTAAAATTAATATTGGAACTAATAACGACAACTAAATAATTTACATTAAGTTTATTTTCAAATTTTTCTGTTTGAATTTTCAAACTAAAATCCATCTTGACAACATGTAGGTGTATTTTATTTTTACAAAGCTCGTTTTTAATTAACTTACTTTTTTTACGAGTGCCTACTGTTAAAAAAGCACTTGCTTAAGGCATTAAAGTTCGTTTTTCAAATTTCAAATTATTACTTTCAGTAAGTAAGAATACTTTTTTGAAACAATATTTTGCATGTGAATGCAAACTACAAATTACTTGTGTATACTTTATTTCTCTTATAACATTTCATTTCAAATTAATTTACACCCTTACCCTTACCCTTAAATAACAGCGGCTACCTGCTCTCGAATTTTTCAATAAATTCGAAAAGTGCAGTGACAGGAAACTGATTAATAACAAAGCATAAACCCCTTAGTTTATAAACCCTATCTTAAAAAATGCTTGACAGGTCCATCGCAGTTAATTTAGCAAAAGTATAGCGCCACTTAAAATTCCACGGACAGATGTTATTAAAAAATATAGCTCACTTAACTTATGAATCCTATCTTTGATTGGACCCTTACTAATTATATTAGCATAACGTCGGCTACCTGTTCTCGAATTTTTTCGAGACCATATACCGCAATGTAAAAAGTATAGCCCCCCATAACTTATCACCCCTTACCAATCATAATTTTTATGTGACAGGTGGTTGATTGACCCTTCACTAATGTACCGCCTTCACTACTGACTGGATACCGGTGCCAGGAGTTTAGACACAGCCCAAAAAAAACGACCCACCTTTTCAACATAACACTGCTTCAAGTTCTCCTGGAACTTGCAAATCTTTTAAAAAAATACTAGAGTATTGTATGTCCATCTTTTCTTTCAAAAACAGATTGTGCATTGAATTAAAATGAACCAAAATTCTTTCAAGTATTTCCTCAACTACATTCCAGTTATCTAATCTAAAACTGGAGACAGTGTGCCAAGAGGGTTACAGTTAACCTATTTACACGTAAAAGTTTAGCTCGTTTTTATGACACATCAAAGTTGGGTCATTAATGCATTGCTAAGCATATTTCAATAACAACTTCTCCACATTTACCATAATTTGCTTCTGACAGTCTTTATTCTCAACGATTTCCATTTGAGTGAAGTTACTAGAAGATTGCTTACTTATTTTAAAGAATAATACATTAAACTGCAACTTCCTTGATCAAGCATCCAACTGGTCGCATTGTATTTTAATCCTAATTTGATAAAAACCCAAAAACTCATTTTAAATTATTTTTTCTACTTTTGTTTCGTACTAAGGTCATTACGATACGCCATTTGGGTTTCGTAATATCCAACGGAGTGCTATAATAATTACACTAAAAACCAGGGTAATTTAGTTGGAAATGATGGCAACCTAGTTTTTTGACAATTATCTGAGAGAAGTGTCAGTGTCAATCATCACCTGTTTCAAGTGATAATTTAATCAAATGAATCAATTTCGAACTTTTAGAGGCTTTTGTACCAACCCTGATACGTAGTCCCTTCCAACACCTTTCGAGTAGTGTACAAACATGACTTCAAAAGCCAGTGCAAGTGAGTAATTTGAGATCCCATTCTCCTTAGGCCAATGTTCAAATTCCGCGTATTTGCCACAAAAGCCCGTATTCGTTGAGGGGCAGATAGATTGCAAAACGTCTTGGACAATTTCAGAATACATTTTACGAATAAACTAATGACGATCCAAATTATTAATTTAATTTCATGATCCACGCAAATGCTGTCAACTGCCACAAAATTCCCTAAATTTCGAAATTGATTTTTTTTGGTTAAAAAAAGTGCAAAGTAGAAAAAATAGTGTATGATATCTCGTTTATAAGGCATTTTGTCGCACTTACTCCATTTTGGCACTCCTCGCTGCGCTCGTCGTGCCCCAATTCCGTGCGTGCGACAAAATGCGTCTTATAAAACTCGTATCATAATATACTATTATGGATAACCTCTCGGTTGAGAAACCACTGACAAAAAAAATTTTTCCCAACAATAAGCTTAGCCAACATGGAATTGAAATTTTCGGCTTTCGGTAATATTTGTCGCATCTTTATGAGTCGAGCTACGAGTATATTAATTAGACGTTTGTCTTTATGTCTGCACGTAGTCGTAAACTCAAGAAATTTGCTTTCAGAATTACTCTGACAGGTAAATAATAAAGCACAGTCGATCATACATAGGACCTCAATCAACTTTTCAAATCTCGTCCTTTACATTAATTAACTTAATAAAAATAATAAAGAATGTGTAGTTGCAAAATTATTGTATCAAAAAAGTAAGCGTAATTGTAATAAATCACTTAAAAAATGCTAATTATAAAATTTGTAATTGATAAGATTGTGATAAGTTCTAATTATTATAATTTTATTAAATAAATGTGTAAACGTGGCAACTTCCCGAAAAAATTTCAGTCACTGAAAATTATGAAAAAAAAGCCATCCGAACATTTCAATTGTGATTAACCGCAACTATTGCAGCAAATGTTACTTTTATTCCAATAGACATTTATTTTTACTAGAATCTTGCTATGACACTTGATTTACGTTATTACATATTTTCTCAAGGGTGCAGGCCGCTACCTGCTAGCTGGGTAGTAAAGGATAGCTATTGTGAAGGACAGATAGTGCACTGTCGCTTTAAAATTTCAAAAGTTTATTAGAGATAACTTTTAAACTATTTGACAAAAATTAAATTAATAATTTTTATGAATTTCTGAAAACAAACTGTTGTAATCTATAGGCTTAAAAAGTTTAAAAAATATTTTTTTAAACAAAAAAATTAAAAAACTTAATTAACAAATATTTTTATTTTTTTATTTTTGCGCCTATAGGCGACTTTAGAAACGTACATGCTTTCATGTCGCGAGAACCCCATTCAAAAATTTTGATGCGTTTGTGAGTAGTCTCTTATAAACTTTTACATTGCTTTTGCCCTATCTCCGAATCTTAGGACTGGCCCCTTAAAAATCTGGAGTGTTTGTCTCGAAATAAATTAGGAATTCCTTCTAAGAAATGTTAATACAATAATATTGGTTTTACAAAATTTGATCAAACGGAGAGAAATACAGTTACTAATATTTTAATAAAATGCATTTATATTTAATACATGAGTTAAAACGTCCCAGTTTATCATTTTTTTAACATTTTTGTTAACTTTCAAAATAAAATTTACATATGCCACACGAGTAGAATTTAATTTTTTATTTAAAATTTGAAATCAATGGATTCAGTTGTGAACGAACGATCATTATTCTATTATACCTTTGTTTTAAAGCTTTTCAACTGTGCTTTTCAATTTTTGAGTGCGCCCTCTATATTCCACTAGAAACATTTTTGTCCCAAGTGAAACTTTAAAACAAGGTTTGTGGCCGAAATAGTTCAGATGGCATTCCAGCATAATAACTAGGAATTCAGATCACTGCGCCACCTTCAGGATATTTTTTAAACTATTTTTCGAAGGATATTCAAGGCTATATGATTGATAGATCTGAGAATAAGTTAATCAATGGTATGTGTAATCTCTTTTTTCTACTTTTGTTTCGTACTGAGGTCATTACGATACGCCATTTGGGTTTCGTAATATCCAACGGAGTGCTATAATAATTACACTAAAAACCAGGGTAATTTAGTTGGAAAATGAAGGCAACCTAGTTTTTTGACACATATCTGAGAGAAGTGTCAGTGTCAATCGTCACCTGTTTCAAGTGATAATTTAATCAAATGAATTAATTTCGAACCTTTAGAGGCTTTTGTACCAACCCTGATACGTAGTCCCTTCGAACACCTTTCGAGTAGTGTACAAACATGACTTCAAAAGCCAGTGCAAGTGAGTAATTTGAGATCCCATTCTCCTTAGGCCAATTTTCAAATTCCGCGTATTTGCCACAAAAGCCTGTATTCGTTGAGGGGCAGAAAGATTGCAAAACGTCTTGGACACTTTCAGAATACATTTTACGAATAAACTAATGACGATCCAAATTATTAATTTAATTTTATGATCCACGCAAATGCTGTCAACTGCCACAAAATTCCCTAAATTTCGAAATTGATTTTTTTTGTTAAAAAAGGTGCAAAGTAGAAAAAATAGTGTATGATACCTCGTTTATAAGGCATTTTGTCGCACTTACTCCATTATGCCCAATTCCGTGCGTGCCACAAAATGCGTCTTATAAAACTCGTATCATAATATACTATTATTTAAATATATAAAAACATAACGGATTTTGGTTGTTTTTATTAAAAAGAACAATAAAAAGTAAAAAAATTAATAAATATTTAAATTTCGCGCCAAATGTGTAGGACATACTCCACTCCAGCAGATGGCGCTACCGTTTGCGATTCATATCACACCATACTAAGATACCCATCTATACGAAGTATTATTATATTATCTATGTTGTCACCCGCGCATCGGTACCACGTTTTTCCTTAGTAATCTGAAATTTTAAATCCGCCAATAGGACTTCTTTTTCCGTTGAAACAGTATCGTCATCTATCCGCATCATCAGTAAAATCTATTTCAGTGAGGGTTCGATTTGGCTATATCAGTTCGGGATGCCTGAGCCTAGTTATCCAGTTTCAAACGTGTTTTCATAGCAAGTTTTAAATCTGGATTTAAAATTTTGACAATTTTATTTGTCACTTGTCATGCAAGTACAACATAAATTCAACTGTGAACACTTTCTGGAAGAAATGTTTTAAGGATTTGCAATGAATTTAACCCATTCAGTGGTTTAGTTAGTGATAGCACAAGGTTTAATGTCCAACAAGCCAAACTTTTTTAGAAATTCTCCGTTTTCATGAAAAAGGTTCGATACGATCTCAGATTTTGGTGAATTGACCTTGGACTCAAATCGAACTCAATACGTTCAAGTCAACGTATTTTTTCATGAGTTGGATCCGTATTCAAATCGATTTGAATCCTCATGAAAATGTAGTAATAGTACCAAAAAAACAACTTGTTCGCTGATTTGAAGAGTATTTCCAGCAGACCATTGCTACTTTCTTCGGACAGAAACCGACAGCGATTTATAATCTTTATAATCGGGGAATTTCAATGTAGCATTCCCGAAGGAAAAATATGGTCGAAAGTAATGGCACATAAATAAATAAGTATTTGTTGTAACTGTATCTTTTATTATGATTTGTAATATATGTCTAAAAACGGGCTAAACTTATTTCTTTCCAACCTAATATTTGCAGCGATGCTTTCAATTGCCAAATGCTTTTCGCTTAAAATGGTTTGAAGCAATTAAGAATTTTGTGGTAACTTAAAAAGCTAATACTGATTCGGCTTTACAATTTTTGTATGCAGATGTTTAAGATTAAGAAATTAAACGTTTGGTTAGAGGAGCAAAATTTTTTAACCAAAATTACCGATTTAAATACTGAGCGAGATGAACTAAAAGAGAAATAAAAAATTATGAGCAAAATTTTTGAATAAGTAGATGAAAACGATGCAAAATTAAGCATTGTGTGGATAATCATAAAAATGGTGCTAGATGGACTAAAGTTTTAATCAGGTTATGCACAATTTAGAGGTTCACCAAAACGCTACGAATTTTGCCGCCAATTTTTTTTAAACATACCTATCAATTCAACCAAATTAATTGAACAAACACTTTGCGCTGAAATTGCAAAATTAACAGCAGTTTAATGTGTAATTGTAATGTGCATAATTTATTTAGTGAGACTTGTTGCGGTTTTGTACTTAATTGATTTTAGTAGTTTAAAAATCAGAATTGCCGATTTATACCGCACCACAGATCCCACTAACTTCTTTTTATATTCTCTTTATATTCATATTCACCCCGCATTATAGTATTTACTAAAGTTGAGATTTCAGCAGTTTCCACTTAGTAAGTACATTTTGTTTAATTGTTTATAACATTGTGGTCCCTCATTATTTCAACAAGTGCGGTTTAAATTGTTAGGTGTTGAACTCTCTTGTATGGTGCTTGAGGCTACCTACTGATTAGGGTTTAATTCAAGCAAAAGGAGAAGGTTCCCACCTTATGGAAATCTAATGACCACTCAAATCCGGATATTTATACACCAATCGACAGCTCTTGATATAAGGATCAATTCGTATCATTGCGCCAACTCTGTATCTCTTTAAATAAAGGCGGAATTAAAGATTGAAAAATTAAAAACAGCAAATGCAAAATGCATTGGTAAGAGTGCGATGCAAGAGGAATCGGGTGGCAAGGAAGTTTGGGAGTCCATAAATCATCAAAGCTAGTTGTACCCGTAATAAGCTTACCGCCATGGTGGGTGCAATAAGATTTGGAACCTATTGAGCAAAAGAAAGCATTTCCTGATCTGAAAATTACCTGCGGGCAAAAGGGTCGGTTTAGTAACGCTTTTATAAACTCTGTGACAGAAGTCATTTGAATTTTAAATTAATTTAGCCACTTTATTTGAAGAGATACAAAGTTGGCGCAATGATACGAATTAATCCTTATTTCAAGAGCTATCGTTTGATACCAAAAAATCTGAATTTGAGTGGTCATTAGATTTCCATAAGACGGGAACCTTCTCCTTTGACCTTAGGGGTGTTGTTTGCCTCAGACCTTTTTGCCCTGTGTGAATTAAAATTTTGGTTGCCTGCACCTGAACCTATGACCAGTCATTTTTTTTCTTGACCAGGAGGGGCCTGTTCCGAGACGAGCCGCGCACCGAGGCATTAATGCTCATTGTGCACAACCTCCCGAGATAAGTTACATCAGAAGCCCTGTGCCTCTGATGAAGCCCAGTACCTTATCTGCTAACAACACTTGGGTCCAGATATCTGGAGCCCAGGTATACTTCTCTGATGCCTGCAAACGCAGGGCAGTAACATAGAATGTGGGAAGGAGATTCTTCATCCTTGTGTACGTAGCAAGACCTGACTGATGAAGACTACCTTAACCTTTCTCCAGGCCCCTGGTATGTGGCCTAGAGCCAGGCAGGCTCTGAACAGTCTGACCATTGGGTCACTAGACTCCTGTCCCTTTTGCAAGAGAGCTGGGAATATCCCGTCAACCCTAGCCGACTTGTATGGCGCAAATGAGTCTATTGCCCATTTGATATCATCAGGTGTTATAACCCGACTGGCAAATCTCCAGGCGTTGCTGGGTGCACTTCTCAGAGTCAAATGTTTAACTCGGGTTCGTCTACGACTTTCAATGAGTCGGGAAAGTGCGTCTGCAGCAAGTGCTCAAGGGTGGCCTCCTCCGTCACCGTAAATGTTTCGGAGGGCAGCCGTAATAAGCCCAAAGTTGCAGATGGGTCTCTGGATAGAATCCTTTGGAGCCTTATGGCCTGCGGGGGCGTGGTTAGGCTCTCGCAGTGGACCTTCCAGGATCTATCCTTCTTGCGACGGATCGCAGTTTTTAACTCGCGCTGGGCCTTTCTGTAAAGTTCCCATACAACGGAGGTGTTAACAAGCCTAGCCCTATTCCAGAGCTTCCTTGACGTTTTACGCAGTTCTTCAAGATCTGCGTCCCACCATGGAGCACACTTGGTCCTACGTGGGCTGCGTGTGGGGCAGCTCTCTACGTTAGAGTCCATAATGGCCCGTTGTACACGTAGCTGCTCAGACACCATTTCGGCGTCTGCAGTAAATTTTATTGTCAGCGGCAGCTGAACCGGCCACGTAGTATCTCACGAAATGAAGCCCAATCTGTGGCTCTGGGGTCTCTAAATGGAGCTCAGATGAACTGAGCTCTGTCTATATATGTCATTCTCGAACATCACGGGCAATGCCAATTGTCGCCACTGTGATGCCAATGACTTCCTGTCTGACCGAAGTGACTAAAGTTGGCTCTTGGCCGACATTTAGTATGTCCAGGCCCGGTGCTGCAATGTACTCCAGGAGAGCTTCTCCTCGGGTATTGACGTCTGAACTCCCCCACACAATGTGGTGCGAGTTAGCGTCGCATCCCATGATGAGGGGCCATCCCTTGGATTTGCAGTATCCCACTACTAGACCCCTGTTGTGGAATGTGGAGCACCAGTAGCTGCAAGACGGGTCCAGCGAGCCTTTTTCTTTTCAACTCCGCTGCGATTGCGTAGCGAGCGGCGGGTTGGTTTAGGCCCACCTGATGGCGAGCCTACGACAGCGGTCGCACCAGATGGTGAGCCCACGTGTGTTTTGATTTTGATCGATGGTTTTCATACACGGTTCCATGAGTACGGGCAATGGAAGTAGGGTACGCCCCGGGTTTGACGCCCTTCCTGGGGTAATCCAAAAATGAGTTTTTTCCGCTAGGAGGTGGAGCTCTTCCCCACCCACACCCGTCGCAACCTTCGACGCTGAAAAACTGAAAAATTGGTCACTGGGTTTGGGATTATTTTATAGAACTTGTCATCCTCGCGGGCCGTCCAGTAAAGGCAAGCCCCCCGCCCACGATTCCTCGCACACGTGCTCAATGGGGTTGCTGCATGCGCAGGTCGTGGTTACGGTATGATGGTATGACGGCCTAGTCATAATAGAGTAAGAATGAAGTTGAGCCAGTTTTTTATTTGTTTACATAAAATGTCCCTGGATATTAGATTTAATAGAAAATCTTATTGTTTAATTTAATATTGTATTAACATAAAAATGCACAACTTGCCCTAATTTAACCGACCTCGTATCTCTTATAATAACTGAGATCCCCATGGTGGAGCTCGAAAAACCTATATGTCGTAGGCTAGTAGTAAAGTCAGGCATATTATATAACGCCTAGTCATATTGTAAACGACTGGGCAAATTGTAAATGAATGAATAAATACAGGGTTTTTACAATGCGACTGAAACTTTTAGGAGTATTATAAAACACCTAACAAGTTTTCGTCACAATGCAAAATGGTGCTTGATACCGTCCACTTAGAAAATGATTAGTTACATTCAGTCGTTTTGTAAATGGATGAAAAATACCATGAAACATTTTATAAAATTCCACCTTCTATTGTAGTTAGGTAGTTTAATAAAAAAAAAACAGTAAAATTGCACCCCAAATTTATTTATTAGTCGACAAAAACCCTCTTATATCTCAATAACTGTAAACATTCTGATAAGGCAAGTTGTAATTTTCACTTATTTCACTACTATGACCCTCTGAAACACTAATTTGCACAACTATCATTATTCCCCGTGTAGTATTTTGATCTTGAGGTTAATTTTTCTTCCTATACTTATCAGGTATCACCGTAAAATTTTTGTAGTTCTTGATAATACAACCGTTTATTAATGAAGACATTGGCTCATATGCATAAAAAATAAGTATTTACTTTAAGTAAAAGTATTCAGTAAAAGCATGCTCTTGGAAGTAAATACTATAAGTGCCAGTATTTACTTAATTTTGTATGCATAATCTTTTACTTTTACTAGTAAGTACAGGCTGTTCCGTCTAAACCCCACATTAGAAGTATTGAAAGTTCTAATAAAGATGTTTATCTGAAAGTTGTTATTCAGGCATAATCCGTTGAGTTCTGCTCAATGAAAATATTTCTAAGATGGCAGCACTTCCGGTTATACCGGAAGTCGCTATTAACTTTCTTATTTTAAATGGAAAGCTATGTTTTTTACTGCGTTTTTGGATTATTTAAGTTATTCTAAGGAAGTTTTTATCAGCTGTCCCTATACCCAAGTTTAACCGTTTTCGAGATATTTAGGATTTTTTTGAAAATTTTTGGATTTGCACCTGCCACTTAAAAAATCGGTAACTCGCCTAGTTTTAGAGATTTCGAAATCATATTTGGAGAATTAAAAGAGAAAGCCCATATCTGTTGTTCGTTGTGTTCAAAATTGGAATTGGAAGTTAATAAACCCAAAAATTTTAAGATTAAGTTTGGACAACTTCAAGTACCCATAACTTAATTTTTTCAAATAGGATGTCCCAATTTTTATTCTACTAGATGGAGGAAAATTTTTTTCTGCGTCTATCTGTATTAGCATTCCCTATACCTATCTGTGATAATTTTCAAGTTATGTTGGTTTTTTTGTCATTGTAGGAAATTTCTTACTAACCACATCTATTTTTGCATAGTTTGCTAAAAAACATTTCTGATTAAACTTAAACGACAAACTCAGTTCAAAATTGTGTTATCAGACCGTGAAAACAAAATAAATTCATTGGGTGTTGGTTTGAAAATCTTTAATTTCTCACCTTTTTTCATTCGTTTCCATGGTAACCTATAAAAAAAGGCCTATGGTTAATGAATTTCTCAATCCCAATAAAAAGTTATTGTAACTTGGAATGTTAGTACAGTCGAAGCAGAATTAATTTCTCTACCATCTAGTGAAATAAAACTTTCGGCATTTCATTTGAAAAAAATGAGTTATGGATGCTTAAAGTTCTGCAAACTTAACTTTAAAAATTTGGAGTTTGTTATTCTTTTTTAGAAATCTGAAAACACCAAACGAAATATCTAGGCTTCCTCTTTCAAATGAACTCAAAAATATTTCCAAATTTTTAAAAATGGCAGAGTTATCGATTTTTGAACTGGAAGGTGCAAATCCAAAGAAATTTTAAAAACCCTAAATATTTTCTAAACGGCTAAATTTAGGTATATGGACAGCTTATGAAAACTACCTTAAAATAACTCTAGTAATTCAAAAACGAATTAAAAAATATAGCATTCCATTTAAAATAAGGAAGTTGATAGCAACTTCCGGTATAACCGGAAGTGCTGCCATCTGGAGAATATTTTCATTGAGCAGGACGTAACAGATTATGCTTGTATACAAATTTTCAGATGACTATGATTATTAGAACTCCCAATACTTCTAATGTGGGGTTTAGACGGAACAGCCTGTATACAGGTTGTAAATGAAATAAGTACATTAGTTTTAGCTGGTAATAGAACTCGTCAAGACCACCAATTTTTCCTAATAACTTTTTTTTCAAAACGTTTTAGTTTTTGAGTTAAAATTATTTTAAAATCTTACACAATTTTCTTACACGCCACTGGAAACAAAGTTACCTAGTCGACAAGATTACCGTTTCCAAGCAAGTTCATGAAAATTAAATTAAATTTATTATTACTTTTCTTTGTTGGAGCATTTCATGAAGAGTTCGTCAATTTGTAGGAGGAATAAATGATTTTCAAAAATGCGATTTTGAAAAAATGGTACATAGAAAAAGTGTTTGTTTTGATGAGTTCTACCACTGGTTAAAATTAATGTACTTATTTCGCTTACATCCTGTATACTGAGAGATTTTCCAATAAATACTGATTTTTTTCAATTATAAGGCGGTTAGGAAATAGGATTTGGCATTTCATACGTTTGACGGCATTTGACTACAAAAAACTTCATAAGTGTTATTCTAGGACTTCATACAAGTGTGTATCAAGGTAAGTGACTTTCTGCACAGTTTGTCCAATTTCTAAATCTAAAATTGTTTATAGATCAATAATAAGTAATAACAGTAATCTTAACTAACAACTGTTTCAGATCAGTATGGAATCTGACGACGAGATATCCGTCACTCATTCAAATTCTTCTGATATTGCTGAGGACAATTCTAGTCCGAAAGAGAATCGACAAATGCAATTCGTTTCATTATTAAACAAATTTCCAGTTGTAATAAACAAATCTCAAACACCATTAATTAAAAAACAAAAAAAGAAGCTCTGACTGCAATGTCTCGAGCATGCCTTTTACATAACGGCGAAAACCTAACGGAAAACAAAATATTTAAAAAAATTAACAACATGAAAACAGAATTAAAGAAGAAGACTGACCGGAATGTTACAGGCAATAAAGCAATTAAGTTAAAAGAATGGGAAAAGATCCTTCTTGAGCTGTTGGATGGTAAACGTGGAGAGAATCCAAGTGTCCGGCGAGTACCTGGTAATTTAAAACTAAAAGATAATAATGAAAATATCTTATTTTGAAATTTGTTTGCAGGCGCAACAACTTCTGGGGTAGCAAATAATGGCTCTGTTGAACGTGAACCTCCGCAAGCGTACAAGCCACAATTGCCTCCACGCCCTTCGCTCTATCGCTCTCCAAAAAGAATAAATTTGCTGCGGAAAATGAAGAAACAAGAAATCTAACCAACGGGGAGTTGCAAAGACTTGTTTTATTAGAAGAACTAAAATTAATACGACTACAACAAGAGCAAATAAAAAACAACATAACTTTATTTGACGATTCAAATTTAAATAACATTCAAATATTGTAAGTTAATTATGCGTTACATTATAACTTATAACAATACCTATTTTTTAATAAATAAATTTTGAAAACATGCTAATTGATAATTTTTGTAAACTAACTTAAAAATAAATAACTATTATTGTGTGTAAGTATGTATTTTCTCATATTTGTGCAAATAAATTTCTTGCTAGTTCATTTCTCCGTTGAATACCTCGCATTCTTGTTTGATTTTCATTTTCATCATTTTCCTCGTAATCATCATCATCTTCGACAATATCAAAAAAATCATTTTCATCGTTGAGATATTTGGCAACATTACGCAAAACGAAACAGGATGATATGATTCTAGGAATTTTATTTAATGAAACCCGAATTTCATTCATTAAAATGAGAAAGCGTTTTTTCACCTGTCCAAAACATCTTTCAATTATTACCCTACTTCTTGCATGTTGTTCATTAAAATAATTTTCAACAGGCGTTTGTGGATTTCTGTAAGGTGTCATTAACCACGGAGCAATAGCATAACCAGAATCACCCAATAAGACGGCTTGTCCTCTGTTAAATCGTGATAAAATTGGCAATATATCAGAATTTCGTAAAATCCTGCTATCGTGAACTGATCCTGGCCAAGAAGCATCTATACTGGTAAACCACTCATCAGAATTACAAGTGGCTTGTACATTTATTGATGCAAATTGCTTTCTGCAAATATATTCGTCACCATTTCCTAATTTTAATTTGGGTACAATCGAGTGCACCAAAAGCACATGGAAAGTTGTACTTTTCCAGCCAAAGACGTTTTGCTTCCTCGACTTCATCATGTTGTGTAGGAAATTTTATCCACTGGTTAGCTTTCTCAATAATTTTTCTGCTCACATGGTCAACTGTTCTGCTGACCGTACTTTGATGAGCACCACTATCTTCCCCTACTCCAACCTAAAATTTTATAAATGTTATTAAACTAGAATATCATAATTTGAGATACCACAATAATGATCTAAAACACCTACCTGAAAGCCTGGGTCACCCATGTACCGCAAATAAATTTCCATTTTGTGTTTGGAAGATAGTGCACCTCCTCTTCTTTCCTCAGTGTTACCCAAAAATATTTCAGCTAAATATTCAACATTAATTTCTTCGAAACGATACATTGACTTGTAAATATTTGCACTAGCTGATTTTCGCGGTTTATAAGTTTTCCGCTGTGGGATTTGTTGAAAAAGTGCCATTTTATGAAAAATTTGATATAAGTGAAATTCAAGCCGCTTAAATATCAGCTTGAAAAATTTGAAGTATTTACTATAAACTACTAGTAAATCCTTATTTTTATGAATTTTTATTTAAGCATTTGCTGGAAAATTAAGCATAAGCTTGACAAATGCGGATGCTAATTTTTTTAAGTGTTTACTAATAAGTAGATGCTATTTTTTATGCATACAATTGGTAGTAAAGACTTGAAAATTTGAAGTAAAAGCATTTACTTATTTTTATGCATATGAGCCATTGCTTTCTGTGTCTTCCAGCATTTTAAAACAATAATTTATAATATAAATTTAATGTTCAAAGTATGAATTCCAAAAGTACTGACTTGCGCATTATAATACGCCTAAATAATGCAGGTTCGTTTCAGTCATATTGTAAATGAACCATAGGTATTTTACAATTAGACGAAAACTGGTTAGGCGTTATAATATGCCTAAAATTTTCATTCGCATTTTAAAAACCCTACATTTTATTCATTCATTTAGAATTTGCCCAGTCGTTTACATGTTACAATATGACTAGGCGTTTTATAATACGCCTAAGTTTACAACTATCCTACGACATATACAGCGTGATTCTTTTAGGGCCTACATTAGAAACTTTTTAACTTCTAATGCAGATAGAAATTTGAAATTTTGTAGACAATCTAAGTCGACCATTCTGAGTTAAACTAAATTATTTTCAAAATGGCTGAACTTCCGGAACGATAAGAAATTGGCGCCAACTTTGAAATTTTAAATAGTAACCACCTATTTTTATTGCATTTTTGTATTCGCCTTTTGAAACTGACTAAAGTGTACCCTACTTGTTAGTACTTATCTGTCATAGTTTTTGACATATGCCATTTTTTTTGTCAAAATTTTCATTAGCAGGGGTTCATTCCAAACCTCACAGTTCTTGAACCCTTTACAATAAGTGAATAATTCTTTTTGCATTTCATAACCAAAGGTTCAAAAAGTCTTCTAAAGTCTTCAGTATTGTCAACTGTCAAATTTCAAGGCTACTATGATTTTTAAAAAATGATGATTAAAAAATTATTATAACTCAGTTTTTTTAAATGAAATGACCATATTTTCTCAACGGGAATCGAAAGTACATCGATTTTTATAAGATCTTTTATTAGCATGTCCTATACCTATTTCTTACAGTTTTTGAAATAATCACGAAAAACGTGTTTTTGTTTTTTATTTATTTTATTTTCACAGTTAATCACATAGGCTTTGGAAAATAATCAATAATTGTCAAATTTTGACATTTAAATTGGTTAATAGTTGTGCCATTAATAACTAATTAATTAATACAAATACTTAGTTATGGCTTATTATAGCAACGAGGTTGTGCTGGATCTATTTGTAATTTATGGTGAAAATAATCGAATAATTCAAAGGACCTGTCGCGCCTTCAATACAAAATACCCAGAATTACCTCGCATGACGATGGACAAATTTCTACGAATAAGAAGAAAGTTCATTGCTAATGGAGCGGTAAAATGTATTATTCAACGAAATAAAACCGTCATTGACAATGAGGATAACGAAATCGGAGTTCTGGGATATTTTGAAGCATATCCGCAATCTTCCATAAGGAACGCGTCCTCAGATTTGGGATTGAGTTATTCTTCGATACAAAGAATTCTACGTAAACATGGACTGCATCCGTTTAAATTTATAAGATTACAAAAATTATATCCAGGAGATTTTCCACGTAGGGTTAATTTTTGCGAAGAACTTCTGTTACGTGTTCAAGATGATCTCGGCTTTCTCCAAAGAATTATCTGGACGGACGAAGCTAAGTTTTGTCAGAAAGGAGTTTTTAATCGCCGAAATCGTCACTTCTGGGCGCACGATGATCCTCGGGTTATTGCGGAAGTGGAAAATCAAATTCAGTTTCGTGTAAACGTTTTTTGTTTGTTAATGGACAACCAGTTCAGATATTTTATTTATGATGAAAATTTGAACGCTGCTAGATATTTAAACATTTTAAGAACTATTGTAAGAGATTTCATCGATACAATTGAAATAAATCGGCGACAGCAGACCTGATATCAAATGGACGGCGCTCCTGCACATTCTGCTAGAATAATTGATGCTGCTCTCACAGAATTATTTGAAGATCGCTGGTGGGGAAATGCTGGTCCATCGTTCTGGCCTCCCAGATCACCGAACCTTACCCCTTTAGACTTTTTTCTGTGGGGACGTATAAAAGATTTAGTATACACCACACCCATTAGGAATTATGAAGAATTGAGGCAAAGGATTGAGATGGCATTTAATAATCTGCAACCAGATGAAGTAATGGAAGCCACTCAATCAGTTCACCATCGAGTTCTGGACTGTTTGAATGAAAATGGTGAACATATCGAACATCTTTATTAATTTTGGTATAGTTTTATTTTACCTTTCCAAAGCCTTCGTGATTAACTTTAAAAATTAAAAATAAAAACACGTTTTTTGTGATTATTTCAAAAACTGTAGGAGATAGGTATAGGACATGCTAATAAAAGTTCTTATAAAAATCGATGTACTTTCGATTCCCGTTGAGAAAATATGGTCATTTCATTTAAAAAAACTGAGTTATAATAATTTTTTAATCATCATTTTTAAAAAATCATAGTAGCCTTGAAATTTGACAGTTGACAATACTGAAGACTTTAGAAGACTTTTTGAACCTTTGGTTATGAAATGCAAAAAGAATTATTCACTTATTGTAAAGGGCTCAAGAACTGTGAGGTTTAGAATGAACTCCTGCTAATGAAAATTTTGACAAAAAAATGGCATATGTCAAAAACTACGACAGATAAGTACTAACAAGTAGGGTACACTTTAGTCAGTTTCAAAAGGCGAATACAAAAATGCAATAAAAATAGGTGGTTACTATTTAAAATTTCAAAGTTGGCGCCAATTTCTTATCGTTCCGGAAGTTCAGCCATTTTGAAAATAATTTAGTTTAACTCAGAATGGTCGACTTAGGTTGTCTACAAAATTTCAAATTTCTATCTGCATTAGAAGTTGAAAAGTTTCTAATGTAAGCCCTAAAAGAATCACGCTGTATAGATTGTTCGTTTCCTCTTGAAAGAAGCGGCCAACTTTTAATACTTACAACGATCCCACATTCATTTATAGACAAATCAAATTGTACAAGATAATGGTGAATTTTATCGCCACGTACAATGCAAAATTTTATTCTATCATCCATTATTTTGATTGACAATAAAATTATACACCTCAAAAAATTTAGCAATGAAAAAAACGTCAAAAACAGATAAAACAATGGTTGTGAACCACATTTCTCGTTAGGATAAAATTGCACTTTAGGTGCTTGTGATAATTTACTACGTTTTAAAAATCCCACCTCCTTTTCAATGATTAAAATGGAAGGGCCAATTGTTGATATAATTTGTGAAAATTTATTGTTTAATTACATTTTTAAATAAAAATTTAACTTAAATGTAACTTTTTCCAATTCCTAAATGCTCATTTTGTATATTAAATCTTATCTTTAATCAAAAGGGAATCAAAAGAACGTAATGGTGGTTATTTATTTTCTGTGGATAATTCACTGACCGGCAAAATTATCGCATCACATGAGAAAATTGATTTTTTATTGCTTAGATTAAAAAAAAAATATTTATTAACTACTTAACGTTAAAGTAAACTAAAGCATCGCCATCTTACATCAAATGTCGCTGCGCTCCATTAAGGCCGTAACAAAACTTCCGTTTCCATTGTTGAATTTGATTCTCCTAACCTAAAAAATTTCTCCTTACGTAACGCCATCTGTTTATTATCTGACAAAACAATCACTACATTGATTTCAAAAATCGTTTTGCTATTTTCTTTAAAACAAGCAATTTTTCTCATGGTTCTAACTAAATCGTTAATAGACATATTCTTATTCACGATACCGTCATACGACAATAAATAATAAGCTCAATAATTAACAAAAATAGTTTAAAATCCCGTCACTAGAGATGGGTTCGTGTCGCGTTTTACCCGTGTCCATCTCGTGTCACATGTGACACGGCCGTGTCACATGTGACACGGCCGTGTCACGTGTGTTCGTGTTCATAAGTTACATTGGTGTACGAAATCTTTCGTGTTCGTGTATGATATAAAAAATCGTCGTTCGTGATCGTGCGTGTTCAGTAAAATTTTTCGTGTCACGAAGTTTAGACCAATTTGCGCATGTAAGTTTTACGCCACGCTAAAATGGTATTCTTCGAGGCAATCGTTTTCTGGAAAAATGAACAGTCAGTACAGTCACTGCTAAATCTTATTACAGTAAACTTTGCTGATTCGGGATCTTGGCTTCAGATTCGTCCTGTGCATTCATTGCAGAATCGTTTATTTTAAGTTTTGTTGTTTGTGTAATCTTGAAGTATAATAGTCAATACGAATCTCAGGGCACTACGTTGTTTATAAAACTGTAAAATGGACGACGACCAATTAAGTAAATCCAAAATAGAAAACGATTGAAAACAGCATCCAGATAATGATAGATACTCCTTTTATAAACCAGAGAATTCTAGAAGCAAAGTTTGGGAACAATTTGATCTTATTAAATTCGAAAACAAGCCTCAAAATATGGCGCGGTGCATAAAGTGTCACGAAATTTTTAAATACAATTCTAAAAATGGTACAGGAAGTTTACTTAGACATCATTGTGTAAAAAAAAGTTTAGATACAGACGAAAGCAGTGCGATGAATACAATCAAAAAATATATGGTTAAGGAATTACCTACTCATGTAAAGAAGAAGGTTGCAGAGAAGCAATTGACATTCATCACAACCGACTTAAGACCACTTAGTGTTACCGAAGGTAAGGCAATTTCACAATAGGTAAATTAAGTGCTAATTTTCTCTAAACAGGCACTGGATTTAAACAATACGGCCAGGAATTAATTAATATTGGTGCTACTTACGGCAATGTAAACATAAACGACGTTGGCGAGGTGGCATATAACAAACACAATTCTAACCGAAAAATATAAAACATCGAAGCAAAATCTGCAAACTATTCTAAAGGAAAATTTTCTCTCGTTTACATCGGATCTTTGGACAGACAAGTATACCCAAAAATCATATTTAACAGTAACTGCCCACCTTATAAATCAGAAGTTTAATCTTCAAAAATTTTGTCTTGGGACAAAAGAGTTTTCTGAGGCGAAAACAGCAGAAAATATTTTACTTTATACAAAGAACATTTTACGAGAATTTAATATTGAGCAAAAATTGGGCGAAGGATTTATTGTTACTGACAATGGAGCAAATATTGTTTGTGCCTTTAAATCCTTTAAAAAAATATCTTGTTCCGGTCATAATTTACATCTAGTTATGGACGATGTATTGGTATCCAAAAATATTGACATGTCTGATTTGCATTTACTCATTTCAGAAAGTAAAAAATTAGCAACTTTTTTCAAAAGATCAGGTCTTATCAATAAACTGAGTAAAACATTAAAACAAGATATTGAAACACGATGGAATTCTATATTTATTTTATTAGAAAGTATATACACTAGTTTTGGTCCAGAATCTGCTTCTTGAAAGAAATGAGTTGAATCGTTTAAATGGAATCAGTTTTCCTCTGTTAAAGGAATTAGTGCTATTTTTAAAACTTTTTAAAGAATGTTCTGAATATTTAAGCAGCGACCTTAAGCCTGTTATCCATGACGTTGCATTGTGGTCTCAGAAATTATTAAACCACTGTGAATTTACAGTTGGGGCATTTCACGTGAGGCGGACAACGAAAAAAATTTGACAACCTGAAATTCGGTCATATTCAGGATAATTGTTCTCCTAGAAAGCATAATTGTAAATACATAATGATTTTTTTGTGTGAAGCTTATTTGTGAAGATATTGACTTCTAAAAAATTGACGAAATATGAATCTCAGAGTTTTTGGACGCTTTTATTCAAAAAACTAATGCATACCAAAATAATTAAAATAGTGCTTTATACAGGATGTAAGCGAAATAAATAATCCTATTAAGTCTGCAGCCTTAAAATTATACTTATTTTTACTGTTACTGTTGCTCTTTGGACAATTTCTGTCTTTACGATACCATTCTATCGAACAATTTAGTGCCGGATGGTGATCGTCCTCTCTAACTAACGGATAGTAATTTCTAGAAACATGTACATCTATGTTAGATGATGATATAACTAAATCTAGCAGTCGTTCATTAGCATTGACTATATTGTTACGTTGAAGAAAACTTTTGAAACCTAGAAAATGTATAAGGTTTTTACAAGTTATAGACGTCTTATATTAACTATTGTTCAATAAGTACATAAGAAATTCAGGAATATTAAAATTACCTGCAATAAAGCAATCAAAATTTGCAGTTATTTCATCTAAATAATCAAACAATGTATAACTCGGAACACTTAATGATGGTGGAGCATATAAGCAAACCAATAGCAAACGTTTATTACCACAAGATAATTTGAGGGCAACTATATCTACTTCTTCAACAACTAAGGTCCTCGGGACTTCAACAGCACTTAAAGATGGATTTGTAGCGATTAATACACCTCCTCCACGAGTAGCACGATCACATCTGAATATATCATAATCAACATCAATAAGTTCCGATTAATAAACTCCCTGATGTAACCAAGTTTCAGTTAACATTATAATGTCAAAATCATTTATAGTAGCGTTAGATGACAATTCTTTAATTTTTGTGTTAACACCTCTCACATTTTGATAATAAACACTATTATAATAATAAATATAATAATAATATAATAAATATAATATAATAAAACTATGTCAACGCCAACGTCGTATTTTATACACTTCAATAACTCATAGCTAATGTTATTTATAGTTTCAATGAGAGATATAATCATTAATAACTATTTTATATTTTTATCAACCTTACTTAAAAAAGTAATTTGGTAAAATGGGACGTTGGCGTGTACATAGTTTTGAAACAGCTAATAGTTTTTTTTTAATACTTGTTCTTTTTACGTTAATAATATCTATTTGAAAATATAACCTAACGTCTCATAATTGTTTATTTAATTACCCAAATAATTTACCTAATTAAAATCCCAAACAACTTATTTATTAAAAATTCTCGAAACTCGTGTTTTGTGACACAAATAGGATCTCATGCGTGTCACGAAAAATAGTGAAAAATACCATTCGTGTCGTGTCACCAAAGCGGTACTCATCGTGCGTGCATGTTCGTGTTTTTTGAAATTAATGCGTGCGCAGTCGTGTTCGTGTTAGAAAAAGTCGACACGACCCCATCTCTACCCGTCACACCGAACGTTTATTTGAAACACAACGCGTTTCAACCACAAAGTGGTCATCTTCAGATGAGAATATGAACAGTTTATATTCTGAAACGCGTTGTGTTTCAAATAAATGTTTGGTGTGACGGGATTTTAGACTGTGTTTTTATTAAGAATTCCACGCCAAGGAAATCCAACAAGAAGAAGCTCAATAATGCTCAAAAACCATCGCTAATCATACCAACAGACTAAGGACAGTTTGTAAGAATAGTTTTAACTCTGGAAATGATCGAATTCGGTATATTATTGATGTAATGTGATTTTTATTACAAAATACAAAATACAAAATAATTACAAAAACAATTAAAAAATAAATTAAACCATAGTTAAACTTCGTTATTGTAAGTGTAATCTTTTTAAAATAATAAAACGCATCAAATCAAATCAAATATTTTATTGTTTTATGAAGTGTAATAAGAGTTGAAATAAAATGCAATAGATGTTTCCAGAAAAAAAAATTTCAAGAACAAAAATTAATCTTTTTCAAGATTAATTCAATTTTTACAGGAACTTCACCTTAACATTAATACCATTTATTATCACCTCTAGCCTGAATAACAGCTTCTAATCTTCTAGGAATGCTTGCTATGAGGTCCACAACATAATTTTGCACCAATTTTTCCCATTTTTGCAGAAGGGCATTTTCCAGTTCTTGCAGAGACCGAAATTAATTTCGCTGCTTTAGCAAGCCTTGCTGAGGGTGATTCCACTCATGATCAATCGAATTAAGATCAAGGCTTTTTCAGACCACTGCAGTGATCTTAAATTGACCTCTTCCAGGTACTGTTGCATAATTCTAGCTGTGTCAGGTCAGGCATTATCGGGCATTATTGTGGGTAAACAAGAAATTATTCCCGACAAAAGGGCCATAGGGTACCACATGAGGTTCTAAAATGTCCTCAATATATCGGGCAACTGTTAGACGAGCACCACATAGAGACGCCAACTCTGTGTGTCCTCAGACAGACGTTCCCCCAAAATCATAATTTTTAACCTCCACCGAAAAGAACATGATGGCGAAAGTTACAATGAGAATGACATTCCTCGGAGCATCTGTAGACTCTGATAATCGTCTATCAGATGTATGGAAGTAAAACCGAGACTTATTTGAAAATATTAAGTTACTCCAATAATTTAAATTACAATGAACATGATCACGAAAAAATTCATGTGTTGCGATAATTTTTGTGCGCAGTGTATTTATACATTTTTGTAAGCTTCCACAACTTCTTCAAAGTTATAATTTTTGCACCTTTGTCTTAGTGTAAGAAAACAGGAAAATTCAACCAATGAGTATTTACATATTGGTCCATCTTTACCATTTTCTACAAACTATTGATATTTTTGGAATAATTTTACTTGACGGTTACCAACATTATTGTTCAAATGGTTTTGTTCAAATTTAGGTTTTGGAAATTGTTGTTTTTCTTAGTATTTCATTACATCCTTGGTTTTATTACTAAAAGCCACGTTCTTAACACAATCGTACTCAGTTAATTCAAAAATCATATTAAAAGAACGTTCCACATGGGTGCAAATGTTGAAAATCCACTTTTGAGAAAATGAGAACTAGGTCAAACAAGTTTCATTATGGTTATTAACGATTAAATGGATCATAATCCATTTCAGCCAGGTAAATATTATCTCAAAGCAATGTGCACCTGAAAATACCAAATAATTATCTGCCTTCTCAATGTTTTTCAATTTTTGTGTTCCTACCTTGAATGCTTCTTGCTTTTTACAGTTTAGATACTTATTCAATCTAATAAATTATCAATTTATACTGACTATTCACTCCTGTTTGAAATTTTTCTGACAAAGTTTAATTGTCAGTCTAAAGTGTCAATATCCTGTCAATTAAAAATTAAAATTTTTACGGATTATGATTGGTTACATATTTTCTTGGTTTTGTTTTTGTTTGCATTTTTTGCCAGCAGATAGAGCTAGCTAAGGAGAAAATTTTTAGGTTAGGAGAATCAGTCAACGGCATAGACCTTATATTACAATGGACAACGCGTTACCAAGCCAAGCATTGGCGTTGCTTGACTCCAACATTAGTGTGAAACAGCGCATACCTAATGTCAGCAAGTGGAAAAAGAAGGGAGAATTGTATACCACGTGACAACTGGCAAGAAGCGCTGGCAAATGCAATCAGTTAAATGGGATTCAAATGTGCCAACGCAGAAATAACTAAATTTTGGGTGGAATCTTGGTACAATACCATTTTCATTTAATTAAAATGTAATCATAGTACTAAAAATGTGGCAAAAAAAGAATAATTTTCCAAATAAACTGATTTAAAAGCCTGAGAATATCGCTATTTACCACCTATACATAGAACAAAGAAAAAGACAAATTATAAATAATTATTAGCTGTTTCAAAACTATAAAAACGCCAACGTTGCATTTTACCGAATTATTTTTTTAAATAAGATTGATAAAATTCTAAAATAGTTATTAATCGTTAGGTCTCTCATTGAAAGTATAAATTACATTAGCTATTATTTTTTTGAAGTGCATAAATAATTAATAATAGCTAATTTTGTGAGAAAATGCGACGTTGGCGTTTTTATAGTTTTGAAACAGCTAATATATTTTATGTGTTGAATATGTTAATGAAATAACAGAATTAAAATTTGAAGATTTTTATTATCGTACGATACAACTAAGTTCGTGGTTAAATGACTACTGCCGCAAAAACTAACAAAAGCGACCAACAACTCTAGGAATCTAACAACTAAGCATTCTCACGACTAACAGCTCTAGGAATCTAACAACTAAGCATTCCCACGCCTACACTAATACCACTTTTCCGTAACATATATGTATTTATTAACAACGAATTAATAACAGTAAAAATGACTGATGCTTGAACAAAATTGTTTTAGTTAACTTAGAATGGATGCGGTCTTTTATCTCGTTTTTATTACTTTGGTTATACTGATGTATTCAAACTGTAAAATAATTCCTTAAAATTAAATATACAAGAAGATTTAAATAATTGTTGACTGGGTCCTGATTTAAAATGTGGTCATCAAGTTCAACAACATGTTTGTCATAGTCTTTGTTTTAGTATAACTTCTAAAAAACTTTTCGATCTGTTTGCAAATGTACTTAACTTACTTATCATCCGAGGGATTTATAATTATAAGTCCCCCTTTATTTTTAATCTCAATTAAATTAATTAAAATTAATTAAATTCAATTACTTTCAAAATCAGTAACCAAAAAGTGTTCACTGCACAATTTTGAATACTTAGTCGGTGTAAATTCTGCTCTTGTCACAGCAACAAGCCATTTGTCAACAATGAGCATCGCCGTCTGTATAGAATGACACTTTATCTCGCCTGGGCATTAGTCAAGTTCAAGTGATTCCCGTCAGCGCTACAGTTTGCGCGGAATATTTGACACATCCTGCACTTGACGGTAAATTGTTTTTCAAAACTTCAAAATATCTCTTACATATGGTGTTTTGTTGTATCCTTTCTGTCGAGCTTTTGTTAGTTGCGTTTTTCTTTATTTGTTTAGTTGGTTCGTGTTTCGTTGTTCTTGCGTTTAAAAATTGGCATTGTTGACAGCTCATTAATAACTTGACACTCTTGGCAGTTAACGACAGAAGTTGACGCACTACACATAGCAACGCGCGGAATTATGGAATCACAGTTTCAATGCATTTTTTACGAAATGCCCAGGCGGGCATTGATTGATACATTTCATTAAGGAGGCGGTGACAATGAGTCTACACCAATTGTTTTTGAAAAATTGATAGCCGTCGAACTTACTTGACAATGCTATTACCTGTTTCAAAACTATAAAAACGCCAACGTGGCATTTTACCGAATTATTTTTTTAAATAAGATTAATAAAATTGTAAAATAGTTATTAATGATTAGATCTCTTATTGAAAGTATAAACTACATGAGCTATTATTTTTTTGAAGTGCATTAATAATTTATAACAACTAATTTTGAGCGAAAATGCGACGTTGGCGTTTTTATAGTTTTGAAACAGCTAATACTACCCTATAACATCAACTTCAATACTATTTCAGAACTCTTAAGCCACAAAATCTTGCAATTTAAGTGATGCGATAATTTTGCCGGTGAGTGTAATTATTTACAAAATTGTGGACAGGTATTAAAAATGTGATGATTGTAGATGAGAAACAAAATTTTATTTCACTCAAATTCAATAGATTTTATAAATATTTTATGTGTACAAATCAATATAATGCGTATACCTAATACCCATTATTTGCTAAATATTCTGCAAGTCGCTTAGGCATACTGTCTACTAAATTTTGACATATTTGGGAATAACGGAAATGTTCCCAAACGTTATTGACGTGTTGTGCCAATTCTTGAACGATTCTTTCACGAACGTTTGTTGCCCCATGAATTTTCTATTGGGTTTAGGTCGGGTGAGTGAGGAGGCCATCGTAGGACTTCAAATTCTGGATAATCCTGAAACAATAAATATATAAACAATAAATAAATAGCCGATAAACACTATCGGCTAATCTAATTCGTTCAGTGGATACAGCGCATTCACAGAAGGCAGCATTACTCCCTCAAGCACCTGAACATATTGACGGGTGTTAAAATTTGAGGGTGTCACTTGGACGATTTCTCCAGGGCTGGCACTACACATCCAATCCCAAAATCCGGCACTAATTCGTCTACTTCTTCTATTCTCAAGAACGGGTTGAGGAGAATGTGTGGTGCGATTTCCTCTGTTAATAAATGTCGGTGAAGACCATGGTTAGTAGAGACATTATAGGTGCGTTTTATTGCTCCATTTTTCCTACCGAGTAGGACAGAAATGTCGTTTTATTCCAAACTTACTCGCTACCGGCAGCTACTTTTCCTACCGTCTCACAAGACGGTATGGTCCGGTTTGGTAGAGGGGAATCTGTTAAATCGGTGTTTATTGGCGGGTTTTATTAAATACTAGGCTGTTGAATTGATGTTTGAAGTATGGTTTAAAGTGTGTTTATTTTGAAAAATGGAGCCTAAAAATGTGCCTGTATTAGAAATAGACGGTCAATATTACTGGTGTAATCCTGATTGTTTGCATTGTATACATCAGAAGTCTAATTATTATTAAACTATTATTTTGGTTTTTTTCGTTTTCATTTTCAAAAAGTCGAAATACTAGTGGGAAATATATGATCATACACTCCATATATACATTTACCTATTATTTTTAATTACCACACGCTCATCGTGCTGTAAAACCTAACATAATTTCGTTTCACGCGCAGACGCAGTGGACAGTAAAGGGTTGTTCGTTTTATTGCTCTCGTTCTACCACTGCTACTTGTACCACCCGGTTGGTTGCGATAAAACGCACCTATGGTTGCGTCGTAACTCTGTGGAGGAGTGGGAGACTCGCCATGTTAATACGTCACCAAGATTGCAAACGTGTTGATGATGGTATGTAAATGCATTGTTTAAATCGTGTTTTTATGGTTTTTAATAAAAAATAACAATTGTAAACCAATGGTGATGATTTTTTTAGTTAATGGTGTTGTTTAGCTTGATATCAGCTCAGGGTGTCGATTCTAAACCAATATTTCGACTCGAAAAGGGTTTCGACTGTCGCAATGTGATCGTGGAGCCATCTGGTGGCGCGAACGCCAAGCGCTTGTGACGTCATCAATTCCCTTTTCAAGTCGAAATAAAACTCAACTGCTCCATACATGTTGAGTAAAGATTTCGACTTGAAATAATTTGACGTTTGGTGGTTATGTTAAAGTTGTTTATGTGCAAGGTGGATTGCACTCAAAATTGCCTGTGTTAACACTATTTAAGTGTGTTTTATTAATAAATTCTGTTTGAGAATGTTAGAAAAGAAATTCAACGGCGTTAGTGATAAAAGTGCGAAGAAAACCAATAGTTAAAAGAAAAATACAATTTTTGTTAAAGGCGTTTGATAAATTTTGGTTGAAAATAATTAGTATTGGGACTTTATAAGCAAAAGTGTTTAATAAATTGTAATAATGTTTTTAAATAAAATACATAATTATTTTTAATTATTTATTTACAAATTTACGTGCAATGTTGGTCCGGCTCTTTGTAGTGAATCAGGGTGTTGAGGTAGGAAAAATTGCTTTTGACCCTAATTATTTTTTCTAGAAACAGTGTCACGGTCAAAAGTATTTTTATTTTATTTGAACGTGTTGATTTTTTTTTAAATTAAACATAACCTCACTAAACGTGAACAGATTATTTCGACTGTCGAAATATTGACAGTCGCGTAGGGCAAGTCGCTTTGACGTTATCAGATTTCGACTCGACTTGCTGTTTCCAGTCGCAATGAATTAGAATCGACACCCAGATCTCGCCCGGTCTTATAGTCGTCAACGCATATTTATGTACATTAAATACTTAAATGCACAATGATTAGAAGACAGGGTCACAAAAAAGAGAGGAGACGACTCTAGCACCGCTCAAAAATCAACAAAAAAACTTCGTAAAATTACAACCTAAATACAGCGTGATTCTTAAATAGACCGACAAAATTCTACCTATGGTAGTATCAAATGAGTACATGCTAGGAAAAATAGTAAAAAAATTCCTTGTATAATCGTTTTTGAAATAAGAATTTTTAAAGTTATGTTGGAGATAAAGCGTACGCCACTGATGTGTTCGTAAGTAGTGTTAACACAGTTAGTGTTAACCTGTATATCACCCTGTATACATAATAAATATTTTTTTAAATAATTTTGATTTAACACCCACCTATAGTTTTAAAAAAAGCTTCAAAATTCAGATTTTATTAAACAGTACATAAAATTACACGGCGCAAAAATATTAATACATAGTGTTTTCCTTTCAAACGTAGCCAAGTAATTACATAATATCCGTTTTTTTTTAATAAACAATTGTCAGTGTCAAAATCGGGTATAAAAGTAGTTCGCATAGCTTTAAAATGAAAGATTGAGAAATTAGATCTATTTACGTACACTGATTTGGGGAGAACAATACACCTAGTTCATAAATTTCTTCAATTAACGCCACACAACGAAAAATTTTTCTGATTTTGACACTGACAATTGTTTATAAAAAAATAGACCATATTACGTTTCATTCCCTAGACGCTAGTCACCCCTATTTTAAAATTTTAAATAGCACCCTCAATTTTTGGAAAAGGAAGAAAAAGTTTGCCTAACCGTAAAAAAATGTTGTTTTGTTTTTGGGTAGGGGGTGGTTTGATTTTTGAAATTTTTAATCCTTGGGAGCCTTAGATTTTAAGCCCATAACAAACAATACTTCAATTTGACTTGCGAAGGTAGAGTTCAAAACCAACATTAAATATGTTTATGTTAAGGCTTCATCCCCTAGTCGCTAGCCACTCCTTTAACATTTTAAATAGTGTCTCCTATTTTTTGAAACATTATTAGAAAGAGAAAAAAGAAAAAAGTATATTATTAGAAAGAAGGGAAACTTATCGAATTGTAGAGAAAACACATAATTGTAAATTTGTTTTTGAGTTAGGGGTGGTTTTAAAAAGCTTGGGGTACCATTTAAAGTTCAAATTAAGGGTGGCTAGCGCCTAGGGGATGTAACCTAAAACGAAGTTCATGCTAGTTTTAGATTCTCGCCTTCCAAGACAAATCTATATGTTCTTTGTTTAAATTAAATTGCCTTAAAATCAAAGGCTACTAGGTCATACAACCAAAAATAAAATTACCCCTAACTCCAAAACTCTATATTAAATATAAGTTAAGTTTTAATTTACATTTGAATGGTCAGGAGATGTTCTACAAATGTGATATGCAAGTCAGCGTGGCACTCGTGGCAGTTTATTGATGTTTTTATAATGATTTAAATTTATTCTGACAATTTTCCTGGTGTGAACTTGGCTGTAGGAAACGAGAATGGTGGGGAAATGGTGCCAGCTCCAAGCGCGCAGCGATTGTCTGGTCGATTGTAATTTTCATGGTGCCAGCACTATTTTTGGTGCTATCTTCACCGACATCTATACAGGATGTAAGCGAAATAAGTACATTAACTTTAACCAGTGGTAGAACTCATCAAGACAAACAAGTGTTTGTCTTGATGAGTTCTATGTACCATTTTTTCAAAATCGCATTTTTTAAAATCATTTTTTCCCCCTACAAATTGACGAGCCTTTTATGAAATGCTTCAACAAAGAAAAGTAACAATAAATAATAGCTGCAACCAAGATAACCGTTTCAAACGGTAATCTTGTCGACTAGGTAACTTTGCTTCCAGCGGCGTGTAAGAAAATTGTGCAAGATTTTAAAATAATTTTAACTCAAAAACTAAAACGTTTTGAAAAAAAAGTTATTAGGAAAAATTGTTTGTCTTGACGAGTTCTATTACCAGTTAAAATTAATGTACTTATTTCATTTACAGCCTGTATATATAAAATTGCTTGTCCTGACTGACTGACCTATCAACGCACAGCCTAAACGGCTAAGGATAGAAACTTGAAATTTTTACAGTAGATAGCTTTTGTAACGTAGGGGTGTACTAAGAAAGGATTTTTGGAAAATCACCCCCTAAGAGGGTTAAATAGGGTGTTAAAAATAGAAAAAAAATCCGTCATTTTTTAATTTATATCTTTGAAAATTAGTATTTGGGCTTTCGGTTAAAAATAAAGAAAGACGTGTTTCAGGATTTTTGAAAAATCAACCCCTAAAGGGGTTAAATGGAGAGTTGAATTTAGAATTAGAGTTTAGAAAATCTGTCATTTTTAAAGTTACATTGAACTTAGATCCTTGAAAATTAGTATTTGGGCTTTTGGTTAAAAATGAAGAAACACGTGTTAAGAGGGTTAAGTGGCGTAAGAAAATTTGTATAAATATTCGTAACTCTTGAATTTACATCAATTGAAGCTGGTATTTGGGCTTTGAGTGAAAAGTGAAGAAACACGTGTTTCATTTGGAAATACCAACCCCAAGGGGGTTGAACACGGGTTAGAATTTATATAAAAATCCGTAATTTTTAATTTGTATCCATGCAAATGGTACTTGAGCTTTCGGTTAAAGATGAAAAACGTGTGTTTAAAAACATTTGGAATTTCCACCCCTAAGGGGGTTAAATATAAAAATCCGTAATTTTTGAACTTATATTTATAAAAATTGGTATTTGGGCATTCGGTGAAAAATAAAGAAACAGGTATTTTATTATTTTCAAAAATTCCACCCCCAAAGAGGGTTAAACATAAAAATTTTTGAAGCTATATTAATGAAAAATGGTATTTGATCTTTCGGTTAAAAATGAAAAAAGACGTGTTTCTGGATTTTGAAAGTTCCACCCCCAAGAGGGTTGAATATAAAAATATGTCATTTTCGAAGTTATAACCAAGAGAATTGGTATTTGGGCATTCGTCTCAATATAAAAAACGCGTGTTTCAGGTTTGTTGATGATAACTCCACTCCAAGGGGGTTAAACAAAAAATCCTTCATTGTTGAAGTTATACATATAAAAAATTCTTTATCGTTGAAGTTATCAATTGATTCGGTTAAAAAGGAAGAGGCGAATATTTCAGGATTTTTAGAAATTCCACCCCAAAAGAGTTCAGCGCAAAACTCCTCCTTTTTTGAAGTCATATCCAAGAAAATTGGCATTTGTTAAAAATAAAGATAATGTGTTTCAGGATTTTTGAAAATTACATCCACAAAAGGGTTTAAACAGGGAATGAGTTGAGAACAAGCAAAATTTACTCGGGTTCGCATTGGGTCACAGTTTTAAAGTTCATAATAAAATTTTGTGTTTCTACTTCTTGTTATACTAGGTTTTGCATTGTTTTTCTGTGTTTCAAAGTGGTTGTGGACCTGCGTGCGAAGCCGTGGGCAACTGCTAGTGTATAATAATACTGTTGGAGCGTCCACACTGCTTGAAAAGGTTTTTTCAACAGTAAAGACAGTATTCGCTCAATTTCTGTGTTCATTGCTAAATAACATTATTTTTGACTTTAGAAACTGGAAGCAATATATCGGGTGTGTCAAAAGACGCGGATAGGCTCTTAAGAGCTCCTAGATGGAGCTGTACAGAACACTATTTTAGAAAAGAAATCACAAATCCTTTCATTTTGTAAACAAAGATTGAAATCAAACACAATAAATGGCAATGCCGTACAAGTACATCCCTTTTTATACATTTAGGCCTAACTACACTGGTGTGGCTCAAGATATAAGCTCCGTTTAATTGTGTCAATTGAACTGCACCGGAAATAAATGCAGCTTAAAACTGTCTAAAGCTTGGTTTAAACTATACCGTACCCTGGATGCCGCTTAAATAGCGTGTACCATCAAAAAAGCAATTTAAAAGCACAATTTGAAAATGGATTGATGAGAAATTGCGTTATTCTTGATTTGTATTATGAAAAAGATAGTTCCATTGCTTCAAAAAACATTTTTAACGAAATAAAATTCAATACACCTTCGGTATATCTCTCGTTTTTGTTGTCTTTGAAAAATTGAGAATACTTTGGTAGTAATTGTTGCAACAGCAATTTTATGCAATATTGTCAAAAATAGGCGGAAGGCGGAACAGCAGAACCTAGAGTGGATGATAGCATCGGTGATGAAGATGAAGATAAAGATAGAAAATGATCAATTTTCTGCAGTGCCACATAATCATGAAGCTATTGATTTTCGAAAATCGAAATAATAATTATCGTGGTAAATTATGGAACTTTAATCGTTTGTATTTTTTTTATTCATATACAGATAATTTTAAACTGCCTGAGGTAGTACGCTCATACGCTCCCATAGCAGTTCAGGGTTAATTTTAGTAAAGGTGCAATGTTTTGTATCTGCACATCGCCCTGTACTTCTTTCCTCGTAGCCAGTCCGGTCCTGGCGAATTTTTTTATAGTTTTTATTATTGTGAGAACGTCTGACAGTCCCTTCCAGCCAACCTTTCCCACTCCCTCCCGTCGCCCTTCACACCTCAAAAGTCCCAACTCCCAAGATTTGCTCATTTACAAAAGTGCGAAGGTTGCAGTCGTAGTTAGTTTGTTAGTGTTACAAAGTTTTTCGAAACATTTTCCGCTTTTAAATAATGGTGATTGGTGTTGTTTTTGACGATTTTCCTTGAGTTTCCACAATTCCTAAAGGTAGGTGGCCACGCTTGCATGTTCTTGAGCATGGTTTTTCCGGGTACTTTGTCAAATTTTCCGAAAATAAGGTTATTTCGACGAAAACATTACATACACTTATTTTTGAAAAACTACGGTCGTCAATCTACGTGATGTTAGTAAATATTTTAAAGACTGAAAATTCAAGTGATTAATGTGTTGTCTTTCCACGATTTTCAAAATTTCACCGCTAACAGATTATTACTTATAACGAAAAATCATCATAAAATTAATTGGAATGACAAAAATATTGATTATTTTGCGGAAAATTGTAGGAAAAGGCCTTGCATGAGAGTCGCACGTGCGAAAACAATCGGCATAAAAACTTGCTTTTGTCGCGAAAAAACTTGTTATTCAAAACATTTGATGTTAGTGTTTTGGTTGCTTGTAAGTTTTAATTTTCACATTAATTTTCATTTCGTCTCGGATTTTAGCCGACTTTTGTGCGAATTCAGTTCAGGGCATATTTTTTCTTTTCTTAAAATCACTAAATGCCTTGAAAATTATATTATTTTCCTATTTTCACCCAAAACCGCCCTTGTTAAAAATAATCCGCAGTCTGATTAAAGATCAACATTTTTTATCTAATTATTTCGCGAAAATTTGTCAGAAAGAAGCCAATTTAAATCGGAGTCGTTTTATTAGGTATTAAGTTTTTCGAGCAATTTACACAATTTCGATCCAAACATTGTTATTCTGCAAAATGTATCTATATATAAAAACAGAAATGCGCCGAATTAAAAAAAAATGGCTTTATTTTTGCTTATAAAGCAATAATTTCTTTTCTTACCAACCGAAAACTGCTCTTTCTTTTTAGAGTTTATAAATTGGTGGCATTTCGAAAATGATTTGCATTATCCTTATTTAACACCACCTTTTATGTTTCAAGTTGTTTAATGGCAGAGTCTCGGACAGAGTTTACACCTATTAGATTTTAGGTTGAGTAGTTACGATTTTGTAAAATTGGAAAGGCTATTATTAAAAACTTATCGGAAATTAATTTCTGCTTCTCATCTGCATAGGTGATATTTATAATTTAGTTTTGTTTATAAGAAAAAATAATGCTGATCTCAGCGGTTCTCGAAACAAGGGAACCATTCAGGGGTGGTCTGTAACACCTACGACTTAAAATTCTTAAAATATTGAAAAACTAAATCGAAAAGCTGACAAAATCTTAACTTTAATTTGTATTTGTCAAAAGCTGTAAAGTAAATAGTTTTCATCGTGTTTACCACAAGTAATTACTAATTAGGTTGACTCTGAAAGTCCTTGAAATTGAATTTAAATTCGCTCTAAAATATTTTTCCAATATTGCGGATTTTTCTAAATAATAAATAATAATAAATTGTTATCAATCATAGGGTCAAATAGTAGATTTGATCTGTTGGATTTGCGTGGGGTCAGCAATGAAAGTATGAAATGTATTCAGTTTTAAAAGTAAATTCATCGAAAGCTGTAGTGATTTGGGAAAGTATCATTTTTATTATGAAATAGGATGTCTAGATTCATCAACTAAGTTTTCTTCAAGATTGCTTCAATTTGTATTGTTTCTATCAAAACTTTCAAACTAATTCATGATGTGCAATTGTTCCGTTTAAGTTGTTAAAATGTATGATTGATTTTTCCAGGACGGTTTTTTCTTAATAATTTTTTAACTTTTGCTTGGTTTTTCAATGGCTCTATTATATCGTTCGACATCATTTTGGTCTATTTTTTTATTGATGTTCAACCTAGTTCACTGATTAGACCACTTTTTGCGGTAATTTTCGTTTTTTGTTTTTTAAGGGATTTGTTAAGTGTTTGACGGGTAGTACAAACATTTGTCTCGATGATCTTGAGAGCATATTTGGTAATAAATATTTCATTAGGATTTCTGAAATGTGAACGAAATGTTCTTGTCTTGTCTTGTCTTGTCTCATTTGTCCTTTAACTTTAGAGTATTTTCGTTTAGAAGAATCTACATTTTTCGTAGGTTTGGAACTTGCTCTTGCTCTAAATTTCCTGTGATTTTTGGATATAATCCATCGTTACTTTCGTTACAGTGATTTGATTAGACCATGTTTTACACTTTTTTTAATTAATGGGATTAATTGAGTACTTAATTAGTTTGAATTTTCATGTCGAAAGTTTCGATTAAACGATAAGAGTTGTGAAATACTCTACTTCGCTCAAGTTGCTTGTGGTGTTTTTAAAACTATTTTTCATTCTTAAAAATTTTGATTGTACCTAATTTCCGAAATACGTCGATGATACCTATACTTATTCGAAAAAAATTGCATAAAAAACAATTGGTCTATTTGATTGTACCTATGTGTGTAATTCAGGTTAGGATCTGAAATAAGAGTTAATTCTTTTCGATTTTTGTTATATTTTCCCGTAATCTCGATACGATTCTTTTTTAAATTTTCTGTGATCGAAATTGGACCTAGACATTTATTGATTTTTTAATGTGTTGTTCAAGGATTTTTTGTTTATACCTAAACAGTTTGGCCTAAAAAAATTCATTGTTGTCTCATCTTCAATATTTTGTCCTGCTTTTTTTGTTTTTCGGTTTTCGTGGAATTAAGATTTTCTTTAAATAAATACAACAGGTTTTGTTCGAAATGGTATAATCTTTTAAAAAAGAACTTTTGCTGTTGTTTTATGATGTTGAAGTTGAATGTTGAGTCATGTCTAATTTTGAGTAAAATGGTTGAGTTTGTTATTAAATTGTCTCATTTAAAATTTCAATTCCGGTGTTTTGTTTACTTTTTGAATGTTGGGTAGGAATCAGAGTACTGAGAGGAATGTTTCTTGTCAGATGGCCTTATTTGTACTTTTCGTTTAGAAGGATCTAAATTTTTCAATTGTTCTAATAGTATTCGACTGTAACTGTTCTTGTTCTTGAAGTTCTGATAAGGACTTTATGATTTCTAATAATTCTTCAGTTGTTCTTCAGGATTTATTATTGAATTATGCAGTGTATTAAATTTAGCGCAACTGACTGCCGTTTCTAGATTTTCCAGAATTTCTAACATTTCTTTCGAAAATGTGACTATTTGAATGAAGATACTACGCAAGTGTACTAGAGTATAAAGGTCAAATTTTGCGGGGAGTGTTTTATTTACAATTTTTTCAATGTCAGCAATTCCTTTTGCAAAAATTGATTGATTGTTCGTTAATTTGGAAATAGTGGTGTTAAATCTTGCAATTGCACTGGTTGTCAAAGAAATTTGTTCGTCAAGTAATAATTTTTTTTGTTTTGGCGTGATTGTTATTTTGAAATTATTTATTAATATCTTTTGCATGTCTCCATTGTCTAAATATCCCGTCATGGCTTTTACTGCACTTCTGAAAATATTAATTATTCCTCTTTTAATTCTTTTGTTTTTTGAAATTGTGTTTCGAAATAACTGTAAAATTCTCTCATCTATTTGTATAAATAATTGGTTTTTAAAAGTCCTGCATTTTCTGTTTTTTTGTCAATTTCGGGGACTGGAAGAATTGGGTGATTGACGATCCAGAGGATAATTCTGGAAAAGGGGGTCTTAAATTATCGAGGTGTTTCTTTCGAAAACTATTTGTCCAACTTTAAATGTTGTTTGTTCCGGTTGTTTATTGCGTTCGTTTATTACTTTTTCTTTTTGCATTTGCATTAATTTTCTCATTTCGTTGTAAATCAATTTCATTCGATTTTTGTGGTCGACATGGTATTGTTGAAAATAACTTGCATTGGGATATAAATCAAAGGGATGGGGTTTCAAGTTGATGTCTGTTCAAAAAATAATTCAAAAGGTGTCAAATTTGTTACTGAATGAATTGAATTATTGTATTATATTATTGCATAAATCATTGTTTTGTCTGGAGGGTCATTAAAGTTTTGTTTTAAAATTCTGTAGCGTTCTGCTACGGTCGAATAAGATCTTTCAATAAAACCATTCCATTGTGAATGTCTTGGGGTTGTAAATGAATTTTGATTTTGTGTTTCTAAAAGTTTTTGAACTGTGTCGTTTTGAAATTCTGTTCCTGAGTCAAAAGTTATTTTTTTTGGAATTCCGTAATGTGAAAAATAAACAATTAATGTGTCGCTTATGTCAATCGAATGGAGTATGCTTGTGCTAATTTCGTAAAAACATCGATTATTGTCAAATATGTTTTTCCTTCGATTGTAAATAGATCAATGTTTAGTTGTCGGAAAGGATGGTCAATTTTTTGTGCTACTTTTAAAGGATGGACGGTGTCTTTCGTATTTTGTGTTCTTACAATTTTCGCATTTATTGATAAAATGAAACGTCTCACATTGCACAACAATGCATTCACATTGCATAGACATTGCATATCATTACACAAATGTTTGTCCCACATATTGCACAAGTGATTACCCCCTCGGTTTGAAGCATCTGTTGTTAATATGAATGGTTGGGTAAAATCTGGATATTGTAAAATTGGATGGTCTATTACACGTTTCAAAACTATTGATAAATTTTTTTGAATTCTTTTTTAAACATTTGGTAACGACTTTGTTAAAAAAGCAAAATTTGGAATAAATCTTCGGTAATATCCAAATAAACCTAAAAATGATTTTATTTCTTTTTGTGTTTTCGGTATTGGGTAATTCATTACTGCTTTGCTTTGTTCTGGGTTCGTTTTGACTCGTTCGGGTGTAGTTATATGACGTCAATAAGTATGCCACTTCTCTTCTTAAAAATTCACTTTTGTCTAATTGAATTTTGAAATTTGCTTTTCTTAATCTTTCAAAAACTTCTTTTAATCTTCAATATGTTCTTCGAGTAATATCGCAAATATGATTATATCATGACAGAATAAGACTAAAATTTTCCTATACTGAATTTATAATATAAATTTCTGCCGGAGTTGCAAGGTTTTTGATGAGCTCGGTGTTAAAAAGCGTGTGCATCTTTGTGGAAGCTTCTATACCGATCCATGGAACGTGTATTTTGATAATATAACACGTTCTATTTTTTTTAAACAAAGGGTCAAAGGGGTTTTACGAAGTCTTTAATACATTTTCGATGATAACGGACAAGTCGTAGAAAACTTATTTCTTTTTGAGTTAATTAATTTTTTTCACGATTAGATTTTATGGCGGAAGGGGTGATTGTATGTCATTTCGTAAGAATTCTGATTTGTCTATTGTACGGTCGGAGTCCTTAAAAACTTAAACGTTTGATGTGTTCCTACAAAGAACATTGTTCATTACTCGTTGAAATGTTGACGGTGTATTTTTGAGTTCATTTAACATTCTTTTGAATTCATAATTGCCGACCATTTTGTGTCACAGGAGATGTTGATTTGAAAGACAAAATTCCTTGTTTTTACATTTTTTCAATTCAAGTTCTATCTTCAGTTTTATGAATGTCCAAATTGAGGTTTAGTCTTTTAATTTAATTCTGTGTTGAATTTCGCTCGCACCATAAGGTTTTTTTTCCAGAGTAAGTGTCACGATCTTCTGAGAAGACTTCTGATAGCTCGTTTTTCTTCTACATTATGTTGGTCTAAGCGTAAATATTTTTAACTGGATTTTAATAAGTATTCAAGGGGATATAATTCATTTTCTGGCAATGTCGACTCATCGATGCTCTAACTTATCTTAAAAAGTCAAATCCTATTAAAACATGGTATTTATCACTAAAAAGCAAATAAATTACTCTGTTTTTCTTCATTTTTTGGTTTTTCTATGATTTTACTTGAGGAAAAATACTGCTCCATGATTGTGATTGTAATTGTGAAATTATTTTTTCATATCTTTTGCCGTCTTCATTGTCTAAATTTCCCGTTATGGCTTTTACTGCACTTCGGAAAACGCGTGGGTGACAATTGAAGAAGAGTTCAAAACCAATATTAATTAATTTAGCTGTGTTCCAGTTTAGTTTCAGTTCAGTGTTGTTAGTTCCATTTCAGTTTTATAGTGTTTAATTCAACTCAGTTACAGCTCAGTGCCAGTTCCAGTTCAGTTAACAATACAGTGGTGACTTCGACGTAAAAAGTGATTGGTGCTTGAAAACATGCCTCCAGTAGGAAATAGTGTTTAAGTGTCTACAAACGGAACTAAGAAAAGAAGAGGAAGGGAAGTGAAAAGTGCTTTTTTGGACATCGAAAAAGTGTCTGCGAAATTAGAAGGACCAGTTTATCGTTTATCAAATTCATCCTTAAGGCCGTGCCTCACTACCCTAGGCGGGGCGGGTCCCGGGGGTTAAAAGAAAAGGTGAAGGTGAATGTATTAAGCTGACCAATGATGCCTTTTGGTTTTCTGATTTTACTTTAGAAAAAATGCTACCTCATCACTTCCTGGAAAATTGCCCAGACATTGCAAAAGTTCCAAGGGGTTGAATCACTTTCTTTTATTTAGAAATTTTAAGCCCCGGTTACCATTTACTTGAAGTCACTTTGATTTAAAGGAAGAACATGTGGATGACAATTGGAGAGGAGTTCATAAGGAGTAATAATTAATTTTCAGTGAGTGTCAGTTTATTTTCAGTTCATTTCAGTTCAGTTCTGTTTGTTCCACTTTACAGATTTAGTTGTGTTCTAGTTTAGTTTTAGTTCAGTGTTAGTTCTATTTCAGTTTTATTGTGTTTAGTCCAACACAATACCAGTTCAGTTTCAGTACAGTTTTAGTTCAGTGTCAGATCAGTTTCAGTTCCAATTCAGTTTTAGTTTAGTGAACAATATAGTGGTGACGTGAACAGTAAGTGGTGTATCGTAGTAAATAGTGTTTGAAATAAGTGTCTACAAACGGAACTAAGAAAAGAATACAGAGAGAAGTGCTTTGGGTCTTGAAAACGTGCCTGCGAAATTAAATGGACCTTATTGTTTGCTCAGCTTGAATGACAGTTTATTTAAATAAGTAGTGCAACTGTCATCGCAAATTTTGAATACAAAATAGAATCGCCATAGAGAAATTCCATCAGGTAATGCTTTAGGAACGAATCGTTTGAACACCCGAAAGTTCGTATTGTACCTTATTGTCAACATGTTCGTAAACGTTTAATTTTATTTTCGTATCTTGCTGTTGATAACCTATTGCAAGTTCCATATTGATGTAAAGTGCTCAGGATAGTGTGTTTTCTAAAATAACTTGAAGGAATTTTATATGTTCGTTTGGCGACTAAAGTCGAAGAAGTAGGAGAGGCAAATTCATCCTTAAGGACGTGCCTCACTACCCCGGGCGGGGCGGGGCCCGGGGGTTAAAACAAAAGGTGGAGGAATCGAGGAATGTATTAAGCTGACCAATGACGCCCTTTGGTATTTCTGATTTTACTTAATGAAAAATGTTACTTCATCTCTTCATCGCCAAACGAACATATAAAATTCCTTCAAGTTCTTTTAGAAAACACACTATCCTGAGCACTTTACATCAATATGGAACTTGCAATAGGTTGTCAACAGCAAGACACGAAAATAAAATTAAACGTTTGAAATAAGTGTCTACAAACGGAACTAAGAAAAGAATACAGAGAGAAGTGCTTTGGGTCTCGAAAACTTTTCTGCGAAATTAAATGGACCTTATCGTTTGCCCAGCTTGAATGCCAGCTTATTTAAATAAGTAGTACAACTGTCGTCGCAAATTTGGACTACAAAATAGAATCGTCATAGAGAAATTCCATCAGGTAATGCTTTAGGAACGAATCGTTTGAACACCCGAAAGTTCGTATTGTACCTTATTGTCAACATGTTCGTAAACGTTTAATTTTATTTTCGTATCTTGCTGTTGACAACCTATTGCAAGTTCCATATTGATGTAAAGTGCTCAGGATAGTGCGTTTTCTAAAAGAATTTGAAGGAATTTTATATGTTCGTTTGGCGACTAAAGTTGAAGAAGTAGGAGAGGCAAATTCATCCTTAAGGACGTGCCTCACTACCCCGGGCGGGGCGGGGCCCGGGGGTTAAAACAAAAGGTGGAGGAATCGAGGAATGTATTAAGCTGACCAATGATGCCCTTTGGTTTTTCTGATTTTACTTAATGAAAAATGTTACTTGATATAGCAAAAGTTTCAAGGGGTTGAATCACTGTGACTTTTATTTTGAAATTTTAAGCCCCGGTTACCATTTACTTGAAGTCACTTTAATTTAAAGGAAGAACACGTGGATAGCAATTGGAGAGGAGTTCATAACATCAGTGAGTGTCAGTTTATTTTCAGTTCAATTCAGTTCAGTTTTAGTTAAGTTTAGTTCAGTTCGGTTTCGTTTCGGTTTTGTTTGTTCCACTTTACACATTTACTTGTGTTCCAGTTTGGTTTTAATTCAGTGTTCTATTTCAGTTTTATTGTATTTAGTCCAACTCATTTCCAGTTCAGTTTCAGTACAGTTTTAGTTCAGTGTCAGGTCAGTTTCAGTTCCAATTCAGTTTTAGTTTAGTGAACAATATAGTAATGACGTGAACAGTGAGTGGTGTATCGTAGTAAATAGTGTTTGAAATAAGTGTCTACAAACGGAACTAAGAAAAGAATACAGAGACTAGTGCTTTGGGTCTCGAAAACTTGTTTGCGAAATTAAATGGACCTTATCGTTTGCCCAGCTTGAATGCCAGCTTATTTAAATAAGTAGTACAACTGTCGTCGCAAATTTGGACTACAAAATAGAATCGCCATAGAGAAATTTCATCAGGCAATGCTTCAGGAACGAATCGTTTGAGCATTTGAAAGCCCGTATTGTACCATCAATAATCCATCTGCTGCGGGTCCTCAGTCAAATACTTATTGTTCCGAAGGACAGTTTATAGTGGCCACTTACCCTCTCTGTTGCCCTTTTACGGATGGTCCTTTCCTGTGCATTTGACAAGGTGAGCTTGTACATTTTTTTAAATAGTTCTTTTTATAATATAAAATAATGTAAAAAGCTAGTGATCGTGGGTTTGCAAGCAGAATCATTAACTCACAGTTTTAAATTAATGAAAGCTAGAATTTAAATTTTCAAATTTTCTTAAAATTACGTTTTTGGTATTGCACAGTTTAAATGAAAACGTACATTTTTATTTGATTGGTATAATAACAGCACCAAACATTGGGATCATGATGTGAAAATGACTTTTAGCAACTGCATTAATAAACAGAATGAAGTTAATGACTTCTGTTTAAACAGTATCTGTTATTCTGAATTAGTGATCTTCATAATATGACTAATTGATTTTTATTTGGAATTTTTCACAGTGGATTGCTGATAAATTATTTAGTTGCAACAGCTCTCAAACAACAGCCCAACTAATTGTTGATCCCTCTAAACGCTTTTGCCAAATAGATCGTCCGTCATCATTGAGTTGGTACATATACACATAGATTACGGATGAATTTTCTGTTACAATGGGGTCTTCGATCAAGTATATTCAGTGGATATTTTAACCGGATACAACATTCTATAGGTATTTATATTTAAATTGTAATTATTTTCTCATTTTGCAACTATTCAAGTCTAGTAGGAAAAATCACTTACTTATTTAGCAGTGGAAAAATAGCTATAATTAAAAAAGGGTCGAAAAGTACAGTACTTACCTAAAGTATAAAATAGTAGTATGTTGGATTTGTTGTGGTTTTTATTGAAGACAACCAGTAAACCCTTTTAGTAGATACAAAATATATTGCTGTTATTTACACAACTAAAAATAATAGCATTCATATTATGTTTGTTAAATTTTATTTTGCCTAATTCAAAGTAATTTTCAAACATTTGAAGAAAAGATACTAAAATCTAATTATTTACAGGACATCGTTTTGATTAACGGTGAAGGTAGAAGTTTTCGACGTCAAACAGACGCAAGAAATCCGTGTAACACCTTTCATGGAAACTCTGGAAATAACAAAATCTACAAGAAAGGGGCTTACTAGCAGCTACAAGCTACCGGTTTAGACTCGACTTGCCAGCAGCAAAATTTATGGTTCTATCATCGGTTGGATCATTCTAAATTATGCTTAAGGTAGTTGTAACATTTTGTTTGTTTATGTTGACTTGACTATTATTATGCAGTATTGGAAACAGTTAAAAGACCACAGCTAAAAAACTTTGCCTTGATCACTGGATTTGCTTGGAAACTTTTATCAAATGGAAACTTCATTTATCGCTATAGTAGAGAAACTACATCAAGCAATGTTTCCAGAACGTATTCTGAAAGCTTATATTGCACCATATTGTCAACAACTGATTTGCTGCGTTGTCCTTTTAGTCCTTTTACCCTTCAACTACGAGATATGACCTTTTCTTGTGCATTTGTTAATTTTTTTTCAATAGTTCTTATAAATGTGAAAAGTTAATGATGTTCAAGCAAAATCATTAAGTCCAAATTTGAGATTTAAGAAAATTAGAATTAAAATTTTTTTTTAATTCCGTTTTTCATTGCACAGTTCAAATAAACACGTACATTTTCATATTTGATACGATCATAAATAACAGCAACGTCCAAACATTGGGATTGTATTGTTAAAATGACTTTTTGGAACTGCATTAAATAAAAAAATGAACTTAATGACTTTTGTTTGAGCAGAACTTTCTGCTACAATGGGACTTGATCGAAGTATATTCACTGGATATTTTAACGGGATACAACATTCTGTGGGTATTTATATTTAAATTGTAATTATTTTCTCATTTTGCAACAATTCAAGTCTAACATGAAAAATCATTTACTTAGCTATTGTAATTAAAAAAGAGTTGAAAAGTACAGTGTCTACCTAAAGTATAAATAGTAGTATGTTGAATTGGTTGTGGTTTTTGTTGCTTCTAAAGACAACCGGTAAATTAAATTTTATTTTGCCTAATTCGAGATACTTTTCAAATATTTATTGAAAAGATACTAAAATCTAATCATTTGCAGGACAATGTACTCGTACTGTTCTGATTAACGGTGAAGGTAGAAGTTTTCGACGTTATACAGAAGCAAGAAATCTTGATAACAACTTACATGGTAACTCTGGAAGTACAAAATTTACAACAATGCGGTTTACTACCTCTTTAGACTCAACTCGCCAGTAGCAAAATTTATGGTCTCTCAAATATCGGTTGGATCATTCGAAAATATGTCTAAGGTATTAGTTGTAACATTTTGTTTGTTTGTGTTGACTTATTTATTGTTTCGCAGTAATGGAAAGTCTACATCAAACTCGGGAAGTATAAAATTTACAACAATGCGGTTTACTACGTCTTTAGACTCAACTCGCCAGTAGCAAAATTTATGGTCTCTCAAATATCGGTTGGATCATTCGAAAATATGTCTAAGGTATTAGTTGTAACAATTTGTTTGTTTGTGTTGACTTATTTATTGTTTCGCAGTAATGGAAAGTCTACATCAAAGACATTGCAAGCAAGACAGTACCGTTGAAAAGCTACAGCCCAAAAACTTGACTTTGCCTGAAACCTTATCTCAAACAGAATATCACCATTTCCGTCTGGACATGAGTGCGGATTGCTTACTACAGCTTGCAATGTAGTAAAGGTTTACACTACAACAAAACGCACAGTCACTCAAGTCAATAATGTTGCTACATTTGTGATCAAACCAGCAGACCATTTCAAGTTAGAATTTTGCAGGATCGGTTTGTTTTTATTTTAACTCAATATTTTTAGATCATTTTTCACTCCTGGTTATGTTTGCAAGTAATCTGCTCAACTTTTTAAGATTGTTTCAACGATCTTCGGGGTGAGCTTTTTAACATTTTCATTTTTAAATACTAATAAAATCTTTGTTTCAGGGAAAACTTTAAAATATGATGTAATAAACAAAATTGTCAAATTTGTGACGATGTTAATTAATCAAGTTTTTGGGGCTTTACGACATGTTACCTATGTTTTTAATGAGATATTATCAATTTTTTGTTTTAATTTAATTTTGTCCATAAATAGCGGTTTTGCAAATTTGATATCATTACTTCCTAATCACATTGAAAACATAGTCAGTTTTAAATAAAATTTGTTAGATTTAATAAGCCAAATGTGAAGCAGATTTATTGTTGATTTCTCTTTTGTTTTACAAGCACAGAAATATCAATAAATCTGTTTATAATCAATTGTGCCGAAATTTTTGTCTTTTAAAAACAATGAAAAGAAAAAAGAATATAAAACAAAAAATCCAAGACAAAAAAATTAAATAAAAAATGAAAACAAAAATAAAAAATACAAAACAAAAGTAAAAAATACAAAACAAAAATACCAAATTGCTGTACAAATGAAAAAATTAAGAAAATACAGCAAAATAAAAAAATAAAAACTACGAAAAGAAACAACTATATACTACTACAGTTAAAAAATGTAAGGCAGCTTTTTCAAACATTTAATTTATTGATTTTTGATCTACATTTTTACAAAAGTTAAACATCATTTAAGATAAGACCATATTTTTCCTGAGTTTGTAAAAACTGCCCGTATTATAAAATCAAATAAAAATATGCGACTTACGCAAATTATTTAAATAAGTGGAAAATGTGTTGAGATTTGGAAAACTTTTTTGGATTTCGTTTTGCATTCGGTTTATAATTCACAGTAAATTTACATCTTGTTTTCCAAATTTCAATAGTAATTGTGATGTACCGACTATTGTGTCAATTCTAAATATTCCTTAGTTTTAAGTGTGCGAATGTGAAGCAGATTTATTGTTGCGATTTCTCTGTTGTTTTACCAGCACAGAAATAACAGTAAATCTGTGCATAATTTTTAGTCGTTTGAAAACAATGAAAACAAAAAGAATATAAAACAAAAAAATACTATGACAAAAATATATAAAACAAAAATGCAAAAAATAAAAAAACAGCAATGCAAAAAAATGTAAAAAAATAGAAATACAAAAAGATACAACTTAAAATACCAGTTAAAAAATGTAAGGCAGCTTTTGACTTGACTTTTTTGACTTGATTTTTACAAAAATAAAACATCATTTAAGGACAACACCATTATTCCTGAGTTTGTAAAAGCTGCCTAGGTTTTACTCGAATCCGAGTAAAAATGCGACTTTAGCAATTTGTTTAAATAAATGGAAAATGTTATGAGATTAGGAAAACTTTTTTGATTTTGTTTTGCATTTGGTTTACAATTCACAGTAAATTGACATCTTGTTTTCCAAATCTCTATACTAATTGTAGTGTACCGATTATTGTGCCAATGAGCACAGTTATGTGAATACTTTACTTTCTGTAAACTTAGAATAAGTAATTATTGTTCCCGGTCTCACAAACTTCAAATTGTCAGATTTTTGGGGATACGTATTTGGTCCAAAAATCGTGACAATAATTTTTTATGTATTTGTTTGTTTCACATTTTGTTGTATCTTTGTTCGTTGTTAATGTGTGGATATTTGTTAACGAAATACGGAAAAGATTTCATTGTCGGAAATTTCAAAATTTAAATTTCATTTTTTACGTTCTTTTATAAATTGAAAATTAATTACAATTTTTTTCGAATTTCAGTTCGATTTCTTTTGTAATTTCCTATCATTGTAATAAAATTTTGTGAGATAACGTATTAGCTGTCTCAAAAATATGTAAACGCCAACGTCGCTATTTCTCTCAAAATTAGTTGTTATAAATTATTTATGCACTTCAAAAAATTAATAGTTAATGTAATTCATAGTTTCAATGAGAGATCTAATCATTACTAACTATTTTACATTTTTATCAACCTTATTTAAAAAAATAATTTGGTAAAATGCGACGTCGGCGTTTACATAGTTTTGAAACAGCTAATAATTTTGTATTATACTTGTTATTTAACTTATTACGTAAATAAAAAAGACCGGGAAATGTTTAAAGTGTCAGATTTTTGGAAATTTTATTGGCCTAAAAATCAGATGACAATTTATATAATATTTAGATTAAGTTGTTTAAATGTTTTGTTAAATTATTGCATTACTGGACTTGTAAGAAAGCTAAATTGTATTACATACATAAAGATCAACGAAATATGAAAAACGTTTTAAATTAAATATGGTAATTTGAAATTGCTAAACTAGAAGTGTTTTTAACGTTTTTCCTCTTTCGTTGGTTACAAAAATTTTTGTTATTTGAGTCAGCTTTGGATCAGTACTATCAAAATTGTAAAATAGATTTTTGTATTAACATGGTATTTGGTTTTATTTAACCTATTTCATCAACCAATTACATATCAAACCAACATTACTTATACTTAGACACTAGATCGATGTAAATACTTGAAACAAGATAATTTTGACCTAATTTGGTTATATCTATTAACGAAAATTAATTGTCAGTCTTTTGTCACATTACGTTTAAAATTCATAGGTGACTTTCACAAAAAATTGTTCTGCTATTCTGCTAAATTTGTTCTGCGTAATATAAATAAAAATACTCAAAAATCAAAAAAAATACAGAGACGAATTCCTGATCAAAATATCTTTCGTTTGAAGTATTACAAAGGGGTGATGCTATTTAAAATTTTAAAGGGGTTGATTGTATTATAAAGGTGATTGGTGTTACAGCTTTTAAAAGTACACTAAAAGATGTCCCCTTTTAAATAAAAATTGACCTGTCTCGGGAAAATGCTTTTACTTGCCTCATTTAGAGGATTAAAACACAATTTGGAACATTTGGAACATTCGAAAGTGTCTTCTCAGTTAATCAAGTTGCAGTTTGAACTAAAGGAGGTGCAAGAAAAATGTTTGAAGTTGAGTAAGGAACTCGACAAAGTTAACAAGGAAACACACATTCAAGCGGTAAAGAATACTTCGGCCTTGGTTGACTTCGAATCTGTAAGTAAAATATTATACAACTGTAAGCTGAAGACTGCACAAATTATGATAACAGGAACATCACCCGAAATTTATTAACAACGGCGATATAAATGAATTTGAGGAGAAGTTTAATCATGCTATTGTTATTTTACGCACTTCTATGAACATCAATAATTATTCCTTTAGTCTTGAAGATGATATGCTTCAGAAATTAAAAACCGGTATAAATTTTATTAATCTCCAGTCACTTATTACAACGTGAAATTTTAGCATTTTTTACTTCACCTTAAGCCGTCTGAAGCTAGAAATGGAGGTGGAAGCCCAACATTCAGTTTTAAAATTCTATGAAACTCTTGATCTCAACTGATTAAATGCGTTGACATTTGATTAGTAAATTTAATTGCATAACTTTCTTGGTCAACTAGTCTCATTCGTTAGCAGTGTGGTCAGTCCCAAAAAAATCATCAGATCAAAGCTGAAATAGATTTAATTTTTTTTTTGATCTGAGTAAAAACATCATTTTTTTTTGATTATTATTTAGCTATTTTGTGAAAGAGTTTAATGAGAAATCTGAGGCTTAAAACGGTAAAAATAACACTACTTGCTGGTTTTTTACCTAAAATTTGCTAAATAATTGCGAAAAGAGAGCTGAAACCGCCTGAGAAAAGATTTTTCGGAAAAAACTCCGAGATTTTAGTTCAAAGGCTTGGAAAATAAAAAACTACACATTTTTGACTAAATTTTACTTGTTTTTTGATAGCTTATTTTCAACGAGTGAAATAGGCAAGCACATTACTATCACATTGATTTATTTTTAATTTGAGATTTGAGCATATTTTATGTTCTTTTGGCTTATTTTGGAATAACAATCATTACATTTTGGTACAAAAAGGTCTTCGACGGCTTGAAACAGTTAAAAATAACAGTATTTTTCCTATTTTTTATTGGACATTTCGGTCAAAAGTAAGCTAAATTGAATGAGAAACAGGCAGATTACCATCTATTTCAATTTGCAAGTACGTATTATTATTTATTATATTTGGTTTTGAATCGTATTTCGTATTTTACAGAGCCTCGTGGGTTAAAATTTATATTAAAAATACAGCAAAAGTGTTCTGTTCTCCCATTTTTTATTTGATAATTTTGACGTTTAAATGAGGGTTTGGGATTCAAAAATAACTTTGCCAGTTTTAATTTACGACGGAATTAGGAAAAATTTTGTACGCACCTAATACGTTATGGAAAGCCTATAATTATTGTTTAACTCACTGCGCTCACTCGTTTTGGCAACGTTATGCTCGTTAAACAAAATCGAACTTTTCATAACTGATTACGTAAATAATTATAAACTCCAAAATATGCTTAAAGTGCGGCAAAGGCTATAAATAACACCACTTGCTAGCAATTTTGTGGATTCTTCAGTTTTTTCCCCTATTTTAAGCGTGCTTTTACAAGATGATTTTGCAAAAAGAGTCTGATTCAAAAACATAAGAAATCGAGTAAAAAATTTTAAAGTAACATAAATTTCGATCTAATTCGGTAATTTTGTAGTCAATTTTACTTAAAAAGCATATCTGATCACTCGGAAAAGATAAATTTCACATCATTCTTAGTTTAAGCTGAACAAAATCGCTTTCATTAGGTACTTATTATTATTACTAACAGATAATTTTTTGACTTATTATTGAAAGAATTTCGCGAAGTGATCGAGCTTGTAAAATAATGTCATTTTTTACCTCATTTGGTGATTTTTCGGCTCAGTTTATTAAACTTTTGCTGAGAAAACCGAGTTTTTAGTTCAAAAACGTGTGTAAAAAGACAAACATAACACCATTTCGTCCATTTCTGAAACAATTTATTGTCATACATATTAATTTAAAAATTGAAAATGTTCCGGGAAATAGTTTTTAAATAGTATATTATGATACGAGTTTTATAAGACGCATTTTGTCGCACGCACGGAATTGGAGTAAGTGCGACAATAGTATATTATTATACGAGTTGTACAAGACAGTCCATTGTCGAACGAGAGGGTTTGGAACACGACGAGCGAAACGAGTTCGACAAGTTGTCTTGTACAACGAGTGTAATATGCTATTTTTTCTATTTCGCCTTTATTTATTGAAATTCTTTGTTTAAATAATTTAAATAATGACCTAGTAACTTTTGAGATTTTGGGTTGGTAATATGACGTATGGGATGAAATGACAGTTTATTGAAAATAAATTACAAATTTCAAATCTTATTGCATTGTTACTGCATATTTGATGGTTTTCTCGTTACTTCGTTCAATTAAATATGGATTCTGATGGATGTTGTGCACTCCTTCCGAGCTGAGAGACATCGCAAACACTGCTGTGTGCAAATTGTTCCCGACGAAGTGCAGTTGACCCGGCTTCGCTGTGAGTTTGACGATGACGACAGTCACGCGATCGCATTCAGTAACCAAAGGGATATTCTTTTGGGCCAAACACAAGATAACCAAGTTAACTATTTAATACTTACGTTCAATCCGACCAAATTCTGTAGCATTTCTGTTGTACGACATTGAATATGAAAATTGGGAGGTTTGCGGTTTGACAGAACGATAATGGTAAAAGGACAGTGTTTCAACTCCCCCCCCCTTCCCTACGCCAAAATTCAACTGGGACTTGAGAAAATTTTGGGACAATTTGAAAGTGTTTCTGGTAGATGGCGCTATTTTGTTGACACTTATAAAAAATTGCCCACGTTCCGTAAATAAAATCAGAGTTTAAAATTGTAAAACTCAAAACGGCAAGTGCACTGGTAATACAATTGGCATTATCAATAATTTTTTTTCATATTTGAGTTATGAGAATGTCAAATTTTTCTCGCAGCGACCTCATGCGTCAGGTTTCCGAAATGGTCCCACAATCAAACAAAGTTATAAAAAACGGTACAAATAAAATACTTTCACTACGTACGCAATTCTTTGGCACTTTAATGTAAGAAAATTACCAAACAAATATTTCAAATCAAGATTTTCGTTTTTTTTTTGTATTTGTGGTGGCGGCATCTACCAACAGTTTTCTGAAATGGTCCCATCTTTGTGCTGTGCCTAAGTTGACAGCTTTAGGGGGGAGTTCAGACACTGTAAGTCTTACATTACCGACAGAACTAACAGAAATTCATTACCAATAATACCAATCATGAACAAAAAAGTTACTATTTCAATGAGACAAAATTTCATTTTGTCTAACTGTTTCCATTGACAACAGTTGCACAAAATTGCATTTGTGTATGCGAAATAGAAAAAATGCCTTATAAACGAGATATCATATACTATTTTTTCTACTTTGCACCTTTTTTGACAAAAAAATTCAATTTCGAAATTTAGGGAATTTTGTGGCAGTTGACAGCATTTGCGTGGGTTATGAAATTAAATTCATAATGTGGATCGTCATTAGTTTATTCGTAAAATGTATTCTGAAAGTGTCCAAGACGTTTTGCAATGTATCTACCCCTCAACGAATACGGGCTTTTGTAGCAAATCCGCGGAATTTGAAAATTGGCCTAAGGAGAATGGAATCTCAAATTACTTACTTGCACTGGCTATTGGAGTCATGTTTGTACACTACTCGAAAGGTGTTCGAAGGGACTACGTATCAGGGATGGTAGAAAAGCCTCTAAAGGTCCGAATTTGATTCATTTGATTAAATTATCACTTGAAACAGGTGCCGATTGACACTGACAGTTCTCTGAGATAATTGTCAAAAAACTAGATTGCCATCATTTTCCAACTAAATTACCCTGGTTTTTAGTGTAATTATTATAGCACTCCGTTGGATATTACGAAACCCAAATGGCGTATTGTAATGACCTCAGTACGAAACAAAAGTAGAAAAAATAAATACTATGTTTTCCCGCTGCACTGTATTTTAATTGCAAATGAAATTATTTAGAACAAGTTTACAAAACAAATTCGTAAGGGTGGATTTAGGATAGTACATGAAAAAATTGTAAAAAAAATACGCAGTCGTATATAAAAGTATTATAAAAGTAGTTATGTATAAAAAATTAGGTTTACCTTATTATTAGAATTTGTATACATATTTTTTAGAATAATAATAACTATAAAGACGACGAGATTTATTTATTGTAATTACGAAAACGCCGGTTTTTTCTCCCCTGTGTAAAAAAGCCGCTGAAAATTAGAATTAAATCGTTATGTTTTGAGATCTTAAGTTATTTTTATCTTTTTGTTGTATTAGAAAAAGAAAAGTACAGTTACTTTTACAATAATTAATAAATGGTATTAATTAAAAAAAATGGGACGTTATAGTTACTTCCCAATTTCAATGACTTTCCAATTACAAATTCTTTACTGGGAAGGTTTATAAAATAATAAGATGTATTGCTGCTTCACTGTCTTTTAATTGCAAAAGAAATTATTTATAACAAGTTTATATAAAAAACATGGTAGGTAATGGTGAAACTGTTCAGCTTTTACATTAAGTGCCGAGTTTATAAGCGGGTGCAAGTGACCCACCAAACCCTAAAGGACAGATAGATAACAGGCTTAATCCCGGATCGGGCGCATCTGACCCACTACAGATAAAAAGGCGCAAGTGTCCCGGGCGCAAATGTCCCTACTTCACGCATATTATGGACACATTGAATGTGATTGTCCCAAAATTAATGAATGTCAATTTTGAAAAAAGATAAAACATATACTATTCCCAAGTATTTTATCATTAAAAAAACAAATTAATGAATTGCAAGAAAAAATATTGGAGCAACGTAGTTCTAGGGACAAGACGTTCTTTAATCAATCAATCGTTGAGGTCGAGATTCTTCGAAATGATAATGGTAAAAGGTACAGTGTTTCAACCCCCCCCCCCCCCCTTCCCTACGCCAAAATTCAACTGGGACTTGAGAAAATTTTGGGACCATTTCAAAGTGTTTCTGGTAGATGGCGCTATATTGTTGACACTTATAAAAAATTGCCGACGTTCCGTAAATAAACTCAGAGTTTAAAATTGTAAAACTCAAAACGCCAAGTGCACTGGTAATACAATTAGCATTATCAATTTTTTTTTCATATTTGAGTTGTGTGAATGTCAAATTTTTCTCGCAGCGACCTCATGCGTCAGGTTTCCGAAATGGTCCCACAATCAAACAAAACTATAAAAAACGGTACAAATAAAATATTACTTTTACTACGTACGCAATTCTTTGGCACTTTAATGTAAGAAAATTACCAAACAAATATTTCAAATAAAGATTTTCGATTTTTTTTTGTATTTGTGGTGGCGGCATCTACCATCAGTTTTCTGAAATGGTCCCATCTTTGTGCTGTGCCTAAGTTGACAGATTTAGGGGGGAGTTGAGACACTGTAAGTCTTACATTACCGTCGAAATACTCGAAATAGTCGTATGCGTTTACAGTGAGCGCGCATGCGCGCTTTGAAATGGGAGTAGTTAGACCTACTACGTCACGTGATCAAAAATTGACTTTTTGGCCGTAATACTGAAAATCTATTAAAATAAAAAAATAAGAGTAACCTAATTTATTATGAATTTTCCAAAAATGCAGTTTAAAAAAATTGCGGGACGGGCCCATTACCACCACAATTGTCAAATTAGATAAATTTACAGTGTTGCCAAATGGCATCGACGACTAACTGACGATTAACTAAACGGCAGTCACTATGGATCGGTGCAAAGGAGATATGAATTTAAATCCGAGATTTGCTAAACGCCGACTAGTTAAATGGAGATTTTAATCCGAGACGGTGCAAACCACCCTTATAATATTTAATTTTATTCATTAATTGGAAATGGTTTTCTAAGTAAAATCAAATAAGACTTGGAGTGTTTATTTATTATTATAAACTTAGTTTAACTTATTTTGCATCAATTAAATAGTAAACTAAATTTGCAAAAAAAACAAATTTATTTTCTTTGACCTCTCAAAGTGTCGAAACGTGGCGATGAACATGAATCTTTTTTTACTTTTTGTCTTCTACTTTTGTCTATTTGTCTTCCAAGAAAATTAATAAATGTTTATCAATTCGGAGAAGAATTTGAAAATTCTTTCGTTGCAGTGTTGGCCTTAAGTTATCCCCTGTGGTGTTACGGGTTTGTTTATTTTTTCCCAGTGAATCTTATTTGCTGTAATAGTCGGAATTTTAATCCGGGTATTCCCATGAATTGCCGTAACATTTTATTCTGGCGATTCTAATTTTTTAAAACATGTGCAGGCTTATAAAAAGCTCCATTAAAATTTAACACGTTGTTAACAACGGACTTTAGTTCGTTAATTTAATGGAGCTTTCTATAAACATAGGGCCTATGTTCAGAGTAAAAAAAATGTCCCTGTAGACATGTAAACGTATTAATAATTGTAATAATAAGCTAAAAAATATTAAAGTTCAGCAAAAGACAAATAGATAATATTTTTGATATGGGGATAAAATTTGCTAGTGTTGGTGAGAACTTATTTCTTAAGAATGCAAAAAGCATTATCATGCATCAAACGTTTTACGGCAGCGACATCTGTACGACAGGGAATTTATTTAAGCCTATTAACGGCTACTTGGTCGTATTACAAAACTGCCTGATCTATGCGCCATCTACAGAACTAGCGGAAAAATATTTTTGCCGTCGACATGCGTGTCGCCATCTATGAATCGACGGCGTTTGGCCGTCCCGCGTATTTCCTATTGAATGGTATATCTGAGTATACTTAATCAATGCACATACATTAAACTAATTACTATAAAACCGGAATTATACTTTTAATAGTCAGTCAGCTATCGGAATGTGTAAGGAGGGTCGGAATGTGTATAAATAGTGATTTTACAATCTTAAGTAATTATTATGTAAAGTTTAAAAGATCAAGATTCAACAGCGCTTCTTTAAAAAGAGAGAAAAAGAAAGACAATAAAATTTCTAATAGTACTGTCTAATGAGTGCATGTGACTTTAATTAAGCATAACATTAAATAAAAATTTGTTTTGAATGTGTTATTCTGTACAATAGAAATATGTAACACGGTGAAATCTTGTCTTTCTAGTTTGAACTATTTATTTAGTGTTATTAACACAAAACAGGATATCGACGATTTTAAATTAAATCTAATCAAAATTTCAAAGAAAGCAAATACGAAATATGTAGTTAAAAAATCCATAATTAGAGTGAACATAAACTTGGAGTATATATTGATTTACAATCGTCGATGTACAGGAATGTATTAAATAAAAGTCCGAAAGTCGACCGTAAGATAAAAATGAGCGATATTGAAACTGATGGCAAAAAAATATGGTGAATTAAGTGCGCCTTCGTCGCCTTGTGGCAACAGTCCACCGTTAGTTTTTTGTTATAGCACCTTGTAAATCATAAAATGACCATCAAATGATAAGGTCTTATAAGTTGTAGCAAAAGGGGTTGATTGCCGAATCAGAATTGGGTTTAGAATCTTTTCAACTAGAAGTGAACTTGTTTTTTTTTTAATTGGTCACCTCAATGACGGCATCATTAACACATCCAAGAACGAATTGGAAAATTTTATATAAAGGACCAAATGGGATAAGGACTGGTGAGAACGAGGACCACGACTTACCACATTTTGATACAACACAAAACCCTATCATCTTGTAGTAATTTTATACTTTAATGGGTTACATATTGAAAAAAGTTCCAAAACCGCAGCAGAGGTGGTCTGTTTTGTGGGATTCCAAACGCTGAAGCAAGGCCACCAAAGCTAATGTTTAATTCACCAGTTTTATTTCCATAATTTTAAACGAAGCTCATTCTTTAACCCTGTAATACATGTAATATTGCAATCGGCTCTCGGACGGTAATAGTAATACTTTTTGTTTAACTACGGTCCATGAAGGTAGAATTAGAATAGACCAACTAGAATAGAACGTCCTTGCTTCCGTCACACTCGACCATCCTTCATCTTCAAATGTAAAAAATAATCTTTACATGACCGTACTCTGCCATTTAACTGCAATCTTGCAATTTCTCTGGCTTGACTAAAAAAATCATTATTTACCCATGACCTCACAAAGAATTTAGGTACCTGTTCAAAATACAAAATATCAATTATAAAACGCAGTTCTCGCCACAAGCTCTGTGAGTGTCATGCATTGGTCCATGAAATTTTAGTAGGTATATTATCACGAAGACACTTTCAACGTAGGCACGTTAAATTTCTACGTAGATTTTTTCTACCTGCCAGCAACATGTCGTCTGAAGTCAGCTTTAATCCTTTCTTCTTCCAATAAGTTTAAAATGTCGTTTCTACCAAGATCCTGGATACATTTTCTCACAAGCTATGTCAAATCCACCAGTACATACGCTTTCAGTCTCACTCCGCTCTGTTACCCAATCATCTCTCATTTTTCTTTTAGGTAGTTTAGTTAGTTAAAAAAGGAATTTCGTATGTCAAATAATGCGCACTCCAAAACTCAATTCCTAGACACGGAGTTCAAACAAAGTATTGTATAAAATTTACCATGATTAAGCAGGTATCTTTTGTATCTTTTACTATGGAATTTGCAAGAGATAAAGGTAGAAATATTTGCGTATTTCTGAAGAAACATCTTGGATGCATAATCTTCATTCTTAAATTCTTATGACAAATTGCCCTCAATACCATTTGGTCCATATACTCGTATCTGATGATGACTTCTTTAGCACAGAACTTTGTGTCCACACCACAAAAGCAATCATTTTGAAAAATGTTCCAATTTTTGTTTGTTTTTTTTTGTAATTCAGAATCGAGCACTTAATTGGCACTGTAACAACTACAAAGCAAACATCACAAACTGGAAAAATTAATTTTGTTGTGAGTACCTGTGCTGTAGGCGTAACGTAGTCTAAACGGACGTTTTAAAAAAACACAATCACATTCTGCTGACACACCCGAAAGTAAAGTAATGCAACGGAAACACTAATAGTGGTGATATTAATAAAGAAAAAATGTCTGAAAATACAAGAAACAAATACGAAAAACGTGAAAAGACACCAAGTTAACACATTTTTGAAAGAATTTTCACTGTCATAAACAGCTTTCTTGGCTTTTTCATTTAAATTTTTGTAAATGTCGGTAAAGAAAACTGTAAAAAAATCAGAGTGGCGCCTCTACTGGAGTATATATTAATTTCGTTGTCACGGCCATCCTATTAAAGTGCACCCCCCCCCCCTGGGTGACAAGTAAAAATTTTACAAACGTCAACCAAATCTGAGTTTATTTTCTGAGTTTTTTTTTGAACGCTAAAAATATTACGTAATAATGAGTTGTTTAACTTATTGAACAAAAAGCTCCGGAAGGTTTTGTAAGGTACGTGTTTGTCCCGAAACTGAGTTTTTTAAGACCAACACGCAAGTAAATTACACTGAAAGGAGACTCCGGAAGTTTCAAACGTAAGGCGCCAGTTTGGAAAAGTTGGGATAAGGTTTTGATTAATTACAAGTGTGCCTTTATCATCGATTCGGTGACGATCAGTAGTTTTGTAAACCTAATGGATCTTAATAAACATCTTTAATGTTAAATGTGTTTACATCGTGTAATGTTGGGTAAAATTCATGCATTTATGCTGCCTGCGGATCCACCTTTCCAAAGACAATTTGAAAATTTTCATAATAATTGTATTTGGAAAGGTTTTGACATCATTTTGACATGAGCAAAAATTTAAACAATACAAAGCAACCAAGAATATGATGGCGCCAGCTAGGAATTCATTGCCAACCATTATGTTCCGGTTCTATAAAAGTGTTATTCTAGGCCTAGGCATTACCAAAGAAGTTTTCAAATCGAATTGAAACCTTCATGAAAACGTAGTAAATATAACGGTTAAAAAGTGGATTTCTCAAAAATTTACAGCCCAACTCGTTCATTTGCTCGAGGTTGATGTAAATTTCGTGGTTTTTCGTTGCCCTGATGGAAGAAAAAAAAAAAAAGAAAGTTGTGTTAAATTCTTGTACAATTAGATTATCTTGTATGCGGACATAAAAGAGATCGGATGTTACCTGGCCTCGTGGAAGCAACTTCCAATGCACAATTTCGAATGACACCAAAAAACCTCAAAAAAAAAGCTTTTCAATGAAATCTTGGAGTAACTACCTTCACGTAACTTGGTACACCAACATCTGCAGTTGATTTTGCCTATAGTAACTTTTTTGTTCATGATTGGTAATGAATTTCTGTCAGTTCTGTCAAACCGCAAACCTCCCAATTTTCATATTCAATGTCGTAAACAGAAGTGCTACAGAATTTGGTCGGATTGAACGTAAGTATTAGATAGTTAACTTGGTTATCTTGTGTTTGGCCCAAAAGAATATCCCTTTGGTTACTGAATGCAATCGCGTGACTGTCGTCATCGTCAAACTCACAGCGAAGCCGGGTCAACTGCACTTCGTCGGGAACAATTTACTCACGGATGTCTCTCAGCTCGGAAGGAGTGCACAACATCCATCAGAATCCATATTTAATTAAACGAAGTAACGAGAAAACTATCAAATATGCAGTAACAATGCAATAAGATTTGAAATTTGTAATTTATTTTCAATAAACTGTCATTTCATCCCATACGTCATTACCAACCCAAAATCTCAAAAGGTACTAGGTCATTATTTAAATGATTTTAAACAAAAAATTTCAATAAATAAAGGCGAAATAGAAAAAATAGCATATTACACTCGTTGTACAAGACACTCCTCGCTTCGCTTGTGTTCCAAACCCTCGCTTCGCTCGTCGTGTTCCAAACCCTCTCGTTCGACAATGGATTGTCTTGTACCACTCGTATAATAATATACTATTTAACCATCTATGCTATAAGAATAAAGTGTAATGAATTCAAATGATTAAATTGACACTGACATTTGAAGGCTTGAAACGTCCATGTATTTAGCAATTGAGAAAACAGATGTCGCTAGGCCGAATTCATTTTGACGTTTCCGCAGAATGCACTTTGTGGGTTGAAATGTGCAGGCCATATATCTCGTTTGATAGAATCGGCCGTGACGGGAAAAAGAAATTCTATTGGCGGATTTAAAATTTCAGATTACAACTAGTAAAAACGTAGTACCGATGCGCGGGTGACAAGTAAAAATTTTACAAATGTCAGTTAAATTTGAGTTTATTTGTCAAAGTTTTATTAATAGTTATTTATTGTATAAGTGTTTTAGAAAGCATTTTATCCACGCCAGAACGTTTAAACACGAGGGCGTCAGGTCGAATGCGACTAAAACATGAATGCAATACAACATTTTATCCACAATCACCACATTAACAAAATGGAATTAATCGAAGTTAAATTTTAATTTTTTTTCTTTATTTCACTAGTGGAATAATAGTGTATTAAAAAACAAGTTTCATAAGACCACTCTTGAAGCACGAATTCAGTTTCAACAACGAGTGGCGTTAGCCACCAGTTTTTTGAAAGAATGAGTGCTTCAAGGTCTTATGAAACGAGTTTTTTTATACTTTTTTTGTGATTTGCCCCCTTTCTGCCGATTTTAAACAAAAATTTTTATTTTAATCGACTTAGGGATTTTTGTGACGGTTGGTAATATCTTAATACTAAAAGTGAAAAATAGATTTAAAATTTTTGTTTTATTCAAATTCTGCCAAAAAACACGAGTATGAATGATAATAAAGGTAATCTTGCATGAACGCCCCCTGAAATTTCTGAAATTGGCAAAAACACGGTCGCAAATTTGCTTCCTGCCAACCTAAAAATTTCCGTAAAATGTTCCGTGAAATTATGACTATAATGACATCGCTCTTAATGACGTTGCGTGCTTTTATATGCCTATTAAAGCATCAAAATCTCGGCAAATTACAAAAAGTTACTTTATTCCACTAGTTAGTGTTAGTAAAGTTCCTTTATTCCACTAGTGGATAATAGGTCTCTTTAAGTGTGGATAAAACTCCAATTATAATGTGATTGTGGATAAACACAATTTGTGATATCGGTTCAAGGGATGATGTGTTTGAGTTAGACTATCAGTTACGAACAACTTGAACGCTAAAAATATTAGGTAATGATGAGTCTTTTAACTTATTGAACAAAAAGCTTCGGAAGGTTTTCAAAGGTAGGTGTTTGTCCAGAAAGTGAGTTTTTTGAGACCAAAACGCAAGTGAGTTAGACTGAAAGGAGACTCCAGAAGTTTCAAACATAAGGTGCCAGTTTGGAAAAGTTGGGATAAGACCCTGTTTTGACTAATTATCTGTGCTAATTACAAGTGTGCCTTTATTATCGATTCGGTGACGATCAGTAGTTTTGTAAACCTAATGGATTTTAATAAACATCCTTAATGTTAAATGTGTTTACATCGTGTAATGTTGGATAAAATTCATCCATTTGTGCTGCCTGTCGATCCACCTTTCCAAAGACGATTGGAAAATTTTCATAAAATTTTCATAATAATTGTATTTTGTTGTATTTGGAAAGGTTTTGACATCATTTTGACATAAGCAAAAATTTAAAAAATACAAAGCAACCAAGAATATTTAAAACTCGAGCCATTTTTAGGGAGGGTGGTTCACCGTCAAAAAGTTCAAAGTAAAAAGCAAATTTTATAAAATATTTAAGTTAAAAATACATATTAAACAAAATCTTTATACGGTAAATACAAAAAATACAAAATTTGAAAGAATCAAAGCTAATTTTGTGTAAACTGTTAATTCCTAAAAAATGTTTAATCAAAATAAAATAGAAGCAAAATAATATAACCTAAATATTTCAGTGCTAAAATGTTCAAAAACAAAAAGTGAGTAACAGGGTCGCAGAAGCGAGAGGAGGGACTTAACTCGTCCAGCCTACCTAATTTAATAATACATGCCTTTATAAACACAACCTTTTAGTTAATTTTTAGCAAAAAATTTGAAACAAAATTGGTTGCTATCACAAAAAACATAGCATTAACTATTATTATAATATAAATAGGACCTAAATTGTGTTTTGTTCACGCGCATGCGCTTCTTGCACTGCTGTGCTCCTATACGAGGATTTTGTTTTTGAACGCTTTGCGATATTCCGTTTTGCTCAGAAACATTTTGCTTAAAAAATTTTTGTTCAATTTTAGTTTTACCCGCGCACTTTTGCGTTAGGGAACATTTCTTGATTTAAACATTTTATTAAAAAAAGTTTTTAATTAAATTTTTTTGAAAATATTTAGTTTTATATTTGAACATTTTAAGAAAAATACACTTTATTTACAACCTTTTTTGCGATCACACGGGCCCCCATTTTTAGTACGTGATGATGCGGCTAGATGGCGCCAGCTAGGAATTCACTGCCAACCATTATGTTCCGATTCTATAAAAGTGTTATTCTAGGGTTTTATAAAAACACCATAAAACCCATATCGAAATTAAACTGCATTTCTCACACTTACCTTTATATGAAATGAGAAAATGTAGTTGGTTTCTTCTTTATTCGATGTCGAGCACAGATGTACTGTAAACGAAGCCGGAACTATAATGCAGTATTCCGATTTTAAAAATTAATTGACAAACGTCACTTCAGAACGTCAAATGAAAATTTTGAAAAATAATTTGCAAATATTGATTTAGTCTCGGATTTTGTCTATATTGTCTAACTATGGATAAAACGTTGTATTTGTTTTGTTGTGTAATAAAACACAGGATAATTAACAATTATATATTAGTTGATAGAGCAACAATACATAGTCACGTGCGAGGGCCAGGTACGTACAAATGAAAATGACGCGTCCATAAACGAACGCCTACCGTGCAACTCCGATCCCTTGACCGCAGCCAACCCCTGCTATAAATCATTAGAGATCGTAAACTAGTTTTGAGTCGTATTCCACATTTCATTTACCGGCTTTTGAAATGTTTAAGGATTTCTTGATGGAAATTGTTGGTTATCCCAAATGTGAAATAATACAATTTTTAAGTTCTTCGCAACGCGATGTTTCGACCCTTTCAGAGAAGGTCACAAAAATAAAATTGTTAGTTGGTTTGCAAATTTAATTTATTATTTGGTTGATGCAAAGTAAGTTTTAGTGTGCAATTAAAATCTGCCGAATAAAAAACACGACAAAACATGGATTCTTATTTCATTTTGTTTAAATTATCATTAAATTAAATTTCGTGGATTGTGATGCGATCGCAAAACGAAACGTCTACACTCTTAATGGTTTTAATTATTAATTGCACAATCGTTTTTGTGAACATTTTGGTTTACTAGGGTCGGTTTATACAAAGCTCCATTAAATTTTAGTTCGTTGTTAACAACGCGTTAAATTTTAATGGAGCTTTTTATAAGTCTGCCCTTAATGTTTTAAAAAATTAGAATCGCCAGAACAAAAGTTATCAATGAATGTTACGGCAATTCATTCATGGGAATATCCGGATTAAAATTCCGACTATTACCGCAAACAAGATTTACTGGAAAATAATTAACAAACTCGTAACACCACAGGGGATAACTTAAGACCAAAACTGCAATGAAAGAATTTTATTTACTATTAAAGAATTTACTATTTAATTGATGCAAAATAAGTTAAACTAAGTCACTCGTGTCCTAATTAAGTATTTACTATTAAAATTAAAATGTCTTAATCCAATTGTATTTTAAATTTTAAACAAAAAATTGGAATAATCAGAATAAAAGTTATTAATGACGTTACGGCAATTCATTCATGGAAATACCCGAATGAAATTCTGACCATTACTGCAAATAAGGTTCACAGGAAATGACAAACAAGCCCTTACCCAGGGGATAACTAAAGGCCAAAATTTCAAGGAAAGAATTTTCAAATTCTTCATAAAACTGATAAACATTTATTAATTTTCTTAGAAGACAAATGAGAAATAAAAAGATTTTCATCTTCGTCGCCACGTTTCGTCACTTTGAGAAGTCAAAAAAATGTATTTTTTTTAAATTAATTTATTATATTTTAGTTGATGCCAAAAAAAACAATGTTATAATACTATTTCCAATTCATGAATAAAATTAAATACTTATTATCCGCAAACGTCACAAAACTAACAACATTTGTGACAGAATGTCACAGGTAAAAGATCTAGTTCTCGGAGCACTTTATCGGACATGGGGTAAATCATTTTTATGTGATAAAGCGTTTTTTACTTTTGTCTGTCATCATGACTTACCATTGTTGTCATTTTTTTGTGTTTCTTTCGCTGCTTTCTGGAGAGTAAGTAGATTATCAGAAAATCAAATATGAAGCAGAAAGTTTATTTTATAATTTCTATAATTTACTATTTACATTAATATTAAAAATACAGTTTGTTATTGAGGCATTTTGGAGAAGGCTTGTAGGAATAACACCGTCAATATTAACATGCTTCTCAATACTTTTCGTATTCGGACTAGTGATCGGAACAGGATCGCATTTCTGGTTCATTGATGGTATAAGAGTCTTTAGTGTGGCGTTTTGAGGAAGATCGTTAGGAGTACCTTCTTCATAGTTTCATAGTTCGAGAAAGTTCCGTAAATAAACAAGTAAAACACTTTCAGAATAAACTTCCACATTTCATTCAAGAACACCAATTCAGAAATCTATTGTAAGACGCCTCGTATACAGCAACAGATTTCGTAGGCAGTAAATTGTGTATAGTCTCTTCCGCTGCAACAGCGATTTCGGGAGGAGTACAATGCAGGTCGTCAGTATACGACATTTTGAACCACTCATAAAAATGATTTACCCCATGTCCGATAAAGTGGTCCGAGAACTAGATCTTTTACCTGTGACATTCTGTCACAAATGTTGTTAGTTTTGTGACGTTTGCGGATAATAAGTATTTAATTTTATTCATGAATTGGAAATAGTATTATAACATTGTTTTTTTTTGGCATCAACTAAAATATAATAAATTAATTTAAAAAAAAATACATTTTTTTGACTTCTCAAAGTGACGAAATGTGGCGACGAAGATGAAAATCTTTTTATTTCTCATTTGTCTTCTAAGAAAATTAATAAATGTTTATCAGTTTTATGAAGAATTTGAAAATTCTTTCCTTAAAATTTTGGCCTTTACTTGTCCCCTGCGGTAAGGGTTTGTTTGTCATTTCCTGTGAACCTTATTTGCAGTAATGGTCAGAATTTCATTCTGGTATTTCCATGAATGAATTGCTGTAACGTCATTGATAACTTTTATTCTGATTATTTCAATTTTTTGTTTAAAATTTAAAATACAATTGGATTAAACATTTTAATTTTAATAGTAAATACTTAATTAGGACACGAGTGACTTAGTTTAACTTATTTTGCATCAATTAAATAGTAAATTCTTTAATAGTAAATAAAATTCTTTCATTGCAGTTTTGGTCTTAAGTTATCCCCTGTGGTGTTACGGGTTGTTAATTATTTTCCAGTAAATCTTATTTGCGGTAATAGTCGGAATTTTAATCCGGGTATTCCCATGAATGAATTGCCGTAACATTCATTGATAACTTTTGTTCTGGCAATTCTATTTTTTTAAAACATTAAGGGCAGACTTATAAAAAGCTCCATTAAAATTTAACGCGTTGTTAACAACGAACTAAAATTTAATGGAGCTTTCTATAAACCGACCCTAGTAAACCAAAATGTTCACAAAAACGATTGTGCAATTAATAATTAAAACCATTAAGAGTGTAGACGTTTCGTTTTGCGATCGTATCACAATCCACGAAATTTAATTTAATGATAATTTAAACAAAATGAAATAAGAATCCATGTTTTGTCGTGTTTTTTATTCGGCAGATTTTAATTGCACACTAAAACTTATTTTGCATCAACCAAATAATAAATTAAATTTGCAAACCAACTAACAATTTTATTTTTGAGACCTTCTCTGAAAGCGTCGAAACATCGCGTTGCGAAGAACTTAAAAATTGTATTATTTCACATTTGGGATAACCAACAATTTCCATCAAGAAATCCTTAAACATTTCAAAAGCCGGTAAATGAAATGTGGAACACGACTCAAAACTAGTTTACGATCTCTAATGATTTATAGCAGAGGTTGGCTGCGGTCAAGGGATCGGGGTTGCACGGTAGGCGTTCGTTTATGGAGCATCATTTTCATTTTGGGTGACTGTACCTATGGTACGTACTGGCTGTCGTGTGTCCTGTAAAGGAGGGGGAGGCTGTGGCATCATGACACGTCACAACAGGTATACACACGGGTATGAAGGTGGAATACGCGCATTGGCAACACGAGAGTATGGGCAAAGGGGGAATTGCACTCCCGGGGGGGTGTAAAGGAACGACTAATAAGAATTGCTTATTTTAAAACAAGCGCGTATTTATTAGGGATTTCATTGTTATGAATTTTTTGACATAACAATGACATCTACGCTTGCGCAAACCGCAAAAAACAACGCGCCGATAATAGCGCGCCAAAAGTGTTGTGTGACTTGTGTGAGTGTCGTGTTATTGTCACTCATTGTTTAACGTGTTATCGTAAGTACGTAGCAAATATTTGTTTAATCGTTTAGTCAAAACAACAAATTCTGATTACAGTTCGTCAGTGAGTCAACTCCTGGTGTTGAACGCCGACCAAAAAGATAAGTATCTCTTCTTTTATTAATATAACCTCATCTTTTTGATTCGTGTTTCTATTTTAAAGGAATTGCTCTCCGGGCTGGAGTGATGGATTTTTTATTTCTACTACTCAAGCAACTTTAGTCATGGCTGGTTATCGCAAATATTCTTGCAAATACCCCGGATGCACCAGTGGTTATGTTCCTAACAAAGGACGTGCCAACAAGCATTTCTTCACCTTCCCTAAGAATCCAAAGCTTCACGAATTGTGGAAGAATGCCTGCAAAATTGAGGATCCTGTAAATTCAAAATTTTGGCGTTTATGTGAGGATCATTTTGAAAGTCGCGATTTTGTTAATGAGAGGAAGGATAAATTAAATCCAAATGTAGTACCTAAACCATGCGTTATGGCCCCGCAAGAGGAGTTTGTTGAGATTTCACAAACAAATCTTTCTGTTACAGAAGATAGTTTTGTGGAAAATTCAATAAATCATCCATCTTGTATTTGCAATTTGCCCTCAACATCCAATGCCAGATGTTTTGCCCATGGACTTCCTCTTTTTACAAACAGTGAAGAAACAATAAGCAACGATACTGTTCAACAAGACCACAATTATTGTCATTGTAATAATGCAATCACTGGGAGGTGCAAAAAATTTGCTTTTTTGAATGAAGGTGACAAAATAGTATATTATGATACGAGTTTTATAAGACGCATTTTGTCGCACGCACGGAATTGTGGCACGACGAGCGCAGCGAGGAGTGTCATAATGGAGTAAGTGCGACAAAATGCCTTATAAACGAGATATCATACACTATTTTTTCTACTTTGCACCTTTTTTGACAAAAAAATTCAATTTCGAAATTTAGGGAATTTTGTGGCAGTTGACAGCATTTGCGTGGGTCATGAAATTAAATTAATAATGTGGATCGTCATTAGTTTATTCGTAAAATGTATTCTGAAAGTGTCCAAGACGTTTTGCAATGTATCTACCCCTCAACGAATACGGGCTTTTGTGGCAAATTCGCGTAATTTGAAAATTGGCCTAAGGAGAATGAAATCTCAAATTACTTACTTGCACTGGCTATTGAAGTTATGTTTGTACACTACTCGAAAGGTGTTCGAAGGGACTACGTATCAGGGATGGTAGAAAAGCCTCTAAAGGTCCGAATTTGATTTATTTGATTAAATTATCACTTGAAACAGGTGCCGATTGACACTGACAGTTCTCTCAGATAATTGTCAAAAAACTAGATTGCCATCATTTTCCTGTGGTGGGCCAAAATAGGGCCCAGTATTTCAATCATTTTAAGAATTCATATTCATTTTAAAACTTATTGTGGAAGAGGCCAAGTAAGGGATTTGAATTTTTTACGACTTTAAAAATACTTCCCACAGTCATAAAAGACTACCGGACTAATATTATTTTTCTATTCATGCGTGAAAAACCAATTAAAAAACTAATTAAAAACCCAGTAGCCAAAGTTTTAATTGCTCACAAGTGTTCGCAAAAATGACGCATCATTACATCATCGCTAGACCCTGAGAACAAAGGAAACGACGTCATTTCGCAGACTATAAAAAGGCAGATTAATTAGGGCAAGGAGATCAGTCAGATTGGTGTAAGCAGACCGACAAGTTCGCAAGAACCGTTGTAGTTATCAATCAGTGCCAGTTGTTATCAGGTTGCTACTGTCCAGAGAAGCCCGATTCGACACCAAAATGTAAGTTTGATTTGTTTAATTAACCCTGGCTGCTCCAACTTATTCTGCTGTACCATACGATGTATTTGAACAGTCGAGCGATCCAACTTTCGCTACCGGATTCTACTACGTTTAGTTCCGGCAACTATGAACGCGGCGCGAAGCAGTTAGTTGCCTAAGTCATGAGCTGTTGTAACATGATACGATAACATCACGGGTCGGGTTGGAACTTGGAACTTGAAGGAATAGGTTTTCAATAATTGAAAGAATGGATTATTTTCGAGACAATGAACTTACGTTTGGTATTTTCATTAAACCCATTAAAACCACAAACCCCAATTTAGGAATTAAGATCTTGATATTAATTGCTTAATAATTATAATCGTAATAATCAAACGCCCATGAAAACAAAATGAACTGGCTTAATCAGCATACTATATGGATACTTTTGACATTGATAGAAATGCACTTAAATATTTTGAGTTCTTAGCTTCTTTTAGGCATACAATTACTGTTAATTTGTAACTTTGTGTAAATTGATCATGTGTAAATTAAGCCTTTTTCATATTTCAATAGTAAGTCATAAATTAAGATATAAATTGTTTTACTTGCTAATAACAATTATATTTTGTTCTGTTAAATGATTTGTAAGCAACCCAAATATTTTTATCTTTTATTATCTTTATCAATACATTATTAATAATTTAACAACTGAGTTTTTATGACTGCATACCCTCTCCGAAAGTGGTTGACCCCGCAACATGGCCGGGGATTTCCTACGCAAAATAAATAATTTTCTCTGTGATTGGCACCCGCTCGACCAAACAGCAAATTAGAAATAAAATAAATTCAAAACTCAAACCGCCCGTCACATTCCAACTAAATTACCCTGGTTTTTAGTGTAATTATTATAGCACTCCGTTGGATATTACGAAACCCAAATGGCGTATCGTAATGACCTCAGTACGAAACAAAAGTAGAAAAGTGGTATTTTAAACAAAATGGGACTTTCAAGGGCGGATTTAACATCAAGAGAAAAGCAAATGTATCACATTCATCGAAATGTCACTTCGCGCTTATCGAAGTTGCAAAAGTTACTGCAACAAGAGAGGAGCAAAGTAAATACTTTGCAAAATTTATACAACTCTGACAAATTCGAATTCATTGATGAAAACCTAAATTCTGTAACGAAGGAATTCATCAATTCACAACTCAGAAACGGGACCAAACCACCATCGGGGCGCAGGTGGAGTGAACAGGATAAAGCATTTGCTTTATCTGTTTACAAACGCAGTCCACGGTTGTATAAATACTTGCAAACCTATTTTCAATTGCCCTCCTCGCGAACCTTGAAAGCCATTTTATCTAAAATTCCATTTGGTCCTGGAATTAACGAGGCAATTTTGGGGCACTTACAGGGAGAAGTCATCAAAATGAAAAGTCAAAATCGATTTTGCACTTTGATTATTGATGAAATATCCCTATCCCATGGATTTCATTATGAGGCCCACCAACAATTAATTAGTGGTTTTGAAGACTTGGGTTCTTTGGGGCGGACAAACAAGGCAGCCAACCATGCTCTTGTTTTCATGGTCCGAGGCGTCAGAAAGCAATGGAAACAAGTAGTTGCTTATTATTTTACTGCTCATACGGTTTCTGCTGACAATTTAAAGGTTCTTATTAAAGAAATAATAGGTCGACTTCAGGAAATTGGCCTTGAAGTTGTTGCAACTGTTTACGACCAAGGTCCCACGAACCAAAAAGCCTTGTCTCAGCTCTGTGCTGAACGACACCCCAGGCAAGGATCCTATTATTTCTTTGTTAATAACCGGCCAATTGTCACGATTTTTGATGTACCGCATTTATTGAAGAACACGCGAAACTCGCTATTGCGATGCAAACTTCAATTTGAACCTCACAAATGTGCCAAATTCGAACACATCGAGGCCGTTTTCAATCTTGACCAGCAAAAACAATTCAAATCGTTGCCGAAATTAAAAAAAGAGTATTTCAATTTTAAGGATTCCTATGTGAAAATGAAAGTCAAAGTTGCTGCCGCCCAACTCAGCAGCTCAGTGGCTAGTGCAATTGAGACGTTCTCTGTTTTTACAGACAAATTGCCAGCCGACGCCATTTTCACGGCAGAATTTGTCAAAAAAATTGATGATTTGTTCGACTCTTTGAACGGTTCGCGGGTTTTTCCAGCTGACTCAAAAAAGTACCGTTGTGCTTTGACAGACGAGTCGCCCCATTTGGCATTTTGGTCAAAATTGTTAACGGAGATGGGCCATTGGAAACTAATAGTTTTGAAAAATTGAACTGATTGTACCAATCAGTTTTCATTCGTCAAGGGTTGGCAGACGACAATCAGGTCTATTATTTTTCTATGGAATCACCTCAAAAACATTGATGGGTTTGATTTTTTGAACTTGAGAGGTCTAAACCAAGACCCCTTGGAGAATCTTTTTTGTAGTATTCGCCAGCACGGTGTTGCAAACACGAATCCCACATGCCACCAGTTCACAGCTGCCTTGAAAACTGTTGTTGTCAACCATTTAGTTTCACCAAAAGGCTCTGGTAATTGTGAGGATGACGAGTGCACGCCTTTGGAAAACTTGGGAAAGTTATTGAAGTTTTCAGGGAATGAGGAAAGAGAGCAGGAATCACAACCAGAAATTTCAGTGGACTTTTCTACATTGCAGCAAGCAGACCTTTGCTGTGAAGACAGTCAAGGTTTGGCTTATGTCGCTGGCTATGTATTAAAGGAAATTGAGGTTCCTGATTGCGAAAACTGTCAGAATAAATTATATTCTGAGGAGCCGACAGAGCACCATCTCTTAGTCTCATTCAAGGAATTTGACGATAATCAGCGGCGACTGAAGTATGCTAGTGAACATGTAATGTGGCTTGTTCAAAACATTCATGATTGTTTATACAGTTTCCTTGATACCTATGCTCACCACGCAATGTTGGAAGACAGGTTCAAAGAAATTTATAAATCTCAGTTTGATTTTGGGCCAACCTATTGCATGACTCACGATTGTGATAATTTAATATTAAATAGGTGCACCACCTTTTTAATATATAAATACACGAGAGACAAGCAGAAATCAAAGTCCGTTACCACCGGCCATATCCAAAAAATGAAGAAATTTCGAAGGCTGTGATTTGTAAATAGACTGTGATTTGTAGATAGACTGTGATTTGTACATAGAAGGCTGTGATTTGTAGATAGATATTTAAACTAGAAGTGTTTATTTTCTTAATATATTTGTACATAGTTGTTTTAAAATGAAATGTATATAGTTTATATTTGATTGTTAAGTTTTTTGGTTGTTTTTTTTAGAATTTCTTATGTTTAGGTTTTTTCAGAATTTACTTTTAGTTTCCATTTTGCGCTCGAGTGTGTCAGTGCACTGCATGTACCTCCTCGTGGTCGTAGCGTAGGCAACTGTTTGCTGACAGACAAGTTAAAAGTTTTTATAAATAAGGTATTATTTTGTTTTAAGTCTAGAGCAGACAGGCAAAACATGCCAACACTGACTGATTTCGTTTTTTGATTATTTTTGTATAATTAATAATTAATACAATAATTTTATTTTTAGAAAAATTGAATTTGTTATGTTGCTGATGGCTTTTACAATAAAAAAGTTGAACACAATCTGTGTTTTATTACCCCAAAACATCTTTTTTTGCAAGTTTCATTGCAAATTTTGTTTAAAATAAATGTAAAATGTTTTCATTTTGTTCAAAATGAAAATATTTTTATTTTATTTTAAACAATTTGCAATGAGACTTGTAAAATAAAAACATTTAGTAATAGAAAATAAATAGAATTTATTCAAACGTGGCGCTTTTCCGCGGTAGTAACGCACTTCCGCACCAGAGGCGCTAGATTCTCGTGTTGCCAGTGATTTACTAGGGAATTCTCATTTCTTAACGCTTACTGTTCTGTGGGTATATAGGTCTTACATGTGTTTTATCCGCTTAAAAAAACGCTTGAACCTCGTTCTCGTGTTTAATTGCGCGGATAAAACACATTGTAAGACCCTTATACAATGAATAACTATTATTTTCGCACAATAATACAAAACATATACTGGAATTTCGCTTACGTTCTGAATTCTTGCTTAGAAAGTTTTCCACATCGAAACCAATATTTAACCCCACCTGGCCCATTAATTTTAAACGTATTAACCAGCGTTGTGCATACAATAATTACACCTCTATTAAAAATGTATACTGTAATTTCCACCCAACTCCACCACAAAAGACCCAATTCGTTCAAAATGCTTCGAAGTATAACAACAAATCTATCCCTTTTTCACACCCTTTCCCCTCTCATCAACCCAGCTCGTGTCCTAGGCCTGTGCCCCATTACCTACACTGAACAGAAAAATTTCGTCACAATCACGTGGTCTTGGAAAATTTACATGGCCAACTGTGCTACTGCTCTGATTTTAGGTACAATTGAAATTACCAAAAAAATTTTTTTTAATAACTTATAGTATGTTGGGGTTTCTGGGGCTTTGTCCACGACATGGAAATCGCCTCCTTTGTGTCCTTGGGGTTTACGGGAAGTGTCGATATAGTGATTTCTTCGTTCGATATTAGTGATGTGCTTTTGAGCTGCCTTTATTTCATCGTTTCGATGCCGTTTAAGTGTGCAAGATTATCGATTATTTTCCATAATTTTAATAAAGTGGATGCGATTATTATGCCGGTGTTTTGTGATCGACTTTATGCAATTTTGGTTTGGTTTTCCAGATGTTGGTTTGTGTTTTTGCCAGTACTTTACACTCTTGATGTTTTTATGTGGGGTAATACTTCCTGGCAAGGTGTTAACAATTATCTCGCTTATTATGTGTCTTATTCGATCGTTGTATTGCACGAATTGCAGTACTATCAAGTGGTTAAAATGGCCCAAATTCGTGTTTTAGGGATAAATAAAGCTGTCAAAGCAAATATAAAGGACACAAGTAATTTCTTTAGTTTGTAATTCAATAAGCTATTTTTATTTTTTCAGGTAGAATCAAACTTGAATTCATTTTTGACTTAATTAATTGTTACAATAACACAACCGACGCTATTGAAACAATAAATTCAAGTTTTAACAAAACTGTAACACTAATGTTGTTCAGTTGTTATGTCCATTTGGTCACTTGTCCCTACCAACTTTTTGTAATGATAACAAGTAACGAGACAAGCATTTTAAATTATGTCTATTGTTTATGGGTTTTATTGCAAATTTTCCGACTGGTTTTAATTGTGGAAGTTTGTCATAGCTGTGAAGAAGAAATTCAAAATACTCGAATTTTAGTTTCGCAGTTGTTGAATTGTCGTTTAGATAAAAATGTAAAGAAGGAGGTGACAATTTAAGAGTTTTTGTTGTTTCATTGCTTAATACGTGTTTAAGGCAAATACGTTTCTGTTCTTAGTGGTGAAGAAAAAAATCAAGTTTTCGGCTTATGGATTGCCCAAAGTTGGACGACATCTCCTGCTCTCTGTAAGCTTTAGTTTTATTGATTGTTTGATCTATTAGTCTGTTTTTCAAGGTTGCGAGTTCGATTGGTGGATACTGGATGATTCTATTGCAGTTTAGCTCACGAACACTCAAAATGTGAATTTGTTGATACCACCGCCTTCTTAGTGAAATAACAAGTGTTCAATATTATTTCTGGTCAGATCGCCTATGTGTGGCAATTGTCACAAAAAACGTATGTCTCGGAAACAGTGACACATGATAGCTGTCAGTGCTCCGCTTTTTAACCTCTTGCATATTTTTCGAGTTTCTGTGTCTTCCTCTAAATTAAAATCAAGTGTTTTTGCTGTGTTTTTTGCCCCACGTGCGTTTTTTTTTGTTGGCGACTTTGTTTTCGCCCGGCTTGGGCCCGCTCTTCTTTTCTGTACTTTTCACGTGAACTCCGCAATGGTTTTTACCACCAAAAACAATTTATGGTGGAAGCCTATTTAAGAAATGGCACAATAGTTGGTGGGGTGTGGACTTATTCAAATCAAGCAGCTCTCAATAATTATCTCAAGCAATTCCCCGATGAAGTTGTGGACGGCAAAAATGTGTAAACAAAATGTGTGCAATTCTGTAAGAAAAAGGGTTTCAAAGTGCATTGAAGTAGGAGGTGGACATGTTCAACATCTTTTATAATAAAATTTATTCATTTACCTACCAGAGTTTGTTTATTTTGAGTTTTAAAACAGGCACGAAAAGAAGTTAGGTGCATGCAGGCCACATACTGCACATACGAAAAGGCGGCCAAAAATCCACACGTTCAACTGAGATAACGCTTGCAGAGTAAATTCTTGAACGTCTCCATACAATTATCATGATTTGGAATGTGATTTTTATCAAAAACTCCTAAATTCAAAAATAAGACAACATTTAGACAGTTGATAGGAAACCAGGGGGGGTGCACTTTAATAGGAATGGCCGTGACAACGAAATTAGTATATACTCCACTCCAGTAGAGGCGCCACTCTCATTTTTTTTACCGACATTTACAAAAATTTAAATGAAAAAGCCAAGAAAGTTGTTTGTGACAGTGAAAATTCTGTCAAAAACGTGTTAACTTGGTGTCTTTTCACGTTTTTCGTATTTGTTTCTTGTATTTTCAGACATTTTTTCTTTATTAATATCACCACTATTAGTGTTTCCGCCGCATTACTTTACTTTCGGGTGTGTAAGCAGAATGTGATTGTGTTTTTTTAAAACGACCGTTTAGACTACGTTACGCCTACAACACAGGTACTCACAACAAAATTAATTTTTCCAGTTTGTGATGTTTGCTTTGTAGTTGTTACAGTGCCAATTAAGTGCTCGATTCTGAATTACTAAAAAACAAACAAAAATTGGAACATTTTTCAAAATGATTCCTTTTGTGGTGTGGACACAAAGTTCTGTGCTAAAGAAGTCATCATCAGATACGAGTATATGGACCAAATGGTATTAAGGGCAATTTGTCATAAGAATTTAAGAATGAAGATTATGCATCCAAGATGTTTCTTCAGAAATACGCAAATATTTCTACCTTCTTGCAAATTCCATAGTAAAATATACAAAAGATACCTGCTTAATCATGGTAAATTTTATACCTGGTACAATATTTTGTTTGAACTCCGTGTCTAGGAATTGAGTTTTGGAGTGCGCATTATTTGACATACGAAATTCCTTTTTTAACTAACTAAACTAACTAAAAGAAAAATGAGAGATGATTGGGTAACAGAGCGGAGTGAGACTGAAAGCGTATGTACTGCTGGATTTGACATAGCTTGTGAGGAAATGTATCCAGGATCTTGGTAGAAACGACATTTTAAACTTATTGGAAGAAGAAAGGATTAAAGCTGACTTCAGACGACATGTTGCTGGCAGGTAGAAAAAATCTACGTAGAATTTTAACGTGCCTACGTTGAAAGTGTCTTCGTGATAATATACCTACTAAAATTTCATGGACCAATGCATGACACTCACAGAGCTTGTGGCGAGAACTGCGATTTATAATTGATATTTTGTATTTTGAACAGGTACCTAAATTCTTTGTGAGGTCATGGGTAAATAATGATTTTTTTAGTCAAGCCAGAGAAATTGCAAGATTGCAGTTAAATGGCAGAGTACGGTCATGCGGGGAGTAAAGATTATTTTTTACATTTGAAGATGAAGGATGGTCGAGTGTGACGGAAGCAAAGACGTTCTATTCTAGTTGGTCTATTCTAATTCTACCTTCATGGACCGTAGTTAAACAAAAATATTACTATTACCGTCCGAGAGCCGATTGCAATATTACATGTATTATAGGGTTAAAGAATGAGCTTCGTTTAAAATTATGGAAATAAAACTGGTGAATTAAACATTAGCTTTGGTGGCCTTGCTTCAGCGTTTGGAACCCCACAAAACAGACCACCTCTGCTGCGGTTTTGGAACTTTTTTCAATATGTAACCCATTAAAGTATAAAATTACTACAAGATGATAGGGTTTTGTGTTATATCAAAATGTGGTAAGTCGTGGTCCTCGTTCTTACCAGTCCTTATCCCATTTGGTCCTTTATATAAAATTTTCCAATTCGTTCTTGGCTGTGTTAATGATGCCGTCATTGAGGTGACCAATTAAAAAAAACAAGTTCACTTCTAGTTGAAAAGATTCTAAACCCAATTCTGATTCGGCAATAAAACCCATTTTGCTACAACTTATAAGACCTTATCATTTGATGGTCATTTTATGATTTACAAGGTGCTATAACAAAAAACTAACGGTGGGCTGTTGCCACAAGGCGACGAAGGCGCGCTTAATTCACCATATTTTTTTGCCATCAGTTTCAATATCGCTCATTTTTATCTTACGGTCGGCTTTCGGACTTTTATTTAATACATTCCTGTACATCGACGATTGTAAATCAATATATACTCCAAGTTTATGTTCACTCTAATTATGGATTTTTTAACTACATATTTCGTATTTGCTTTCTTTGAAATTTTGGTTAGATTTAATTTAAAATCGTCGATATCCTGTTTTGTGTTAATAATACTACCTAAATAGTTCAAACTAGAAAGACAAGATTTCATCGTGTTACATATTTCTATTGTACAGAATAACACATTCAAAACAAATTTTTATTTAATGTTAGGCTTAATTAAAGTCACATACAGTCATTAGACAGTACTATTAGAAATTTTATTATCTTTCTTTTTCTCTCTTTTTAAAGAAGCGCTGTTGAATTTTGATCTTTTAAACTTAACATAATAATTACTTAAGATTGTAAAATCACTATTTATACACATTCCGACCCTCCTTACACATTCCGATAGTTGACTGACTATTAAAAGGATAATTCCGGTTTTATAGTAATTAATTTTATGCATGTGTAATCTCTTTTATTTAAATATATAAAAACATAACGGATTTTGGTTGTTTTTATTAAAAAGAACAATAAAAAGTAAAAAAATTAATAAATATTTAAATTTCGCGCCAAATGTGTAGGACATACTCCACTCCAGCAGATGGCGCTACCGTTTGCGATTCATATCACAGTATACTAAGATACCCATCTATACGAAGTATTATTATATTATCTATGTAGGAAACCATATGAACTTATCACGCAGTCATGCTAGAAAGAGAAAACCACAGCAAACCACGACCAGATCTAATATTGAACACACGTTAAATATCGATGTCCTTCACCTCGTTACCTCACTGACCAATTCCTATCTCGTTTTAAATATGTGTAACCAAGTTTTAACAGGTTAAACAGCTTTCTGAAATTCGGCGACAAATGTTTAAAATGAAGTATAAACTAACGTGTGAGGGAATGATTCAACTTAGAAACAATACCCAGTTGTAAATAAACCATTTTGATTATTACTTATCTATTAAAAAAATAACGATGAATAATTTCTCCCATCTTAATAGATTGCTAAAAAAAGAAAAGGTGTTTGGAAATTGTAAACTTTTGGTGGATGCGCCGGGCTAAAATAATGGTTTAGCAGTTTTAAATTGTTAATTGTTTATATTACTTATTTCAAGATTTCTACAATAAAAGACTTTTTCAAACAATAATTACGTTATTATTTCCTCAAAATAACTGTTAAATAAATATAAGTGATGGTAAGGTCATCACTCAAGTGTCAGAGTTTTCAGGTCGCATCTACAGCCTCTGATCTGACCAAACGACCACTAGCAGTGACCGGGACCGACGGCTTAATGTCTTCTCCGAAAAAAGAGTTAGCTGCGCCTGCGATGTTCTGGCTTTACATTATCCGGTCACCCATCCAAGGATTGACCGGAGTCAGCGTTGCTTAATTTCATTACACACAATGTCATCAACTACTTTAAAAATGTGATCATTTTTGATAAAACTATAAATACATAGTTTTTACAGTTTTTTGTGTTCCTGTTTTACTGAAAACATTATTTCAAACATTAACAAAGGTAAACTAATAAGTTTGTTTAAGAAACTTCACTCTGAAATATTAATTGGCAATTTTATATTGTGATATTATTGTTTTGTTAAGTACACCAAAATTATTTTTTTGTGTATTTAAAAATGCAGATTTAGGCAGGTGTTATAACTTTTACACTAAGTAAAATAATGTTTTTAATTTAATTTACTTTTAAATTCAAGTGCCCCATAAAATTTTAGCTTATTTTTTAGAATTCGAAACCACAATTTCTCAAATTATTCGAGTAGCTAAAACTAAAAGATTTACCAAGAAATAAGTGTTAGTTTTAATTCAGGGGACTACCTGCATGAAGTCAAAAATATTTCACAAACAAACCTCCAAAATATGTCTTAAAATTTTTCAACTAGAGGATCAGATTTTTCCGAAAGCAAATAATTTTTAATGTTATTATGTCTATAAAAGTTATAAGTTGTGTAATGTTGGTTGTTGTTACAAATAACGTTGTTTTTATAACGTTCATAATTAATTCGCTCTACGATCTCATTCTGGCCCACTGTAAGTTATATCATCTCTTGAAACCACATTGTTTTAACATTTGGTAAATTTAAAAAATACGAGTTTTAGGTCGAATGGCTATTTCAAAGACTTTCTTTCTACAACATTACACATACACACACATGATGTTATGGGTTCATTAATTCATTATTGTCGACTTGGGATCCTCTAAAAATTTCACAGATATTTTTAACCTTCTCAAAACTAGGGTTGCGGAGTTATATACGTTTCCAAGCGCGTAGTCGCTAAAATTTTGTAATTGAGGTGAATTTTGGACGAAGTTTCTGTAAAAAACGGCAAACTTAAGATACTATATTGGGATGAAATACAAGGTTTAAACCAGTGATCTAGCGGTTGGGATAGGTTATTTTGCTCAAAAAGGTCGAATGTCACTCACACTCATCGGCCATCTGTCATTTCCACCGGATTGTGACGTCATCGTGTGACGTCATTGTCAGTTAGAGGGCCGTTTAAAATACAATTTTTCTAAACTTTCTGGCTTGAAGAGTGGGGTGGTGAATGCTAAAGTGTTGTTTGAGACTTAATAGCCCCGTAAACTAGAATTAGGCGAAAAAATCTCGAAATTAATGTTCGTTGTCAAATTTGACGTGCCATAAAAAAGCACACCACAACATACGGCCAAAACGTTACTAAACCAGTGTTAATAATGAGTCCTAGCCGACCCAAAAGGACCAAAGGAACAATTCCATAAAGTGTGTGCAAAGGGGGGGTGAGTGATTTTTTCCAATTTTCAAATGCCCCAAATTAAGGGGGTCGAAAGGGGTGAAAGGGAGTTGAAGGAAGTCAAAAGGGGTTAAAAAGGGTCGAAGGGAGTTAAAGGGGGGCGAACGGGGGCGAGGTGTTCTACAGCTTTGTTTTTTATACTATTTTTTGTAATTTGCCCCATTTTTGCCGTTTTTAAACAAAAATTGTTATTTTAATCGATTTAGGGATTTTTGTGACGATTGGTAATGTCTCAATTTTGAAAGTGAAAAATTTATTTAAAGTTTTTTTGTAATTTGCCGCCATTTTGATGCTTTAATAGGCATATAAAAGCACGCAACGTCATCAAGCGCGATGTCATTATAGTCATAATTTCACGGAACATTTTACGGAAATTTTTAGGTTGGCAGGAATCAAATTTGCGACCGTGTTTTTGCCAATTTCAGAAATTTCAGAGGGTGTTCATGCAAGATTACCTTCATTATCATTCATACTCGTGTTTTTTGGCAGAATTTGAATAAAACAAAAATTTTAAATAAATTTTTCACTTTTAAAATTGAGACATTACCAACCGTCACAAAAATTCCTAAGTCGATTAAAATAACAATTTTTGTTTAAAATCGGCAAAAAACTGTATAAAAAACTCGTTTCATAAGACCTTGAAGCACTCATTCTTTCAAAAAAATTGTGGCTAACGCCACTCGTTGTTAAAACTGAATTCGTGCTTCAAGAGTGGTCTTATGAAACTTGTTTTTTAATATACTGTTATTTTATCCAAATTCGGTCAAAAAACACGAGTATGGATGACAATAAAAGTAATCTTGCAAGAACACCCCTGGAATGTGTGAAATTGGCAAATATACGGTCGCGAATTTGCTTCCTGCCAGCCTAAAAATTTTCGTAAAATGTTCCGTCAAATAATGACTAGATGACATCGCACTTGATGACGTTGCATGCTTTAATATGTCAATTAAGCATCCAAATAACGACAAAAAAAAAACACTTACGCTTGCTCAAAAAGAACTGCACAAAAATTAAAATATGAAAAATTCACTGATAATTTCAAAAATGTTGAAATAATCTCTTTACATGCGGTTATATGCAGATATATGGACAATAAGTTTTTTTGCGGTAAAACTCAATATATGAAGTTATATGCGAAATAAAATTAAGCGTATGTATTCTTTTTGCTGAGAAACATATGGGCAAAACACCGGTGTCGGGACATTTGCGCCCGGGACACTTGCGCCTTTTTACCTGAAGTGGGTCAGATGCGCCTTATCCGGGGTTAAGCCTGTTACCTATCTGTGATTCAGGGTCTGGTGGGACACTTGCGCCCACTTATATACTCGGTACTTATGTAAAAGCTGAACAAGAAAGATAGACACTGACAAAATTTTGAATCCTTTCTTTAATCCAAAACTGAGTTAAGCTTTGAAAAAATTAATTCACCAGTTGCTTTAAGAGCTAATAATTTTCTATGACAAACGTGACAAAAATAGAAAAAAAAAAACTTCCAAAGTTGCCGAAGAAATTAGAAACCAATTCTCTCCTGCCAATGAATTAACCAGTAATGTAAAAAAAATCTTTAAAAGCGTTATTACGTACTGAGTTGCTCAGTTTTTAAAGAAGCATTTCCCAGTTTACCACTACCTAATAAGTACCTAATTACTAGGTGGGCTGCGGTTAAATGCCGAAATTTTTTTTTAATTATTAAAAAATTAAAAACTCAATTTTAGGATTCTTTGGCGAATCTACTGCTATTCTATTAAAGAAGCCGAAAAATGTTTAAAACATAATGTAATACCAAATCAATTAGTGTTTAGTGCAAATAATTTTCCGTACAAGAGCTGCTTTTGAATGAATTAAAAAAATTGGTAAACAAATGCCATAGAAAATTATCAGCTGGAGAATTAATTTTTACAAAGCTTAACTCAGTTTTGGATTAAAATAAAGTATTTAAAATTCTGTCAGTGTTTAACTTTTTGTCTTGTTTAATTTTTTACATAAGTACCAAGTTTATAAGCGGGCGCAAGTGACCCACCAGACCCTGAATCCCAGGTAGGTAAGAGGCTTGATCCCGGATCGGGCGCATCTGACCCACTTCAGGTAAAAAGGCGCAAGTGTCCCGGGCGCAAATGTCCCTACTTCAAAACACCAGTTACGTACATACGGATAAAGGAATAAATGATGTAAATAACTGTTCAAACGAACAATTTTCCTTTTTTTAATTTTATTTCAAATTTATGAAATTTCCTGCATGGTTGTCGCAATCGTTCGCCGACCCAGGCAGACACTTCCGCGTGGTCAGCACCATCAGCAAAATGCCATAAATTGGGTCACGATGCCAGCGACAACCAAACATATTCATAATCAATTTTTAATTGTTAATTGCGTTTTCACATTAGATTTACCATTGTTTGATAGTTGCTGTTTTAGTTGTAGTTTCAATTTGTATATAACGGTATTGTTTTAGTAATAAATGAGTTTTTTTATATCAAGTACCACAGCGACTTGAGAATTTTTTTACTCCGCCTACCCTGCTTCGCCAGTCATGGTCCTTCGAGCCGGATCGCTTACGATTTGTCATTTGCTTGACGATGCATCATTTATAATTAGTCACGTGACTTGTATTTGATTTGGCCTCCTTTGGGGCCGGAGCCATAGCCATATTCACCAACGAATGTGCCTCAGAAGTTCGGACCACCGAAACATAACGAGAAAATTGGATCTAAGTATGACCACCATAAAATCTAGACACCAAAAATATTTACTGAGCTTCAAATTTTGTGTAACTATAGAGGCCTAAATTGCTAATTGTTTTTTAATATGTATAGTATAATACAACGTGTTAGGGAATGGTTTACCATAAATTGAAAGGTAGATAGAGAGTGGCAAATCGAATCGAGTAAATTAAATTTTTGTAAATCGATAATGCAGTTTTCCCAAAAAATCGTTCTGAAATTAAAGTCCCAAATTTTGAGAATCGCTGAACTAGAATGATAAAAATTAGCGTAAATTTTAATATTATTGACAAAACAGCAGAGGTAAATTAACTTCTTGGTCCACTCCGTAATTCTTCTATTTCAATTTGTGTTTTGTGATCAAAATTTAAAAAAAAAAAACAAAAAGAAATTTATGCAAGAACTGGGGTTCGAATCTCCCACACAAATGACCATGCTATCTCTAATTTTGAAAAATTCTCAAAACGTCCATGCGCCACTATGTCCACTTTGTTTAAAGAAAAAATTAACCGCTAATAAACTACCATCAACGACACAGTGGCTCTCAACAGGTGGATTAATATTTTTTTTTAAAGAAAGTATGCACATATTGAAAAAATGGTATAAGGCTTTTTAACTCGTTTGAACATGACAAATTCACATACGAAATATTGCTAAGCCATTCCCTAACACCCTGTATAATATTCTGAGCATTTATCTAATTAAAATAGCTTCTACAAAAAAGATTTGATCATCGACATTTATGATCTAGCAATAACGAGGTTTATCTTAAAATACATACAGCGTGACCCAGGGGTGCGTAATCGGTCTATAACTTTTTTGCTATTGAAAATATAGCGATGCCGTTTTTATTATTCGGTAGATCAACTTAAAGTTCACAAACTAAAAATATTTATATTTGATACAGGATGTTGTATACAGAGTGATAAACCAAAGTTATATTTTTTTAAATGGAACACCCTATATATTTTTGCATAATTAGACTCTACGTGAAAAAATAATGGTACTTTGTATAATCTTTTATAGGCCTATCTTTTTTTGTTTCGAAATTATTCAACTTTTTGTGCAAAAAACAACCCTTTTTTAACAAATCACTGTGAAGCAGCCAATGAATATTTTCCGACAAATTTGCTACAGAAAATCTTAGAATATCTTGTAGTTTTAGCAAATAGTCGACTTTTCGTTAAAACGCACAGATAATGTACAGGGTGTGGCAAAACGCAAAAAGTTGAATTACTCATTTTTTTCAAATGAAGCACCCTGTATTTGTTTATACCTATCAATAGCATTTTTGATAATCTTTCTAATGATATGGAGTTTGTATAGCAAATTTAAAAGATTTCTCGAGATTTTCAATTTTTTTTTATTTTATTACAAAAAAATCAATTTTTCAAATAGGCTGCTGCCACGATGCTTTCAAAGTGAAACGGTTATTTATTTCGCTAGTGTTAGTTAGTTGCATAGACTAGCTGATTTCATAGGTTTTCATTAGTTTATGAAGTTAAGCAGCACTGACCCCGGTCATTCCTTGGATGGGTGACCGGATAATGTAATGCCAAAAACATCGCAACTAACTCGTCTTTCGGAGGAGACGTTAAGCCGTCGGTCCCGGTCACTACTAGTTAGTGGTCGTTAGGTCAGGTCAGAGGCTGTAGATGCGACCTGAAAACTCTGGCACCTGGGTGATGGCATTACCACCATACGCATATTTATTTTTATTAATTACTTGATACAAAAATGGATTTTACTCAGCAAGAATTAATCAACATGGTTTACTGTATTGGTGAAGCCGATAAATGTTTTGTTAGCCAGCAGAATCTATCGTCAAAAATATCCTTATGCAAGAACACCACAAGGTCTTTCTTTTCAGAAGCTAAAAGATCGATTTGAGAACTCTGGTAGTACTAAATACGAAAAGAAAGAAATACTAGGTGGGAGGACTGATCCAAGACACTGAACTAAATGTTTTGCTAATGTTAGACATTTCATAGAGCAAAGTTAACAGGATTATATTGAAACATAAATTTCATCCATATCATTTAAAATTACACCAAGAATTGCATGGGGAAGATTTTCTAAAGATGATAAATTTTTCTGAAATTATGCTTAATTTGATTGGCGAAAACAGAAATTTTATAAACAAAATTCTGTTTACCGATGAAGCGACATTTATGAGGAATAGAATTTCTAAAGCATTTCAGTCAATCCGCCAAGACACGTTAGCAAGAGTCAAATTGTCTTTTGAAAGGCAATTGGCGTTTTGTAACGAGGAAAACGATGGTTTATTTGAACATCTACATTAAATTTTTTATTATTAATATTTTTATTATTTATTATTTCATTATTATTTAATATGTTTTAATAATAATGTTCATTATTGTTATTGTGAATTGTTCTTCTATAGGAATTATGATGAATATTAATGTTGCTATAAACATTGTGTTATTTTAATTCTCAGTTATATTAAGAAAATTAATTCTTGTGAAAAATAAATTCACTCACTGCTCTCCAGCAGCCTATTTGAAAAATTTAACTGCTTTTTTTTTGTAATAAAATACATTTTTTTTGTCGTAACCCAGTGTGGATTTTTAGTCATATTATGTCTGTTCACACTTCAAATACTTTTAAATATTGCTTCATCGGTCAACAGAATTTTGTTTATAAAATTTCTGTTTCCGCAATCAAATTACGCATAATTTCAGAAAAATTTATTCTCTTTCGAAAATCGTCGCCATGCAATTCTTGATGTAATTTTATTAAATGGTATGGATGAAATCTATGTTTCAATGTCATCCTGTTGACACTGCTCTGTGAAATATCTGTTTACCGAGAAATTTCCCGCGTGCTTAAATTCGAGTTTTCTTCTAACATGAGCAGAACATTTCACCAATACAGTAAACCATGTTCATTAATTCTTGCTGAGTAAAATCCATTTTTGTATCAAGTAATTAATAACACTAGCGAGATAAATAACTGTCTCACTTTAAAAGCATTGTGGCAGCCGCCTATTTGAAAAATAGATTTTTTTGTAATAATACATTTTTTTGAAAATCTCGAGAAATCTTTTAAATTTGCTTTACAAACCGCATATCATTAGAAAGCTTATCAAAAATGCTATTGATAGGTGTAAACAAATACAGGGTGTTCCATTTGAAAAAAATGAGTTATTCAACTTTTTGCGTTTTGGCACACCCTGTGCATTATCTGTGCGTTTTAACGAAAAGTCGACTATTAAAGTTATTCCAAGTTTTTCTGTCGCTAATTTGTCGGAAAATATTCATTGGCGGCTTCATAGTGATTTTTTAAATGTGGGTTGTTTTTAGCACAAAAAGTTGAATAATTTCTAAACAGAAAAAGATAGGCCGATAATAGTTTATACAAAGTACCATTATTTTTTTACGTAGAATCTAATTATGCAAAAATATATAGGGTGTTCCATTTAAAAAATATAACTTTGGTTTATCACCCTGTATACAACATCCTGTATAAAATATAAATATTTTTAGTTTGTGGACTTTAAGTTGATCTATCGGATAATAAAAACGGCATCGCAATATTTTCAATATCAAAAAAGTTATAGACCGATTACGCACTCCTGGGTATATATTATTATATTTATTCCGAAACCCAAAATTTTGGAAATAAGATTAAATAATTAGATAAAGAAATATAAACATTTATCAATTTAAAAAATAGATTGTGATTATCAAACATAATATGTACATACAGCGTTGAGCAAAAGTATGGAACCAAGCGTTTTGTGCCTAAACTATGTACCCTAAGAAAAACTAACTGGTACATCATCAACTATTTTAAAAATGTGATAATTTTTCAAGAATAATTTTTTTCTAAATTCTATTTAATTTTTGAGTTATTCAAAAAAATATCTTTTTTAATGGCACCCTATCATGGCGTTGTGACTAATATGCCGTTATGCTGAATTCTTCGGAATTCGTAAAGGGTTTTGTTTCAGTTTTCCTGCATCAGCAAAACAGTTCCTCCAGTTTTTTATTTAAAATTTGATTCAATTAGAATCTGTCCATAAATGAATGTAGTAGGTATTAAAAGTTTGCCGCTTCTTTCAACAAACAACGAAGAATGTTAGTATATGAAAAATTGGTTTTACTGATTGCCTGAATAGATAAAAATTGACACTTTTCAGAAATTTCATAAAAATAAAATAATTAAATGCGGCAAATTCAAATTCCAGAACCACCTGAGATTCTACACTTTTTTATAAACAGTCCGTATAACGAGCATTACCAACCTAATTAATACTTATGTATCAAATAGACCTATTCGGATTATTTTAATAAATACTTATATAAATTCATAATCGAATTTAAAGTAATATTAAATTAATTGTTATTTATAATGTGTTGGTTACTACAAATTTGTCCACAAACATTTCACATTCTAAACAACATTTAATTTAATGCTTCTATAAATTCGATTATCAAACTGGCCCTAAATTTGCAATTTCTAAACATACGAGTACACAATGTGTTAATTATAGTAATTATTACTAAATAATAACCATGTAGATACTACTAATTGTCTTTACAACAAAATTATGTAAAAAATAAATTAACCCTAATGAAAAACTTACTATTTTACCTGAACTGTATATACAGAGTGAGTTTAAAGTAACGCATAAAATTCGTAATTCTTTTATTTTTCAAAAATAAAAAAAATGCAAAAACAGGTAACTTAGCATTTTAATTGAACTCAAATTAGACCTAACTGGATCAGTCATAGAGGCCAATATGGCGGCGCCATGACGTCATTATAGAATTTTGCAAATGGAATGATACCATTTTTTTTATAATTAGAAGCTCTGCTGATAGGCCTTTACAACTGTACTACTTATTTTGAATGTGGGTGAACCGAACGCGGAAAATTTTTAGAAATTTTTATAATAAAATTCAAATTTTATTATTTTTCTAAAATAAAATAAGAATTCACAAACAGGTAACTTAGTACCCACGCAACTTTGGGACCCAACTTGAAATCAACCCCATAGCGTCTAATTCATATGAATTTTATACCTTATTTTTTATTTTAGACTAATGAAAATTTTAATTTTTTTTCGTGCTCGCCTCATCCACATTCAAAATAAGTAGCACAGTTGTAAAAGCCTATTAGTAAGGCTTCTAATTATAAAAGAAAAAATGATTTTAAAAATAAAGGATATGAATCCTTCCATTTAAAAATTCTGTAATGACGTAATGGGGCCCCCATATTGGCCGCCATGGTTGATCCAGTTACGTCAAATTTGAGCTCAATTAAAATGCTAAGCTACCTGTTTTTGCATTTGTGTTATTTTTGAAAAATAAAAGGAATATGAATTTTATACGTCACTTTATAATGATGATTTCAAAAATTTTTTTTTACGTATTTGGTCCACCCATATTCAAAATAAGTAGCACAGTTGTAAAGGCCTATTAGTAGAGCTTTTAATTCTACAAGAAAAATAATATCGTTCCATTTAAAAAATTCTGTGATGACGTCATGGCGCCGCCATATTGGTCTCTCTCGCGTTTTCGTCCCTCGTTGGTGGTTATAAATTACATGACCATATTTAGCAATAACTTTTATTTGGAAAACGGTAATTGGTCTAAAATTTAAGAGGGAAATTATTCTGATTATGATGCTATTAACAATAAGAGAGAAACAATGTTTTATTATTTGATGAAATGGCAATAAAGAACCACCTTGATTATAATGAAAAATTGGATATTGTTGAAGGTTTAGAAGACTTGGGTGATATAGGTAGGTTTTACAAATTGGCAAATCACGCCTTAGTCTTCGAAGTACGAGGTATACATGATAATTGGAAAATGCCTGTTGCATATTTTTTATCAAGTGGTCCAATTGTAGCAAATAAATTGAAAGATTTACTTGAACAGTGTTTGAAACATATGACAAATATAGGTTTGAATGCTAAAATAGTTGTTTGCGACCAAGGAAGTAATAATATAGTCCCGCTTAGCCCGTTTTGCGTGTGCGTCATCAATTTCATTTTTTCATTACCAACACAAAACTGGAAAAAATATAACTATAACAATGAAAATTTAAACAACAAACGGGTATCTAAGGGTGGCATCCTTGAACATTAATTTACATAGGTATAGTCCCGCTCAGCCCGTTTTGCGTGTGCGTCATCAATTTCATTTTTTCATTACCAACACAAAACTGGAAAAATATAACTATAACAATGAAAATTTAAACAACAAACGGGTATCTAAGGGTGGCATCCTTGAACATCAATTTACATATGTAACATAATTGGCTATACAGGGTTATTCAGTATAAATGACGACCCTGGTACATATTAAGGTGCAACCCAAAATGCATCTTTCACTTGTGCCTGGATTCATGTTCAAATTAATACATAACGATGAATCCAAGTTTGCTAACAAAAGTTTGAGTTGGTGACAACGTGACAGTCTTTGACACATTTTACAGCTCTTTAAAAAAATGCTTCGGTATTCATTCAGTAATAACGAAAAGACTGATATGCTCTTAATTTATGGGGAATGTCGTAAAAATGCTGTCGCCGCAGTTAATCTATACGCACAGCGTTACCCAGGTCGGAGGACACCAACGGACAAAATTTTTAAACGATTGGAGATGTGTCTACGGTTTAATTGGCCTTCAGATAAACGCAGAGGGGTACGAAGAGCCATAGACATTGATCATGAAATGGAAGTTTTGGAAATGGTCACAGAAAATCCCCATGTAGGACAGAAAAGCATCGCAAGACAGGTGGGAATTAGCCAATCTTCCGTTTCACGAATATTGAAAACAAACAAGTTTCATCCATATCACATGCAAACTGTTCAAGAATTGCGCGTTACAGATTTTCCAAAAAGGCTAAGATTTTGTGAATTTGTTAGAGAGCAACTAGTGGAAAACCGTCATTTTGATTTAACACCGTTAGATTACTTTCTATGGGGAGCTGTGAAAGAGCAAGTTTATGCAACACCGTTTGATGATATGGTCGAGTTACAACACAGAATAACACAGGAGTGCATATCAATTGGCCCAGAGGTTCTGGCACGTGTTCGAAATTCATTTTTACATAGGATCGAAGCTTGCGAACAAAGTAATGGTAGTCACATTGAACATCTTTTGTAAACATTTATTAAGTTATATTCTTACTGTTTTCGTTATTATACTTTTGTTATAAAGTGTTTTACTTTTATTTTTCAAGATTTAATATAATTGTCATTATTTCTCTTGACGTTACTTGACAATTTGTCAAATCGCAAAGGGCGCAAACTTGGATTCACCGTTTTTCATTAATTTGAACATGGATCCAGGCACAAGTGAAAGATGTATTTTGGGTTGCACCTTAATATGTGCCAGGGTCGTCATTTATACTGAATAACCCTGTATTATAATTAAATATTGTTGACAAGTAATTTGTGTTATTTATTCGAACGTATTATTTCGGGAAAATGAACTTTCGGTCGTACCGATTGGCGTGCGCAACCCTCACTTGTATTCTGTCAATTGTTCGAAACAAGGGAACAAAGGATTTCTTTTTGAATTGAGTGCGGTAGCGTGAGGAGTAAAAAATTAGGTGAGTTGTTTTTCACAGAGTATTTACCGTTAATATTTAATTATAAGTCAATCTGATTATTGCTAAACTCCCTATTTACGCGATAGTAAGGGTTGTAACGCTTTTCAATGTCTTGGTCTTGCCACGTGGTTGTGATGAGAGTGAGGTTACGCTGGGCTGGCTCTCCGCCCTTCCTATTGCACAAATCTCGACTCTGTGACTGGTTGGTTCTCCACCAGGTCCTAGTGATATTTGGCCTTCCAGCCGATTTCTCCGTGGTACTCCGGGAGTAATCATATGGCTTGCGCAGCACCTCTTGGCTCTCCAGAGTGCTGGGGATTGAGCATTGAAAGCGCTTCATATTAACACTTTTGGGTCTCCAAAGTGCAGTTTTTCAATATCGAAGTCTTTGAGTAGTACTTGGAATTTTGAGATTGTTTTTAAACGATTGATGCATGCAGTTTCGGGTCGAAACGTACTGTTTATTTATTTATTTCCGCATTCTTGACGTTAACGTAAATACTCAGACCCCATTTTTATTTGTTACAGGTAAAGCGGAGCAGTGATGGTCTATCAACCGCTGATCGGTTAATTAATGAATAAATTAATGTAATAAAATCAAATTTTTTTTAAAGCTTCGTTTTACACATAGGTACAATTGGTTTCATAAAAAGCGGGACAAGACAATTTGTTATCATGTAATACTGACCTATAATGACAATTAATGACAATGATGAATGACAAAAATTGTCAGTTAATCTTGTCAACATAAGTATTCCTTACAAAAAGCCTTATTTAAATGAAGTTGATAGAGCACGAATAGTTGCGGATTTGGAATCCGGAAATACACTACGAGATTTGGCTTTAAAATATGAAGTAGGTAGGCAAAAGTACAATGGGAAGAATTAAGCTAAAGTGGGAAAATGAGCGCAAGGTATCAAGAAATGATGGTTCGGGTCGATAGAAGAGCACGATGAAGCTCTCATACAATATTTTAGGGAAAATCCATTACAGACCGCAGTAGATGCAATTAACGGAAACGAATTTTCCTGCATCTCGCAGTACTGCCTGTCGCAGAATAAAATCGTGGGGAATTATTGTGCTGCCAAAAAACCGTTCCTTACCGATCATCGTAAGGAACAAAGTTGGATTTGCGCTAGAATACTTACAAATGATAAGACTGATACGATTGTCCAACTTTAAGCCTCAAAACAGACAACATCAGTAGAAGGGATTCAACAAACATGGATGGAATTAACTGCAGACTACTGCCAGCAATTAACAGCGTCCATGCCTAGACGTTTGAATGGTATTGTCAGTGCTATTGTACAGAGCACTCAAATATTAAAAACATAAAATTGATTTAACCTCTGTTTTTATAAAGTGTCTTATTTGTCATAACCTTATAACCTTGCTATCTAAACTCCAAAACAAACTATGAAAAACATTGAGACATTTGACATTTATCTTTATGTCATTGTCCCGCTTTTTATGAAACCAATTGTACTTCAAAAACACCGCCAAGTGTCATGTTTAATTGAGTTTGTCAATTTCACATTGACAATAAATTATGATCGTTGTTGAAAGTATTTTTGGTATTATTTGCAAGTATTGTTCATTTATTGATTGCCTTTTTGGGTTTCGTGAAGTGCGTTCCGTTAGTTGTTTGACTCTCCATTTGTTCATTCTTGGTTTTCTGTCATTTTTGTAATTAAAAACGCTACAATGGCTAAACAAGCAATCACACCAAATGCTTGCATCATTCGTTGAATATTTTACTAAAGAGAAACCGAGGGGGGCCCCTAAAGTCTTTAAATGACGTTCAAGTGGTAAAGAATACTTACTTCTCTACGATGGCAAAGGCTCTCAAAGTTACTTTGTTAACATTAGTGAACTCAATCGAATGGTAAAATCCGAAGAACGCTTACTTCTTGGTTTACGGCAATCCACACATTACTATTACTTTAGTTTAATTACAAAATTACTTGTTGATCCATACCTCGTCTTTTTATGTCTGTAGTGTTAATAAAACACTTTGTTGCAGCCACATTTACTTCCAATTACTACAACTCTTTACAAAATACATTTTTTAAGTCCGTACAACAAATATTGTGACTTTAACTCGATATCTCTGCTTGGTAAATGTTGGCCTGTTGACAAATTTGTTAATTTTGTATTGGCGTAATAAACGACGCATCTAGAAAACCATTTCCAATATATTATATACACAATTTTAAATGCTTTTACAAACAACTGTATTTAAACAAAACAGTTTGAAGCGCCAACAAACAATTCAAAAGCTCCAACACTAATCGGTAATAACACAACACGTGGAGAGGAACATAACCTCAAAAATATCGTTATCGCCGTGTAAACGTAATGCCAGAAATGTCAGATGACGCACACGCAAAAGGAGCTGACCGTGACCATAGATCTGTATACGATTTGCTGAACACCACAAAAGAAAAGCCTTATTACTTTTTTCTAAATGAACAAAAAGTATACGCAATCTTTGATGTATCACATTTAATGAAAACTTTAAGAAATGTTTTGCTCAAACGTGACATATTTTGCAATAAAAAACGAGTAGTTCAAATATATCAGATAAATTCAAAAGATGAATTGTCAAATTCGTTAACAAAAATTTCATATAAACATAAACATTTTCAAAAAATGACGGTTTTTCTGGCGGTCCAAATTTTTAGTAGACGATTTGCAGCAACAATGAACACCTGCATATACAGGGACATTTTTTTAACTCTGAACATAGCCCTATGTTCAATCTGAAAAAAATCATATCAAAGCATTGATCTAATTTACGTTACCTACGATACGTAAAGGTAATTATTTGATGTCGAGTTATTTGAACCAATTTGAAGTGATTTCGAATATTTGTTAAAGTAATTTATCTATCTTCTATATACAGGGTGTAAGCGAAATAAGTGCATTAATTGTAACCAGTGGTAGAACTCATCAAGACAAACACTTTTTTTATGTATCATTTTTTCAAAATCGCATTTTTTTAAATTATTTTTTCTCCCTACAAATTGACGAGCCTCTTATGAAATGGTCCAACAAAGAAATTTAATTTAATTTTCATGAACTTGCTTGGAGACGGTACTCTTGTCGACTAGGCAACTTTGTTTCCAGTGGCATGTAAAAAAATTGTATAAGATTTTAAAATAATTTTAACTCAAAAACTAAAACGTTTTGAAAAAAGTTATTAGGAAAAATTGTCGGTCTTGACGAGTTCCATTATCAGTTAAAATTAATGTACTTATTTCATTTACAGCCTGTATATAAAACAGTACCGTGATAACGCACAGCCTAGACCACTGAACCTAGAAACATGAAATTTGGAAGATACGTTCTTTAGAGGGTGTAGGGTTCCGCTAAGAAAGGATTTTTCGAAAATCCTTTTCTAAAGGGGTGAAATGGGGTGTTAAAGTTTGAATAAAAATCCATCATTTTAAGAGAAATATTAAAGTTATATTCATGAAAATTGGTACTTAGACCTTACGTTAAAAATGAAGAAACATGTGTTTCAGGATTTTCGAAAAATCAACCCCTAAGGGGGTTAAATATGGTGTTAAAGTTTATTTAAAAATTAGTAATTTCATAAATTATATCCATGCAGAGTGGTATTTGGGATTTCAGTTAAAGATGAAAAACGCATGTTTTAAGTCCTGACATTTCCACCCCTAAGGGGGTTAAATATAAACTTTCTTCATTTTTGACCTTATATTCATGAGAATTTTTATTTGGGCTATAGACTAAAAATAAACAAATGCGTGTTTTATAATTATTAAAAATTCCACCCTCAAAGAGGGTTAACTATACAAATCCGTCATTTTTGAACTTATATCCATGAGAATTGATATTTGGACTTTCGGTGAAAAATGAAGCAACATGTGTTTTATGATTTTTAGAAGTTCCACTCCCTAATAAGAGGGTTAAATTTTAAAATCCGTTATTTTTGAAGTTATATTCATGAAAATTGATATTTAAGCTTTCGGTTAAAAATGAAGAAAGGCGTGTTTCTAGATTTTTTGAAGTTCCATCTCCCAATGGGGTTAAATATAAATATACGTAACTTCTAACCATAAAATTTGGAATTGGGGCTATACACTAAAAATAAAAAACGCGTGTTTTAGGGTAGTTACATTTGTGAAAATTGATATTTGAGTTTTTCGTTAAAAATAAAAAAGGCGTGTTTTTGAATTTTTGGAAGTTCCACCCCCCAATGGAGTAAATATAAAAATTTGTAGTTTAAAAAGTTCTAACCATGAAAACTGGTACTTAAGCTGTCGACTAAAAGTAAAAACGCGTGTTTCAGATTTGTCAAAAGTTCCAGCCTCAAGGGGGTTAAATGTAAAAAATCATTCACTGCTGAAATTATGATTATGAAAATTAATATTTGGACATTTGGTTGAAAAAGAAGAGACATGTAATTCAGGATTTTTATAAATTCTATCACCGAAGGGATTAAATTCAAAAATCCATTATTTTTGAAGTTCTATTTATGAGAACTGGTATTTGGGTTTTCAGTTAAAAACGAAGAAACATGTGTTACAGAATTTTTTGAAATTACACCCAGAAGGGGGTTAAATAAGGATAACAGTGAAGAAAAACCATTATATAAACAGCCAAAAGTAACTCGGTTTCGTATTGGGTCACCTTACTCAGTTTTGCGGTATTTTTCCGCGTTACAAAATAATTGTGAACCTGCGTGCGAAGCCGCGGGCAACTGCTAGTCATTCCTTACATGTTACTATTACCTGATGATTAATAAATTTCATAAAAATTAATCTTTCTTAACTTAAATTATCTTGGAAGATTTAATTGACAAGTAGAAATTTTTGACAGCGCGTAGAATAATTGGTTGCATAGCAATGCTCGCAATGCTTTGATCTGCTGTTTTTTTTTCAGATTGAACATAGGGCTATGTTCAGAGTTAAAAAAATGTCCTTGTTTAGCTTCTAAACAATTAACGTCTAATTCTTGCAAAGCCACTGCTAAAAATGAATGACGTTTTTGATAATTTAATTTCAAAATGAAATATGACGTTAATCCAAATAAATGCGCACTTTCAGTGGAATATCCATAAGTTGAAAAAAACTTGGAAAATGTCCTAACTTGGATAAATTCTTAGTAGTTAAGCAGTACCGATTCAGATTCACTTCGTCTGCGCATGCGCCATTTCAGGGATTCCCCGGTGCAAAACGTGGGAATCCCCTGATGTTGTTGCTATTTTTGGATTATGATGTCATGGCTTTGTATGTGCATGCGTCACTTTGGGGAGTCCCACATTGAAAATTATGTGATTCCCCTGATGTCAGTGCTATTTTTGTATCATGATGTCATGGCTATTTTTGAATCATGACGTCAGGATGGGAATCCCCTGGGGAATCCCACACTGGAAATTATGTGAATCCCCTTTTGATATTACTATGATGTCATGGTTGCTTTTAAATTATTATGTCACAATTATTTTGGAATAGGTGAGTCATTGTTGATATTGTATATGTATAATATTACAATTCTTGTTCTATGACATGATTAACATAAATTAAGCCTTTTTGGTTTCCTAAAGTTGGTCCATTTAATGAAGAAAGTTTAAGAGAAGGTATCAGGATCGCATAAGTTGCAACAGCATAGAGTATCCAGCAGCAGACATGTGATAAACGTGCAAGCGGCTGCAGCGTAGGCGTGGGTGGTGGCATACTTCAATTAAAAGCCAATCGCATTCCTTTTGATAAGAACGGCTGGTTTTCAGTCTTCCCTAAGACAAATTGTGAGAACAACACCCGATGTGATCATGGCTATTTTTAGATCATGACATCACCGCTTCTTTCAGGGAATCCCTAACGTAATTGCTATTGTTGAATTGTGAAGTCATGGTTATTTTAAGGTCAATGAGTCACCACCATCGTTGGATCATGATATCATGTTTATTCTTGGATCGATGAATCACCACCATCGTTGGATCATGATGACATGTCTATTCTTGGATCTTAAAGTAAAATTTAGCCTTTCACACCTATTGGTTTCCTAAATTTGTTCCATTTAGCGAAGAAAGTTTAAGAGATGGTATCAGGATCGCATAAGTTGTAGTATACAGTTGTATCTGCACCCAGACTCATGTGTGTATGTTTAAATGAAATTCGAGTCACATTCCTTTTGATAAGAAGCTGTAATAACGGTTAGCTTTCATCTTCCTCGCACAGTTGTGCAGTTGATATGCAAAATGGACTTCATTTAGGTTAATTACATTGTAACTTGAAAGCTCTTTATACGTTCAGAAATGAATAACTCAAAAACTGTAAGATTTAATGAAGTTGTTACTCTTCATGTTCTGAATGATGCTGATGAAGATCGAAAAGGTTATTGGATAAGAGATAGAATGTGGTTTCAAAAACGAATTCGTGATGTAGAAATGATTCTTAAACCATTTCTTGAACTGAAAATTAGTAACATAGAGAGAAAAAAACAGAAGAGGAATGCGATACAAGTATAAATAGTTCAACTTCAACCCATTGGCGTAGTAGTCTGCAATCGCACAGCATTGTAGTTGTTATTAAATATTGTGTCTCCGTGGAGAGTAAAAAAGTATAAATGTTCGAAAAACGATCAAAACTTATCCGTTGTAGTAGAGCTTTGAAAATAAAGAAAGGGCATCAAAGTGTGGCTGTTGGTTCAGGAATTGTAAATTCTGTTATTAATAAATGACCATTTGAATTGCACATTCCTGGTTATCAATTCTGTGGTCCAGGAACCAAACTTGAAAAACGACTAGAGCGAGGAGATCGTGGTATTAACAAATTAGACGAAGCGTGCAGAGAACACGATATCGCTTATAACGAACATCAAGATTTAGAAAATAGACATAAAGCTGACCGCATTCTACTCGAACGCGCGAAAGAGAGAAGACGTGCCCCTGACGCTTCTTTTGGTGAGAAAGCTGCTGCTTTAGGTGTTTCAACAGCAATGAGTGCCAAATTAAAACTTGGAATGGGATGTTCTGATCATAAGATTGATGAAATGCAAAAACAGATGCGACGAAAATCACGAACTGGTAAACTAAAGAAATCAGGAAAAGGATTAATTAAATTTAGTGATTTAATAAGCAAAGCGAAAAACACATTGAATAATGGGAAATTTGATGATATGAAGAGTGCCATAGGTGCAGCAATAAAAGCTGTAAAACAGCTTCGAGGGAAAAAAAGGTACATCCAAAAAGAGTGATTTCAGTACCGAAGAGGGGTGGTGCACTGCCTCTTATTCCAATTTTTGCTGCTTTGGGGGCTCTCGGATCTTTGGGTGGTGGTGCAGCAGCCGTTGCCAGAACCGTCAACCAAGCGAAGGTTGCTAATGAACAACTTAAGGAAAATAAACGACATAATCAGGCAATGGAAGCTGTTGCATTAGGGAAGAACAAAGATGGAAATGGACTTTATTTGAAACCATATAAAACAGGTCTCGGTCTTTTTTTAGAGCGTTCAAAATTTCCATTCGATAAAGCTTCCCAAACGTCCTCTTACTGATGTCGATCTAAGAAAGTATTGTAAAATGTTAAAAATTCGAAATTTTAGAGGTGTTTTTATGAGAGATTTGTTGCCTACAAATGTACGAATCAATGAATGTGGTATATTAAATTTAGATGATGATAGTGGTAGGGGTACACATTGGACTGCTTACGTAAAACGTGGGCGAAAAGCTATATATTTTGATAGTTATGGTAATCTTCAACCACCACGAGAACTACTTAAATATTTAGAAAGCAATGTACAATCATGAGCAAATTCAAAAATATGGTACAGTTAATTGTGGACATCTATGTCTTCAATTCTTGTACAATAATAACAACTACAAATGTAAGTGATTCTCTGATTACATTTCGTTCTCGTATTGCTATGCAAGGTGAAACGCAGTCGTAACTCGCTATATAATCTAAAACCTTGCAACGCTCATAACGACCTTTCAAAAAATGTGCTTATCAATGTAGCAAACAATCGGTTGTAAAAGGAGTATTTAAAGACGTAAAATTATCAGAGACTCTCAGTGATAGTAGGTATTCATTACCTTGTGGTCAGCAAGGTTGTTTAATACGTGTGTTACCTCCACTGACCTATATACATATACCAGTGCGATTAAAAATGTCGATGACATTTACTTTAACTGGAAACAGTTCAATTTTAACAAATGAGTATAGCCCATCAGTAGTCTTAGAAAATGATAGCAGTTATGTGATTGGATTAACTAACCTAGAAACTTATAATTCATTTCCGAATATTGATCACACCAATAATAAGTTCTTTTATATAAGTGAAGATAATGAAGAGGTATGTAAGAAATACCAGAAGGATCTTACGAAATTGATGATATTAATACATATCTTAATAAAGAAATTGTTAAAAAATATTATCACATCCAACAACAAGATGAAGAAAAGAATAGCAAGAACAATGTTAATCCCATAACACTTGTTGATAAAGATTCAACTAAAATAGTTGATAGCAGCATTCATGAAGGAAGAGCACCTATTTTATCAATAAAATCGAACACAAACACATTAAAAGTAGAAATCAAATCAACAATAACGATTGATTTCACTAAAGAAAATACCATAGCCAGTATATTAGGCTTTACATCAACTGTGTTAAAACCTAATATAAAACGTATCTCTCCTTTACCTGCTAAAATTCATAAAGTAAACGCTTTATGCGTACATTGCAATTTGGTATCATCTTCATGTAGAAATGGAAAAGCAGTACATGTTTTACATGAGTTTTTTCCAACTGTACCTCCCGGATATCGAATTGTGGAAGCCCCAACCAATGTAATACATCTACCAATTAATCGAAATCAAATTTCTTTATTGATACTTAAAATAACGGATCAAGATGGAAATGTAGTCAATTTTCGTGGTGAAGCCATCACGGTAAGATTGCATCTTAAAAAGCTCCTCTCATCATAAACCAAAAAAAATGATGGGATTAGTTTTTGATTCCTACCGTAAACGGTTTAGTATCAGTCAAAATTGTATAAATACGTCAATAAACATTAAACCAATTAGTCGACATCGTAGACTAAAACGATTAACATCGAAAAACAAGAACTTTCTTAAATCTCTCGGTTTAACTGTATTAGTGTAAACTAAGTGTGTGCCTCTATTATTACTTGTGTGTTTAAATAAATATCCATCATGAATTTTGAAATATTAAATGTAAATGAAAAAGCTGTTTTTGATACATCAATAAGTTATTCTGAAAAACGTACGCATCAACCATACGCATCCACTTCTTTCAATTTGAATAATGAAATACGATTACCAATCGAACATCAAGATGTGTATACTCTTCCTTGGTTAAGTTCATTGTATATTGAAGGAAAAGTAATCGCAACAAATGATAAACATGAAACCATAATTTCACCAAACGTCAAATTTGCTGATAATGGTATAATGTTAATGTTTGATGAAGTAAGATATGAGATTGCGGGTAATGTAGTTGATAGAGTTCGCAATCCTGGTTTAGCATCAATTATGAAAGGTTATACAACGTACAATACTAATGAAAGTATTGCTCTTCAAAATGCTGGATGGTTTCCCAAATCTCCATCAATAATTATTGATCAAGATTCTGGATACTTTAATGTAGTTATTCCATTGAGACTAATATTGGGTTTGTGTGAAAATTTTCGAAAAATAATATTGAATGTTCGCCAAGAACTTGTTCTTGTTCGAAGCAATACTGATCTAAATGCTTTAGTTGTTAACGATGACACAGTACATAACGTGAAAATTAACATATCAAAAATCTTTTGGAAAATGCCTCATATAACAGTTTCGGATGCAGAACGATTACGTCTAATTGATACGTTATCAAAGAATCGTGAACTAGATGTTCCCTTTAGAAGCAGAGAATTGCATGAGTATCCTCTGTTACCACAAACTCAACGACATACATGGTCTATTAAAACATCAATCGAAAAACCACAATATATATTTTTCGGGCTTCAAACTGATAGAAAAAATCAACTTTCCAAGGATTACAGTCACTTCGATCATTGCAATTTGAGAAATGTTAAAGTCTATGTCAATGATGAAATGTATACATATGATAACCTAAATTTGAATTTTCACAATAATTCCTTTGCCGCATTATATGAAATGTTTATCGAATTCCAAGCATCATTTTTGGATAAAGTGGGGGAACCAATCTTTACGCCTGAAGAATTCAAGACCATTGCACCGATAGTAGTTGTTGATTGCACCAAGCAGAGCGAAGTGCTCAAAAGAAGTCCTGTTTCCATCCGGCTCGAGTTTGAGACTAGAACCAACATCCCAGGGAAGACTACTGCCCATTGTCTAATTCTACATGGTAGAGTAGCGAAATATATTCCAGCCCAAGATGTTATTCGTGTTGTATAGTGTGCTAATTTAAAATGTATACAGGATGTAAGCGAAATAAGTATAAAAACGCCAACGTCGCATTTTACCGAATTATTTTTTTAAATAAGGTTGATAACATTGTAAAATAGTTATTAATGATTAGATCTCTCATTGAAACTATAAATTACATTAGCTATTATTTTTTTGAAGTGCATGAGTAATTTATAACAGCTAATTTTGAGGGAAAATGCGACGTTGGCGTTTTTATAGTTTTGAAACAGCTAATACTCTACTAATATGTGAGTTGCTGTTGGTTACCGCTACTGGTTGTTGAGGGGGGCAGATGAGGAGAATTTTGCGTGACTTCAAAGAAGAAAACAAGCTATAGATTCGATACAAAGGTGTAAATCGACGTTTCAATTTTTGAGAGATTCATTACAAAAAATATTGTACCTAACTTTTTTGGAAAGTTGGAAAGCAATTTCCCACATTTGCACTTCATGCAACCCTCGCTGCGCTCGTGTCTCAAACAAAGTGCTCATGTGGGAAATTGTATTTTCCAAACACGTTAGGTAATTAACTATTTCTCACTCCCACGTTGGTAAATTAACATTATATCGTCAAAAAGGCAACAATAATGGAAAGTAAAACATTCCAACAGATTGTATCTGAGGACAAAAAAAAAACGATTTTCCGTGGCAGGTTACTTTCCGTGCTTTTCACTCTTTGAAACCACCATAAGTTCGCTCATACCTCGATTCCTCGGTTTTTATGAAAAAAAGGGATGGTCAAACTGTATTATCACTGACATCAATTTCAAAAACATATTCAATTTCTTCTGATTCACACATTGCAAAAAATATTTTTTTTTATGTTTATTGCAGTTCACAACTTAAAATCTTGAGTAATTATTATTAACATTATTAGTTAATTTCCTTTTGTGATAGTGAGAAAAACGTAATGACTTAATGAGTAACGCGTAGGTAAGTTTCTTTTTTATCCTCGGTGGCTTCACAAACAACCACCTTGGATAAAAAAAAATTCACTTACCGCTACTTGCAGGGAGCTCAAATAACTATTAAATACGTATTTATGACCCTCGTACATAGTTAAAATTTTTCGTATCGACAGCGATTATCAGTGGCAGTGGGCCGTTTTTGAAATTCTAGTGGGCCGTTTTTAAAATTTTCCCGCCTAACAGTACCCCATCCGCCCCTGATGGCATCCAGTTATTTTTTGTGCTCATTAGGATACCTTTTGAGCCTGTTACATGACCCTAAAACTATTTCAAATCGGTTCAGAGATTAACTCCCAATGTATAAGGATTTGCATAAAGGTTGTGATAACAAAAAATTTTTGTTTTTTAATTTCACATTGATTGACATAAAAATAAACGGTGTTGAAACCATCTTCACCATGCATTCATTAAATGTGTGTTTAAAATACTTGACAAAACAAGTTTTCAGCAAATAACTCCAAATGTCTTAGAATTTACGTTAAAGTTGTGGTAACAAAAAATGTTCGATATTTAATTCTCTTACGAATGATATAAAAATAAACAGCGGTTGCCATTTGAAATTGCTTTAAAGAAATAATAGTAGATTATTTTATAAGGGGTAAATGTGATAGTTTATGTGGGGAAGCTGAATGTTTATTTTGCCGAATGCAATGAGGCAAATAATTCAGCTGAGCCACATAAACTCACATTTACTCCGAATAAAATATATTATTTTATCCGCAAACGTATTGGTGAAGAGTAAAGAGCAATTTTGAGCAACACTAATTTAAAGGTAAATGAATAAAATAATCAGGAAGCAAACGTCAGTCTTGGATTTTTGTGTTGAGATTTTCGAATGTGTTGAGTATTTTTTTTTAATTTAATTAGTGCAGTGACTCCCGTTTCACAATGAGGGAATCATCACCTCCTGAGCGAAGCAGCAAAAGACACAAGAAAGTGAAAACAATGGTAAGTCATGATGACAGATAAAAGTAAAAATCGCTTTATCTCATAAAAACGTTTGACCCCAGTCCGGTAAAGGTGGTCCGAGAACTAGATCTTTTACCTGAGACATTCTGTCACAAAATTGTCAGTTTTGGGACGTTTGCGGATAAACAATATTAAAGACTTTAAATTTTAAAAAGTTTAATAAAAGAATAATTTGTAAAAACCCTGTAGTAATTCAGGGTGTGTTAATCAATCACACTTGATTAACAAGTCTGTAAGATCTTGTTAACACGTACTTGGTAATAATGCCATCAAAAAAGCTCTGCTTCCATTGTTAATTAATTTTTAAACCAATGGTAATACCGATTTTTTTTGTTTTAATTTTTTCAACAGTAATTCCTGAAACGATTTGAAAAAAACATTAGCGACATTTAAGGAGCTAAAAAGGTATCCTAATTAGCACAAAAAGTAAGAGCATTTTTTACTAAAATATGTTTTAGAGTATAAATAACATCTACAAAATATCAAACCCCCAACTTTAATAAAAACCGAGTTACAGAAGACGAGAGCTGGGCTGGACCAGCCTATATTTCTACCTGTACTATTTTCTATAAAACTTGCATGTAAGAATACTATATTGTATCAGACCTTTTTAATTTTATTTTGATTGGAAGTTTTTCAGTACAGTGTCTTAGATAAAAAGTATTTTAGCAAAAAACCATAATTACTGTTTTTAGAAAAAAGTAAGGCCGAAACAAAGTACTAACCAACATGTTTTGAATTTATAAACTGGCTTAAAATCACATGTAGATTATAATTTTAAGACTAAAAGCATTCTTGACTCATAAACAATTTGACAGAATTTATTTTGTTTCGGTTAAATGAGATTTTTTCCACGTTTGAAATGATATTTTACAAAGTAAGAAGTGAAATTTAAAATGTTAAAGTAAGGGTAGCGATAAGGGAATGAAAGAAACAATGTTTTTAATATTGTTTTTAAACTTCCCCCTTGCATTCAAGGTATTTTTTCTTGGCTATTATTTTCAAAAGATGAAAAGTTATTGAGACAATCCATTTTTGATATACAACATATTATGACCTCGACTTCAGATGACTATACCGACCCTGGGCGGATTGTGGCGGATATGATTATTGTGAATTTCTCTCACCTAATACCTAAAGAAAAAGAGGAAAAAGTCGGTTTTCCGGAACACCCTGGAAGTTTTTTGAAATTATTGTATTTGTAAAAATACCATTGAAAAACACGTATTTTTATAAGAGAAAATGGTAAAAAGTGAAATATAAAACACTTTCTGGAAATAAATGTACTTTTTTAGATGAGGTAGAATAATAATTAAAGATCTGTAAACCCTTAAAAGGTAAAAATTATCATTTGCAGGCTCTAATCAAAGAATTTATTAAAGATGGAATTACGCAAAATTTCACAAAATTGTTAGGTTTTCAAATGAAATATTTGAGAAAAATGACAGAAAATCTATGTTTACTTAATTCACTGCTTTCTCAGGTACTACAGAAAGTATAATTAAAACAGTTTAGCTAATTTTTTGGGTTATAAGATAAAATTTTAATTTGAGCCGATGTCGTACTTTTGGTTCGTTCCGTCCCACCGTATAAGAGACGTAAAAGTCTATTATCAATCTAGGAGGCCGTGCGTCGATGTCGTCTCATTCCAGTTACTTATTTTCCCGTCAAAATCATGGGATTGACTGCACCATTCTACTACCACCACCGTACGACTATACTATGGTTTGTTAGTATAGACAGATTAGTAATTGAAATTGATTCACAAAAGTTTACTTTACGATTGGATCTGAAATTAACAAAACAGTGATAAATTATGAACGAATTTCTAGTGGTTGTTTCACCTCATTATCTTTGTCTATTGATCATAAAAAATTCATAACAATTTTTCCCGCAATTACGGAAAATCATTTCCACATTCACAGTTTATGTATTTAGAATGTCAGATTACAAACCTAGTCAGAAACTTCATAAAGGTCTGGGCCCTGTTTTTAAAATTTCACAAATTCTGGGACTGAGTCCTGTTACTTACGACAAAAGTGAAAACTCATTCAAATGGTCTTGGAAAATGTACATTACATCTCTTGTGATAATCACAATTTTAGGTGAGCCTATTTTTTTTTTAGTTTTCATGAAAATTTTTAGCCTGTTGGTCGTTTTGGGGCTTCGTACGTGACATGCAAGTGGCTTCCTTTACAGCTTTGGGCTTTAGAGGCACTGCAGATTTCGTGATTGCTTGCTTCGATGTCAATGATGTGATTGTCAGTGCGGTTTTTTACGTCACTTCCACACCTTTCAAATTTAAGCATTTTATGCAAATCGTCGAGAATTTTGACCGAATTGACTCTCGCATCTCTCCAATTTTGGTGACAGATATTCGAAAAAGAGCCAAAATTTTCGTTAATGTTCTGGCAACTTTTTTGCCTTCTTTATACATCCTTGATCTGTTTATGTGGGGGAATAACAACTGGGAGGGATTAAATAATTATTTTGCTTTTTACATAATGTACAGCATTGTTGTGGTTCACGAATTGCAGTATTGGTATATCATGACTATGATGTTTGCCCGTATTTTGGCGCTCAATAGAACACTTAGAGATTATTTAAAAAATAAAACAGGTTTGTTCAAACAAATTGTTAATTCTTTAAAAAATAATAGTTTGTAGGATTCTGCGAATATGAAATATTTGTGGTCACCCAAACATTTAATTCGATAAATGATTCTGTGGAAGAAATTAATAAATGTTTTAATTTCAGTATCACTACAATTATTTTCAGCTGTTACATTCATTTAGTAATAAGTCCTTACCAACTCTTTGTGGTAGTCTCAAGCACTGAAACTTCTCTATTTAATTATGTGTATTTACTGTGGATATCTTTACACATTGTGAGAGTTTTAACAATTGTCGAGGTTTGCCACAAATGTGAAAATGAGGTTTGATTTTACTATTTGATATTTGATATTTTGCTGTTCTTTTACAGAACCGAAAAACTAGAAGTTTGGTTTATCATCATTTATTACTTTGTAAATTAGACGATAAAGTTAAAAACATGGTATACACTGAATTATGTTTGTAAACTGGTGTATGTTTGATTTTTTAGGTTAGAGTACTTTTCTTTCTGGTAACAAAAAGAAAAATCTTGTTTTCCGCATATGCTTTGCCGAGAATTAACAGAAGGCTTGTCATTTCTGTTAGTTTTGTTCAATACTAATCAATTGTTAATTCTTTGTATGTTTTTTAGATTCTTAGTTCTATCAGTACTTATTGGATGATTTTGATGCAATCCACTGCCAGAACAATACAAGTGGTGTAACTATATTAATGTATCTACTTGACAAAATATTCATTTGTAAATAAAATTTTCTGTAAATTTTGAATTGGTAACCAATAAAAAAAAATAAATATGCGTATGGTGGTAATGCCATCACCCAAGTGCCAGAGTTTTCAGGTCGCATCTACAGCCTCTGACCTGACCTAACGACCACTAACTAGACCGGGACCGACGGCTTAACGTCTCTCCAATAATAATAGAAAAAGGTAAATAGGTATTTAGTCCCTAATTTTGTTTATACCTACACAAGCCAAATGTTTAGAATAGGTCTGCAAGTGAAATAGTGAATATACAGGTGTAACGAAAAGATGGGGACAATAGGGAACCGGACATTCTCCAGCTCAAAATAGAGCGATTTAACCACCCCCCACTGACTTACGCATCTAAAATCTAAAGTGCACGACTGATGGCAGAGAATAGGGAAGGTGAAAAATGCAAAGTCCCTAGTTATTGGTTGGAAACAAATTTTTAGCGCTCCAAGCAGAAAAGTGGCAAACTAAAGCAATGGCGGGTGATTTAAATGAAAAAACTGGCGCGTCTTTTAAAATATTTCTATAGATGTTTAAATTATATAATTTTTTTTAGAGTCAAACATGAATGGAATTCGGTTTTACAAATCAGATAAATAACTCATTTATCTAATTTGTAAAAAACCAAATCTTATTCCTGTTTGATTCTATTAAGGAAATTTCTACACACATTACAATAAAAAACATTTTATATAATAAATAATGCTGTATATTTTTAAAAATATAACAAAAATAAAAATCAGTTTACCGCTAATAAATAAAATAATTTATTAATAAAATAAAACTAAAAATTTACCCCTGAAAATAAAAAGTATATATTCTGAAAAAACAACAAAATAATAAATTCTTTAAAAATAAAATAACACTGAAAATACTACAAAAATAAAACAAAATAAACACAACAATTATTCTATATCACAATAAATCACAAAAAAATAAATTAACACAACCTCTTCATCTTGGCCCGGTGTCCGTCAGAGATGGTTTTCTGTCTTTGCCTGTCCCTGCAAAATTTAAAAATTTGAAAAGGTATGGCTTTGTCTAAAATTAAATCATAGCAAGGATGCTCTGAGCAATGACTGCAAAATCAAGGTGTTGTTTAAATGAAATTTTAAAGGTGTCTTCCAGATTTCTCTGAAAACCACTTGATGTTAAAAATTCATTTAAATAATCATGCAAGTTTTGGACCAAAGACATTACGGCATCGCTAGCATATGTTAATCGTTGGACGTCGTCTCTTTCTCGGAAAGAAGTAAGAATGTAGCGATTGGTAATCTCCCCAGAGTATAACGTACTCCTACAACGCTCACAATCAGGAACATCAATACTTTTTAACACCCAACCTGCAACATAGGCTAGAGCTTGAGTGTCTTCTTCTGGAAGATCACTAAGTTCTGAGGAGTTAAAAGATATTGCTTGTTCATGCTGTGCCGTTTGTAGATCATCTTCTTCCCGAGAAACAGAGGAATCATCCGCAAATTTCATCAAACTCAGCAAGTCATCCAACGGTTGACATGTGTCGTTTTCACAGTTCTTGTCGACATTTGATGGTGTAACCAACTTGTTGATTACGACCGTTTTCAAAGCGGCAGTGAACTGATGACCCGTCGGATTGGTGTTCGCAGAACCATGCTGACGAATTGATGAAAAAAGATTTTCCAAAGGGTCCTGATTCAGTCCCCGTAAATTCAAAAATTAAATCCGTCCACATCTTTCAGATTGTTCCAAAGGATGGTGTCCGCCATTTGGTCCTAGATGCAACAAAAGTATACAACCAGCAGTACAGTTGAATGTTTTTGTTGCATTACTCGTTAGAAATTAAGGTACTCCAACAGCGTAAGGTGCTTAATCTGTGCAACCAACAAAACACTTCATACCAACTTTAACTGAAATAATACTAAATGTTTAGGGACGTTTGTTCTTATTGGTATTATTGGCTGTCATTGGGGGCCAAATGGCGGACTCAATGGGACGTGCACTTTTATTGGACGTTTTGTATGGGTGTATGACACGTCCCTCAATTATCAGATCAACCAAAAATTGACAGATGAGCGGCTCTTGCCAACAGTCGCATCTAAACCAAAAATTACTAGAAATTGCAGTTAGAGGACATGTTAAGAGAAATGTTTTGATAGTTGCATATAACAAAAGCTTACAACACAACGTAGTTTTTAAAAATATTATAACTATAATTTATCATACCAAATAATACAGTTTTGCACAAACTCACTATTATTTAATTTTTTATATAAATGCAGATTATGAAATCATGTTTGTTTCATGAAAGAAAATAAAAAACCATTATCTTTTAATATAATGTTTTAGAACCATATAAATAAAAATAAAACAGATCCTTTTACTAAAATTTTTATTAATGAACATAAAATAAAATGGGAAAATTTAATTTAAGTTTAATATCCATAATAAAACATTATTTTTCTTTATGTTTTTATTGTTTTTTAGGCGACGAGGAAGAAGATGTTGTGGAAGTAGCAGTACCGTACCTTGGGGATATTGAAATTGTTGCTGCTGGTAATAAAATAAATAATTGCTAATATATTAAAAAAAAAAATTTACAGAAAATTATCATCCGTTAATGGATAGAATAGAACTTAAGTGAAATCTAAATTTGTGTATAATTTTTTTTGTTAATATACAATTTGTTATATTTTAAGATTTAATAAGTTAGTATCTCTTAGTGTACCTTTTTATTTTATCGAAAAACTTTCCAATTTTATTTTATTTTTATCAATAAAAATTTTAGTAAAAGAATCTGTTTATTTTTATTAATATGGTTCTAAAACATTATATTTTAAGGTAATAGTTTTTTATTTTCTTTCATGAAACAAACATAATTTCATAATCTGCATTTATATAAAAAATTAAATAATAGTGAGTTTGTGCAAAACTTTATTATTTGGTATGATAAATTATAGTTATAATATTTTTAAAAACTTTACGTTGTGTTGTAAGCTTTTGTTATATGCAACTATCAAAACATTTCTCTTAACAGGTCCTCTAACTGCAATTTCTAGTAATTTTTGGTTTGGATGCGACTGTTTGCAAGAGCCGCTCATCAATCAATTTTTGGGAGATCTGACAATTGGGGGACGTGTCATACACCCTTTTGTATGTGCGTCAGCGTTCTATCTCTTTCTATTTCTGTGGATTTAACCCAACTTACCTCTATTTCAAAGGTAAATTCTAGCGACCCATACTCAGCCATACGCACAACTCAAACGAGTTTTAGCGACAACTGGCGACAACTATGACGTCATATGTATGTTGTTACCAAATGCAGTGTACAAAAATTCCTAATAGTAATTTTCGATGTTAGGGGTTGGCAAACCCTACACCAACATACGCAAGCTAACCCAAGTCCGACTTGTGGGGTTTTCGATTTCTACATACTACAACCCACCGCTTCATACTACAACATACTATGCGTATTCGATTTGTAACGATGACGTCACGGTATCTTCCAGTACGTGAACACGAAGATACTAGCCTCAGAGCTTGGTACGTGCTCTGTCCTTGTTTAGCGGTATGTGGTAAGAATCAGCTGTTTAGCATTTGACAGAACATCCTAACCTCTGATCTGTGTTTATCATCCAAAATAGAGGAATTTCAAAAACAATGCGACTTTTGTTTTTAACAAAATGTGACAAAAATGATTAGGTATTAATGTATTTCTATAATAAGTGAGTGAACAGTGAAAAATTTGGCTGCTGAAACATTTCATATAATAATAAAGAATTCATTCGCATCCCGTTTTCGTTTGATTTTGGAATGTTTATTGTTTAAATAATAGTTTAAAAGTTATCGTTGGATTCGTTGGGGAAATTTCAATGGCAAGAGGCGGGGGATGTTCAAATGTCCAATATGACCAACCAAAGATAACACAAACAACGATAAATTCCCTAGGTTTTAAATTTAGCGCTTTGTACACATATACCGTGACGTCATCATTCTCAAGATACCGCGTATGTTCGTGTATATTGTAGTTTGTACAAATCGAAAATCCCTTTGGGTAAGTGGGTTATGTATGTCAGACTCTCTCACTTAAAACGCAGTTTTTCTTTGTCATATTATTCGCTCTCTTATTTTAATCTGTGTTTGTCTTTCTCTAGTTTCTCACCATCGGCAATGGCGCCAATATGTCATCTTATTTAAATTACCATTACGCCCCAAAATATTGTACTAAAAGTTCAATTTGTTAACTAATAATAATTGCAAATTCAGCATTAATTTGTATAATCATATTACTGTTTTACCAAAACCAATATAAAGCGTTCTGGTGAAGAAATAATAAGAAAAGATGTATAAAAACGTAAACAATTAAAATGAGTAGTCGCAAATAGCAATTAATTGCAATGTAAAAATCAGGAACATTATTATAAACGAAAACTGCCCATATTGTGGGATTTGGTTTATAGAAGGTGCCGATAGAATGTAAACCTTCACTGAGGGGCTGCAGAAGAGAGTATATTTCAACATCAGATTTCCCGCTTTCTTAAAAGAAACAAATTATTTCCAAATTTGTGTAATATGAGCTCTTTACTACTAGATTTTAGATTTTTTATCATTAATGATTAACGTATTATTATTCTAAATAAAAAATATAAAATAATGACAAATATAGTGCAAAGCACCCGTCCGGTAACTGGAAAGACCTCAATTCGAATTCATGTCGTGTTTTGTATTTTTCCTGATTATTAATTGACAGTTTTCCCTCTAATAATTTTTGACAGTTGGCAATACATACAGACGACGTCACAGTATGTCTGCGTATGTCTGAGTTAGGTCGCTAGAATTTATCTCAAGTTGCACCGTTTAAAAGTTAGAGGACGCCAAAGTTAAAAAATTATTTTCGGTTTTCTTTAATAACTTTTTAATGGAGTAATCGATTTCAATGAAATTTGGTACAAGTAATTTGCTATCAAAACCACATGTTTTGGTGCTAATTCTTTTGTTTTTCTGTTACTGTAAAGTACTTTCCTATCAACTATTGAACACATTTTAAGACACATTTTTCTTATACGTTATCAGAGTGGTGTAATTCTTTTTTTATTCGAAAGACCCATTCTTTTTGAACAATTTTTGTAACTTATAAAATTTTTGTATCGGCCTCGGTTTTGGAGTAAAAAAATACTTTAAGTCGACGTGTCAAAATTTCGGACCTGCGCCCATTTATTATTATTGGGATTTAAATTATTTTTTTTTAATTTTGACTACAGTTCCTTTATGTACGTGTATGTTAAGCAACAATAATGTAATTAGTTATTAATCTAAACCAAAAAAGGCATTTTTTCACAAAATTGTGAATTTTTAAAAATCGTTCGATTTCTATTCCTAAATGTTGACACTTTTACTTACCAAGGCCGATACAAAATTTTATAAGATACAAAAAGTGTTCAGAAATAAAGGGTCTTTCGAATAACAAAAGAATTAAGGCATTCAGATAACGTATAACAAAAATATGTCCTAATAGTATATTATGATACGAGTTTTATAAGACGCATTTTGTCGCACGCACGGAATTGCGTGCTGCGCTCGTCGTGCCATAATGGAGGAAGTGCGACAAAATGCCTTATAAACGAGATATCATACACTATTTTTTCTACTTTGCACCTTTTTTAACAAAAAAAATCAATTTCGAAATTTAGGGAATTTTGTGGCAGTTGACAGCATTTGCGTGGATCATGAAATTAAATTAATAATTTGGATCGTCATTAGTTTATTCGTAAAATGTATTCTGAAAGTGTCCAAGACGTTTTGCAATCTATCTGCCCCTTAACGAATACGGGCTTTTGTGGCAAATACGCGGAATTTGAACATTGGCCTAAGGAGAATGGGATCTCAAATTACTCACTTGCACTGGCTTTTGAAGTCATGTTTGTACACTACTCGAAAGGTTTTCGAAGGGACTACGTATCAGGGTTGGTACAAAAGCCTCTAAAGGTTCGAAATTGATTCATTTGATTAAATTATCACTTGAAACAGGTGACGATTGACACTGACACTTCTCTCAGATAATTGTCAAAAAACTAGGTTGCCATCATTTTCCAACTAAATTACCCTGGTTTTTAGTGTAATTATTATAGCACTCCGTTGGATATTACCAAAGCCAGTAGATATACTAAAGTAGCGACACGGACCTTGACAGGGCAACAATAACGATTATACACTCTAGAGATGGCTCCACCATCAAAATTCAAAAACGTACGTCAAAAGTGTCAAGATTTTCTCACGTTTGAAAAATTGGTAAATCAGAACAATAAATTCGGTGATCATCTATAATTTCACTCTGGTTGTTACTGTTTATATGTACAGACATCATGAAACTTGCAAACCTGTGCTTCAGTCACGTAAAAATAAATCAGATCGTCCCTAAATTCAACTGAACATTTCAATGAGAAAGGCTTTTAGATTGCGCAAAATACAGCAACTCTTATGGACATTTCGAAGAAGGTGCTGGCGCTTCAACAGTGAATTCATTTCTTAAAGAAATTTGAACTTTGTATTTAATGAAAAAGCTAACAACACGTTTTAAATAATAGTTGTTGGAACTCAAGAAATTTTGTTACTTACATTTCTAATTTTAATAAACTCCTCCCTAAGTGATCTATAGGTTACCTAAAAAATATCTGAGCCTCCAAAATTATACACAAAAATGTCTTTTGGAGAGAAAATTAGTAGGTTATCGTATTCAATTACTCCAGGATGTTAAATTGGCCAACAATTTTAAATTTTCTCCCTCAACACTATTAACAGAAAAGAAAAGTTAAGTTTTATGTTTTTAATATTATCCGAGAGGTAAACCGCAGAGGAACTCAGTGTACAAAATTGAGGAAATCAAGAAATTTTGTGGAAATCACTTTAAAAAATTAGGGGAAATCAGAAGGAATCATGATTAAATCACAGAAAATCATCTGGTGTACAAAATTTGGGGTACGGTTTACACCTCGATATTACCTAAGAAATAGAAATAATACAACTTAAATTGCTCTTTATTATTTAAATTTTGTATAACATAGTTGCTGTAAATAAGTGGCTATAAAAAGTCCACCAAACTGATGCGCTATAATTTCCATACTTAGATGCATTAAATATTGTGAAACGGAGGTCAATGTAAGCAGAGCAGTCTTAAATTCTTTCTCATTAGGGCGGAATCTAATAATTTAGAATGAATTTTCGAGGAAATATTGTTTAAATCTACCTGAAAATACATAATGAAAATTTGGTATCTTAGAAATTTCTCTTTCCAATTGATAACTAACACTCTATGTTTCTGAAACAATTTTTGTTTGAATGAGTTTCCAGTATCCTCACACAGAAGTGCTTCGTAATGTGGACGACTTTGAACAGTCTGGAGGCCTCTTTGTTTAATGTTTTTGGTGTCGATTTATTATTTACGAGATTGAAGCACAGGTTTGAAAGTTCCATAGAATCTGTTCATAACCAATAACCAGAGTAAGACTGCAGATGAACACCACAATCACTGTGCTCTTTACCAATTTCTCAAAGGTGAAAAAGTCTTGACAGTTTTGACGTATGTTCAAAATTACTGACAATTTGACGAACCTTTAAAATTACAGCGTTATTACAAAAAATGTCGAGCCTTGCAAAAGTAAATTGCCAGTTTAAATACATTCTCGATTCAAATCTAACATCTAACGTGACCTTTAATGAATATCTTTTTTGAGCATCCCCTTAACAATTTTATTTATTTAAAATGAAGCGTAAAATCGGAGCACGAATACCCTTAATAAGGCTTTTCAAGGCTGGACATTTTACGTAAATAATGCGGTATATGTCGAATTTAGACCGTCGTGCCCTCTATGGAGTGTATAATCGTTATTGTTGCCCTGTCAAGGTCCGTGTCGCTACTTTACTATATCCACTGGCTTTGGATATTACGAAACCCAAATGGCGTATTGTAATGACCTCAGTACGAAACAAAAGTAGAAAAAGATAAATTATCTGCAAGACTGTAAAACTGTAGATTTAGTTAGATTAGTTTCTAAAAAAAAAGGCGAATGTAATTGGAAAATCTATGTACAGGGTGTTTCAAGTTTTAGGTTCAGTCAAAAAATAAAAACTTCTAGTTGTCCAAAAGAAAAAAAATATATCTCAAACGATAGAGTTTCTAACACGCTTCAATTTGATGCTTTAATGTTATACGAAATTTTCATGGTATGAGCGTGAATTGTGAAAAACTAGATAAAAATTTTTTTTGTTTCCAAATTATTGCAATCGGTTTCTCATAATAAAATTCCTCCTATTTTTTAAGTGAGACTTCCGAAACTGAAACATTAAAAAACCCAAGGCGTATTGAGCAATTGAAATTTCAATTTGCAAAAGATCAAATAAATGTTTTATCTTAGTCACCTTTGAAAAAACAGAGCTCGTGTCTTTGCTTGATTCACAAAAAATTGAAACGTCATTAACTGTCAGACTAAAATTTTACTTGTCAATTAAAAAATGCCCTTTCAATACTCTTTTGAAGACAAACTCGAAATGGTTTTAATCTATGGGGAGTGTGGCAGAAATGCGACCCAAGCTGCTCAGCGGTATGCAGAACTATTCCCGAACCAGGAACATCCAAGTCGGAAATTATTTCAAAAACTTGTTACGAGTCTTAGAGTTAATGGAAATTTTGCCCCCAAGAAAAAAGTTTACGAAAATCCTCCTGTGACTCATGAACTAAATCAAGCGTTAGTTGCAAATCTCGTCACCAACAATCCAAATTTAAGTATCAATGAAATTCACAATGCCACAGGTATTAGCCGAACTAGTGTGCACAGAATTCTGAAACGGCACAGGTACCATCTGTATCACATTGAGGTGCACCAGGAATTACACGGAGAGGATTTTGAAAGGCGTGTAGCTTTCTGTGAGTGGGCTCAAGAAAGGATAAGGGAAAATCCAGATTTTTTCGAAAGTGTCCTTTTTACCGACGAATGTAATTTCAAAAATAACGGTGCGGTTAATAAACACAATCTGCATTATTGGGCCGTTGAGACCCGCATTGGATGCAAGAATGAGCTATGCAGAATCACTGGTCCATTAATGTTTGGGGAGGTGTGATTGGAGGACAAGTAATTGGTCCTTTTTTTTTTCGAAGGTATTCTCACGGGAGAAATCTACGCAAATTTTTTATCAAATAATCTGCAAGATCTATTGGAAGATATTCCATTACACAGGATGAGGAACTTATGGTTCCAGCAGGACGGGGCCCCACCACACTTCAGCCGTGTTGCAAGGGCGGAATTAAACCGACAGTTTGGTTAACATTTCATAAGTCGCGGCGGCCCCGTTAACTGGCCTGCCAGGTCACCGGATCTGACTACACCTGACTTCTTTTTATGGGGTACTATAAAAGAGATGGTGTATAGGGAACCACCAACAACACCAGAAGACATGCGAAATCGTATTAGAATTGCATTTGATGACATTAATAGACTAAATCGTGCTGCTTCAGTTACTGAAAGTTTTAAAAAACGGATACAAAAATGCATTGAAGTTAATGGCCATCATTTTGAACATTTATTGTAGTTTCATTTATTCATTTCATATTAGTTTCATCATGGTTTATTTGACAATTTACGTTTTTTAAGTGTATTTACTCGTTTTTGATTCGTTTTCGTTATTAAATTTTTTTTTTTTTGCACAACTGACAACATTTATTGATTTTTTAATGTGGCTGTAAAAGTTGGAGGGAACCTTGTGAAGTGTGAGATCACCAGAAATAACCAAAATTTCCGTTTACTTTAAGACTAGTGTGGCGAGGCCCCGTCCTGCTGGAAGTTTCTTATCCTCTGTAATGGAATACCTTCCAACAGATCTTGCAAGTTATTTGTTACGAAATTTGCGTAAATTTGTCCTGTGGAAATGGCTTCAAAACATGGTCAATTACTTGCCCTCCAATCACACATTAATAGACCACTGATTTTGCATGGCTCTTCTCGACGGCCCAATAATGAAGGTTGTGCTTGTTAACCGAACTGTTCCCCCTAGATTAACATCATTTTCGAGTTTTTCTTCAATGGAGGGCATTTTTTAATTGACAAGTCAAATTTTAGTCTGACAGGTAATGACGTTTCAATTTTTTGTGAATCAAGTAAAGACACAAGCTCTGTTTTTTCAAAGGTGACTAAGATAAAACATTTATTTGATTTTTTGCAAATTGAAATTTCAATTGCTCAATACGCCTTGGGTTTTTTACTGTTTCAGTTTCGGAAGTCTTACTTAAAAAATAGGAGGAATTTTATTATAAAAAAATTATTGGAATAATTTGAAAAAAAAATTTTTTAATGTAGTTTTTTGCATTTTACGCTTATATCATGAAAATTTGGGATATCAGCAAAGCATCAAATTGAAGCGTGTTAGAAACTCTATCGTTTGCGATATATATTTTTTATTTTGGAATACTAGAAGTATTTATTTTTTGACTGGACCTAAAACTTGAAACACCCTGTATATTCCAATAAATTACTTGCACCCTAAGTGAAATTAGACTTTTGGAGATTTTAAGTTTAATACAAATTTTGAGAAAGTTCCTAATTTTTGTTTTGTTTGAAATTAAATAATTTTCCGGTAATTAATGCATTTTTATTGAGCTAAACCGTATCTTTTTCCACTAATTCCCAAAAAAAACAACTTATATTCTATACAAGCACAGACTGTTCTATGCATGTATTCTATTACTATTTTATACGGGTGTAAGAAATAGAATTTACATCCCGACTGACAAAAAAAATTGACAAAAATCTAACCCAACACTCAGTACAAGAGGACAACTGACATTGGTTGAAGTACTTGCTGAAGAAGTAATTTGGTCCACCTGGTTCAGGAAGAAAATAAAATACAATTGTTTTTTAATATCTCTTCCGTTTTTATACCATGCGGTCATTTGAATTTATAATGAGAGTAAAATGAGTGAAAAATGTGTATTTTAATTAAATATTATCGTTCGAAAAATCTTTATTACTCATTAATCGAAAAGCGCTCTCGTGATTTCAGGCATTTTTTGGTAATTTATCTCATTCACTTAAATAGAAAGTCATTTACCCCAACAAAATACATGGTATTTTAAAATAATTTTCATTTAGCTAACTTTGATATTATTTTACATGTAAAAATTTGTGAAATTCACCAATTGCCGATTAATTATATTAAAAGTTTCGTTAAAAAGCAATTAGAATTCTACACTTCGTATTTATTTTAAAGGGTCAGTTCTAATTGAACGAATGATTAAAATCATTCTAACACACCTTGTATATTTTTTTAATTTGCTTTATTTTTAAATTCGAACGCTTTCAAACTGAATAGCAACAATTAAAAAGGTGAAGAGAGCATTAAATACACCAAGAAATGTTTTTCTATCGAGATCGAAAAATCGTGCGGCTGTAAATTGGGGAAAACGGTCATTTATTATAACGGTTTTAAGCTTCTTTGTTTCTTCAATTTCTTTCTCGTCAACACAACTAGCTGCAGCTTGTATGGTTCTAACTTTTCGTTGTATCTGATCACACTTGAAAACGTTATTAAACGTCCAGACCTTAAAGTTAAAACTTGTTTATTCAATTAAACACATGAGAAACATTGAACTGACCATGTGCCACGTGAAGTACATTATGTCGTATATAATAACTTTAACGTCGTGGTTTTCTGGCTCGACGATCAAATTATGTAGATATGTCAGTTGTTGGAGAATACAATATCCTATCAAGAGTAGGATTAACCAGCCGAAAATATTATTGAAAATATCTACACATTCTGCCAGTGCGCAGTAGTCGCTTATAATTATTCTCTTAAAACTAAAATTTAGAGGATTTACCTTTAAAAGACTGATTTTTTTTGATAGATTTTCAACTCTGTCCAGTATCAGGTTCAAAAATACATAAATCAAATAGTAAACAATAAACTGGGCATACGTTTGAAAATACTCCACTGCATACATTTCGTAGTATTCGACGACACCCATTTCTGAACTCCAAACATAAGTTTCGTACGTAAGAATTATTATTGAAATAACATTTGTTATTAAAAAAGTTACAAAAGAAAACTTCTGTTTGTCGTTGTTACTTTTAAGACTTTGCAAGATCTTCATGAACTTGTCCCATTGATGCTTTTTAGTTGTTGCTATCACAACGGTAGAGATATTTAAGATTAATAAGATAACATCCGTAGCTACTTGCAGAATACGTCTGATAGTGCTGTATTCTTCATATAACGCTTTTCTGTAAACAGCGGACACAGATACTCCTGCAGAGAATAGTAGTATCCAAAGCAGTGCGTAGGCTTTTGATGGAAACAAGAGTCTATTTTTTTCCATCTTGGACGGTGTAAGAGCTAACACACTTCCAATTTTGAAGACAAGATTTACTGATTTTAATGACATTTTTTAATCACTGAAAACTACGTGTTTTCAGTCCGACGCTAAAACGATGAATAGTTTTTAAGCAATTTTACTGTTGTAACGTTCTTTAATCACTTTCGATAAAATCAATAACATAGTCATTTATTTAAGCTCGCACGCACAAATGCAAGTTTTTTTATTTTTTTATTCTTCGACATTGGCAAAATTTACATTTTAATATCTGTGTAAGGAAGTGTTAGACATTTCTCAATACAACACGTCAGATTATTTTTAACAGATCTAAAGCACTGTTAAGCCTTGTTGAGTCTAATTCGAAGAATAAAATGTTATATTCAACTCTTTTCATGTAAATTTATTTCACCTCGTGGATGATAAACTACTCGTTTTCACTAGTGGTTTAATAATCCACTCGTGAAATAAAGAGTCCGATTTACACTTAAACTCGTTAAATAAATAACTATTAATAGATAAACGACAATTTGTTTCTAGAAAAATATACTATGTATACAGGGTAATTCTTTTAGGGGCTACATTAGGAACTTGTTAACTTGTAGTTAGCTAGAGCTTTAAAATTTTGTATACGATCCAAATCGACCATTCTGAGTTTAACTAAATTAATTTTAAAATTGCTGAACTTCCGGAACTACGAGATATTGGTGCCAACTTTGAAATTTTTAACAGTAATCACACATTCTTATTGCATTTTTTAATTCACCTTCTCAAACTGAGTAAAATTTACCCAAATTGTTGGGACTTGTCTGTTATAGTTTTTGACATATGTCAATTTTTTTGTTAAAATGTTCATTTGCAGGGGTTTATTTAAAATATCACAGCCTTTGAACCCTTTGCGAAAAGTGAATAATTTTTTTTTGTGTTCGATAACCAAAGGGTTGAGAAGTCTTCTAGAATTTTCAAAGTTATCAACTGTCACAATTCAAGGCTAGTATGATTTTTTTTAAATGACTACCAATAAACGGCTATAACTCTATAAATAAGTTTTTTCAGATGGAACGACCCTATTTTCTTAATGGCAATCAAAAGAACATCAACATTTATGGTGACTTTTACAAACATGTCCTATACCTATCTCTTACAGTTTTTGAAAAAAATCACAGAAAACGGATTTTACTTCGTAATTCACATTATTAATCAAGTAGGCCTTGCAAAATGGTCAACAATTGTCAAACTTTAACGTTTTATTTAGTTTTTAGCTGGTTCATTGTGGAATACACAGTAAAACAATAATATTTAATTATAGCTAATTATAACTTAGTGAATTATGTAAAGTAACTCAGTCAGTCTGGCATCGTGAATGAAAATGGTGGACAAATCGAATATTTCTTTTAATTGATGGCACAACTTTATCGTATTTTTTGAAAGTTTACCCCATTAAAAATGAAAATAATTAAAATTCCGTTTTTTGCGATTATGTCAAAACCTGTAAGAGATAGATATAGAAGATGTTGATAAAAGTCTCCATAAAAGTCGATGTTCTTTTGATTGCCATTGAAAAAATAGGGTCATTCCATTTGAAAAAATTGTGTAACAATGATTTTTTAATCATCATTTTCAAAAGATCCTAGTAGCCTTGCAATTTGACAGTTGACAATTCTGAAGATTTTAAAAGACCCTTTGAACTTTTGCTTATCAAATGGCAAAAGAATTATTCGTTTGCTGTAAAGGGTTCCAGAGCTGTGATATTTTAAACGAACTCCTGGAAATGAAAATTTGCATAAGAAAATTGACATACGTCAATAACTATGACAGATAAGCATAAACAACTGAGTAAATTTTAATCAATTTCAAAAGGCGAATTCAAAAATGCCATAAAAATAGGTGGTTACTATTTAAAATTTCAAAGTTGGCGCCAATTTCTCATCGTTCCGGAAGTTCAGCGATTTTGAAAATAATTTAGTTTAACTCAAAATGCTCGATTTGGATCGTATATACTAGCTATACTAGAAGTTAAAAAGTTTCTAATGTAGCCCCTAAAAGAATCACCCTGTAATATACAATACTATTATAAAGCTAATATTAATTAATAAATAAAAATTAATGTAACAGAAATATGTCTCAAAAAAATAGTCTGTAGCAGTAATTTTGTTCTTATTATTTGTTATATGGTTTATAATCGATTTATAATTAAAAATTATATGTATGAAGTAAGAAAGCCTTACTATTTTGTTATTTTATAACAGCATACTTGCACTCTAAAAATCATAATAGGTAGCAGTTTTAGAGCATGTTTTAGCAGCATGCACATTTTAGGGTTTATTAAATGCATATTTTCGAGCTCTAGTAAGTTATTAATGATTAGATCTCTCATTGAAACTAAGTATAAATTACATTCGCTATTAATTTTTTGAAGTGCATGAATAATATATAACAACTAACTTTGAGAGAAAATGCGACTTTGGCATTTCCATAGTTTTGAAACAGAGTAGGTACTTCTACTCAGATCTAAGGAGTTAACAACATTATCAATATATTAATATCTGTAAGAGAAAATCTATTATTTTGTTGGTGTGTTGATTGCAAATTATTCTTTTCAAAATTTTGTACTTTTAAAAATATTACAGAACACCAGTCAATCGAAAAGAATTAATCTGACTTTAAATTGTAAAGTTTTCAAACTGAATCGCAACAATTAAAAACGTAAAGATAGCATTACATATTCCAAGAAGCGTTTTTCTATTTAGATCAAAAAATCTGGCGGCGGTAAAGCGCGGAAAACCGTTGTTCATAACACTTGTAAGCTTCTTTATTTCTTCGAATTCTCTTTCTTCAACACATTTTGCAGCGATTTGGTATGCTACGATTTCCATGCTCCTGACTCTTTGTTCTATCAAATCACAGATGAAAACACTATTAAAGGTCCCGACCTTAAAATTCATTTTAATTTGGTATTGAAAATTGATTTCAAAACTAACCAAATACCATGTAATAACCATTGTACGAAATATGACTGCGGGAAGCGGATTTCTCTTCCCGACGATAATATATTGTATGTGTGTCAAGAGTTCAAAAAAAGAAAAGCCAATCGAGAATAGCATTAGCCAGCTAAAAATGTTATTGAAAAGGTGTACACATTGTGTCAAAGCCCAAAAATCGTGTTTGGTTTTCTTCAAAGTGGTGAAATTATGTGATAGTCGATTGTGTTGCACGTTCAAATGCTGCATAATTTTAAACAAATTCTGGACGGTTTCCAGTAACATGCTCAGAAATGAATAAATCAGGAAGTAAACAATAAATTGGGTGTACATTTGATAATACTCCACTGCATACATTTGAAAAAATTCGACACCAATTACTTGCGTCCAAAGACAAGTTTCGTAAGTAATCAGAATTATGAAAACAACATTTGCTAGAAGAAATGGTGAAAACCAAAATAAATTCGTGTCCTCATCTTGACGTAAAGTTATCAAAATCCTAACAAATTTGTTCCATTTATGCTTCTTCGTCATTGTTACCAGAATTGTAGCGATATTGAGAGAAAACAAACTAAGATCTGTAGCTATTTGTAGCGTAAGTCCTATAGTACTCAAAGTTTTATATGGAGGTGTTCTGTATACAGCGGTAACAGATATTCCTGCACAGAGCAGTACTATCCACACCAATGAATATGCTTTCGAGGGAAACAAGAGTCTATTTTTTTCTATCCTGGCAGGTGAGATTGCTAAAAAACTTCCAATTTTGAAAACAAGATTAACTAACTTTAAGGACATTATGCTTGGTTTTTGAAGCAGATTATCAGTGTTAAGTCAACAAAAGTGTAATAAGTATATTCCCTGTTAATAATATTGATTTTCAAATTACGTTCGATCAGTATCGTATCAATACCACTCACAATTTGAATATTTAAAGAGGCACGCAAAATGCGTGGTTTTCAAATTTCCTTATAAAAGAGATTTCATCAATGATACTTTTTGATGTGTTTGTTATAAAATGATTCTTTATTAAACACTTATGTTTAATAATTTCAAAAGATTACTTTTTGAAGAAATTATTCCTACAAGTGAAAATACAGAATGGTCCACAACTCATTCCCCACCGGAAAGGTGCATATACAGGCTGGGGCACGAGTGGGGTATTTCTGAAATGTTTTTATCTGCAACTTTTAAAACATCTTTCGTCGCTCTCTATGCTTTAATATTATTATAAATTAAAATTTGAGTCAAAGAATGCTTTATCTCAATAACGTCAACAATTTTCATAATTGTCAGTTTCACTTTGTAAATGCTCAAGAGAACTGACGATGAATTTGTGAAACTCACTTCCAAAGTGTTTTTTTTTTTAACTAATATAGTATGGTGCGGTCTTTAATGAGCTCGTAATTGGACCCCATTCTTTGATGGAACCCTCAATGGGGAAGTGTTTCTCCACTTTTTACAAATGGAATTGTCCTTACTGTTAGAAAATTTGGACCTTACGGCAATGGTTCTAACAAGATGGTGCGGTATTGTTACAGATCATTTAAATAAAAATTATGGAAATCATTGGATAGGACGAGAATCCATTGGATTTGGCCCCCAAAATTTCACATTTAACACTGCTGGACTTTTTCTGTGGTGTCTAGTAATGTAAAGAATCGTAAAGACATAATGCAGAGCTAGAGTTAATACGCCAGCAAATTTACGACACGTCCGTCAATCGGCTCTCTGAACACTTATTACACTGATTTTGCAATAAATAAATAAATAAATCGTTTAACTGACCTAATTTGATTAACTGTCATCCACTGTCATCTTGAAGCTTTCAGCTATATAGTACTTTGATTACCAATTTGAATTAAATTGAATATTGTATCAAGTGTTTAAAGTTTCCTGTATAGGTATTTGGTTGCCTTTTTAAAGGTTTCAGAAGTACTCCAATCGTGCCCCACCCTGTAGTTTGGACAATTCTGAAGCTAAAGTTCTAACTCTCTACGTTTGGGAGATAAGAACGTTTGAAAGTAGCAAATTACGAAAAGCCTTGTTCCGGTGGACTACGGGAACAAAGCACGTTGCAAGGAAAACAAAAATATGTAGAACAGACAATAAAAGTGTGCACTTGAATTATTTTTCATTTCTTAGTAAGGCATCTACTGGCACTACAACTGCAAGTTGAGTCGAAATCTGATAACGTCAAAGCGACTTGCTCTTCACGTTGGCATTTCAGTAGTTTTGAAACAGATAGTATTATCTGTTTCAAAACTATAAAAAAGCCAACGTCGCATTTTACCGAATTATTTTTTTAAATAAGATTGATAAAGTTGTAAAATAGTTATTAATGATTAGATCTCTCATTGAAAGTATAAATTACATTAGCTATTATTTTTTTGAAGTACATGAATAATTTATAACAGCTAATTTTGAGAGAAAATGCGATGTTGGCGTTTTTATAGATTTGAAACAGCTAATAGTATAATTTTATTCTAGAAATGGTTACTGAAGTAATATTGTTTGGTTTATTTTTTTTATCTTACTCGATATAATAATGGTCAGTTGGTGATTTTTTTGTAATATTCAAAAAAATTGATCTACCACACTCGCTACCACACAACTTATACCTTAACAGTATCGTATCTTATTTTGCAAAAATAAATAACACATAGCATTGAATGTGACAAGAAAATTAGAGCATTATTATTATTTTTTATTAAAAAAAATATGTACCTAAAAGATAACATGTTGTATTATACTACAGGGTGTCTGTTTTTCGAGCTCCACCATGGGGATCTCAGTTATTATAAGAGATACGAGGTCGGTTAAATTGGGGCAAAGTTGCGCATTCTTATGCTGAACAATAATCTGAAAGAAAATTTGATGTGTCATTTTTAGTTTTTGAATTATTGAGAAAAATCAAAAATTTGTAATTTTCGTTTTTATTTTTTCAAACGAAAACCAAAAGAATTAGATGTTTTTAAGTAAGATATTCTTCAGGCACTTTTTTACAAGAAATCTAAATCTGTCATCGCCTTTTCCAAGGCCATAGTTACAACACTCAACTTTGGTTTTTCTTATGGACGCCATATTCGATCTTTGTATTTTTGAAGTGTTTTTATTTCTGATTACAACGATGTATCACATGATATAATCACTTTTGTGTATGAATGTCACCGGTAAAAGATTTTGTTCTCGGACTGGGGTAAAACATTTTGTTATGACGTTATGAGCTAATAGTTATTTACGTGACAAACGCTGAAAACAACGCATAGCATAACGAGCGAAAATGCGGCGTGACGTCGCAGGCGGAGCGCTGCATGTGTCGGGTGATTTGAAGATGTCATACCAATAAGGGTAAGTAAAAAATACACTCACAGAACCGTACATAGACAGAAACGTACAAGACAGAACTGTACATTTTCCGAAACGTAAAATGGCAGCACCGTACAAATCTAGAAACATACACTGGCAGAATCGGACAAATCTAGAAACATACATATACAGAAACATACAAAACAGAACTGTATTCATCTAGAAAAATACATTATCAGAAACGTATTTGTCTAGAAACATATTTCATCAGAAACGTACAGCCAGAACCGTACAAAACAGAAAAGTGGTGGGGGGAATCCAACCTCAGAATTCGAAGCTTGCTTAACAGAGGGCGCTGTTATAGGTAGCCTTGGCTTCCTAGATATTCAGATTTTAGGTGGCCATGGTCTGAAATTATAGTTTTCGCAGTTAATGGAAAAATAAAATCGCGTGTTTTTATTAAACAGAAACTAGCAATGTGAAATTTTGGAGCGAAAATTAGTATTTGCTGCAGACAAAACAAGTACAACTTGGCAATACGCATTGCACAGCGGAGAAGTGCAATGCGTATTGCCACAAGTTGTACTTGTTTTGTCTCCAGCAAATTCGGTTTTAAAAGTAGGATTATGTTATCACCTGGAAATGTCAAATTTTTCACTTATATGGATTTTGTGTCCGTTTCTGCTCTTTCAGAGCGTTATGATCGGATATTTAGGGCAGAAATCTCTACTTTGCGTCAAAAACTTAGTGTTATTGTCATATAGGGGCAGAAGTCTCCAGAAAATTTGTTAAGAAAGGTAGGGTTATGTTGTCTTATTGACATGTCAAACTTTCACTTTTACGAACATTGCGTGACATTTGGCCATTTTTAGAGTATTATTATCGCAATCTAAGGGCACACAAATCTGTCTTGACTTAAAAACGACATAAACTTCAATGCTATCGATAGAAATGTAGATAGGGACAAAAATGAACTTTGTTCATGTCAAACATGTTTGTTAAAAAGGGCGTTCATACAGCAAAAAAAAACTGTTTATGAGAAGATTAGCAATAAATGTGACTTTGTTTAAAAAAACCTCGAAACAGATGTCATGTTCTAAATCAGTGGTTCCCAATTGGTGGTCCGCGGACCCCCGGGGGTCCGTGAAGTATATCATGGTGGTCCGTAGCCAAAAACTATTTTTTTGCGGGGTAATAAGTTGGAAAAGTCACATAGGACCAGTACAGAATTTAATTTGTGATTTTGTTCACTCAGTTGATAGTCGAATACATATGCACTGAGTCACCTCGAACATCCAAACTCAGTGCTTCTGACATACGCACTGTTCTACAGTTACAGCGACATCAGTGGCCTGCATCAATAAGTCATTACCTATACCAAATTGTATGTTCTAAAAAGATTAGCAGACAACAGTGAAAATGGATACATGGTTACGAACGGGATCCTTGAAAAGACCAGTGAGTGATACAGTGCAGGAGATAAGTGATTCTCAGCAAAAAACTTCAGATTCTACCGTTAATTTTGAGGTTACATCTGCACCTACTTCCAGTATTCAAAGTGTTACTTCGAGTTGTGCGAAATCTCAGACTAATAAAAGGATTAAAATTCGTAAATATAACGATGACTACCTTCAATATGGATTTACTAAAGCTGCAGCATCTGATTTAGAACCAAAGCCCATGTGCGTTTTATGTTGTGAAATTCTGGCGAATGAATCTATGAAACCTGCTAATCTTAGTCGCCATTTGGAGACCAAACACACGGAACATAAAGATAAGTCAATAGACTTTTTCAAGCTCAAACTTGCGGCGTTAAAGAAGAGCCAAAAAACGATAGAAACTATGGCAGGTGTAAATCACCAGAAGAATGCAACTTTAACTTCTTACGATGTGTCCAAAATCATTGCCAACGCCAGAAAAGCTCACAGTATAGGCGAGGAAATGATTCTCCCTGCCTGTGTAGCAATATGTGAACGAGTTCTGGGTAAATCAGCAGCTGGAGAGATAAGAAAAGTATCTCTTTCAAATAATACTGTAAAACGAAGAATTTGTGATATGTCCGACAATATAAAACAGACGCTCATTTGAAGGCTCCAGTCTTGCCACTTTTTTGCATTACAGATTGATGAAAGCACTGATATTAAAAACAAGGCTATCATGCTAGTTTTTGTAACGCTATGTATGGAAAGAGCAAATTTTGGAGGACTTTTTATTTTCATGTGAACTTTTACACACCACAGCAGAGTGTATTTTTAAATCGTTAAATGACTTTTTGGGCCAGAATAATATCTTGTGGGAGAAATGTGTCGGTTTGACAACTGATGGTGCTAGGGCTATGTCCGGAAAAATCAGTGGACTTAGTGTTCGGGTGCAAGATGTTGCTGCACCTTCAGTGAAATGGACTCACTGCTGCATTCATCGAGAGGCGTTGGCTACGAAGAAGATGCCAGTTACATTAAAAAAAGTATTAGACGAGGTGGTCAAAATAATAATAATAATTTAATAAAATTTTATCAAATCTCGTGCACTAAATTCCAGGCTTTTCACAAAATTGTGTGAAGAAATGGGGAGCCATCATACACAATTACTCCTGCATACGGAGGTACGTTGGTTGTCAAGAGGGAAGATATTGAAGAGATTCTTTGAATTACGTGATGAAATACGTGTGTTTCTATTAGATTCCAATTTTTCATCTGATCAATTGAACAATTTCTCCTGGTTGTGTATGACAGCGTATTTAGCAAATATTTTTGAATACTTGAACATTCTGAATACAGGACTTCAAGGTGCTCATGTGAATATTTTTTATGTTGAAGATAAAATTGAAGCTACGATCCAGAAATTAAATCTTCGGGCAAACCGAGTTGCAAGCTCTAACGTGGCTGATTTTCCTACATTGAACACTTTTCTGGAGTCAAGTGAGGAACAACTAGAACCTGTGGTTCAACGTAACATCACGGAACACTTGCATGCTTTAATAATCAGCTTTAGAGATTATTTCCCCTTACCAGATCCTGAAAACTCATGGATAAGGAATCCCTTTGCATATTCTGATATAGAGAAAACAACTTTATCTACGGAAGAACAAGATGCGTTTGTTGACGTATCTTGCAATGGGTCATTAAAAACATTTTTTCAAGAATGCAGATTGGATCAATTTTGGGTAAAGTTGTTTTCCCACTTTCCAAGCTTAGCAGAAAAAGCTTTAAAACAACTGGTTCCTTTTTGTTCAACATACTTGTGTGAACAAACATTCTGAACGCTTTGCTACTTGAAAAATAAATATAGAAATCGGCTCAATGTTGAACCTGATTTAAGAATAAAAGTCTCAAACATAGAGCCGGACATAGAACACATTGTTGAGAGCAAATGCAGATATGGCTTTTCGCATCATACTTAGTATATTAATAAACAGGAAGACTTAGTACTCAATATATCTATTTGTTAAATAAATGTAATTAAATTAAGTTTACTCTTCTGTACGTATAATGTTTACTCTCTCTAAATAAAATGCTTCCAAAATACACCACAATAATAAAGCATTTTCTGAAAAGAGGGTCCGTAATTTGGGTTCTTGAAAGCCAGGGGGTCCGCGATTCCGAGCTAACTGGGAACCGCTGTTCTAAATAACAAGTGTTCATTAAAAAAAACTCTAAGAGTGCTTTGAAATTAAAAAACAATTATTTTGTATGTCTTTGATTAATTCGTTCTCTCATAACCTCACTTTTTGACAATTAAAAAGCTAACAGATTTTCATAAAAATATTTATTTATTATTTATAACAACTGTTGGAAATGTCTTCCTTGTTGTTCAACACACATAACACATCCTCTTTGAACACTATTAATCAATCTTAGGTTTTGAATTCTGGTGTGCTAGTTTAGTAGGCAACCAACAATACAATGATAAAAATTGTTCTACGACTTCCGTAAAAATTCCAGGGCACGCTGCGAGTTTTTTTTAATTATGAACACATGATATTTTTTTCTACAGTTTTAGTTTCAAGACCATCAACCTCAATTTTTCGGTCAAAATGCAACCAGACACTCATATAGAATTGATTTTTTTTCATTCATTATTATTCAAAAACTGTTTATAGCAACAACTCTATATTACAGTTGTTACATCATGGTTTGAAGTTGGGAGTAGGATTTCGTTTAAAATTTAATGTAATTATTGCACGAATACATAGGTACAGAATATTAGTAGTAACAAAACACTGTTTTAAAACAAGATGAAGTAAACAGTAGATTGTTTAAAACGCATGCAAAAAGCATTAATTGTAATTAATTGTTCTAATATTAATAATATTATAAAATGTTAATAACGTTAATACAAAAAACGTGTTAATAGTATATTACATAACGAGAGTTGTAAGTAACATATTACGTACGAGTGGAAGAAGTTGCGCACGAGCCGCTAGGCGAGTGCACTAATTACACGAGTACGTAAGTGACTTACAATTCGAGTTGTGTACTATACTTTTTTTACGACCATCTAATATTGAGGTTATGTTTCACTACTAAAACAATTCGCAGCATCGAATACATGACCCAAAGAAATGAATAAGGTTTGAATTGCTTGCTCATTTCGCCAAAATAGGCTAACAACACATTTTCCGAAAAAGACTAAACACTATTTTTTAAACGCCAATCCAGAATTTACCGTAAAAAACTTCGTAACGCACTTTGGATTTTTCCGGGAGAAGATCCGCTGTCGTATTTTCTGTAGTTGCCTAATTTCTGGCGGAGCTCCAACACTTTTTTCTGTGGAGTCACTTTCACTCATTTAAACAATTAATAAATTAATTATTAATAGTAATTAAACCAAAATATCGCTAATGTAACGCCTTGTGTATTCAACAATGACAGTTGATAAATGTCAAATTAATTTGTCTAAGCTACTTGATTGATGCTTGCTGATAAAAACTGATATGTAAATATTACGTGCTAGTATTTTCTTCATTACGTGCATGTTTCATAATGCCATGATTACTAGTCAACAAACGATTGCGTTCTTGTCTATTTACTACTATGGGAGTAGAAAATAGTATATTATTATACGAGTTGTACAAGACAATCAAGGGCGGATCCAGGGGGGGCCCAGGGGGCCATGGCCCTCCCCAAACACCAATTTTAATTTTTTAATAAATAATATAAAAGCTTAATGAACAAATGTTTTTTAAAGAATCACATTAAAAGTCTTTTTAATGCACATTTTTTAATAAATAAATACATAAATTATTAATTTCTAATGTGTTTGTGTCCATTTTGTTTAGTTTCAGTATAAGGAAAGGTACTTCTTTGGTGTTTTTTAGACTATCACTTAGAAAATCACAATTTTCTGGCAACGTTTCGTCTTAATTTAATCTTCTTCAATCCGTTTATAAAAAACAATTGACGGCGTAAAGAAAATTAAATTAACATCGAAACGTTTCTAGAAAGTTGTATTTTTTTTTAGATGATAGCCAGAAAATACCAAATACCTTTCCTTACAATGAAAATAAATTATTACCACTTAATAAAATATTATGCGAAGATTCTCGAAAACTAAAACAAGGAAGTTGCTTAGAAATTTTTTTACGTCCAGAATTTTTTATTACTTAAACTTACTTAACTGTATGTAAATTAACATTGCCTGTTGTATTTTATGTTGTAGTTTTTTTAATAATTTAAAAGAGTGTTGTTTTTGTCAATGAGAACTAATTATTTCAAAAACTTAGCGAAACCGACTAGTAAAAAAACGTTATGATCAACAACTACCTATGAATATCCAAAAAATGCACAATATATAGGGTGTTTTATTTGAGAAAATATGAATTGGCATTGTAAAATTTTTTTGGAAAAAAGTTTTTTGGGCTTAAATTTTGTGCAAATTTATTTAAATATGTATTTTAACATAACAAAAGTTTCATTCAATATTCAATAGCTTCACCATTCTAAACAATTTTGGAAGGGCCCCCCCCCAAAATTAATTTCTGGATCCGCCCCTGAAGACAATCCATTGTCGAACGAGAGGGTTTGGAAAACGACGAGCGAAGCGAGCTATTTTGTTTATTTCGCCTTTATTTATTGAAATTTTTTGCTTAAAATCATTTAAATAATGACCTAGTAACTTTTGAGATTGTGGGTTGGTAATGACGTATGGGATGAAATGACAGTTTATTGAAAATAAATTACAAATTTCAAATCTTATTGCATTGTTACTGCATATTTGATAGTTTTCTATGGATGTTGTGCACTCCTTCCGAGCTGAGAGACATCGCAAACACTGCTGTGAGTAAATTGTTCCCGACGAAGTGCAGTTGTGAGTTTGACGATGACGACAGTCACGCGATCGCATTCAGTAACCAAAGGGATATTCTTCTGGGCCAAACACAAGATATCCAAGTTAACTATCTAATACTTACATTCAATCCGACCAAATTCTGTAGCATTTGTGTTGTACGACATTGAATATGAAAATTGGGAGGTTTGCGGTTTGACAGAACTGACAGAAATTCATTACCAATCATGAACAAAAAAGTTACTATTTCAATGAGACAAAATTCCATTTTGTCTAACTGTTTCCATTGACAACAGTTGCACAAAATTGCATTTGTGTATACGAAATAGAAAAAATAAGTTACAGATTACTAGTAGCAAATACACAATATTAGCAGTATGGTTACTGTTAATATTGTGCACTGCATTAAAACAAGATCAAATAAACAGTAGATTGTTTAAAACACAAAAAGTATTAATTGCTACATTACCCTCTTCTAATATTAATATAAAATTAATAACGTTAATACAAAAAAGGTGTTGTAAGGTTGTTAAAATAAGCTACATGCAGCAAGAAAAGACAATAACGGTTAGGTTGATAAGTTACAGATTACTGATTTTTTAGATTTACCGTTTAGCTGATTTGGATTATGAAGTATAAATTCTATAACACATTCATTAAACGCGCTTCTTAACAATCAATAAATTATTATTTACGCAAAAACTGCTACTTGCCATTTTTATCTCTAATAAATTGATTTGATGAATAGCTTCTTCAGTTTCGGTCCATAAAGTTGTCACACATTTCGACAAACACATGCAAACCACAAATGGTTTTTTGGACTTTCTGGATCGATCAACATTTCGATGCGCGGAGTCGATTTCCCACAAATTTTTATGAAAAGGAACATCTTTGACAAAAAAAGTGTTTTTAGGAAGGGTCTCTTTTTGAAAATATTTTTTGTGCATGTTCAAAAGAAACAATCACACTTTTCTATAAATTACTCCTGTTTTTGATTATGATTTCTTATAATTCTGACGAATACTATTTGCTTTATTTCTACAAATTCTTGATTTTAGTCTTGATCTTATTCTTACAGTGACGGCTGGTACAGGAGGGGCAAATGGGCAATGCCCTCCCAAATCAAAAAATAAAAATAATAAAACAATAACAAAATAAACTTTATTAAATTACATTGGGATTCCCTCAGCAGGTAATACGTATAATTTATTTTAATATTCCCGCTTCTTGTGCATCATTCTGCACAGTGCGCGTCAAGAATACGATCATAGGGGCAAATATCCTGATGCCCGTTCTATGTTGCCACAATGCATCAAACGGTGCGTTGCAGGTTGCAGAATTACTGCTAAAAAGGCTTGACAACAGCGCTAGAAATGGGCAAAATTGCTGATGCCTCAGATCCAATTAGACGACAGAATTTTTATCGGAAGTCGCCGAGGTAAATAATTTTTACCGATTGCATCCGACGATTACATTGAACTTAACAGTTATTGTCCAACAACTATAGGCGTGATGTGTTTTGGTTTTTTGTTACAAAAATTTAATTTGATTTCTTGGTAGTTTCCTGGAAGGTAGGTAAGGTAGAGTATAAGCAAAATTTGGTCATCAGGGGTAAATTATATTAAGAAATTTTAATGTTGGTATGTACAATAATGCCCTTGTAGGGTGATGTGGAAATCTATTGAATTAAAAGAAATCTAAAATAAGACATATTTATTACGCAAAAGTTTTATTGACAAAGTGCATCTAAGTGTGCCCTCCCTGCTAAATTTATTACAAGTCGCCACTGTATTCTTACCCAATTTTTTGCAGATATTAGTAGCTTAAGGACTAATTGTTTTTTCAAAACTATTATTTTCTTATTAGATTGCCAATTACGCTCCTAACGTAACAAATTACTTTAATGAGGACTTAGTTTTATTCTATACGTTATTCCCTACATTTTTTGCATGGAATCAAGTAATTATGTCGTCCGCTATATTTTTTAGATGAAATCATAAAATAAAAAATTATAAAATGTCTTATTAGTCTTATTAGTCTACAATAGAATTGCTAAAAATGAAATAAATGAACATTTTTATAAATTTTCTTTTACAGTCTGGCTTTCCGGATTTACTGACTGTTGTATTTCGTCATTATAGTACAAAATAATATTCATAGACAAGACAGTAAACTATAGAACGCAAACTCTCATAGATTTTTGTGCCCCGACGCCATCTACTGGCTTGTGATAGGTGCAAAATAAGACACAGCCAACTATTTAGATACCCTGGTTTTTTATTGGCGTACGTTCGTAAGTGGTATTAATACAGTTAGTAAAAAGCATGATAAGCATTTTTTTTCCAATTCAACTCATTTAAACTCATGAACGCCGTAAGTGGCACGAAATTAAAACGTATATATGGTACAGGTCGTCTTGACTAATCCTGGGAAAGTTGTGTGGTAGTAATTTTAAGTGTATATCAAGTTTACTAACCGGACTGATGATCACTATGGAGAATGTTGTTGTTGATAAAAAAAAATTAGATATTATAATTGTACAAATTTGAATTTAGAAAATAAAGAAATTAATGTAATAAACTCTATAATAATCAGGTGTGGGGTAAAGGATTCCATGTGCAGTGGTAAAGGATTCCATGTGCAGTGGTAAAGGATTTCATGTGCAGTGGTAAAGGAATTGTGAGCAGTGCCTGAAGAACTTATGTGCGGAACTGAAGAAATTATGTGCCTAGATGCACGATGGAGAACATAGAATGGAGAATCAACAAATAATCATGAAGTAATCTCAATCCAAATTGTCAAAATTAATGTGTAACTTTTGATTGAATTTTTGAACTGTTCTAATGTACAAAATGGAAATTAATGGCGAAGAAGCTCCGAAGACAACGAGGATGTCGCTGGACTTGTAGTCCCGGAAAATTCACCCGGAACCCCTTCTTCAACTACTTGTGATGATTCCGGAAAAAACATTGCGACTACAGCTTTGTGAAAGTGGCCGTAGACGGGGCAAAATGTTAGCGTCTTTATTAATTATTGCAGCTAGATTTTCATAATGTTTGTAAATGCTTATGAATCCTTATGTGAACTAGGTTCAGTTTATGAATATTTATGTCTTATGTGAACTTGGTGGTTCAATATGTGAACATGGTGGTTCAATATGTGAACATGGTAGTTCAATTTATGTCTTATGTGAACTTGGTGGTTCAATTATGTCTTATGTCTTATGTGAACTTAGTTCAATTTAGGAATGTTGATGGGCATTATGAGAATTTCGTTGTGCTTATGAAAATTGATGTAAACATTGTGCTTTTTATGAATTTTGATCGAGGTCGATCAACAGTCAGGTTAGCCGAATTGTGGTAGTAATTTTAAGTGTATATCAAGTTTACTAACCGGACTGATGATCACTATGGAGAATGTTGTTGTTGATAAAAAAAAATTAGACATAATTGTACAAATTTGAATTTAGAAAATAAAGAAATTAAAGTAATAAACTCTATAGTTGTGATAAAATCTTGTCGGTCTATTTAAAAATCACCCTGTATATTAACTAAAATATTAATTCTCTTTTCAACAAAAAAAATAGTATTGGCTAATTTATCGATAATAACATTGAGCTTTAAAAACGATTTTTTCAAAATGTAAAATCACTCACAAATTCTTTATACCTAGTTGGGTAGTCTAAATTTTGATTTTTGAGAAATTTCGTAGTCACTTGTTGCCAAATTAACTAAACGGGACGAGCCAATGCAATCAATGTATTTATGTCTTTATTACCACTGTTTTTTCCTTAAACCGTCACGGATAACTTCTGAAGATGTTGCGAAATAAGTATATTTTGACACGTGGACACGACCGAAAATATAGATGTAAACGCTAATTTGAAACTGAGATTTGTTCATTTCTTCGCTTAAAAAATGTACCTTCAGTGATTTTATAAGTAGAAACAGCAATCAAAGCATGTTTAATTAGTATCTGTAACTTAATATTTTATTTTTAATTAAGCACGTTGAAATCATTAAAAACCACCAAGTGTATGTATAAAAAAGGTGCCGCTCTTTAAGTCTCGACACTCCTATCGAATATTAGTATTTTTTTTTCAATCTGAAAGTGTATTTTTTCTAAATATTAAAAGAAATGGTCCGTTTTGTTTACATATACGAGTAGGTACCTAAAATGTATTTCTGGTTATAGAAAACATTATTGAATAATAAGATGAGATGAAATTTTGTGATAGCGGCCCATCAGCTGACGGCCGATGGGCTAGCAGCCCATTAGCGAGCGGCCCACCGGGAAAATTCCCGAACTCCCGGTGGCCCGGAACGGATAATGTATTAAATTTTTAATTTCTAAAAAAGATTTTTTAATGATAAGTTTCCATGTTTTAGTATTGTTGTCAAGATATTTAACTGTTAAATGACACATTTTAATGACGAAAATAGTGAAATCTGTTTCAAATTTCATTATAATTTTTTCAAATGAGTTTTGTCTTTGTGTAGGTATGTATATCTCATTTCAGTTCATTGTAGAAATTTGCAATAACGCATTTGCATTTTTTGGAGTTCCTGGTGGGCTTTCTTGGCTCAAAATTTGTCGCAGAGTTTATTTCTTATACAGAAACTCTCAATTTATGCTTTATTTCACTCCAAAAAATTCAAATGCGCTGCCAAAAAATTCTACTATGAAATGAAATGGGACATACCTAGTACGAGTATTAGTTATTTATTTAACGATTTTGAGTGTAAATCGGACGCTTTATTTCACGAGTGGATTCTTAAACGACGAGTTTATCAATTTATCATCCACGAAGTGAAAGAAATGAACTGATTTACACGAAAACAAGTTAAATATAACATTTTATATTATTATACGAGTTGTACAAGATAATCCATTGTTGAACGAGAGGGTTTGGAACACGACGAGCGAAGCGAGGAAGGAACGAGTTCGACAAGATGTCTTGTACAACGAGTGTAATATGCTATTTTTTCTATTTCGCCTTTATTTATTGAAATTCTTTATTTAAATTATTTAAATAATGACCTAGTAATTTTTGAGATTTTGGGTTGGTAATGATGTATGGGATGAAATGACAGTTTATTGAAAATAAATTACACATTTCAAATCTTATTGCATTGTTACTGCATATTTGATAGTTTTCTCGTTACTTCGTTTAATTAAATATGGATTCTGATGGATGTTGTGCACTCCTTCCGAGCTGAGAGACATCGCAAACACGGGAGTTTCTATTTTGCAGAACCATTAATAATTTGCAGACCAGGGCTTTAAAATAATCCGACCGACTTGAAATTAAAGACACATAAACAACTTTTTCTACTTTTGTTTCGTACTGAGGTCATTACGATACGCCATGTGGGTTTCGTAATATCCAACGGAGTGCTATAATAATTACACTAAAAACCAGGGTAATTTAGTTGGAAAATGATGGCAATCTAGTTTTTTGACAATTATCTGAGAGAACTGTCAGTGTCAATCGGCACCTGTTTCAAGTGATAATTTAATCAAATGAATCAAATTCGGACCTTTAGAGGCTTTTCTACCATCCCTGATACGTAGTCCCTTCGAACACCTTTCGAGTAGTGTACAAACATGACTCCAATAGCCAGTGCAAGTAAGTAATTTGAGATTCCATTCTCCTTAGGCCAATTTTCAAATTCCGCGTATTTGCCACAAAAGCCCGTATTCGTTGAGGGGCAGATACATTGCAAAACGTCTTGGACACTTTCAGAATACATTTTACGAATAACCTAATGACGATCCAAATTATTAATTTAATTTCATGATACATGCAAATGCTGTCAACTGCCACAAAATTCCCTAAATTTCGAAATTGAATTTTTTTGTCAAAAAAGGTGCAAAGTAGAAAAAATAGTGTATGATATCTCGTTTATAAGGCATTTTGTCGCACTTACTCCATTATGACACTCCTCGCTGCGCTCGTCGTGCCACAATTCCGTGCGTGCGACAAAATGCGTCTTATAAAACTCGTATCATAATATACTATAATAGTGGCTTTCAAATCCTAGCTATTTTAAAAAAATGACAAATAAAGTTTTTACAAAGTTTTATTAGATTATGCACAATTATTACAAACATAATGCAATGGTAACGGTAATTTTAATTTTAAACATTCGATATGGTACTAGTGGTGACAAATTTCACATAAGACAACTTCTTCGCTACTACAGTTATTACATTCATTTTGCAAATGGCAAACTGAGCCTGTTCTTTCTTCCCAGTAATTTTCTATAATATCTCTTAAAAACTCAAATGTATTATTTATATCATTTGGTAATTTATCTTCTATAGGGTAATTAAAATGAATGGCAGGTTCTTCAATATTGTCAATGTACGTAAGAATTTTTCGAGGAATATCGGAAGTAACTTGTGGTATAGACGCTGTTTTCATGTAATGAATAATTTGTTTTTTTATGTATTTTCTATATTCATCCAAACCTTCTTGATTTTTATATTTTAAAATATCTAAACTTTGAAAGTAAAATTTCTGCAAATAAACAACAGCATCCGCCACAATTGTATGAATTGTTTTGTATTGCTACATCTTTAGGTTTACATATTGTCCATTCTTTGTTGTTAAATGGCATTTCCTTAACTGTGAAATAGGTAGAGTATAACTTTAAAATATAATTTACAATACCAAGTGGGACAATGAAACCGAGACTGTCCAAACATAAGATGAATTTATATTTTTTTAAATTATAAAAAGAGTACAATGATAATTTTGAGTTAAGGGTATTATTACAATGCCGTTTTCTGGAATCGAATGTTTAAAAAAGTAAGTTAAGCCTACAGTAAAACTATTTTCACGTTTGTATTCGTTAATTATATAACCGTCAACCCCAATTACACTGACATTTCTATGATTCTTGGTATTTTCAAAAAGAGGAATATTTATGTAACAATCAAGAGCTGAATCTCCCATATATCGGTCTGTATCTCCTTTTTTTGGAGCAACTGCTCGTAAATTTGCCGGATATATGCATGATTTTCCAATAAAAAATTGCTTGTTATTTTCAACAACGAAAACGAAAAGTGTGGTTGTTTTCTGAGTCTTCATCGTCACTGCTATCAATATAATTCTTGGACGAGTGCGTTTATAAAATATGGCCTGTGTGGTATCTAAAATAAAATTATTTTCTTGTTACCTGTAGCATGTGAAATATACCGAAGTACCTTTTTTGCATGTTTTATTTGCATCCTTATGGACACTACCGGTTATTACAACATCAGGGTTGATTTTGATGGGTGTTGATGTGGCTTGCGGTCGTGATGGGTCTACAGTATCGTTGCCTGTTTCCAAAGTATTTTCCATTTGTTTTGACAAAGAAAAAAATCTATGTTTAACTGAACTGGACTTTCTATTGGTAATAATAGTGGGAATTAGTACAGAATGTCTCAAACTCCACTTTTGGAAGCTAAAGGATCATCTGAAGCTTCCACCAGTGTTAACTTTTTTGGTGCCCCTTTTCTTCCAGATTTATAACCACGATCTCGTCTCATTAAAGTGGATAATTTGGTGAATTTTTGTTTCTGTTGATCCATCCCGATTGCCATTTTTGCCGCTGTTACGTGGTGACAATTCCGTTTTGCTTTGCACGAGCAATTTTCTTTTGGAAATAGAGTCTCTATGTTTGAGGTTTTTTCGGAAGCTATTGAAGATACAAGAAATACTTGTTCTTCAACCAAAAGCTTAACACAACCTTCTAGTATCAGAGTTTTTGCAACAGAAAAGTTTGTATAAGGTCTTTCTTCCTCTAATTTTTTTAAACAAAAGTCTTTATTTATAAAAGCATATGGTAATTTTTCTAGTGGTAAGTTCGATTTTGGGTATTCCACGTCTGCAGGATCGCGAAGAAATTCGTTATATTTATTTTTCAAAGAGTAGTTGCCTAAAACGAGAATTATATTTTATAATTACTTTAATTCAAATTGAATTAAGTAGATACGCACCGACATTGCAAAATCCCCGTGTAATTTCTTTCGGATAATATAAATCCAATTGATAGAGCGTTAAAGTTAAAACTTGTAAGTTAACTTCTTTACGTCCCAGACAATTTTTCAGAGTGTTGTTTAAAGCTTCAGCCGCATTATTTGTTATGCCACTTCTAGGGGTGTATTTATTATACTAAAAAATAGCAAAACACTTAACTACAGATTAAACTAAAAAAGTAACACACAAAATTCATACCTCGATACTAGATCCATACATTTTGACACCATAGCCACATTTATGTCATTAAGTTTTGAGTACTGACGTCATTTTTATTTTGTTTAAATGAAAAACTTCGCATTTTCTCTCAAAATTTGTTGTTACAAATTATTTATGCACTTCAAAAAATTAATAGCTAATGTAATTTATATAGTTTCAATGAGAGATCTAATCATTAATATTAGCCAACGTCGCATTTTCTCTCAAAATTAGTTGTTATAAATTATTCCTGCACTTCAAAAAATGAATAGCTAATGTAATTTATAGTTTCAATGAGAGATCTAATCATTAATAACTATTTTATATTTTTATCAACCTTATTTAAAAAAATTATTTGGTAAAATGCGACGTTGGTGTTTACATAGTTTTGAAACAGCTAATATACCTACTTCTAAAAACAGTAAAAAAATGTCATTATAATATATATAAAACGACGTCTTTACTTAAAAAACAATGACGTAAATGTTATGATTTCATAATACATTTGGCATTTATGCAGAAACAAAAATTGTTTTTTTTTTAAATGGCCCATAACAAAGTAATAAATTTTGTGCGTAGTCTACTTAAGTAGGTAAAGATTTTATAGAACTAGAAATACTTATTACCTTTAACAATATCCATTTTCCACTTGCTTGAATGGCATCGCATCATATATGTTGTTTTTAAAATAACCACTCCACTCAATAGACATTTCTTCGTATTTTAATGTAAATTCTTCAAAACTGTCACTGTCAAGTAAATCCCAAACATTGTTAATATAAACTTTTTCATCGCCAATATCTCTTCCTTTCTGCTTTTTAATCCAGTGCTTTACATCAGTCATTAAGTGATTCTACAATAAAAATTTCGACTATCAGGAATTTCTTTTTCAATTGCCATGTTAATTGCCATTTCTCTATCTGTTACAATAGGGACACCGTTTATAGCAGGACACATTTTGTTGATAAAATTAAAGAAACTGCAGTGTACTTCTTTTGTTTTCTGATCATGGATCAGATATGCTAACGGAATGACGGGTTCATTTTTAAACATAGGATGTTTAAAATTTAATGGAGAGACATAGAAATCACCCAAATTAAAAGTCGTATCGTATGATAAAATTATTTCTTTTCGTGTTTCTTTAGATTTGGCAATATCATTGAATTGTTGCCCCATGTCTTCGTTACAAAGAATTATATGGAACTGTTTAAGAAGAACCATATATTGAACAAATTTTGGTAATTCTTGGTGTAACATATATACCTATTCCAATTATATCATCATTTGACAGTAATTTTTTTTGTCTTTCCACGCGAACTGTATTTGAAACTTGTTTCCGATCTCGTGGAAGAAAAGCAGGAACCAAAGCTGGGAGTATGTCTTTTTCAGTCTGTTGCCTATATATTGCTTGGGGTTTTCAACGTAAAAGATTTTTTTGTTCATTGATAACAGATTTAGCGGTCATAATATGTTTCTTTTCTAAGTTGTATTTACGGTTACCGTGAGGCAAATTTTCTAGACTTTGGTTACAACCAACATAATGAACAAGAGTCGTAGTTGAATATCTCTGATTTCGGTTATAAACATTATATGCCCGTCTATAAAATGAGCTTTCTAAAGTCGCCTATAGGCGAAATTAGGGTAGTACATGAAAAAATTGTAAAAAAGTACGCAGTCGTGGTGTTTATTATAAAAGTAGTTATGTATAAAAAATTAGGTTTACCTTATTATTAGAATTTTTATACACATATTTTATACATAAGTTACTCAATGGCGTAAGTGACAAGTTTAGCGCAGCTTAGCTAAACTTTCCACTGAGCAACACAACCTGTATTTCACTGTATTGCCTGTATTTCACATGTCATTGCTACTTCTTTAGACTCTAACATGCAGATAGATGTAATTTACACGGACTTTTCGAAGGCTTTCGATCGTCTTGATCACAAAGTTTTAGTGAATAAACTTTATGGTTATGGATTTTCTCGTTCTTTGATCAGTTTACTGGTTTCATATTTGACCGACCGTGTTTGTTATGTTAATGTTTCAGGTTTTAATTCACCGAGAATAATTGTTAATACTGGTGTTCCTCAGGGTTCAAATCTGGGGCCTTTACTTTTTTTGTTGTTTATCAATGATGTCGTTGATATGCTTGATGTGGGGGTTCTTCTCTTTGCTGACGATTTGAAATTATTCTCTCCGATCAAAAGTCAAAATGATTGTCAACAGCTTCAAAATAACTTAAATTCTCTTTTTGCTTGGTGTTCGGTAAATAATATGTCGTTGAATATTAGTAAATGTTGTGTCGTCACCTTCTCCCGTAAGCAACAAACAATTTTGTATGATTACACAGTTAACGGTACTTCTATTTTGCGCTGTAATACCATGAAGGATCTTGGGGTTACCTTTGATACTGAATTTAGGTTTAATACACATATACGTAACATTGTATCGTCAGCGAACAAGAAGTTGGGATTTATTATAAGATCATGTGCACAGTTTAAATCTTTTGACTGCTTAAAATCTTTATTTTATGCACTCGTTAGATCTGGGCTGGAATACTGCTCCATTATCTGGTCTCCCCATTATTCGAATGATATTAATCTTGTTGAGTCAGTCCTAAGAAAATTTTCCAAATACTTATGGTACAAAAAATTCAAGGTTTACCCGCAACGTGGCGTTTCCAATAGTGTTTTATTTATGAAGTTTGATGTTACGTCTTTATTACACAGACGTGTCACGTTTTTTCTTACGTTTTTGTTCAAAATTCTCCGTGGGACGGTGGATTCTATCTATTTGCTTGCTCAATTCAACTTTAACGTTCCACAATCCAACTTGAGAAATTACAGATTTTTTCATGTCCCTATAGCTAGTACGAACATCTTACAGCGTAGTCCTGTTATTAAAATGTGCAGTTTGTTTAATAGCATAGTGAACCAGGTGGATATATTTAATGTTAATTTACGGACTTTTAAATCTATTTTCCTTCATTACTCGGGGACATTAAATAGTCCAGATTGATAGTGCATCTCTAGTGAGAAGGGAGTGATACTCAGCTCCACTATTTGCAATCAATCTTTTGCTGTTTTAGTTGGCTTGTCATTGGGCTCGCCTGTTAGCCAACTTAATTCAATAATAATAATAATAATAACTGCGATTTAAGCTTAGTTTAAATTTATGCCGAGTTTACGTAAGCAAAAGCTTAAGCTCGAACTGAGCAACCGATCCTAAGGAATATCACTTACGTAGAGGACAAAAAATGTGACGAAAATCGAACTCCCAACAAGACGAACACTGGCATTGCTTGAAATACATGCCAAAGAAATAATTTGGCCCACCTGTTTCAACAAAAAATAGAATACAAAAATTTTACAATGTCTCATTTATTTTGTACCGTTTGTTTTGACCAACAAAGTAAAATCCTATACTTATATCTAACAACATAGAACATGAACTTCATCTTTTAATGCGGTTATGCATAGAACTATCAAAAGAATTTATTTCATTTGCAGAATAACGTAGTAAGTATCAGCTGTATTAGGAATAAATTTGGAAACAGAAGAAGAACAGCTCAACGCCATGGTTTACCTAATGAGAACAGTAGTAGCAGAGAAAATCGTTGCTGCATTTAAGTAGCCAAGAAGCTTAAAACTAGTTTACTGCAAAAGTCAACATAGTTTTTGAACGAAAATGATTTAAGCGGTATACAGAGTGGTTCAAAAATATGTTGCCAAACGCCAAGACGTTATAGCTGTCATTGAGACAGAATTTTTTTGCTTATAAACCCCTAGTCGCAAATGAGCCGTTTAGCCTCTGGTACAAGAGTCATTTCGATATCTGTAACACTCACAAAGTTATTGCAATTTAAAGTTACCGCAGTATAGAGATCGCGGTATATTTTCCTTTGCAGGGACTAGGACGAAGCTCGTAGGTCAAGCGTCGCACTGTGCCGTTCGACTTCTCTAAGTTTATTTACTTAACTAATAAATCGCTTGAAATTGGTTAATGTTACGCATCTTTGTCCTAATTCATCACTTTTTTAAGAAAGATAAAGTGTAGTAACGAATGTGATTGTGTTATCTTTTTTCTTTTGTTTTTGAGTTTTTGTCAATTTTTTTCTTTAATTTAACAAAATAATCGTGCGCTTACCTTTTTATTTTCACATTTTGAGAAATGCATGAACACATTTTTTGTGAAATAGCCTCTTGATACGATAAATCGTCAGGAGCGGTTTCAGAATCCGTATCATGTCCTTCAGGAATTTCAAGTATTTTTTGGTTTAGTAGAAATATTTGTAAATTAATTTGTAAACTGAAATACCATATTATAAAGGTCAGACGAATGGATGCCCAAGCTGCCATGGGTTGACTGTAATAAAACACGTTGTACGGAATGTACCACCAACAATCAAAATATTCTTTGTAAGCCCAAACGTTTAAAAACCATTCGCTTTGATCTCCCCAAACCGGGAACCAGGGATGGGCGAGTAAATTACTTGACGTAAAATACATCGTTTTTTACGCGTAAAAAATACGTAGTTTACACCATCTCGTTAGATGTAAAAAACGATAAAAACGTAAAAAACGTCAAACGCTAAAAAAATACAAAATTTCTACTTAAAATACAAACAACGATTTCCAAAATAACTCAAATAAGATTCTTAAAATGAAAACAAAAATATTATTCTAAGAATCGACGAAAAAACAAATTAACATAGGTTCACTTTTAGTCCAGATCCTCGTATAAATTATTTCCTGGTCGAGGCATAATCGTGAATTTTATTAAAGAACGAAAAATCAAAGAACTCAAGATACACACACATCGACAACCTAACCTTCAAACCAATATTTTACGTTTTTTACGTATTTTACGTTTTTTACGCATTTTACGTTTTTTACGCATATTTTACATGTAAAGGTAAAAAACGTTTTTCACGCGTAAATTACCATCCCTGCCGGGAACAAGATAACTCCTAATATTCCAAACCAGAAGATGGTAATTGGTAAAGTAATTAAGAACATTTGCTCGATGTATAAATTTTGGGAGTTGTAAGCTAACCATGTCGGGTAGCCAAAATATGATTTCAGCTTCAGATATCAAATTTAGGATTTGTTTTTCAAAAATGAAGCTGAAAAACATGACCGCTATTATCTATAAAAGTTAAAAACTCATTAATTCATTACTGATTACTAAGTAGTAATTTAATAAAATACGTACATAACTGATAAGCATTATCATACATCCGTATCTCACCATAGCTTCTATGCTGAAATTGTGAAACAGGTAGGAAAAATCAAATAATAGACTGCCGGAATACAAAATGAAATACGCAATGGTAAAAATTTTCATAGCTCTGTGGTAGCCGAAATCAATAAAAATTCTTTTTATGTAGTGGCAAGGAAAATTTCTAAGCGCTGCGTGATGCATTATTTTTTTTTTCAATGTAATGGAAATGTTTTCGTCAACTCAGTTTATATTTAACTTATGAAATCGAGGACATAAGGCACTTATCCAGTTTCGAGTATAACAATATTGAAGATAATTAGGGTACCAATCAATAATACGTAATTTTTTATATTAAATATTGTTCCAGTACTTAGAATTAGCTACATTAATAGCAGTTTAATGATAAAGTATCTATGTAGGAAAACATATTGATTTTATCATTTTTTACAATTATTACAACCTTCGCAATTAGAAAATATCTATTTACGTATCAAAGGAATTTTAAGGGTGTTAAATACTGAATGGATCACCCAAGAGTTACCAATATACAGACTGTCCGGAAAGTCGCGCACCTCATTAAAAGGGAGTAAATCCCACTTCAGTTCATAGTAGAATTTTGCAACAGCGCATTTGAATTTTTTGTAGTGACATGGAGCACAAATTGAGAGTTTCTGAGGGGTTTTCTTAGCTCAAAACGTGTGGCTGGGATTTAGTTTAACACAGAATTCTTTTCTTTTAAAGAAACTCTCAATTTGTTCTTTATTTTTCAATCCGAAAAATTCAAATGCGCTGTTGCAATTCTACTATGAACTGAAATGGAATATACAGTCCGGGACTTTTCTGTTTGGAGGCAAAAAACTCAATTTGACAGAAATTTATACGTGTGTACGGCGTGTACATGAACAAAAAATGTTCTCTCTCTCATTCTATGGTCCTTGAGCTTTTGTAACAGGGACATTTTTTAAGTTGGTAGCATTAGAAAATGGCAGTAAACAGCTGACTGATGTAAACAATAACACAATAACAAAGCAAATATTATATTTGTAACCCTATGTAATCTGCTCTAAAAGTGTCTACTGACGGATAAAGATATGTTTAAGCAAGTGTTTTTGAAGGCAGAAACATGACTTGTCACATAACAATTTCTTAGGTTATGTGATGAGACCAGATGAGACGGGAATGGCACAGCACAGAATTGTGCTGGAGATGGCTGCTGTGACGTACTGACAGTCGCTGGTTGTATGATTTGTGCTATAATTTGAGTGAAGAACTGGAAAACAAAGTGCCTAACTGCATAACCTCCCTTATCGTAGTTTTGCACATTTTGACGATGGGAATTAGTGTTCCAGTAATTATGAGTTATAGACAGTGTTGTTCTTGACAGCGTGATCATGCGTACTGGATTGGCGGGAAAATAGGTACTAAATTGAAATCTAAAGTACTAAATTTTATTATACCATATCTTGGAATTGTAAGCTATATGAAAAAGGTTAGTAAAGTATTTAATTTCAAAATTTAAACAAATTTTATTTCACCACAGAAAGAATAAACAAAAAATAAATTCTTAAACCTTCAATGTAACAAACATTTCTATAAAGTATAAAAATACTAACAACATATAACTCTACTCTAAAATAATATCTTCTTCACACACTTCCTCCTGAGAAAAGGATTTATATATCATTTGCACCATGACTAAGGGAGGTTTACACCTCCCATTACGCACACATTACACAATTTACGCAATTTGCAACTTTTGTTAAGTTTGGAAACATTGCCTCATTTAAAGAATTTTTCATTCCAGAAACTGTACCAAAAGTCACTAATTTACGCATCCTTGTATTTTTCAGTTCTGCTGTTTCTGCAATTAGTCTATATTCAAAGTCAGTTCGTTCCACATCCAATTCTAAATGTGGAAATATGGTCAATGCTTCTGCAATGCTCAAGCATTCTCCTTCACATGCTTTTTTAGGGTCGAACTTACTTGCAAAATTCAGATTTTTATCTCCAAATTGAAACCTTTTTTTTTATTTGGTGTGAAAGTTCAATGTAAAAATCTAAAATTCTTAAACGAAAATTGTGTATGTCTGCTTCATTCATATTTGCATCCTTCATAAATATTGCCGTTTTAGCCCCACAGTAAATTTCTTCAAGAGGTAAATAACTTTCTGCTCTGTAAACGTTTACTTTATCTATGTCGGTAATTTGATCTAAGTATGTTTTTTTCATAAATGATCGTAAAATTAAATTAAACAACCCTGTCACCCTGTCCAATAACACATGAATTTTCGGCGATTCACTTTGGAATTCTACATTTATGTGGTTAATAATTTCCAGGATGTAGCTCATGAAAAGTAAATAAATCTTAAAGGATGGATTTTTCAGTGCATTTAAAATGTTTGAAGCAGAGTGAACTTTATCTTCACTTGCAGCTCGTGTAAAAAATACAGATAGGGAATTCCAGTGACACAAAATCCGATTCACAGCTTGGCCTAGCGACAACCAACGTGTCTGACTAGGCCGAAGCAGACGATGGGGTTTTTCGTCGCAGAATATTTCACATTCCTTGAGCTCCATTGATTGTTTGCTACTGTTGGAAAAATAGTTGTAAATATCCCTACAAAACTGTTCAACCGTACTTGGTAATTTTTCACAAGCGTAGGAGGCACACAGGTGGAAAGAGTGGCAGGTACATCCGATCGTCACAATGCTTGCGTTTTCTTTTTGAAAGAGTGCTTTTAATCCATTAACATCACCCATCATGACAGAGCAGTTATCCGCTCCAAAGCCGATCATATTTGAAAATGGTATGTTATGACCTTCAAAAACTGAAATTTTTAAAGCTTCAAATAGAGATTTAGCAGTAGCCGATTCAACTTCTATCAAGTCAAGAAATCTGTCCGATATTTTGGCTTTTTTTACTGTACGTGCTATAACTGCTAAACTTTTAGATGCGCTGATATCTGTTGTTTCGTCCAAAATTAGAGAAAAGTGTCCATTCTTTAAATCATTTACGAGATCCCTTTGGCAAGTAGATCCAATCACACTTGTACAAAGCTGAGTTGCTTTTTTGCGTTTAAAAGCAAGCTTTTTACAAATCTTACAATCTGGGCAAATGGAATTAAACAATTCCGACAGGTGGTCAACCAATGAAAATGGCAAATTGTGTTCGACAATAAACATTACTATTTTAAGTTCTGCTTCTTTTATTTGCTTCTCAACCGGATCTTCAACTAACTTCTTGAAAAAACCGACAACTGCTGGTGTTCTTTCGGCGGCCCTTTTTTCGTTCTTCTCTTCCACCCATTTAAATTTTTGCTTCCAGCATTCTCTAAATGCTTGCACATACGCTTTTCGTTTTTTTGTAATTTTTTCTGTTTCCTGTTCTTCGGCTTCGGCACATGACTCAGCGGAACTAGCAGAAGAAGCAGAACAAGTTTCTACTTCTGCTTCTGCACTGGAAGCAGCCTCTTCCACAGTTCGAATTTTTTTAACAAATCTATTTACATAACATCATAATGATGAATTGTTGAAACGTAAAAACGCTTAACCCTACCTATCCATCCTTTGTGTATTCCAGGAGTGACGGAGTGACGAGTGATAACCACGAACCAGCCTGTGATAACCAACAAACAGCTGACAGACGACAGTAGAATAAGACAGACAGCCACTAGCCAGTGGACAGATCAAGATTGTAAACTGTAAACATTTGACAAATGACAGTTCTGTAATTGGTAATTTGACATTTGTGTTTATGTTTGACATTGTTATTTACCAATTTAAATTTGTGACTAAATGGTACTAAATTGTATAGAGGAATACTAGGGTACTAGACATTGTTCCAAAGTACTGAAGTACTGAAATGCACATCACTGCTTATAGATGGGGTCTACTGTTTTACTTGAAAGTAAGTTCATGACGTTTTCAAATACTTTCTTTATGTTTTTTATTTTTTCTTGTGTACAGGGTTAAGTTTTCTGTTTTCATATATCAAATTTAAACCAAGCCAAATCAGAAAGCTTAATATAAACATGTTTACTTTTATTTGTAAACAAAATCTAAAGTAGTGTTTGTATTTGCAGCTGAAGCCTTTTCGGTCCACTTTTTCGTTGTTATTTCATGGTAACCACTCTTGCTTCAAGCAAAATGGGTGTAAAGTTAAAAATAATCCCGTAAATTTGTTAATACCACCCCTTTGAACTGACATGGAGTATTTGAAAACTTACATTTAACAAACACATCATAAGGTCTCTGCCATCGTCGACAAACATGGTAAGGGCTTTATGACAAGAAGCACTTTCTAATTTTACTGTGGACATGTGGAAGAATAGTGTGAAACATTGTGAAAAACCCACCTTTACTCTATTTACATTTTTGTACGTCTCGAGCTGAGAGTAGTCGTTTTGGATAAAAAATATAGCCTACTAATAAAGGATATTAAAGTGTTTTATTTCTGGGTTGCCCTCAACTCCATTTTGCTCTTATCTGATAATCAAGACACTGGTAATGAAGTTAGTGTAAATGCATCGAATGCAAGCGTGTTGTGAATAAGTTAAAAGAGAGACAACTGCTTTTTTCAAAAAGGCCACTCCCAATTTATTAAAAATGCACACAGCCATTTCAAAGGGCCTATTCACGATAAAATTTGCCTCGCTGCATGTGGCACAATGTAGGTCTCAGAACAGTTTTGCACCTCTGCAATGATGGTCCCACTGAGAGCGACTTCTGCGGTAGGCTGAGACCTACCTGCCTGTCTCGCGATAATCTCTGCACAACGATTCTAAAAAACGCAGCACATTACAAGCTATGATATGAGGTCGTCTCAGTGTATGTTTTGTTGTGTACATTCAGACCGTTTATTAAAGGACCCATTCATGAGAGGTCGGCCTCGCCGCCGTCGCTACATGCGGCGCGACAGGTCTCAAAGACCAATCTCAAAAGACACACACACACTGGGACGCCCTCAGCTTATGATTTTAAGCACAGAAGATTTTTTAAGCCATTGACGAATTCGTATGTTCGTGCAGACTTGTCATGAGGCAGATCTCAGCGATGCAAAAAACCTCTGATACAAAACCATTCACAGTAAGATTGGTCTCTGAGGTTTATGTCGTGCCGCATGCAGCGAGACATGTCTCATCCAGAATGAGAGGACCTTTTTTGTTGCTTAAAGTGTTTTTTTTAAACATTTGTGACCAATTTTGCTGATGTGGCACAGAGGGGCCATGCAATTGGAACAAGACGATGACTCCCCCAAAAGGTACTTCGAGGCGTATTATGGCCTCTTACTGCAAATTTCAACTTTAAACCTGATAGTCATACCAAGGTCAAACATAACCTAAGCAACTAATCAAGCAACGGTACTCCAAGGCATTTAAATGATTCTCTATTTGTTTTTAAGTGTTCTAGTGGGTAAATTTTTCCGTAATTTACTACAATAAAGAACTATTTCAATATTTATTATTGTTTACATCTGTCATCTGTCAAACACATGAAACAAACATTCAACACCTAAGTTCCCTAAATTTGAGCTCTTATCTAGTTTTTGTGCCCTATATAGTCTAACGACAAGATATGGACTGTGACGTAGTTCAAATAGATCTGTCCCCAACTGTAATTGTGTAGTCCCCCAGGGTATCAAAAAAATGTTAAAAAAAATCCATATGCTCTGCTTGTACATCAGAGCCTAAACAAATTATGAAAAAAAGACAACATTGCTCAAAGATACACGTAAAAACTGAAATTAAAAATTATAGTTAATGTCTTGGACGCCATTAAAAGGTGTGAAATACATTTAATTGCGATTGTTTAAAACCATGGTTACGCCGTTGTAGTATTGTTGTTAGTCGGATTAGTTCACCCATTATCGTAATGACACTATAAGCAATCACCGTAGCCATGGTTTCATCTGAACAATAATGGTTTGTGTCAAGTGTTGTCAGATTTATGATCAATGATCATTGTTGACTAAAAAATTTTGTTAACATTTCTAAAAGAATTTGGAAAGGTTTCTTCAGTTTTTATGTTACTAAGTCCTTTTATGCAATATCATTTATACCACAACTGAATTCGGATGCGAAATAGTAGTGCAAACACGTTCATTTTTGGCAAAGAATTTTTATTCTTTGCTTCATCATATCCTCAACAATAAAAGACTTAGATTTTTTTAACATTTTTCTTGTTGTCTAGGGCATCTCCCGATGATGCAGTGTCACAGAGGTGCGCGACTTTTTCCGGACACTCTGTATGTTGCCCGACGTTATTATAAGGGTCTTATTAATGCGTTAATGACCATGGGCAACGGGTTTACTGGCCAGAGGGTCCATAGGCCCGAGTAGTACGTAGTACGAGGTTATTAACACTCAATAATTCCCGTGGCCGTGATAGATAATAGCTATTTAAACAACTAAAATCCGTTTCACTTCGTAGTAGAATTCACTAAACAGGGTTTTCAGTGAAATTAGTATATACTCCACTCCAATAGAGGCCCCACTCTCACTTTTTAACAGTTTTCTTTACCGACATTTACAAAAAAAAAACAAGAAGGTTGTTTATGACAGTGAAAATTCTGTCAAAAATGTGTTCATTTGGTGTTTTTTCACATTTTTCGTATTTGTTTCTTGTATTTTCAGACATTTTTTCATTATTAATATCACCACAATTAGTGTTTCCGTCGCATTTCTTTACTTTCGGGTGTGTATAATAGGGCCCCATACACGAGCGGATAATCTGTCGAATCTGATACGTGGCAAGCCAAATTCGTAAAGATATCAGTGCGTTAATGGACAACCACGAGCCTTTCGAAAGAAAAATTCGTACGAATCTAAAATGCCTAACCATAAGCCTGATATGGTTCGAAAGAAAATTCGTACGAATCTAATCTGCAAGTACTACTACCAGGACTGCCTAGCCAGATCTTTTAGCATTTTCAATCCTCCAGGGAGGGTCCTCATGTGGTAAGCCCGGAATCTCAGGGATTTCGGTTTGTTCTAAGGTTGCATGTCTCAGTACAGCATTTTTGGCGATATGATTGGGATGAGATATCACCGTAATTAGGTAAGACAAGAAAAGTTTTTTCCTACGATATGTTAAAGGCTCAACTCCTGCTTCAGCACAAAGACTTATTTTGGGACTGGTGTAGAACGCCCCTAAAGCTTGTCTTAGGCTAGCATTCTGAATGGGTTCCAGAAGTGCCAGTCTCGTTTTGCATGCAGTAAAATAAACTATCGACCCATAGTCTATTTTGGAGCGAATTAAAGTTTTGTACAAAAGAATAAGCGTTAGATGATTTGCACCCCATTTTGTATGTGTCAGACATTTAATTAAATTTTGAGCTTTCTTACAACGAATGACTAGATTATTGATATGGCTTTTCCAGGTAAGTTTTGAGTCAAAGATTAATCCTAAAAATTTGGTTTCAGATTTTATGATCATTGGTGTACCTTTGATAAAGAGCAATGGCTGATAGTGTGGTTTGCGTAATTGGCAAAAATGAACTAAGTGAGTTTTTTCCCTTGATATTTTAAAGCCATTACTTTCGGCATTGGAAATAATTGTATCAACGGCCTTTTGTAGGTACCTTGAACTTTCTCCAACAGTCTTTGCCGAGTTTATTATACATAAGTCGTCAACATATATACAGGTTTTAACCCTAGCGTCAACACCAGCTGCCAAGTCGTTTACAGCTATCAAAAAGAGGCTCACGCTAAGAGTCGAACCCTGTGGTACACCATTTTCAAGAATTCTGTTATTAGAAAGTGTACCATTTAGTCTAACTCTGAAGGTTCTATTATTCAAGAAACTTGAGATAATAGAAGGAAGATTGCCTCTAAGACCCCATTGATGTATTTTCTTTAATATACCGTATCTCCAGGTCATGTCGAAGGCTTTCTCTAAATCAAAAAAGACTGCTGTTGCATGTTCTCGTTTTTTAAAAGATGTTTTTATTTCATTTTCTAGGAAAACCAAGTTGTCCAGTGTAGATCTACCCTTGCGAAAACCTGACTGACATGGACTAATTAGCCCTCGAGTTTCTAATAGCCAAATCAGCCGTTTACTCACCATTCTTTCCAGAATTTTTCCGATACAACAAGTTAGACTGATTGGTCTATAACTCGCTGGAAAGAGAGGATTCTTGCCTTCTTTTAGAATGGGGACTACAATTGCCTGTTTCCATTGAGCTGGGTAAGTACCTTGGTTCCATAAGTTATTGTATAATATTAAAAGTTTTTGTTTAAAGGCTAATGGAGCATTTATAATCATCAAGTACGTTATTGAATCATGTCCTGGTGCAGTCTTTTTTGCTTCAGAGAGAGCCCGATCTAAGTCTCTGAGAGTGAAGTCACAATTGTAAGAGAATTTCTCGTCTGTCTGGAAGTCTATAGATTTTTCGATTGTTGCCTTGTTCCTCAAAAAGTCCTGTTCATAGTTTTTGTTACTACTTACAGAAGCAAATTGGTCTGCTAGCACCTCGGTAATCTCGACCAAATCTTGAGTTAAAGTACCATCTTCTTTTCTTATACATGTTATAGGTCTGTACACACTCGTACCTGCGATGGCACGGACTTTTCTCCAGACCTCGTTCATTGGTACATCGGATGTCATACTGGATACATAGTGCTTCCAGGAGTTTTCTTTAGCTTGTCTAACAGCAATTCGAGCATAAGTCCTAGCTCTTTTGAAAGCTAGCAAGTTTTCAGTGGTTTTATACTTTTTGTATCTGTTAAACGCAGTTTTCTTAGTTTTTATTTTCTCATAGACATCGGTGTTCCACCATGGGACACTCTTTTTCCTCACATTTGGTCGAGTTTTTGGAATAGACCTTTCTGCAGCATCAAGTAAGTATTCAGTCAGAGATTCAACGCTTATTTCTGACATCTTGTCCAGATCTTTCTGTAGGGCTAATTTGAAGGCCTGTCAGTCTGCGAGTTTCTCATCCCACTTGGCAGGAGTAAGGATGGGTGTTCTCTTTATGCCGGTATCGATTACTATAGGGAGGTGGTCGCTGCCATGCAGATCGTCTAAGGTTTTCCATCGAAGACGGGTTACAAGCTTTGGTGATGATACTGACAGATCGATTGCTGAAAAAGTTCTGGATCTGAGATTGGAAAAAGTAGGAGATCCATCGTTCAGCAATACAGCCTCGAGTTGGTCTAGGACATTTTCGATTTTGCGACCTCGCTGATCGACCCTGTCTGATCCCCAAAGTGGGTTGTGAGCATTGAAATCTCCGACCAAAAGGTATGGTGTTGGAAGTTGCCCGATCAAATTTATAATTTCATTTTCAGTCCAGTTGCCATCCGGTAGGTATATGCTACAAATAGAAAATTGAACAGGCGCTACTAATTGTATTGCAACCGCCTGAAGGGAAGTGGTGATATCAAGTTTCTTGTATATCACTCCGGATTTTACTATAAGGGCCACACCGCTTCTTGCACGGACACGAGGAACAACATCTTTTCTAATAATATCATAGCCCCGCAGCGTATAAGGCTGGTTTGGCGTTAAATGAGTTTCTTGTAGACACATACAAAATGGGTCAATGTCCCTTAAAATCATTTTTAGTTCACAGTAGTGAGAAACAATTCCGTTACAATTCCATTGTAAAATTTTGTTAGACATATTGTTTCTTTTGTGTTTTTATGTTACCATGTAATAAAAAATAGGGACAAAGACAAATAAATAATAAAAACATATGTAAAATGTAGACGACACAGTGTAAATAAAAATATAGATTATAAAAATAAAACGAGGTCAATAAAATTGTAAATAAATAAACTAATGGATTAATAAATAAATAAAATAAATAACTATAAATGACTAGAATTTTGAATGGATTAATAAATAAATAAAATAAATAGCTATAAATGACTAGAATTTTGAACTTTGGTTTTCAGTTCACCTGGAGGTTTTCTGGGTCTTCCTTTTTCCCATCCTTTCTTTTTCTTGGGAACTATTAGACGGGATAGGTCTTGAGTTGACTCACCGTCTGAAGAAATTTCTGTATATTCACCCGGAGGTGTATCTCTTTTTCTTTTTTCGGATCCAGTATCTGAGAAGACTGGTCCCGAGGCGTCACTTTTGGATGGCCAGTAGTCTACTGCCGATGTCGCTCTTGTTTGTTTTTCTACAAACACTGTTTTAAGATTTTCCACAAGCGCTGGTATAAGCTTATTTATCATTTCCTCCACGTTAAAATTACTTTCTTTGGCAACAGGTAAACTGGCGGCTCTGGAGTAGGTGATTCCTTTAGGAGTAGGAATCACCACCTGGCTTTTTGCTTCTTGGTAGGTGCATTTTGTTTTAGCTTTTACCTTCTGTATTGCCTTTTCTGTTTTGTAGGTGGGACATTCTTTGGATCGAGCATTATGTTTGCCACCACAGTTAACACAAGTTATTTCTTCGAGCAAGCATTGACTCCCTTCATGTGGGGGTTTTCCACAGATACATACTTGCTCGCCTTTGCAGGCAAGAGCGGTATGTCCGAACTTTTGACACTTAAAACATCGTAGGGGCGCCGGTATGTATTGTCGTACCGGCAGTGAGTAATATGCCACCTTAATAGAGGTTGGCAGTTTAACACTATTAAATGTCAAAATGTGTGACGCTGTATCTTTAAGTTGTCCATCCTGCTTTATTTTTATTCTTTTTTCTCCTATTACCCCTATTTTCGAAAGTTCTTCAGCTATTTCCTTCTCAGAACAGTTTAGTAAGTCACGGCAAACTATAATTCCTCTAGAGAAATTTAATTGGCCGTGTGGAGAAACTTTAATTTTATACTGTCACAGGGTGAGATTAAAAACATGTGGGTGGTTTTGTATAAAATGTATATTTACAAATGACTAGACAAAATAGAATGTTACTTACATTTGTGGAGCGATTGTTGTCCTTAAAGGGCACAAGTCACAACTTGGCACCACAACCCAACGACGAACACACCAAAATGACATTAACAGGACTCACTGACCAAAAAGCCCCCACTCCCTAATATTCCGCGTTTTTATTATGTTTCAAGAAGCTGAGTCGACAGTATTGATGACGTTTCATTGTTACACTTATGAAACGACATCGCAACCGAGACCTCTTTTCGAAACATAATTTTTGTTACGGAATATTAGGTAATGATAAACTGATCCGATTTCCGCGTATGTGACATATGCCCGGCCCTACGAGTTTGTCGCCCCGACAAACACTTTACAATTCTAACTTACAAACAACCCTAACCAAATATTACATACTAAACATCGTCTGCACCAACGCCTCACTTCCGCCACGTCTGCACGTTCTTACTGTCTCTGGATACCGTCCCTTTTCCTTGTTCAGTTCTTTTCAAGACATTACTGTCACTAGTTTCACCTAGAGAAAGGTTTCAGAGCCGCATAAACTTCCCCTTTTCTGGCAACGTTTGCCTTCACTGACTTCTTTGCTTGGCCACCTTATTCGACTTGGTAATCTTCAAAAATTTCTTCCGCTCTTCAGCGTTCTCCCTGAAGACGAGAGACTTCTAGGGACCCTTCGCTCACACTTAGGTGAACAGCCTCATTGTTGATTTCGTCCCTCCCCCTTGGTTTCGCTTCTTGCTTCCCGGAAGAACTTGCTTCCCAGTTGTTTGGCAAGTTTGGCAAGAGCTTCTTGGCCACTTTACACTTTGCAACTAGTCGACTTCGAGATGCGCTCTCTCCACCCTCTCCAGACTACTCCTAGGACAGGACAAGGGCCTCCCTTTTATCTGGACCTGGCTTGGCTTCCTCGATCGAACGTTTTCTTCTCGCGGGCGTTGGGCAAAAGAAAAAACAAAATCAAACAAAATTCCCAAAAAACTTAACTTCTAAACATAAATACTTTGAAATTTGAGCCAACTGGCTCTACTATTTACTACGTTGTGCTGACAAGAATGAATTTTCGCGACCTTCATTCTTGCCGCACCGGCCTTGGTTGGTATGTGGCTGTTTACATAATTTTGCTGACAGCCACATAACCAATGAACTTGACTAAACTACTCCCGACGCGTTTTTCTTTCAAAATTTTTTCTCAATTATTTTCCAAAATTTTTTCAAAAAACTAAATATACTTACGTGTTTTTTTTTTAAGTGTTCTGCTCCCTAGCGCATGGTTTTATCTCCTCTTTCTTGAACACCGAGCATGGGTTTACTTTTACCTCACTTCTGAAAAACAATTAACTGATTTCAAATTTCACTACTTACATTTTCTCTTTTTGGAACTTGGAACTACGAAAATTCTTTGCACTACGCCTGTCGACGTAGCACGGAATACCTTCTGCCCTCATCTCAGCACCCCCTGTGCTTCTTCATCGTGGCCTCCTCGCCACGGACTCCTCATCGGCCACTTAAGCCCACACTTGTGGTTACCTCCCCACAAGTTTTTCTCTCTTCAGCACCTCCTGTGCTCTCCGTGGTCCTCTCGCCACGGCTTATTTCTAGGCCACGTAGGCCCACCATTGTGGTCTCCTTCCCACAAGTTTTCTCTTGGAACACCTCGTGTGTTCACTCACTTTAGCACCTCCTGTGCTCTTCGTGGCCCTTGCCACGGCTTCTTCTCGGCCACTTAGGCCCTCTCTCAGCAGCACCCCTTGTGCCATATTTGTGGTCTCCTTACCACGGCTTCCTCCTCGGCCGCTTAGGCCACACATCAGTAGCACAGGGTGGGATTAAAAACATGTGGCGCCTCCACCATATGTCACAGGGTGAGATTAAAAACATGTGGGTGGTTTTGTATAAAATGTATATTTACAAATGACTAGACAAAATAGAATGTTACTTACATTTGTGGAGCGATTGTTGTCCTTAAAGGGCACATGTCACAACTTGGCACCACAACCCAACGACGAACACACCAAAATGACATTAACAGGACTCACTGACCAAAAAGCCCCCGCTCCCTAATATTCCGCGTTTTTATTATGTTTCAAGAAGCTGAGTCGACAGTATTGATGACGTTTCATTGTTACACTTATGAAACGACATCGCAACCGAGACCTCTTTTCGGAACATAATTTTTGTTACGGAATATTAGGTAATGATAAACTGATCCGATTTCCGCGTATGTGACAATACCCTAAAAGCGTTTGCATTTTCATGGCTTTTCCACTTTGTGCATTTGACACTGTCTCAATTAGAAGACCATTCCTAATTTTCTTTACTTGTTTTAATTCACCTACTATTCCAAACAACTCTTTGTGAATTGCGAACGGACTACATTTTGAAAAATTTTCATTATCCTCTCTCTGAATAGTCAGGAACCGAGCCTGAGGCGCCTTTTCCTGCTCTATTACAATTGATTGCTCAGGGCCAGCCGGCGGAGACCTCGCCAGGGAGCTTCTCCTGACAAAGGGGTTACCTTCTGGTTCCATCGCGTTGTCCACAATTGGGGGTGTGGACTCCCCGTTTTTATTATTATTATTATTATTATTATTATTATTATTATTATTATTATTATTATTATTATTATTATTATTATTATTATTATTATTATTATTATTATTATTATTATTATTATTATTATTATTATTATTATTATTATTTTCTGCTACATCACAGTCGAAACCAATTATTGTGTAGCCTATGTACAATTTAGAAAAAGTATATTTTATGAAGAGAAATAAGTACGTAAAATATTACAAAAAGAATTGAAAATCATAAAAAATATGTCTATATCAGAGATGGGCGTGTCAACAATACAAGGTAGACAATTCAATTGTTGACCTGTCAACAATTACGTCGACGTCGATATTTGAAGTGATGTCAACAATGTGAACTACGTCAACAATACAGAAATAATAAATTTTGACATTAAACTGGTATTTGACTATGAAATTGGTGTATAATTGTTAAAAATAAAACTTAAAGGCATGACGAAAACTTTTTTAAATAATAAATAAAATAAAAATAAAATTCTCGAAAAACGGTAACAAGAAAACAAAACAAATGAGTCTCTTTTTTCTTCTGTTTTTACGCTTCACTCTTCATCTTTAGCCTCTTCGTAGTTCGTCTTTGTCCTCAAAAGAATATTTTCTTCAAAAGAAAATGTGATATAAAACACAACATAATCTCAGATTCTCATTGTCGACCTATTGTTGACATTGTTGATACTGTTGATATTGTAGACATTGTCGACCCAATTGTTGACACGTCGTGTAGACAATCAAAGTCGACGTGTCAACGCCCATCCCTGGTCTATATTATTAATTCGGTTCATTTCAAAGCACATCTTAAATATTGGTGATTTTTTTTTTAAGTTTGTCCGACTAGCATCCAAGTAAAATAATTGTTTATTTCTAGAGTTTTGACGAGGTACACGAAAATTTATTTGTTTTAGCAGTTGAGGGCAATCAATTTTATTGTGTATAATTTTAAAAAGAAACGTTAATGCAGCAAATTTATATCTAATTTCAAGACTAGATACTTGAAACCTATTTAATAATATTTTTTGCGGGAAACCAACTGGAGGATAAATTCCATCATCTCTACAAGCCAGAAATTTCAAAAACCTTCTTTGTACATTTTCAAGCTTTTCCTGGTAGGTAACGTAAATAGGAGACCAAACAACTGATGCATATTCCAAACATGATCTAACAAATGAAAAATATAGTAATTTCAAAGTGTTAATTTGTGAAAATTCAGAGCCATTTCTTATAACAAAACCCAACATCTTAGAAGCTTTTAGTATGACACTATCAATATAGAAAACGTGAACTGTGGATCAAAAGTAACACCTAGATCTTTAACATAATCCAGTTTTTTTAGGAGTAAAGAATCAATAAAATAATTAAACTTTATGACTGATTTGTTAGAAAATTGCATTAAAAAACATTTTGACAGATTAAGATTTAACTCATTTTTCTGACACCATTTTAAAAGATTAAGAATATTCTTCTGCAGAACATTACAGTCCAGAGAAGTTTTTATTCTACAAAAATTTTTTAAATCGTCAGCGTATAGGAGGCAAGGTATGTCAAAAGAAGTTACAATGTCGTTAATAAAAAGTACAAAAAGAAGCGGACCGAGTATCGACCCTTGTGGCACTCCAGATGTAACTTCAAATACGTCAGAAACAAAACCATTTAGGAAAACATACTGTCTTCTTTTAGTAAGACAAGATTGAAAAAAAAATATCAAAGAGTCTGAAAGACTAAAGTAATAAAGTTTGGAAAGCAGTATATTAAAGTTTACGCTATCAAAAGCCTTTGAAAAGTCTGCATAGAAAACAAGTTGCATACCAAGATCTAAAGTCTCGGCAAGATACTGGGAAAAACAGGAAAGATTTGTTACAGTAGACCTACCAGACACAAAACCGTGTTGTTCATTGCATAAGTATTTTTTAACATGAACACTTACTACATTGTAAATAAGCGTTTCAAAGCACTTGCTAAAGTTAGTAATGTCACTTTTGTCCCCCTTTTTGTAAATAGGCATTACAGAAGATAATTTAAATGCATCAGGAAAAACAGAAGTCCTTAGAGAAAGATTAACAATTAGAAAAAAAGGATAAGACAATATACCAGCACACCTATGTATGACAAAGGCTGGAATTTCATCTGGTCCAACAGTCCTCTTAGGCTTTAAACTTTTTAAAGAAGAAAGCACATCTGACTCTTCAATAAAATTTAAAGTCAGTATTTCATTATTATTAAAACGATTTTCAAAAGCAGAGCAATTATTAGATGCAGGAAAGTTGTTCTGAAAATAAGATGCAAAACCATTAACAATATTCATAGGAGTATTAAAACATCTACTTTCAAAATGCATAATATTGGGAATAGATTTAGTACATTTTTTGTTATTTACATAAGACCAAAATTTTTTAGGATCATTAGTAACGTCTTTTTCCATACTGGAAAGATATTTTATTCGAGCAGATTTAATTTCCAACTTAATTTGAGATCGAAGTGATTTAAACTTGCTATAAAAATCAATAACTTTTGTCACATACGTGGAAATCGGGTCAGTTTAACATTACCTAATATTCCGTAACAATAATTATGTTTCGAAAAGAGGTCTCGGTTGCGATGTCATTTCATAAGTGTAACAATGAAACGTCATCAATACTGTCGACTCAGCTTCTTGAAACATAATAAAAACGCGGAATATTAGGAAGCGAGGGCTTTTTGGTCAGTGAGTCCTGTTAATGTCATTTTGGTGTGTTCGTCGTTGGGTTGTGGTGCCAAGTTGTGACATGTGCCCTTTAAGGACAACAATCGCTCCACAAATGTAAGTAACATTCTATTTTGTCTAGTCATTTGTAAATATACATTTTATACAAAACCACCCACATGTTTTAATCTCACCCTGTGACAATACGTTTATACTTTTTCCAGAAATGAAACTTACTTTTTATTAAGGTAATAATTTTACGGTTAAACCAAGGAGGGTAATTAGCTGAAGACTTGAAAGGTTTAGTTTTTGGAACACACACATTAAAAATTGAGTAAAGTTTATCATAAAATTTTTGACACACTTCATTGACATCAGTAAAACATTTTAAGAAAGACCAATCCACTTCAGATATTAAAGTATAAAGACAATCCAGATCAACTCTACTAAAATTCCAAAAACGATTATGAGCATTATGAGAAACAAAAATGTTTTTTACACGCGGCGTGTGAGGTATTTCAAAGAGGGTAAGTATAGATGGATGGTAAGAATCTTCAGGAAGTAATTTTTCAGGTGGACATTCAACAGAACAATGAAAGTTAGCAAAGACAAGATCTAGACATCTGTCATTAGCATTTAAAAGTCGATCATAAATAGGACTCAATCAACTTTTCAAAACTCATCCTTTATGTTAATTAACTTAATAAAATTAATAAAAAAAATTATAATTGCACAATTATTGTAATGTAAAAGTAACTGTAATTGTAATAAATTACTTAAAAAATGCTAATTTGAATAATCGTAATTGATAAAATTATGAGCAGCTGTAATTATTATAATTTTTTTTAAATAAATGTGTAAAGTGGCACTTCTCTAAAAAAGTTCACACTGAAAATTATGAAGAAAAGATATCCGAACATTTCAATTGTGATTATTATTTAGCATTGCAGCAAACGTTTCTTTTATTGGAATGGACATTTATTTTTACTAGAATCTTGCTGACACTTGGTATAGATTGTTAACAAAAATTTGCATATTTTCCCAAGGGTGCAGGCCGCTACCTGCTAGCTGGGTAGTAAAGGATAGCTACTGTGAAGGACAGATAATACATTCCTTGCGTTAATTTCAAAAGTTTATTAGAGATAACTTGTAAACTCTTTTGACTAAAATTAAATTAATATTTTTTTTTTGGATTTCCGAAAACAAACTGTTGGAATCTATAGTTTAAAAAATAAAAAAAAATATTTTTTAAACAAAAAAATTAAAAAAGTATTAAATATTTTTTTTGATTTATGCGTCTATAGGTGATTAGAAACGTAGATGCTTTCATGTCGTGAAAACCCCATTCAAAAATTTTGAAGCGTTTGTGAGTTATCTCTTATAAACTTTTACATTGCTTTTGCCTATCTCCAAATCTTGGGACTGGCCCCTTAATTTATTCAACGGTATAGACTAGAAGTTAGTCACCACCGGACTTGCATCTGGTATGCATCTGGTTTTAGTACCGCGCCTCCTATTGACCCATGGACTCAACTAATTTTCTGTTAGAAATGATGGTAGGAACCTGTACTACACTTGAACGACCTCCCAATGCCAGGTGGTTGCATCCAAAAGCTCATATCTTGCATCCACTTTTCGCGCACGCAAAAATGTACAGGCATTACAGTTCTAGAGCACCTTATTCAATGATTTGACATAGCTTATAAGGAAATGTATCCAGGATCTTGGCAGAAACCACCTTTTAAACTTAAGAAGAAGAAGATGAAAGGATTAGAGCTGACTTCAGACGACATGTCGCTGGCAGGTAGAAAAAATCTACGTTGAAACAAACTTAACTCAACAATCAACATGCCTACGTTGAAAGTGTCTTCGTGATAATATACCTACTAAAATTTCATGGACCAATGCATGACACGCCACGCACAAAGCTTGTGGCGAGAAATGCGTTTTGTAATGGATATTGTGTATTTTGAACAAGTATCTAAATTCTTTGTGAGGTCATGGGTACATAATGATTTTTTTAGTCAAGCTAGAGAAATTGCAAAATTGCAGTTAAATGACAGAGTATGAGTCATGCGGGGACTAATAGTATATTATATTATAAGTGATAGAAATGCATCATTATATGCGAGTGAGAATTCTGACCCACGAGTGCGCTTGCGCTCGAGTGGGACACTTCTCACGAGCTTTGTAATGGCATTTCGATCACGTATGATATAGGACATTTTATCTTATCTTATTTTATCTTATACCATTGTACATTATACCATTGTTTTCGGTGAGAGAAATCAAATTTCTCTCACAAGAGAGATAATGCTGTCAGATTTACTCACTTGTGAGTGGAAAAACATCTTTATCTCTCTTGTGAGAGAAATTTGATTTCTCTCACCGAAAACTGGTATAATGTACCTAAAAAACTGCACCTGTAAGATAAATAACTATTATTAAAACTCATTTAACAAAATACACAAACCTGTACTACAAATAACGAAATATCAACCTGCATTGTTAAGTTTTTGCTCTTATTTTGCAAATCTTCGCCGTTGCACTTGAAGCAAATTGAAAATAAATTCTAACTCTTATTGTATTTCGCGCTTTTTGGATTCAGTCTAAATAATTTCAACATGACTTTCACACTTCACACAAGTAAAGAGCAACTATTAAAAACATAACAAGAACATTAAGAACATCAATAAGCGTTTTTTATTTAGATCAAAAAATCTGGCGGATGTATAGTAAGGAAAGTTGTGACCACAAGCATGTTCATTTCTTCACTCTCTAAAAATATAAAACCATCCAAAGAATAATAATAATATTGATTACGCCCCTAATAAGACAATATTATTGTATTATTTTTAATCTTTTTCTTGTTAGTGTATATTGTAGAGCAATAAAGCGTAAGAGAAACTGATCCTTAGCATCTAAAAAGAAATAGTCAAAAAGATCAGCACTTTACAAATTGATCGTTTGCAAACGTACCGTCAGAGCAAAATTATAATTCAAAGTAATTCCTGCCAAAGTAATTGTTATTGGCTTCAATGTATTTGTCATAAAAGTCAACAAAATTCTTTTGTTACTTTTATTGTATAAATACCAAGGAGAAGCAGCCAACGCCTCAAACATTTGACTGGTCTGAAAGTTGTACTTATTTAATTTGTGTATATTTTTTGAAATGCTTATTCACCTCATCACTTAGTCTTTGTGATGCTTCTAAAAACATGTAAACAGTGAGGATGTTACAACCGACGACCACAACTAAACGAATCTTGAGGATGGTGCTTGTGTTTTCAAAGCTCTGCAAAAGCACATCAAAATAATACAAAAAAATATACAGTCGTTCTATGCTTGTGAGGCTAAGGAATATCACTTACGTAGAGGACAAAAAATGTGACAAAAATCGAACCCAATACTCCCAACAAGACGAACACTGGCATTGCTTGAAATACATGCCGAAGAAATAATTTGGTCCACCTGTTTCAACAAAAAATAGAATACAAAAATTTTACAATGTCTCATTTATTTTATACCGTTTGTTTTGACCAACAAAGTAAAATGCTATACCTATATCTAACAACATAGAACATGAACTTCATCTTTTAATGCGGTTATGCATAGAACTATCAAAAGAATTTATTTCATTTGCAGAATAACGTAGTAAGTATCAGCTGTATTAGGAATAAATTTGGAAACAGAAGAAGAACAGCTCAACGCCATGGTTTACCTAATGAGAACAGTAGTAGCAGAGAAAATCGTTGCTGCATTGAAGTAGTCAAGAAGCTTAAAACTAGTTTACTGCAAAAGTCAACATAGTTTTTGAACGAAAATGATTTAAGCGGTATACAGAGTGGTTCAAAAATATGTTGCCAAACGCCAGGACGTTATAGCTGTCATTAGACAGAAAATGTTTGTTTATAAACCCCTAGTCGCGAATGAGCCGTTTAGCCTCTGGTACAAGAGTCATTTCGATATCTGTAACACTCACAAAGTTATTGCAATTTAAAGTTACTGCAGTATAGAGATCGCGGTATATTTTCCTTTGCAGGGACTAGGACGAAGCTCGCTAGGTCAAGCGTCGCACTGTGCCGTTCGACTTCTCTAAGTTTATTTACTTAACTAATAAATCGCTTGAAATTGGTTAATGTTACGCATCTTTGTCCTAATTCATCACTTTTTTAAGAAAGGTAAAGTGTAGTAACGAATGTGATTGTGTTATCTTTTTTCTTTTGTTTTTGCGTTTTTGTCAATTTTTTTCTTTAATTTAACAAAAAAATCGTGCGCTTACCTTTTTATTTTCACATTTTGAGAAATGCATGAACACATTTTTTGTGAAACGGCCTCTTGATACGATAAATCGTCAAGAGCGGTTTCAGAATCCGTATCATGTCCTTCAGAAATTTCAAGTATTTTTTGGTTTAGTAGAAATATTTGTAAATTAATTTGTAAACTGAAATACCACATTATAAAGGTCAGACGAATGGATGCCCAAGCTGCCATGGGTTGACTGTAATAAAACACATTGTACGGAATGTACCACCAAGAATCAAAATATTCTTTGTAAGCCCAAACGTTTAAAAACCATTCGCTTTGATCTCCCCAAACCGGGAACAAGATAACTCCTAATATTCCAAACCAGAAGATGGTAAAGTAATTAAGAACATTTGCTCGATGTATAAATTTTGGGAGTTGTGAGCTAACCATCTCGGGTGGCCAAAATATGATTTCAGCTTCAGATATCAAATTAAGAATTTGTTTTTCAAAAATGAAGCTGAAAAACATGACCGCTATTATCTATAAAAGTTAAAAACTCATTAATTCATTACTCATTACTAAGTAGTAATTTAATAAAATACGTACATAACTGATAAGCATTATCATACATCCGTATCTCACCATAGCTTCTATGCTGAAATTGTGAAACAGATAGGAAAAATCAAGTAATAGGCTGCCGGAATACAAAATGAAATACACAATGGTAAAAATTTTCATAGCTCTGTGGTAGCCGAAATCAATAAAAATTCTTTTTATGTAGTGGCAAGGAAAATTTTTAAGCGCTGCTTGATGCATTATTTTTTTCAATGTAATGGAAATGTTTTCGTCAACTCAGTTTATATTTAACTTATGAAATCGAGGAAATAAGGCACTTATCCAGTTTCGACTATAACAATATTGAAGATAATTAGGGTACCAATCAATAATACGTAATTTTTATTTATTAAATATTGTTCCAGTACTTAATAGAATTACCTACATTAACAGCAGTTTAATGATAAAATATATGTAGAAAAACATATATTGATTTTAACATTTTTTACAATTATTACTATCTTCGCAATTAGAAAATTTCTATTTACGTATGAAAGGAATTTTAAGGGTGTTAAGTACTGAATGGGTCACCCAAGAGATACCAACAAACAGGCTGTCCGGAAAGTCGCGCACCTCATTAAAAGGGAGTAAATCCCATTTCAGTTCATAGTAGAATTTTGCAACAGCGCATTTGAATTTTTTGGAGTAAAATGGAGCACAAATTGAGAATTTCTGGTGGGTTTTCTTAGCTCAAAACGTGTGGCTGGGATTTGGTTTAACACAGAATTCTTTTCTTTTAAAGAAACTCTCAATTTGTGCTTTATTTTTCAATCCGAAAAATTCAAATGCGCTGTTGCAATTCTACTATGAACTGAAATGGAATATAATTGTGTAGTTCCCCAGGGTACCAAAGAAATGTTAAAAAAATCCACATGCTCTGTTTGTACATCAGAGCCTAAACAAATTATGAAAAAAGACAACATTGCTCAAAGATACACGTAAAAACTGAAATTAAAAATTATAATTAAGGTAGTTGGTGCCTAAATTCACTTTCTTAAGATTTTTTTTAAACTTTAACAGTTTATTGTTCAAAGAATTCCGCATCGAATGGTGCAAAAATGAAAAAGATCGACTGAGTTTTTGACTCTCTTTTACATTGCGGCATATGAAGAATCGGATTTTTTTTACGTTTTTTGGTATTGTAGAATGTGTGAGAATAAGGACACTTCATTAACGAAGGACACTTTGTTCACAACACTACAATTCAGGAACAATAAGCGAACTATCTGACAGCTTTACAATCCGACTATTTATATTTAATAGAAATTCTATCAGACGTAAGCTGAAAGCTGCAGTGCCATCTCACGGAGACCTGAGGAACCGCCACATCACCCCCCTTCCAGTACCGTTGAAGCAAGCAGAAACAGTGAATTGAGCAGGAACGGTGATGCGAAGAAAAGCGAATCTTCTTTCAGTTAGAAGAAATTGGAGATCGCAAGCCATCCGAGTTCCTCAGGCATATCAAGACTCTTGACACCAAGAGAAGTTTTCAGAAGCAACTAATAGATGGCGCTACAAGAGAATAAGCTGTAAGGTCACTCATCCGGTTAGCTTTGTTTTCATAGGTAGGGAAATGTGTTCCGAAATGACAAGGAAAACGTCAAATGAAACTCGTTTTTTCCAGTGCCGTAAGTTGCGAGTTTATAATAGGGGTCTAATACTCCTCGACACATTTTTTTTAAAGCATGCGAAGAGACACAGGTCTCAGAGACCAAGCTCACTGTGAATGGGTTTGTATCAGGGCGTTTTTGTATCGCCACAGATTAATATATTAATATGTGGTATCGCTGAGACCACTGTGAGACGGTCTCACTGAGACCGACTTGGGCGGTACACCTCAACAAGTCTTTGCACGAACATTCGAAATCGCTGTCCATGGCTTAAAATCATAAGCTGAATCATGAGACCTCAGTTTGTGTGTCTTATGAGATTGGTCTCTGAGACTTGAGTCCATATACCTGAGTATCTCATCGTGAATGGGCCCTTTATCACATCGAAAGTTTTGAGGTTTAATACGGCAGTCCTGTTGGATTCTCTGGTTCGAAAATAAATTTTCGAGGAGTACTCAAATCCCTATTATAAACTCGCAACTTACGCCACTTGAAAAAACAAGTTTCATTTGACGTCTTCCTTGTCATTTTGGAACACATTTTCGTACCTATGAAAACAAAGCTAACCGGATGAGTGACCTTAATGAGCTGTCAGAAACACTTTTTTTGTTCAATGCGACCAGCCGTGTGAAGGGAAACTCCCTTCATTAATCAAGGCAGCTGTGGTATAATTAACAAACCCTTCTTAAGATTTTTATAAAAAACTAAATCAACATTCAGCAACATCTAATAAGTATTTTAAGAGAAAAAAAAATGGGGGTTACCGTCCAAATTCTAGAGTTATTAATTAATAAACGATGAGAAATTTGCCTCTCTGGAGCAGTGTAAGGGACACTCTAAAGTAGAACTGGCAACACAGCACATTTGTAAAACCGCTAAAAATGAATTTTGAACCAGCTAACAAACAAAAATGAATATCCCGACCCAGAATTTGTTACTTTAGGGTTGCCTTCGGACTAGTTGTGTGGTAAACATATTAAAAGTCGCTGTTCCTACGATGTGAGCCTGCCACAGGGGCCACCAAGAAGATGTCATTGCATTGTTTTTCGTTTATACTTCGAAAACAGGACGTTTTTATAGTAAAACCCCTACAGTTCTTAACCGTTTATCGAAGGCTTTTGCCTAACAATAGTATAATTCTTCCTTTGTAATGTAATTATTTGACACATTTGACATTTTCAATCGGAACCTGGACAGTGTTGTCGCATTTTACAAATAAGTCGTGATTGGCTAGGGCAGTACATTCCCAACAAAAATTTTTGGGTTGGTTTGTGTGGATACTACACACTGTTCCATATATTCTGTTGCGCTAACTTTTTACTCCGAATGTCTGGCCCCAACTACCTTAAAGTCTTGGACACCATTAAAAGATATTAAACACATTTAATTTCGACTGTTTAAAACCATGGTTACGCCGTTGTAGTATTGTTATTAGTCGGATTAGTTCACCCAATATCGTAATGACATTATAAGCAATCACCATAACCATGGTTTCATCTGAACAATAATGGTTTGTGTCAAGTGTTGTCAGATTTATGATCATTGTTTACTCAAAAATTTTGTTAACATTTCTAAAAGAATTTGGAAAGGTTTCTTCAGTTTTTATGTTACTAAGTCCTTTTATGCAATATCATTTATACCACAAATGAATTCGGATGCGAAATAGTAGTGCAAACACGTTCATTTTTGGCAAAGAATTTTTATTCTTTGCTTCATCATATCCTCAACAATAAAAGACTCAGATTTTTTTTAACACTTTTCTTGTTGTCTGAATCCATGTATACAATTGTTTCAACAATGTATTTTTCGAAATATATTCTCGGTTATAAAGTTATGGACGTTTGTAAAAGCGGTCCTTAAACGTATAATAGTTTAATGTTGAAGTTCTTGATAAGTTTTGTAATTTTTTTAAAAGTAATCTAAATTGCATTATAGTTATTAGTAAATTATTCGTGCACAAGAAAGTTACTAAAGCTTGTTAATAAACTTATCTTAAATTTGTACCTAATTATGAGACAATAAATAGTGTGATATCTGTTATCCATTACTATAATCGAAAGTTAACTGATTACAACTATTAAATGTTTCAAAACTATAAAAACGCCAACGTCGCATTTTACCAAATTATTTTTTTTAAATAAGGTTGATAAAAATGTAAAATACTCATTAATGATTAGATCTCTCATTGAAACTATAAATTACATTAGCTATTAATTTTTTGAAGTGCATGAATAATTTATAAGAACTAATTTTAGAGAAAATGCGACGAAACAGCTAATAGCATGTATTGTATTCCAAATGGTATTAGGTTATATGGCCCCAGTAAAATATTTTGACTCTAATAATGAGGGGATTACTTACCAATTGCGGTCCTTTTAGCAAACACCGCCAGAGAGCTCATAAATTCGTCCCAAGTACATTGAGCAGGCAGCCGTACAGAACCGGATTCAGGCCACTTGCGTACGAATTGTTTCAGTGGGTAAAAATGTTCAGAAAATTTACAAACACTGTCAGAATCGGAATTTAAATCAATTATTTACACTTTGTGTACACTTGTCACATTTATTCACTTCTCGCCACACCACACAAGCACTTATTAAATTACGATATTATTATGTTACAACTTATTCGAAGTCACTATCACAACACAAAAAAAGCACAAAAAATCACAACCACAAAAATGTGACAACATTCACGGAAGACGATCGGTTGTCAACTAAATAAATTTCGTTTGTAATTATTTTACCTGCTATTATCCATTTCACATAGAAAGTAGTTAAGAAGAAAAAGACAATTTTTAAGAAATTGGTTACTCAGCTAATTTAATACTCATTATAAGGGTTTAGCCCTTTCTTACAACCTGTGGGTAAATCCAGATAAACAGGTACGCAGGTAAGAAAGTTTTGATTGGTGGCACATTTTCAATTTGTAAACAAGTTTATAATTTCCAATACGGCACTGGAACGGTTCGTAAACAGGGAAGACCATAATAATAAATGCAAATTTAGGCTGGTGGCACGGGTCTGGTAATAAACCCATTGTGAGGCGGTTAACTTTTGTACAATGGGACGCTCAATATAACCTAAGACCATTTGGAATATTGTAATAATTTGAATTTATAATTAGAGTAGGCTTTAATATTGTTTAATTTGTATGAAAAGTTTGATTATTTGGAAATTTGGAACGGTAATATTTAAAAAGAATACATTTTTTCTCTCAGTTTCTAATAGTTTAGAAATAACAAAGAAAAACCTCCTACTCTAATTATAAATTCAAATGATTGTATGGTATAATCTTGATTCATAAACCTACTTACTTTACTTGTCTCTGGAGACTGCTAATTTACAATTGTATTTTTCTTACAATATTATAAAATAAAATCACAGAGCATTAAATCATTTCAAATAATTTTACAAAGCCTGCCCCTAAGGGTCGCATTTCAACTTACAGTAGTCACCACATCACAGATAACTATACCAATATAAAAGATCTACATTTACTAGTATTTACCTGATTTTTGGAAACCTTTGGGTTGTTCTTCAAAAACAGTTCTAACAAAGAAAAGAGAAGACATTATCCTATATTCTAATCACAAACTCACCTACAACCACAGCCTACAACTCACGACAATTTAGAGTTGTATCAATTACACAGAAAACTAAACATAATTTCAAATGGCTGCACAGATTGGTGGTTGTTTTTAGCAGGCATAGGCCTTATAAAATTGTCTGAAACATCGTGTATTAGTCTGGATAAAAGATATAGACGTAGACGGACATGGCGAATTTGAAAACCTTAATCCATAGCAAGTTCTAAATTCCTTGCTCTCACAAAATACTGGCTTCGCACCTACAGTAAATTTGTTTATTATTATATATATATTAGCAATCCAGGCCTAGTTGGCCCATGGCTTTATGTATTATTCTTTTCCACTTTTCCCTGTCTTCCGCCTTGCTTTTCCAGTCTGTTACTTTAATTTGTCTCAGATCTTCCTTCAGTTCTTTCTTCCATCTTGTGCGGGGTCTTCCTCTTCGTCTTCTTCCTCCAATAGTTGTTTCGAGAATTTTCTTCGGTATTCTTTCGAAATCCATTCTTTGAACATGTCCCAGCCATCGAATTCTCTGCGCTTTTATCACTGCCACTATGTTTGGTTCGCCATAGAGCTACCTCAGTTCCTCGTTGGTTCTTCTATACCATAGCTCATCTATTTTCTTTCCTCCAAAGGTAGCTCTCAGAACCTTTCTTTTCCATCTTCCTAACCAGTTCTGATCTGCCTTGGCCAATGTCCAACTTTCACATCCGTACGTCACCATAGGCCTTATTACCGCTTTATACTCTCAGTTTTAATGCTCGTGATACTTTTTTGTTCTTTATTATGGAGGTCAAAGAATGAAGTGCTTTATTTCCTGTTAGTGTTCTCGCTTGTATTTCTTCTTTTATTTCTGGTTTTCTTGTGATCACAGTTCCTAAGTATACAAAACATTTTACTTCTTCAAAATTATATCTTTTTCCTATTTCTGTTGTTATACTTAATTTTCCTCCTGGTGTATACTGTTGTTCTGACCATTTCATGTATTTTGTTTTATTTTCGTTTATAATTAATCCCCTTTTTCTTGCTTCCCTTTCTAGACTCAACACTACTTTTTTCAGTTCTTCTGCACTTCTTGTTAGAATTACTACGTCATCCGCGAATGCAAGACATTGGTGTCTTTTATGGTATAAAAGTCCGTTTCTATGTATTCCTGCGTCTCTTATCACTTTTTCTAGGACAAAATTAAATAGTATCGACGATACGGGGTCTCCTTGACGTAAGCCTTCCTTTACTTTAAACTTTTCAGAAAGCTTTTCTTTTATTCTGACTCTGTTTTCCGTACATTCTAGCGTTGCTTTTACCATCCCTAATAGCTTTCCGTTTACTCCTAATTCTTCCATGTCCTCATATAGTTTTTCTCTAATCACCCTATCATAAGCTTGTTTAAAGTCTATGAATAATAGATGCGTCTCTTTATTAAATTCGTAGTATTCGGCTTGCAGCTCTCGTAGGGTGAATATGTGGTCAGTTACGGACCTTCCTCTTCTAAAACCGCTTTGGTACTCCCCCACTATTGTTTCCATTTTTTGTGTTAACCTGTTTTTAATGTGTATTGCAAGAACTTTGTAAGCAACGTTGAGTAATGCTATTCCTCGGTAATTTGCGCATTCTGCCTTGTCGCCTTTTTTGTGTACTGGTATCAGAATAGCTTCTTTCCATTCTTCCGGTATTCTTTCTTCTTTCCATACTGTCTCTACTAACTTCTGAAACTTTCCAATTAGCTCTTCTCCTCCATTCTTGAAGTATTCAGCTGTTATTTCATCAATTCCGGGACTGTTATTTCTATTATATGGAATGTTTTGTTTTGTTTTAATTCCTACTAGAAAGTGGTCCGAATCTATGTCTGGTCCTCTGTATGTTCTTATATCTGTTATATTGATCTATCTGATTTATGCACCGTCCATCGGGCGCTCTCCAGGTTCCCTTGTGTATATTCTTCTTTTCGAAAAAGGTGCTTTGTATATACATATTATGTTCCATTGCAAAATCAATTAACAGTTGCCCGTTTTCCGTTGTTACCTCATGTTTGCTATGTCTTCCTATAGTTCCTATATATATTTCCTCCTTTCCAATTTTTGCATTGGCGTCTCCTAGAACCACTTTCATATCATATTTTGGGATTCTTGCATATTCTGCTCTTAGCTTGTCATAGAAGTTCTCTTTTTCTTCAATATCCGCTTCCTCTATCGGTGCATGAATATTCAAGATACTAATCTTCTGGAATTTTCCCTTCAACCTGATATACCTGATATAGCGCATTCTTTCTGTCATTGGTTTAAACTCTACTACTAACTCTTTGATTTTTTCGTTTAATAAGAAGCCAGTTCCTAATATTTTCTTTGGGTCTCCACTGTTGAAGAAGATGGTTTTCTTTATTTTACTTGTGATGGTTTCTCTTTGCTTTGTTTCTTGTATTGCTATTAAGTCAAGTTCGTATTCTTCCATTTCTTCCGCCAGTCGTAACATTTTTCCCGGTCTGTTTAAGCCCCTCACATTCCATGTTCCAAGTTTTAGCCTATTTACACTATTTCTTGTCGTTTCCGTTTCCATTGCCAGATTTGTTGCCGTATTCGTTGCCGTTGTACTGTTTATTTGAGGTTTTCCAATTTTTTGGTTTTTCTGGCTTAATGATCTCGATTTTTTTATCCTCTTCCTCTAAATTGTTTGTTTCGTCGTTCCAGTACCACACTTTTCCATCAATTTCTAACTTTTGGAATCGCACCTTTACTGCTCTGCCTTTTCCTTTTTCTTCCGCTGCTCTTTTCCTGATTTCTCTCTGTATTGCGCGATCATTCTTTGACATATCATTGTTAATATAAATTTTTTCCTTAAGTGCTCTAAGTTTGATTTTATTTTCCATTACATCATTTTTACCTTTGAGGGTTTCCATTTCAACTACGTACATCTTGTTTCCTATCTTAAAAGCGTTTTCAACTTTTGCTTCTATTTCCAAATCTTCGTTAAAAAACTTCTCGATCTTGTCTTTTATTTTACCTTCGATGTCCTGGATTTTCATTCCGCTGATTACTACGTTTTTCTTTCTTTCCTTCCTCTCTAGTTCTTCTACCAGTGTTTCTAAACGCTTAATGCTTTTTTTCATGTTTTCGTTTTCTTTATTCAGTGTTTCGTTTTTGCGTTGCATCTCCATCAGATCTTTGTTGGCTTCTTGTTGGTTCTGTCTCATTTTCCTTACTTCTTTGGTTAATTCTACCATCATGTTCATTATTTGTTGCAATTTATCATCTGAGAGGGGGGGTTGTGTGATCCTCCTCGATGTAATATTAATATATCACCAACTGAAAATCGCAATTAATTGTTGTACACACGTTTCAATAACGTTTACCTTCATTCATCCTCCGTTCAATTGAAGACTGTCAATTTACACTATACAACTATACAGTAGATCAAAATAAAGGATCGAAATAAAAAAACATGTTTGATCACAAAACCACCCTAAAAATCACGTTAAATCGTTAAAAACTGTGTTAAAAAACACTTTTAAACAACATGTCGCCAAAAACCGCAACGAAAGCAAAATAATCCACTGTTTTTAAATGCGCGCGACGTTTCTTCTTTGTCCATTAGCAAGAAGTTTTCCCAATGGCTTTACAGATTCCTTTAAATTTGCAGATTTCTTTGCTACTGACGCGACCTCAGACGCGAAGCAATTGAACTATTTTATCCATTTCCCCCCTTTGCCCCACCGCTGCCAGTGAACCCATAATCTCTATAAACCTTCAGGGGCCTGGAACTTGAGTGATGGCATTACCACCATACGCATATTTATATTTTTTTAGTATATAATCCACTCCAGTAGAGGCGCCACTCTCACTTTTTAACAGTTTTCTTTACCGACATTTACAAAAAAAGCCAAGAAGGCTGTTTATGTCAGTGAAAATTCTGTCAAAAATGTGTTAATTTGGTGTCTTCACATTTTTCGTATTTGTTTCTTTTATTTTCAGACATTTTTTCATTATTAATATCACCACAATTAGTGTTTCCGTCGCATTACTTTACTTTCGGGTGTGTAAGCAAAATGTGATTGTGTTTTTTAAAGGCTGTGTCTAAACTCCCGGCACCGGTATCCACTCCAATCCCGGCAGCGTCATGAACATTGGAAGTGACGTCATCAACGACCGGGATTTGTCTTCAATTCTTCAAACAACAATATCAACCGGTGCGCAAAACTATTTTTTTATGTAAATAATTAATTTTCACTGAAAATTGTGCTGTGAAATCGTTGTGGAGGGTTTTTGGCGTTTTACCATTTTATTTATTTTCTAATTTGAGATCCAAAAGGGCCCGAGCAGTTTTTCCCACTACAGAACGAATAAATTTATATTGAACGTAGGTTCAATTAACGAGCAATCTAATATAAAAAGGTCATTCACTGGAAGTTGAATCATTACAGAACAATTAAATCTTATGTGAAATGATAATCCAAGTTTATCTTAGAATCGCAACTGGCAAATATGTCATTTGTTTTCAGACAAATAGTATTTTCCTTACACTTACAGGTGATTATGACTTGTTTAAACATTACTTAGTTCACTAAAGTTGATTCTGCACACATTAACGGCTTTACAAAGTTACGATTTTAAACAATTATTTAACAAATAAAATAACACAATTAATTATAGTTTTTCTGGAGGAGAGTGGTATCAGTTATCATTTATCTCTTAAAAATAGCCAAAGGTTAAAAAGAGGTTAAAAAGGGCATAAACCATGATTTCAGTTACTCATGAAGGCGGCTTGAGTTTAGATAAGATATTCGTTAAAAGTGTTAATCTTTACACGATCTGTTTTCTTATAAAGTTTAAGTTCATCCCGGTCACTTAACTAATAAATTTTAAAACTAATAATTGATGATTGATCTTCCTTCATAATTGTATGTCAACAACCGAAACAATATGAAATTAATCATTTTGTTGAAACAAACGGATTTAAGAAAAATAAGACTTACAGCTCATTTTCCAAGAGGGAATTGGTAGCCCCAATTTCACAAGTCTTAACACCAAGAAGTAAAATTTCACGAATTATCACGTACCGTGATTTTATTCACTTGAAATTAGCGACTTTACATTCGGAAGTACTATCTCGGAATTATCGACAACCTGTTTTCTCGGACAGGTTTTATAACCAATTTTGACCCTCTTTGTTATCAATTTATTGTTAATTTATGACTTTATTTTCCGGATCTAGGATATTTCTTTGAACTAGCCAACCTATTGCGAAACTTTGGTGAAACCATTGATTAAGTATATTCCAGTGGCGGCTCGTCAGGGGAGGCAATATAGGCAGTGCCTATGCAATAGAAAAATTCAAACGGGCAATAAGAAAGTAAAATAAAAAACAAAAACAACTTTATTTGGTTAATAAACTCAATCCCAAAACTTTTCCAAAACATTTATATTTATTATGGTTCTATTTTAAATAGTGTACGAATTACGAAAAAAATTCTGTATAACTCCAACGCTGCGAGAATCTTACTGAAAAAGAATTGGACTACCAGCCACTCTACTGTTCCCTTCTGATGAAGTTGCGCGTTCGTTTCGCTGGCGCAGCTAGGGCTAGCACGAGCAGGCTATTCTAAATCAACGTGAACCCTCTTGCTTCCCACCTCCTAAGCATGCCTACAATCGTCGTCAGCCGCCGTTTTACACAGGCTAGCCCATGCTGATTAATCATTGGATTCTGAACACATTTTTAAAGTATGATTTGTATTATACATAGTATATTGCTAATACAAAAAATGTGTTTGCTTTCAAATACGGTAAAACAAAAAATTTTGACATTCGACAAATTCAGAAAAATACTGTATTTTTAATTTCTAATGAGAGCGTGGTATGTGAAAATATTGTATAAAACCTTCAATTAAAATTTGTAATTTTTGTAATAAATTATTGTATTATTTGTACAGTCCGTTTTTTTTATAAATTGTCAGTGTCAAAATCAGAAAGAATTTTCGTTGTATGGCGTTAATGGAAGAAATTTATGAACTAGGTGTATAGCTTACCCCAAATCAGGGTACCTAATGTAGATCTAATTACGCAATTTTCCATATTAAAGCGATACGAACTACTTGTAGACCTGATTTTGACATTGAGAATTGTTTATTAAAAAAAACGGAAAATAACAAACAGGAACAAGCTACATTTTGATAATAATTTTTTTGACCATAAACTAAATATGTTTTTCGTCCGCATATCATACGTAATTTTTTATTCGATTGTAAGAACTCATACAAGAACTTTACAAACTACAAAATTTAAAAAATAGAAAATGATTAATTAATTTGCCGTGAAATTTTTTTTACGTTGTCAAATGGTTGTCAAAGAAGTTTATGAAAAGGCATATCAAAGGTTTGAAATTTTTGCGGCCGAAAAATATTTTTTGTCTTTGGCGGAAAAAGACCGTTACAATAGTCTTTAACAAAATGATGGGTTTCTCGTCCAGGTTTTCAAACCGAAAAATCTTATGATACAATCGAAAAAAAAAACTGAATGAATACATTTGTATGACATATTTCGCTTATTTATGAGTATTATTTGAATTTTGTCCTCCTCCTGTTTAATGTTCCGTTTTCTCCTATGGGCCCATCTTACTGTATTTCTACTGCTCGAGCTAGCACAGGCAAGCCTACGCAGCCTATAAGCTACGCTGGCGCTGGCGCTGTAGTGGTTGGTAGTGGGATATGTGGAGCTTCCGAGTAAACCCGATTGCATTTTTCGTCAATTAAAAAAAGACGGTTTGTTAGTTTGAGCAAATGTGGATTAATTTGGAAGGTGTCTGGAAGTTGTGATTGTCTGGGGTAATTATTTAGAAACCAGAAAAGGTAAGGAAGTATATGGAAGTGGAAGAAAGGTAAGTCGAAAATGGAAAATATTCGTGAAGTAGTTGTAAGAGGTGATGATGTCTTAGATTTTCTTTTAATCAAACCGTTTAACAAATTAAATTATGACGACAAAATTTTTGTTAAAAATATTGAACGTCCATGCCCTGATTTAGAAAATTTAATTGTGTCAAAACCTGGGCGTTCAACTCGTAAGTTTTCGTCAAATTGGTACTCCAAATATAAGTGGCTGTGTGGAAGTACTAAGAGAAATAAACTATTTTGTTGGTATTGTGTATTATTTTGTGAAAATAAGAAAAGCCCTTGGAATTCCACAGGATACTGCAATTTAAAAAGTTTATATCAAGGCCTCAAAATTCACGACAATTCAAAAGATCACTTGTATGGGGCAATTAAATTTAAATTATTTGGCAAAGAAAATATAGCAACTGCCCTAGACTTAGGACACAGAGATACTATAATAAAACACAACGAAACAGTGAAAGAAAATAGAGATATGATAAAACGCTTGATGGATATGATCATTTATTTGGGCACACAGGAGTTAGCATTTCGAGGGCATAATGAATCTGCTGATTCCTTTAATCAAGGAAACTTCAAAGAACTTGCAAAATTTGCAGCGACGATTGATGCAAAATTTAAACAATTTTTGGATGACTCTACAGTTTTTAGTGGTTTGTCAAAAACAATACAGAATGATTTAATTGAGAGTATCAGTAATATTGTAAATAAAGTTATTAAAGATGAAATTTTAAAATCAGTATGTTTTTCGTGGCAAATAGATGAAACCACAGATATTTCTTGTTATTCACAATTGTCGGTAATTTTTCGTTATGCTGTAGATGGTGAAGTTAAAGAACGTTTTATGGGTTTCTACAATGTCAGTGAAGGCCGTCGAGCTGATGATCTATTTAACTTAGTAACAGAAAAATTTAATTCATATCAAATTGCTGAAAAATTAGTAGGTCAAACTTACGATGGTGCTGCCGTAATGGCCAGTGAATTAAACGGTCTTCAGGCTAAAATTAAATCCGTTGCTCCTCGAGCGCACTTTATTCATTGCTATGCCCATCGTCTAAACTTAATTTTGCAGGATGCGTCGAGCAAAATATCAGAATGTAGAATTTTTTTTGCTAGTTTAACAGGAATATCAAATTATTTTTCAAAATCAACAAAGAGGACTAATGTTTTAGATGAAATTTGTACTCGATTACCCCGAACATCTGAAACACGATGGAATTTTAAATCACGTTTAATAAGCACTGTTCTAAATCAAAGAGAGGTTTTACTAGAGGTCTTCAATACTATAATTTTGAGAGATGAATTTGCTCGAGACTCAGATTCTATCCGAGAAGCAAATGGATTTAAGAAAACTCTTAACGATTTTAAATTTCTGTTTTTACTCAAATCATTCCACTTAATCTTTGAACAAACAAATATTATTTATAATGTTATTCAAACTAAATTAATGGACATTTGCTATTGCAAAAATAGAATACAGAATCTTCTCAGTACTCTTGAAAGTTATCGAAGCGATGAATGTTTTGAGAGTTTATATGAAGCCACCGTTAATATAAATGGCCCTCCTCAAAAAAAAAGAAAATCAGAATTAGAAACCAAGTCTTCATACAAGCGGTTGTACTTTGAAATTTTAGATCTGTGTGTTCAACAAATTCAAATACGTTTTAATGATTTAGATAAACTGGCAATTTTTGAACTGTTAGCTAAATCTAAATTTAATGCGTTCAAAAAAAATTTCCCTGCTGCGTCTTTGCAATTATTGGTTTCTAGTTATCCAAATTTTATTAATAAGGATAAATTAGAAAACGAACTGAAAGTTATATACAGTGATCCGTCGATGATAGGTGAGTCTGCAAAATTAAGTGATATGTTTCATTTTATTTTTTCGAATTCATTAGGAGAAGATCTTTCAGAAATTTTCAAATTGTTATCTTTAATTTTATCTTTGCCAGCCACGTCAGCTTCAGTCGAACGAAGTTTTTCTACCCTAAAACGCATAAAAATTTTTGCCAGAAATTCAATTGGTCAACAACGCTTAAGTAATTTGGCACTTATAGCTATTGAAAGGGGTTTAATCCACAATTTACAGAGCAAAAACGAATTTTATGATAGAGTAATAGATCATTTTGCTGACAACAAAAACCGGAGAATAGAGTTAATTTACAAGAAATTTTAATTAAAATTAATAAGTTTTTAATTTTATAAAACCGCATCGTACTTGGAACTGCCGATGCCGTTTTTTTCTTCATGTTTTATTATTATTATGTTTTTATTTGACACTTACAAAAAACTTTTAGAATACAGTTTTGTTTTGTTAGAATTTGTTGTTTTGTTTTTAAATTTTATTTTAGCCATTACAAAGAATTTTTGTTTTTTTATTTATTTATTTAGTTTAGTTGCTTTGGTTACCTATGTTTTTAGAATGTATTATTGATTTATGTATTACCAACTAATCATTTACCTTACTCCCATCCTAATGTCCTACCTAGTACATATATCCTACAGATCCTAGCAAGAAATGAAGAAATGCTGTAGACCTCCACGTGGTTCTTGCTGGACAGGTGAAAAGCTCTGACTGACAAACAGCTCTTTTATATACGAATACAAATAATATACATATTTATAAGTATACATTATTATTTTTAAAAGTCAGAAGGGGGGGGGGGGTCGATTAGTTCTGCCTGCCCATGCACTTGAAATGATCACGAGCCGCCACTGGTATATTCAGATATACCATTCAATAGGAAATACGCGGGACGGCCAAACGCCGTCGATTCATAGATGGCGACACTCATGTTGACGGCAAAAATATTTTTCCGCTAGTTTTGTAGATGGCGCATAGATCAGGCAGTTTTGTAATACGACCAAGTAGCCGTTAATAGGCTTAAATAAATTCCCTGTCGTACAGATGTCGCTGTCGTAAAACGTTTTATGCATGATAATGCTTTTTGCATTCTTAAGAAATAAGTTCTCACCAACACTAGCAAATTTTATCCCCATATCAAAAATATAATCTATTTGTATTTTGCTGAACTTTAATATTTTTTAGCTTATTATTACAATTATTAATACGTTTACATGTCTACAGGGACATTTTTTTAATGAATGTTACGGCAATTCATGGGAATACCCGGATTAAAATTCCGACTATTACAGCAAATAAGATTCACTGGAAAATAATTAATAAACCCGTAACACCACAGGGAATAACTTAAGGCCAACACTGCAACGAAAGAATTTTCAAATTCTTCTCCGAATTGATAAACATTTATTAATTTTCTTGGAAGACAAATAGACAAAAGTAGAAGACAAAAAGTAAAAAAAGATTCATGTTCGTCGCCACGTTTCGACACTTTGAGAGGTCAAAGTAAATAAATTTGTTTTTTTTGCAAATTTAATTTACTATTTAATTGATGCAAAATAAGTTAAACTAAGTTTATAATAATAAATAAACACTCCAAGTCTTATTTGATTTTATTTAGAAAACCATTTCCAATTAATGAATAAAATTAAATATTATAAGGGTGGTTTGCACCGTCTCGGATTAAAATCTCCATTTAACTAGTCGGCGTTTAGCAAATCTCGGATTTAAATTCATATCTCCTTTGCACCGATCCATAGTGACTGCCGTTTAGTTAATCGTCAGTTAGTCGTCGATGCCATTTGGCAACACTGTAAATTTATCTAATTTGACAATTGTGGCGGTAATGGGCCCGTCCCGCAATTTTTTTAAACTGCATTTTTGGAAAATTCATAATAAATTAGGTTACTCTTATTTTTTTATTTTAATAGATTTTCAGTATTAAGGCCAAAAAAAGCAATATTTGATCGCGTGACGTAGTAGGCCAAGCTACTTCCATTTCAAAGCGCGCATGCACACTCACTGTAAACGCATACGACTATTTCTAGTATTTCGACGAATCTCGACCCCTTCCTCAACGATTGATTGATTAAAGAACGTCTTGTCCCTAGAACTACGTTGCTCCAATATTTTTTCATGCAATTCATTAATTTGTTTTTTTAATGATAAAATACTTGGGAATAGTATATGTTTTATCATTTTTCAAAATTGACATTCATTAATTTTGGGACAATCACATTTAATGTGTCCATAATATGCGTGAAGTGGGGACATTTGCGCCCGGGACACTTGCGCCTTTTTATCTGTAGTGGGTCAGATGCGCCCGATCCGGGATTAAGCCTGTTATCTATCTGTCCTTTAGGGTTTGGTGGGTCACTTGCGCCCGCTTATAAACTCGGCACTTAATGTAAAAGCTGAACAGTTTCACCATTACCTACCATGTTTTTTATATAAACTTGTTATAAATAATTTCTTTTGCAATTAAAAGACAGTGAAGCAGCAATACATCTTATTATTTTATAAACCTTCCCAGTAAAGAATTTGTAATTGGAAAGTCATTGAAATTGGGAAGTAACTACGGACTGTTTATAAAAGAGTGTAGGATCTCAGGTGGTTATGGAATTTGAATTTGCCGCATTTAATTATTTTATTTCTATGAAATTTTTGAAAAGCACCAATTTTTATCTACTCAGGCAACCAGTAAAACCAAATTTTTCATATACTAACATTGTTCGGTTTTTCTTGAAAGAAGCGGGAAACTTTTAATGCCTACTACGATCCTACATTCATTTATAGACAGAGTGTATAACGTCCCATTTTTTTTAATTAATACCATTTATTAATTATTGTAAAAGTAACTGTACTTTTCTTTTTCTAATACAACAAAAAGATAAAAATAAGTTAAGATCTCAAAACATAACGATTTAATTCTAATTTTCAGCGGCTTTTTTACACAGGGGAGAAAAAACCGGCGTTTTCGTAATGACAATAAATAAATCTCTTCGTCTTTATAATTATTATTATTCTAAAAAATATGTATACAAATTCTAATAATAAGGTAAACCTAATTTTTTATACATAACTACTTTTATAATACTTTTATATACGACTGCGTATTTTTTTTACAATTTTTTCATGTACTATCCTAAATCCACCCTTACGAATTTGTTTTGTAAACTTGTTCTAAATAATTTCATTTGCAACTAAAATACAGTGCAGCGCGAAAACATAGTATTTATTTTATGGATAACCTCTCGGTTGAGAAACCACTGACAAAAAAAATGTTTTCCAACAATAAGCTTAGCCAACATGGAATTGAAATTTTCGGCTTTCGGTAATATTTGTCGCATCTCTATGAGTCGAGCTACGAGTATATTAATTAGACGTTTGTCTTTATGTCTGCACGTAGTCGTAAACTCAAGAAATTTGCTTTCAGAATTATTCTGACAGGTAAAAAATAAAGCACAGTCGATCATACATAGGACCTCAATCAACTTTTCAAATCTCGTCCTTTACATTAATTAACTTAATAAAAATAATAGTTGCAAAATTATTGTAACAGAAAAGTAAGCGTAATTGTAATAAATCACTTAAAAAATGCTAATTATAATATTTGTAATTGATAAGATTGTGATAAGTTCTAATTATTATAATTTTATTAAATAAATGTGTAAACGTGGCAACTTCCCGAAATAATTTCAGTCACTGAAAATTATGAAAAAAAAACCATCCGAACATTTCAATTGTGATTAACCGCAACTATTGCAGCAAATGTTACTTTTATTCCAATAGACATTTATTTTTACTAGAATCTTGCTATGACACTTGATTTACGTTATTACCAAAAATTTACATATTTTCTCAAGGGTGCAGGCCGCTACCTGCTAGCTGGGTAGTAAAGGATAGCTATTGTGAAGAACAGATAGTGTACTGCTCGCGTTAAAATTTCAAAAGTTTATTAGAGATAACTTTTAAACTATTTGACAAAAATTAAATTAATAATTTTTATGAATTTCTGAAAACAAACTGTTGTAATCTATAGGCTTAAAAAGTTTAAAAAATATTTTTTTAAACAAAAAAATTAAAAAACTTAATTAACAAATATTTTTATTTTTTTATTTTTGTGCCTGTAGGCGACTTTAGAAACGTACATGCTTTCATGTCGCGAGAACCCCATTCAAAAATTTTGATGCGTTTGTGAGTAGTCTCTTATAAACTTTTACATTGCTTTTGCCCTATCTCCGAATCTTAGGACTGGCCCCTTAAAAATCTGGAGTGTTTGTCTCGAAATAAATTAGGAATTCCTTCTAAGAAATGTTAATACAATAATATTGGTTTTCCAAAATTTGATCAACCGGAGAGAAATACAGTTACTACTATTTTAATAAAATGCATTTACATTTAATACATGAGTTAAAACGTCCCAGTTTATCATTTTTTTAACATTTTTGTTAACTTTCAAAATAAAATTTACATATGCCACACGAGTAGAATTTAATTTTTTATTTAAAATTTGAAATCAATGGATTCAGTTGTGAACGAACGATCATTATTCTATTATACCTTTATTTTAAAACTTTTCAACTGTGCTTTTCAATTTTTGAGTGCGCCCTCTATATTCCACTAGAAACATTTTTGTCCCAAGTGAAACTTTAAAACAAGGTTTGTGGCCGAAATAGTTCAGATGGCATTCGAGCATAATAACTAGGAATTCAGATCACTGCGCCACCTTCAGGATATTTTTTAAACTATTTTTCGAAGGATATTCAAGGCTATATGATTGATAGATCTGAGAATAAGTTAATCAATGGTGAAACTATCCACGATAACGAGCAACTATCTTTGTCTTAATTAATAGTTTTGGTAATTTTCTTAATATAATTAAACTTTTTATCAGTAACTTATGATTTTGTTTTTCTGGTAATTGCTCCCCTTTTTATCTTAATTGACGCAAATATGGAATAATTGTGACATCCGAGTATTGCCTAATTTTGAAATAAACAAGGGCCTTTTTGGCCCGTCACATCGTGTCTTTGCTAAAGTACGCACTGTAACTAGTGTTTCATTTTCAAATTTTTTATACTAAATTTAGGGCGTAAGTAAATCTTGATCTAAACTTATAGTTGAGATTATTGTTTGACCTGTTACAGTGTTACATGATATCGAATGTATTCAAAATTGGGCCAAAATTTCATAGTTTTATAGAGGTGGAAAAGCCTGAAAGATGTTGATGAGTTGATGACATCACGTTCAATTAAGACGTGCATTACGTTTCCAGAACTTCGCACGTAATAATTCAGGGATTTTTCCACTTCTGAATAGCTATGAAATTTTGGTCCAATTTTGAATATGTCCAACATAATGTAACAGGCCTAATCTTGTCCTGACCTTGGATCACGATCGAAGATTTATTTACGCCCTAAATTCAGTATAAAAAATTTGAAAATAAAAACTCTAGTCATAGTACAACCTACTTTTGCACGATTTCACAGCATAATTTTCAGTGAAAATAAATTATTTACATAAAAAAATAGTTTCGCTCACCGGTTGATATGGTTTTGGTGCGCCGGATGTGCAGAAAGCCGGGGTTGAAGACGAATCCCGGTCGTTGATGACGTCACTTTCAATGTTCATGAATCATGATTCATGACGCTACCGGGATTGGAGTGGATACCGGTGCCGGGAGTTTAGACACAGCCTTTTTTAAAACGACCGTTTAGGTTACGGTACGCCTACGACACAGGTACAGTCGGGTGATTTGAAGATGTCATGCCAATAAACCCCGGTTTGGGATCGGTAGGTACCAGTAGTATATAGGGCTCATTAGTGCGACCTTGACCCGGGGCCAAGGTCAAAGGTCAAGGTCAAGGGTTGATTGCATTAATTAGGTCTTAATTAATTCGGTCATTTTTCTTAATTAGGTCAATTAATAATTACACCGTTAATAAGTATGTGGCTAATTAGTCCGATTCACTAATTAATTGATTAGTGCGACCTTGACCCCGGCTCAAGGTCACGGTTAAAGGTCAAAGGTTAATTGCTTTAATTAATTAGGTCATTTTTCATAATTAGGTCAATTAATAATTACACCGTTGATTAGTATGTGATTAATTAGTCCAATTAATTAAAACTTAATTAATTAATTAATTGGTTCATTTTTAATTGGTCAATTAATAATTATTCAGTTAATTAATATCAAATTAATTACTCTAATTAGATGACTGTTAATTAGCGTAAGTTTAATTAGTAATTGATTTAATAAACTGTAATTAAGGGCAATGAAATTTGCATAACAATCATGCAAGTCGAGACTTGTCTGAGACATGTTTGAACAGGTTGAAACTTGTCTAAACTTGTCTACTCTTGTTGAAACTGTATTAATTCTGAAATTAATACAATTTTAAGTGAAATTAGCCGTTCGTGAGCAAGATTCAATGTACCTACTAAATTGAATAGAGATTGGTAAATGTTAGCTCAAATGTACAACATTTATTGTTATGACCGTAATATCGTGTGAACTTTTGGGGGACAATAATTGTCCTTTTTTGAGAAATTGGAGCAGGTGTGCGATACTAACGTTTTCCTATTCTTATGCAATATAAGGATGCGGTGATTACAGGTGAAACGTTCAAATTTATCGTTATGACCGTAATATCCTGGGAACTTTTCTGTCGATGTTTAACTTTTGGGGAACTATTGTTTCTTTATTGATAAATTTTAGCAGGTGTACTATACTAATATTTTCCTATTCTTGTACAATATAAGGATGCAGTGATTACAGGATTACAGGTGAAACCTTTTGTGTGTAAACAGTGAGAAACGGCAGGTACTTCTTTGATCTTGACAAAGGGAGTAACCCAGTGGTCCGAGTACGCAGGTATAAGGGATATTGCGATTTAAATTTGCAATTGTTCTTTTTTGAAATATTATATGTACAGTTGGATGCAATAAAAACGGAAAATTGAAATTTCAGATTGAAAGAGATCTTGATTGTCAATTTGACAGCTGTCACATTCAAATAATTATTGCTCTATGGCACAGTAAAATGCACTGGACTAGGTTGGAATGGTTTAATAATAATGTTACCTTAGGACACTGAAAACTACCGGTTCAGCAGATAATAATTTGATGACTGCGTTGAATTTGTTGTTTTGAAAAAAAAGCCAAAAAAAACTAGGGAAAAATATAAAAATCTGACATTTTTATGCTATGACATTTTCCGTTTTTATTGCATTCAACTGTATCTTAAAGTCCGAATAATACTTTATAAATTTAGAATTATTATATGCTTTATTAGTGCGTGGGAACCTTTGTGTATGGATGAAGTAGAGGTTATAAAATAATTCTTGATATGTATTGTACAATCTGTATATAAATGAATGTAGGATCGTAGTAGGTATTAAAAGTTTGCCGCTTCTTTCAAGAAAAAACGAACACTGTTAGTATATGAAAAATTTGGTTTTACTGGCTGCCTAGGTAGATAAAAATTGGTACTTTTCAGAAATTTTATATAAATAAAATAATTAACTGCGGCAAATTCAAATTCCAGAACCACCTGAGATCCTACACTCTTTTATAAACAGTCCGTATATTAGCATTATCGTGGCAGTAAATTACTATAATTTGCTCTTGATTGTAGTTTTAAATTGGCAATACATATGACTAAGAAACGAGTTGGTCCGAACAACAAATAATTTAGCAGGTTTGGTCTTATTATTAAAAGTTACCGGAATTTGGATATATCCCACAGGAGGTGTATTCTTCAATTTCGAGTGGTGCATCTCGAATGCGAGATATTGTAATTCTCGCACAAAAATTAATTTTTGTATTCTTGAAATTCGTATGCGACAGTAGATAACGAATGGGGGGTAACACAACACAACCTTGACCTTGAGCTTGACCCCGCCCCTTTTCCCTCTCTTTCTTTCATTCTCTCTCTTTCTTTTTCAAGGCCATCTCCTCCCACTTCCCCCACCACTGCAAGGCCAACCATTATTGAGCCTTGATCTTTTCAAGATCAATGTTACCCCACACTTTTGCAAGGCTAACAACCCCCACTCAATCAAGGTGAACCGTACAATTATCCTTGTACATTTTCTACCCCAAACTGTATAAAAGTTAAAGTGCTGTCTTGTGTAACATATTGTGTAACAGTTGTGTGTTTAAGTACATTGTGAAAAATGGAATCTTTCAAAAAAAATTCTATTTTTAATACTCCTGGTAAGTTTAATAATTTTTTTGTAGTTTAGTTGGAAATAATTTTTTTTATTTTTTAGATGAAATTGTGGTGTGTCCATACAACCAAAACCATGTATTGTTGTGGCATCGGCTTGGTAGGCACATCTGGAAGTGCCATCAAGCTGAAAAATTATTAAGGGAAAAGGAGACATCAGCCTGCAAAGAGAAAGAGTCGTCATGGCCTGATTTAATGAAGGAAGAAGAAGATGAAGAAGAAGAAAGCTGGGACGATTGCAACGTGCCCAGCTACCTAGATTTTTTAAGAACAAAGAAGAACCACTGTGCTTTAAATTAATAAAAGTAAGTTTTATTTATCCTTTTTCAACAGTAATTTATTGTGAAATTATTTCTTAGGGTCGGGGCTCTCCTCTTCATTTAGAATATAGTATAGAATAAGTATAATTAGTATAATGTAAATATAGTTATATGTAAAAAATAAAAATTGTAAAAAAAGTATCATGTTTTAATGTGCACCTCTCCGCCTCTCCCAACCTACTGATGCAAGTTTAACCTGCAAGCAGACACATTCGCTCACTGTTTCAAGGTCACTCATTCCCAATGTTTTCATCTCACTTTATCTCATTATCTCATTCTCTCTCACACTTTTTCAAGGCCACAATATTGGTGCATTTTCATTCAAGGTTAAAGAGTGGGGGGATAGTTAATATAAAGAATTTAGTTCAAGTTTGATAACAGTCAGTGCTGATTTAATCCTTCGAAAAATTAGAATATAAATAAGTGCATATATCTGTGTTAATGTCTAAGAGTATTCGCTGTTGGGCCATGGATGTGTTGAATCGTATCGCTCGATGCGGACAGAAGCCCATTTTAAAACCTGGTGAGCTAGAGTTGAACACAAGATTCCGCATTCATAATATTAGACGTACAAAGTCTTTGTTCGGGAATTCAGTGCTTGTCGAGTTGGACAATTATGCAGTGTTTCTACCGAGAAGAATAAGTGACTATTTGACCGAGGAGAAAATTGATGAGTTATTACAAGATCCACGTCCACTATATTTAATATATTTGGGAAAAGAAGATGCTGGAAAGCCGACATCTGCACATTGCTTTGAGTTTCAACGTATTGATGATGAACTATTAGGTGAGTGAACATAATGTAACATGGAGGATGAAATGAAATTATAGAAATGTATATTTCATTTACAGTTAACGAGGGCGCCGAGGAGTAGGACGAAATCCTCAGATAAAGCAAACTTGTGTGTGTGTGTGAAATAGTGTGCGTTTTATGATAGTGATAGTTTATTTAGTTTAGTTTTTTAGTTTTATTAAAAAAAAACAAACATGTGTCTAGACGATGGACAGTATGAAAAAAGTTTATACGACTGTTTTGATAAAAGACTATTATCATTTAAGAGTTGGGTACATCCATACCCATCTCCGTGGAGTTTAGCAAAAGCGGGATTGTTTTATATCCAAATATCTGATTGTACTCAATGTTTTGTTTGTGGAGTAATAATTTCACGATGGGAAAAAAGTGACGATGTGTTTATGGAGCATAAAAAACATTCTCCAAAGTGTGGATATGTGAAATTGCTTTCCATAGATAAAACGACAACTGAAAAATTCAAATTAGTAACTAAAAATAGTATTGTAATAGTTTTAATGTTTATATTCATATATTATTTATATGTGTCATTTATGGGTATAGGTAATGTGACGCAGACTTGTTAACCTTGATCAGTGTCGGGCGCGCGCCAGTGAGTTAATGATCTCTAAAGGTTTCAAGAGATGTATTGATTTAATTAGTTTAGAATTTTACAAGTGTTAGAAGTAGAATAATAATAATAGATTTAAGGTTTTTTATGTAATACCTATAATATTGATGAAATAAAGTTCTTTAATTGATTACTTTTAGTTTATTTTTTATTAAAAAAATACAATTCATAAAAATAATAATAATTGTCTATGTAATATCAGATGAATTAATCCAAGAGTTGTGACTTTTATCCATTCCACTCCACTTGACGAATAAACGGTCACCTTTCTTTCGTAAAACCTTCTCAACGAGATATACATTTGGATATTTAACTTTTTGTAATTCTTCAGTGTAGAAACCGCCTCGTATTGTTTCTCCAGAAACATCTTGCAGTAAATAAGTTCTAGGATTAGTATTTTGAATCTTGGAAACAGTAAATACTTCATTACTCCAATTTGGGGTGTAGCCTTTCTTAAAAAGATGCCGATGTTTACTAATTCGAACAAAATCACCAACTTTAAATTTGGGTTTATGAATATCCATTGTTTTAAGATGACTATAAACTTGATCTAAAACTTTGCGTTCGTTTTTCTTATTTATTGAAATCGGTTTTAAACCAGTAGTCCTATGTCTGGTATTGTTGTATTTTTTTATTATGTCGGATAAAATGTTTATCCAGTTGTAGTGACCTTGTACCGAGAATTCTTTGTACATCATTCCCTTAATTGTTCGATTAACGCGTTCCACGACACTACTTTTTAAGTTCGAATAAGAACTGTAGTGATTAATTTTGTATTTATTCATTAATTGTTGAAAATGTTTATTGTAAAATTCCTTTCCCAGATCTGTTTGAATATTTTTGGGAACGTTACGTCGAGTTTTTAAAATTTCACTCATAGCATTTACGACACTTAAAGCCGACTTATTCTTTAATGGAACCGCCCATACAAATTTAGAAAATACATTGATAACCATTAGGATATACTTGAAGCCTTTATTGACGCGTGAATATGGTATCATTTCAACCAGATCGAGTTGCAATAAATCATTTAAACCTTTCACTATCACACGTCTTCTTTTAAAGTTCACTCTAGCCGGTGCATGTAATTCATTAACAACTTGACGCTTAATATTTAAATCACTACGCTTCATGATGGATTGGTACTTTTAAAACAATTTCAATATATATCGGTTTAGCTTCTGTTGTTTTCGGTCCATATTTAAATGATAGTTTATCACCTTCACGTAAAGTTTGACCAATTAAATTCATAGTTTGTTTAGAATTAATTAATGCAATCCATCCGCTCGATGGACTACCATTGACAGACGTAATCGTTGCTTCTTTTAATGGGAAAATATAATTCGTACCAATATTAAATAATACAAAAAGTTTTTTGACTGGATCTAGTGTCCCAAAGAGTGAGACTGTGGTATACGAGAAAGATTTGACACGTTGTAAAGTTGTCCGAATTCTATGTTCACTAATGTGTTCACCAAATTTATCTAATGTCATATTATCTATCGTCTCTTGAATGAGTAAAGTATGTAGAAATACTAACAAAAATATGTCATGTATTTGCAATATATACAAGTCGTCTCTAAATTACTAACGAATTATTTTCGATTCACGCAACTCTGTTATGATGCGATTGATTTCATTCATATGATTATTATTACCAGCTACAGTCGATGATAATAAAAGACGTAGTCTATTTACAAGTGTGTTGGGATTTTTGTAGGGAACAAATTCTAAATTTTTATCTGTTAAAGCTAATGAGCGTAGAAAACTACCACCCTTCTTAACTTTTTTTGATACTGGCTGATGACTACTTGTTGGAGTCAATTGTTGACCTTGATCCTGCAATCGTTGTATTGCAGGTATGTTCCGAAGTCGTGGATACTGTTTACGTGGTGGTGGTATGAGGGTTGAAAGACTACTGCTGCGAGTTCGTTGCTGGACTGGAGTCGATTGACCTTGATCATCGGCTTCAAGGCTTTCTTCAGTATCACTGTAAAATGGCGACGACTGAGATGAACGGTGCGGTTGAGGTGGTAACGGCTGTGGCTGTCTCGAGAAATATCGAATAATTGTTTTATATTTGTTCCCTACGTTTCCCAGAATTTGTGCATTTGGTTTATAGTTTTTTCTGTCTGCATTGGTTCGAATGACAATATTTCGATAAGTTTCTAAATCTGATGGAGTATAATTAGTTGGATTTTTTTTAAATAATAATTCATACAAGCCAGGTGTATCATGATAAGCTACATTTTGAACGATTACATGATCATCTTTGAAATCAATTTCAGAATCGCCAATAAAAAATTTATTTCCATCGACTCCATGTCTTACACCATATTGATGATCAAATTTGTTTTCTGTATCAGTAATCATATCTTCAATGTACTGTCGAGGTAAACCGGTCCATTGTTTAAGAAATTGGCGAAATGCATCGGTTTTTGACAAATTCATTATTGTTTCTCGCAGACCTGCAACGCTCACGTCCCTCTCTGACGCTTCCTCTCTAGGTGTGCTAGCAGCCGCATGTTCTCGCATTAAACTAAATCGTGGATCGAGCGATGTAGTACTACGACTAGTAGTCGTTGACTCGAAAAGTCGCCTCGCCGCCGGTTGTTTGACCTCATGATGAATGGATATTCTTTCCTGTTTTGGGACAACTTCGCGTTCATGTTTAATTTCAGAAATTAAACTTTTTATTGGATCGGTTAGGGGTTGTATGTGGGTTGCAAAACGTCTTTGGGAACTTGCAATATGTGAAGATAATGATCGTACTTTTTGTTTAACATGTCGTCTTGCCTTGTCCAGCTCTAAAGCTAAACGTTTGTCCATGTCGGTTGTCGACTAATAATCATATCTTTGTCAAACCTTTACATTTATATTTTAATGAATTGATCAAAACCGTTACGATAACGTCCATTGTTTTGTTCAGCATCCTTATCAATAGTGACAAATCCGTATGGTTTTTGCCAACATTGTGAACACATTTTCTGAAAGGTTTCAAATGACATATCTGTACCAACATGGTCATTATAAATATGTTTTAAATTTAGTACGTCCTGAGGAAAGATAATTATGAAATTTGCATTATCACGAATTAATTGTTTCTGAATAGAAGAGTACGTTTGGCTAATAAATATACAATCGATATTGTAATGTCTACCAAAGCAAAAATAATCGCGTATTATATTTTGATTACAAGTTACTACATCATCAAATATTATAATGGAGTAGGGTTTGATTTCTTTAGGAGGAGGAATTTCGGCACCATCTTCATATTCGTAGTAATCGACTTTATCGAGAGGTGCCAAAACTGACTTTAAAAACTGATATTTAGGTTGTTGTAGGGTTTTTGAAAATAAGTAAATGTCTGTGAAGCGTAATCCATTTGGATGTAGTAATAGACTTAATATCACATTTGTTTTTCCACATCCAGAACGACCAACCACTAGTCCTCTTTTTACACTATTATTAAATAATGTATTATGTTTAGGAAAGTGTTGATGGGGTACACAAACTGAATAGTCATGATTAAAAATTTTTAATAAATCTTTTTGTTGCACAAGTTTCATTGTTGACATACAGAATACAAATAATAATACTTTACACATTACATCAATTATAAATACATAATAATAATAATAATAATAATAGTAATTACATACTACAAATAAATAGTTACATATCATTACATATCTACAATATGGTAAAATTCAATTTGTGGTATCTACGTATTTTTGCATTTCCCTAATTAGACAATCTAAACTTCGATCTCTATCAATATCATAATGTCCCCATGCTAATGTATCAATTGAATTACTCAAGATGTATCGTTTATCATCGAAATTAGATAGTGCTATTTTATTCTTTAATTCTGTATACATATTATGTAAATGCGATTTGAAAACATTCATAACACAAAAAACTGATGAAGATGTAGGATCTGTTGCAATTGCCCGATATTGTAATAATGTTAGAGATTTATCAATTACGTGCTTACTTACACCTTTAGCTTTTTTAATTACATCATTTACTGTTTGTACACAATAAGCTTTGGCACCGGTACCATAAAGTAGTACAATTGGTACACCAGCATACTCATCTTTCATTTTACCGATAACAGAGACATTTTTGGGAATATCATGAATATTATTCTCCGGATAATTTGAAGTATCAAACCTATCGATATTCTGTTTGATATCATCATATACGTTTTCCGTATAAATTTCTAAAATTAATGAATCCGTATCCGTATACAAAAGCTGTACATTATTTCCATATTTAACTTTAAGGAAATTATAAAAAAAGTCATACATTAAAGTTTTCGAAATTTCCAATATACTGAAACCTACATAAATGGGTTTATCATATGTCACTTGAACTTTATTCATCTCTATTGCAACCAAATTTTCCGTGAAAATGGAACAATTTTTAAATTGAGGTTTGGCTATCCATGTCTCTGCTCCATACTTGTGACCATTTTTTTTCCAATGTGTAGCCAGTTTAATATCTACACGATTATCGACATTTTCCATAGTTTTACCATATACACTATTATTCATTAGTTTAAATAAATCTTTTTCAAACTTATTTTTAGTCTGATTTCGCAATCTCGTATTTAAATCAATATATGGTTTGAGCCATGATGATTGTTTAAATTTTAGTACTCTATGAATTTTTGTCAATTCCAATCCATTTTGTAAGGCTTGTTTTAAATTTCGATAGTGTATAATATAGTTTGTTTTTGAACATAGATTTGGAATGAGTTTAGCACATTTTCCGTTCGGTGGAATTAAGTTTTCGGGTAGAAAAGGCATATCATTATGAGAATAGTGCAAATATTCAGGATATGACATATCTACTTCAAGGACATAACCTTCAGATGCAGTATCAGTCAAATCCATGATGCTAAGTGAATTAGTTTCGTCTTGGGTTAACCAAGTAAATCCACCTAAAGGAAGTACTTCACTCATAGCCCAACCATAGAGATTTGTTGCATCGAGATATAAAATATATGATGTCGGTTTCGAAGGGTCATAATTTGGAAGAAATTTATTATTTGCTTGAGCCGCTCGTTTAACGCATGTACTCACCCCCCCGCGAATCCCTTTTTTGAAAAAATGCAACATATCTATATCAGTTAATAATTCCAACTTTACATTGGTAAATTTAAGCATAGCATTCCAACTAAGAGATGGTGCCGTCACGTAATGTGCTGGATCAAGTTCATAATGCTTAAGGCACATGTTTCGAAAATTCTCAAAGACATCAGCCAATAGTAAAATATCACTTTTTAAATAGAGATCAGAATAGTCGCCTAGAGTCTGACATTGGAATGTATCCCATACGGTCTTTGCTCGTTGATAATCATCTTCAGAAATATGCTCATCGCGAAGTTTATCGTAAAAATCAATTTTTTGCGGTAATTCCGTGAGATCTAATTTAGAAAAGTCATCCATAAATGAATATGGAAAAACACCTTTCTGTCTAATTAACTGAAATTCTCTGTCGATGGGGAAATAACGTTTTACTTCCACACATTGAGCATCGTCCAAGGCTGCTGCCAGTTTTTCTAATGAACATGCCAAAAACTGAAAACTATCTATAAAACGCAAGTGTAAATACTCTTTTACTATTCGACTCTTTGAATTTAAATATTCGCCTACACAAATTTTTTTCGAAAATGTAATATATTTCTCTTTAGTTTTACCAAGTATATTAATTTCACTTTCTTCAACGGCCAACTCTTTAATGAATAAATGACTATCATAATTTGTTAAATTATGAAATACTATCGGAATAAAATTTGGGATTTGGAAATTTAAATTACAATTACTGTGCGCGGCAGACCTAAAACGACCTGTTAAATGACAGTGATCTTTTACTTTAATATCATTCTGTTGAAAAGTTTTTTGACAAATATGACATTCCGTAGCTATAAGATAATCAAACTCTTCTTGAATAGTTAATGGAAGCATTGGCTGTACAACACTTAAATACTTTGTATAAATCTCTATCAAATCTGTTTCTAATGCTGTAATAAAGTCAACAACTGATGACTGTCCTCGAAAACTTTGGAATTTGGATAATTGATCATTATATGAACATTTAATGTAATATGCACACGAATACGGTTGGTGAAGAAAAGTTTTCATCGTAAATGATTGATTTGGGTTTGGTGCAACTGTACTCATAGGTTTCAATAAACATTCGAAATCGGCATAAACAACAAATGGAATAGTCATTTTATGATGATAATTTTGAAATTCTAATACATTATCGGGAACATTATAACCAAATCTATTTGTTATTAATTCATTATTTGGGATTCTCGCGTAAAGTTTTCCACAATCAGTCGAAGAATGTCTGTCTAATAAAGCTTGTGTTGTGAAATATTGCAGACATCCATCACAAAAAAATTTTGAATGATGATGTTTTGAGAGTTGGGAAGATACCAGACGTGGCAAATTAATTATTGTACAGTAATGCTGATTACCATCACTATCACTCAACAATAATAAATTTATATGTACCGGTTTCTTACAATTTGTGAAATATAATGGTCCCACAATTTCAAATTTTACCTTATTGTTTACATAAAGTAATTCAAGTCCGTAAACATTAACAGAGACATTATTTTGACTTTCAAATTTTGCAATACTATCCAATTTTACAGGAAATTCAATACCTTGGAAATTAAAAAGTGTCGACCAATGTGGATATGAACTGGGTAGGTGTTCTGGTCCCACAGGTAGACACACTGCTGCTACGACACTCCACCCAAAACAATGAATATCGTGATTTTGAATATTAACTATTGCCCTCTTCATTTTCACGCTTGGCGGTAGTGGGATATATGATGAAGCTTTCAACGGATTGTAATAGTTTACATTTAATTCCAAATGTAAGATTTTCACAAGTGTCCACCCTACAACAAAGAAATAAAAAATAATTATAATATAAAGATATTTACAATATATATGTAATTACCAGAATCTCGCTCCAAAAAGTCCATCATTTTTTGACTAATAACTTCTTGAAAGTCATTCAACATATTCCCAATATTCGTACCTAAAGTGATAATTCTATTAGTAGTATTGAAAGATTTTACATCAAATATATTTTTGGACTCAATGGTATATAATCCAAATAATTCCAAATGAATTTTGATTGTACTAAATTTTTCAATTTGTAATACAATAAGTCTAAGTAATTTATTGCGAATTTTGTCCATAAATTCATTTAAATCGATATAATCGCCCTCATCACAAATCCTATATGAAGCGATTCGTGATTTAAATGCACTGCTGAGTGCAAACACCCCATCCTCCAAGGGAGTACTTTGACAATTATTTCTATGCTGTCTGCTTCTCTCATGGGCCGTAATAAGCTTTGGAGCAATTTCTTGATTACATGTAACGCACATGTAATTTTTATTAGCTAGAAAAGAAAAATAGAAAAAAAAACATTCCAAGAGTATTAGTTAAAACTTACCAGTTGTATCAGATAATTTCTGTTTTTTGGCGGCCGGTCCGTTTTCCTGTTTTTTAACCACTTGGCAATAGAGCTTTTCGTGGCGCAGTCGTGACTGACGGGTTGTAAATTGTTTATTACAATTTTCACAGTGATGCTTTTTCTTATCAAAAAAAAATCAATAAATTAAACAAGTTACTAATGCAGCTTAATTATAAATTTGCTGCCTTCTGTTACTATCTTTGAAAAACTTTTATTTATACTTTATAATTATATATTTTTTTACATTCAAAGATAGGTATCCAGCAAGACCTCGAGGAGGAGCAGCATGCTTGCCATCGCGTTGTGGGTAGTGTGATGTTAAAATTTTGAATATCGCGTCCGAATTAAATGTACTTGATATGAATTTAGGATGGAATAATTCTTATTAATATTAATTATTAATAATTAATTTAAAAAAATAAAATTATTAATAATTAATATTAATGGAGGATATGACCTCCGCCGGCGTCTAGGGGGCCTTCTTGGATGACGACGACGACGACGACGCCGCCGCCTCCTTTCATGTAATGTGGGTGAGTGAGGGGGAGTAGGAGGAATAATGTCGTCTTCGACATCTTCCTCTCCATCCTCCACCCTCTGCTCAACCCGTTCTCTAGAATTTTGAATTGGTTGGAGAGAGGGAGTGGGAGGAATGATGTCGACATCATCCTCTCCAGCCTCCACTCTCTGCTCAACCCTTGTTCTAAATTTAGAAAAATTTGGAATGGGTTGGAGAGGAGGAGTGGGAGGAATAATGTCGTCTTCGACATCATCCTCTCCACCCTCCACCCTCTGCTCAACCCTTGTTCTAAACTGCTCAAAAGATAAAATGGGTGAAATTTGAGATGGTTGAATGATGGCATCTTCAACATCAATCTCTTCACCCTGCCCCCTCTCCTCAACCCATGGTTTTGCAAGAGCGTCAATGACGCTTTGAGTAATAAAACTCATCGGATCTATTGGTGTTGGAGGTTGAGGGGGTGGAGTGATGTTAATTTCCACATTTTCCACCTCAACCTCAGATCCTGATGGTTGTAGGTCATTGACGTTCTGTGATAATATCATGGGTGACGGTGGAGGTGATGGTAGTGGTGATCGAATGATGTTATTTTCGATCTCTACCACCGCCAATCCCTCTGGCAGAACATCATTTTCTTCCTCAAAAATTGGTAAATTGGGTTGAGGGGGTTGTTCAACGTTATCGTTGATAATGTTTTCCACCTCAACCCAAGGCTCCGATAAAGCCTCAATGATGTCCTGCGATATTATCACATGGGGTTGAGATACCACCGCGGGTGCCACTACAGGAGATGTGGGTGTAACGGGGCGGGTAAATTCTGGCTCAACAATGGGGCTTTGTGGTGGTGGACTGGGAGAGACCGGGGGTTGTTCCACCACCATATCATTATCAAGTATATTTAATGCATCGGTTACCGAATTATTGATGGGATAAATCCCTTCATCCACAACCGGATTGGACGACGCCTCGTTTTCTTCCATAATAAATTCTTCGATAAAGGTCAACGAGATGTCGTCCGAATAATTGTTTTCATTACCACGTTGAGCCATGTATTGCGTAAATGGTAATGAAAACGATAATTCATTATCAGGTTGCGATGAAGGAATGACCATAGAATCATCATCCTCATCAACAATTTGAACATTACTATTTGCAACAGCGTGATCAGCTAATTGCTTATCTAACAAACTCGACAAACTATAATTAATCAAATCATCCTTAAGACAATCTTCCCTCAAAGCTTGACTTAAAGACGATTGTGCAAATTGTTCAAATTGTATCTCATCATCATTTTTGATTAATTTTGAATGAGATGGCCTAACAATTACATCAGAAATTATGTTGATTCTAGGTTCATCCCTATTAAAACCACTACGATTTTTATAGGGATTCACAACTTTTCCCTTCAATAATTTAAATAATAACAGTGGTGACTGGTTACTTACAGTTGTCCTAGTTGAGGGACCGGGACACTGAGAACACTCGTCGTCACCATGGTCGGTGCACGGTTTGAAATTGGCAAAGAAATTGGAACACATTTTTCGCGTATCGCACTACCAGCACAACACAGAATGAATTTCTGCATGCACTCCCTACAATTTTATTGACTGTTAGCATCCCCCATCAAGGTTAACTTCTTTGTATGCACTTACTGCAACTAGGTACATTGACCATCAAGGTCAACATATAGATAAGGAAAAAAAGAGTAAAAAGAAAGCCGTATGTAGACAGGATGGAATGCAAGCATCACTTTCAAGGACACGATTCACCTATTTAATTTATTGAAAAAAATAGAAATAACTAGATAAAATAGGTGAAAACCACTCCTATCCACCACCCTAATCAACTTTTTTTATAAATAAATTATCCAAATGAATTTTTGGGTGGTGAATAAGGATTATTAAAAGTGTGAGAGGGTGGTAAACATTATGAAAAAAATATATATGCTTATAACATTTATTTATAAATAGTACATTTAATTAATTAATTAATTAATATTCCATTTCATTACAAAAAATATTTTTTGATGAGTTTATATTTTCAAAGTTGCCGCCCGATGATTGTTGATAATCATTAGTATTATTGGATAAAGGTGAATCAAAATAATTCCCATTTCCGTAACCAAAACTCCTCCAAGAATATTCACGTTGTGGAAGACATCTTCGTAAATGTCGTTGAAGATGTTTTACTTTCAGGCGATGTCCTGGATTATTACGACACGTTATCCAACTCTCTCGATCCATGATTACAAATAGACTGATGAGTTGAGATTATTTACACAATGTTTTATAAATTGTTAACGAAATGTTTGTTTTAAAAAGAATACATTATGTAGACTGCAATATGCGTTATCGTTCAGATGATACATGCATTTAACTTTATCGGCGTGTAACGTTGGTTGTTGTGGAAATTCAATAACTTGTTTATGTGTATATTTTTTTAAAAATTCGGCCTTTTCTCTTCCTTTTACGTAAATTTTGTCAACGTTCTTCAACAAATTGTTTATAACTTGAACGTGTTTCCAGTATGGAATATGTCCCATATTCCAATCAATGCAGTGATAATTTGTCATTAACCATTTTACTTGTTTTTCATCTTGAGGATTCAAAAGTTGTGAAGGGAAAGGGGGTTGAAAAACATAGTGTGCGATTTTGTCTCCTTTTAAAGCAGCCAATTCTTTCACTATAAATTTTTTACCAATTTTATAACCTTGAACGTCTATAATCACTTCGTTCTCCATTACTAATATTATTGATACTGAATTAGACTTGTTTTACAGATTTTGTCAGCGGTGTATATGTGAAGGCTCGATCACTAATGACTAATGCATATGCAGTGGTTCCATCACTTATACCGGTTTCTGTATCAAATTCAATTCTCAATGCGATGGACTGTGTTTGTAAACCTGTTTTTTGCATCGAACAGTCAATTATTATTAATGGATAACTGTCGAAAAACTGTGTCGGTGTAATGTGTGTTTCTTTTTTATCTGTATAGTAGTATCGGGATCTAAAGTTTGTAAACATTTCATACAGTATACCGAAATGGTGTTTTTTATATGAAATATTTAAATTTTCATAAGGATATCGTTCATTGTTTAGGAATACTCTCATATTGGTTATATCACCTCTATCAAATTTACTCATATTTTTATCCAGTTGTCCTTCTCTATTGCTTTGAAGGCCAAAGATAATATAACGAGGTGTTTCAAATTTTGTAGAGATTTTCACAGGCCAACTACACTTTGTAGTATTTGGAAAGAGTGGTAGCGAATGAAGCTCCCAACTTCTGTACGGTACTGCAATTTCTTTATCTTTTTCAATGGTTTTTGTCAATTTGACCTCTTCCTTTAAACCGGGCACAATATGTGGAACTAGCCACGCAATTTTATCAATTACAACGCGTGCTTTCTCATTTGTTGAACAAATTAATGCATTGACATCACTATTACTACGAATCAATATTAACTCTTGTGGTATATTTAACATTATATTTTTATAGTCTTCTGCAAATCCTAATAATCGATTTAATGGAATACATGCTTGAAAATATCCGTCTATAGGTTTTGTGGCTTCTTCATTTAGATCCCAACCAGACATTGTTAATTTCAGACTTTCACTTTGATTTAATGATACCAGATTTTTCATAGTTGTTGTAATACCTGGCTTTGTGTTTGTATCTACAGTTACTCCACTCACTTCATACCGTATTTCACTAAACAAAAAAGCGACACCATTATTCACAAATTTTGTATCTGTTGCTGGTATAGTTTTATTTGTTGTAGCGTCGGTTTTAACCAATTGTCCCTCAATTAAAATCAAACTATCGCATGGTAGTGTACACAAATCTTCTTGTAAAGGAATTCGAATTTCATCCGTATTTTCATATCTCGCTGTATATGCCTCATGACTTTGAAATTTGTAACCTACCACACCTTCATCCCACTCAATACCCTTTTCAATATCAAACATTTTTTATGTGTATAATTCAAATCCTAATGATTTTAGAAACAGTTTATTTTTATTACTTAGTTGTTGCACGTTTCGTCTCGTACTGACTGTTTTTCTACACTTTTGTTGCTTTTTATACGAGTTAGTTCTAAAACTAATACCCATTCTCTTCTTGCTTCTGCAAATGTAATCCGACTGTTACAGTCTCTTGTTGAAAATTGACCAATTTTTCATCTTGATCTATTATTTTAAGTGTAATATTTCTGATAGTTTTAACACTAATGGGTAGGTAAATCACATGATCTGGTGACTGCACTATTTTAAATCCAGGTGGAACGTTTGGAAAAAATTGATAAATTATGTGTACAGGTTCTCCGTTTTTAAAACTTCCAATTGTAATATTACATTCAATCATAATTGAATTAAGTTTCATTATATCGGCAATATTATCCGAATCTTTTCCAATATTTTTCGGAACTATTTGACTATTAAATCCCAACACTGGTCCGATAGTATTTGGTTTAGTAAAGTCAATATCTTGTGTTGCTTTGATATGTGTATGTAATGTATTATTGTTTGCAGTAATAGATAAGAGATCATTACTAAATTTTTTTTCAATTACATGTTGTAAATAGTTGTTTATATCAGTTAATTGGTAACAACCGGTCGGTATTTTAAATTCGACACCTCCGAAATAGAACTTATTATTTTCTTCATCAATATTCGGTATACTGTTGTAGACTTCAAAATTTGTAACTCCTAGTTCGTAGACACCATCACTAACATCAATCGGTGGATTAAAGTCAGCACTTAGTATCGCTGATTTTCCCGTCAATACAAACAGCATCTTTGATTCGACTAAACTTATAATTTGCGCGTGTGTCTATATAAAAACTTTAAACACAATTGTCCACAATTATATGTACCCATTTTCTGATATCCATCATAATTGTATGTAATCTTATTACCACCATTATCACTTTTGAAATAATTGGTAACCTCTGTAGGAGGTTTTAAATTGCCCATACTATCAAAGTATAATACATTATGTTTATTTTTTATATATGCTGTCCAATGAGTTCCACTATTATTTTCATCATCTAAATTTATAATTCCTGTTTCATTTTTATGTATAATTTTCGGTAATTTATTACGCATATATACACCTCTAAAATTTGGAATTTGTAGTTGTCGAGCAAACTTTATTATTTCAATATTGGTGAGGGCGTGACGTGGTAATTTTACTGGGAGTTTTTTTTCTGATACCATTTATATGGACCAATGTAAAGACCTTTCCCTTTCTTTTTACCTACACCTTTACCACTACTCATTTCCATTGCTTTATTATGTCGCACAGTTTCCTCCAACATTTTTTTATCTGCCGAAGCTTTATTTACAGCAGTCGCTATACCCGCAGCTCCTCCCCCTAAAGCCCCTAGAGCACCTAATAGTGGTAATAGGAATGGTAAAAAACCACCATATTTAGGAGCAACTAGAATTCGTTGTTTTCTTTTCGTTGTTTTCTTTTTACCCTTTTTACTTTTAGCCCCCATTCCAAATTTTACTTTGCCTTTCATTATACCAGCAATTGCTAATGCAGCTGCTTTTTCCCCAAACGATGCGTCTTTTGCTTTTAAACGTTCAATTGCTTTACTTATTAATAACTTATCAGCTTCGTGTCGTTTTTGCAAATTAGTTTCGTTTGCGTATGATATATCGTGTTCTTTACAAGCCTGATCTAACTTATTTCTACCACTATGTCCAAGTGCAATTCGTTCTTCTAATTTGGTTCCAGGTCCACAAAACTGATAACCCGGTATATGTAATTCAATAGGTAATTTATTAATTAATTTATTTATTAGACCCCAACCTCTCTTTGTCAAAGTTGAATCAATACTATGTTGAGAATTACAAGTCTGTTTATTATATAACTTCATTTATTCAGTTTTTTATGCATACAGTAAAAGAACAATCTAGATACTAATTATATTTTAGGTTACAAGATGTTTATATCTAATTTCTATTCTTATCAACTAACATTCTATACCACTATCACAGTTACTTGATGAGTCATCACTTTCATAGTCATCTGAATCATAAAACAGCATTCGTCGCTCTCTACTAAAATACCACATTTTAACAGTCATTCTATTTATGAAATTATTGCCACACAACTGAGAATTCTGTCCTATCACTGTATTACACCAAAAACACTTGTAGCTTAACACTGAAGTCACATGAAGATGACAAATGTGGAATCTCACTGCCATAATTTTCACACACTTCAAACAAAAGAATTTTCTGTTACTACAGTCCTTAGGAGATAGGCAAAAGAGCATGTAGCAGTAAGGATCTGAAAACATTTAAAACTTAATTTCTATACATATAATATCATATTACATACCATTGTCAACTTCCATTGTGGTTATTTAAATAATCAGTGATATATAGCTATAATTTTTTGGGCATTCTCAGGATCCACTTCACTAGCTGTGTAGCACGGAATTTTGCACTTGTGACATACGAAAGCATATTTTTTTAATAGTTCTTTAAATTCTTCTTCATCACATGTAATGTCAATACTCAAAGAATTATTCCACCCTTCTGGATTAATAATTGAAATGTCTTTGGTGCTGCACTGTTGACACACAACCACTCTATTAAAGAAACGTTCCCAACCACCCTCCAAGGATATGTGCCCTAACTGGTTATGGAAACATGTTTCTTCCACTATTATGACACCTTCACAAGTAAAACGATACCACATCTTTTTTTACCAATATAATATTGAGGAATACTTATTAGATACTGATTTTGAATTTGTATCGAGTTCTATAAATATTAGCTACAGTAACCTTGAATGATAAGTAAAGAGGGGAATTGTTGGCCTTGCAAAAGTGGGGGGTAACATTGACCTTGAAAACATCAAGGCCCAATAATGGCTGGCCTTGCAGTGGTGGGGGAAGTGGGAGGAGATGGCCTTGAAAAAGAAAGAGAGAGAATGAAAGAAAGAGAGGGAAAAGGGGCGGGGTCAAGCTCAAGGTCAAGGTTGTGTTGTGTTACCCCCCATTCGTTATCTACTTGCGACAAATTTCTATCAAAAGTCATACGACTTCATGTCGGGCGCACAAATTGCGAGCGAGTTTATAAGTCGCATGAGAAGTAATGGATCTTTTTGTTTATAATAATAATAAATTTATTGGTGCAATAAAACAGATAGTTTTGTACACAAGTCACTAGGCTAGAGTTCACTAAAATTACATGTTAAAATATCAAAATTATAGAAACATTTTTTAAGGAGAAACGATTTTAGTTTATTTTTAAAGATGTCCAGAGGTAGGTCTCGGAAATCATTAGGCAGAACATTGTAGAAAGCAATAGCAAAAAATCTGTTGCAGGTTTGAATTAGAGTTAATTTGTTGTATACTGGTACAATGTTCAATCTACCTCTGGGAAAATATTCATGTGATTCGACATGTTTCTTATATTTATGAATATTTTTTCTTATATAGAGTAGCGAATATAGAATATACAAAGAAGGTAGAGTTAAAATATTAAATTTTACAAAAGTTATTTTACAATCAGCCCTGTATTGAAGCCCCGCCATTATCCGAATAATCTTACGTTGTAATGAAAATATTCTGTGACGAATAGAAGAGTGGTCCCAAATTGTAATACAATATGTTAATTGCGATTGAAAGAGAGCAAAATTATGCTGTTTTTAATTAATTAATTATCTTGCTAGACAATTAATTAATTATCAATAAAATTTAAAAAATGGTAAATGGTGAAGAAATATTTGTGTTTCAACTTGAAAGAGCAGCCAAGAAAACAGTTTTATTTGAGGTTAAATCCATTTACACCGATTTACAAATTAAAGCGATAAAATTTTCAAAAAACATTTAAATCTTTAGGTTTTAACTGCATTAATTTGGCTCTGGATTTTATCAACTACCTGTTGATAGTAGTATTTTTATCTCAAACCGCAATATCGAGAGCAATAGCCGAAGTAACACACTGACTTTAAATCAACCCCAATTTTTTTAACAAATAGGTTAAGTTCCCTAAAAAAGAGTTAAATATGTTTCAGGTATAAAATACATTTTAATTTTAATAGCCTTAACTCTAGTGAAAATTACTTTTTTTGAGGTTTAAAAAAAAATTAATTTTCTTGTTATTATTAAATGCATCGACTTACTAGCCATAGTTCCACCCAAAACAAAGATGTACTCTGTCTAACTTTACTATTAGCTGTTTCAAAACTATAAAAACGCCAACGTCGCAATTTACCGAGTTATTTTTTTAAATAAGATTGATAAAATTGTAAAATAGTTATTAATGATTATTAGATTTCTCATTGAAACTATGAATTACATTAGCTATTATTTTTTTGAAGTGCATGAATAATTTATAACAGCAAATTTTAAGAGAAAATGCGACGTTGGCGTTTTTATAGTTTTGAAACAGCTAATAGTTAAGTAAAAGAAAAATGTGCTCTTTTTGTTCAACTGTTAAGCAAGATTCGCAAACCTTTGGGGTTATTTAAGTTAATCTTATAATAATGAAATATAAAAAAGCATTTTTTCTTTCATGACCATCACCAGTGAGGCCAAAATTTCATTTCTCTCTTTGAAAATGTTTAATTTTCTCTTTATAATAATTTTCTGTGACGGTAAGTTTTCTTTTTGAAGTTTCAGCCATAACTTCACTTTTTTATTGCTAGTTTTTTGCCTTTTTGGGGTGTTTTGATGGGAAAAACTGAGTTATTTTGGGCTTCAGTTGATTTGTCACCAATTTCTTCCCCTTGTTCTTTATTCCCGTCTTCATTTTCAAAAATTAAATGTCGCACCAGACTCAGAAGACAAAAAAATCATGTCAAAATTAATAAAAAAAAATGCGATGTTGCCACTTAGGGCAGTAATAGACTAGCGTGTAACACGCGGCGTTTTTCCCGCTGAAACAGAAACAACGAATGCAAATGGGAGTGACTACACTAGCGTTTTACACGCTTAAAACCGCTAGCGAAACGCCGACGATTGCGTGCCAGCGTTTCACGTGCGGAAAACGCTGGCAACGCAATACATTGCATCTTCTGAGTTTGAATACACTAGCAGCGTTTTTAACGAGTAGTACGACCAATTTTCAAACGAAAATGGCTTGTTGTAAGCCTGCTGCTGAGAAAAAAAAACGCTCTAGTGTATACAGAAGCTACCTTAGCGGGGCGGGTGACACGCCGCGTGTTACACGCTAGTCTATTACTGCCCTTATTAGACCGTGCGAAAATAATTCGTATACGAAAATTGCTTTTCGTACAAGATTCAAGAATGCAAATTATTTGAAGTGTACGACAATACCCATTCGAAATATAACGCATGCGACATAACCTAATCGAAATTGAAGAATACACCCCCAGGTTTAAACACTTCTCCGTTGTACCCTCTTAAGACAGTGCTGTCAGTTTGCAATTTGTACTTTGTAAAATGATTAATATAGGTTTGCTCATTCAAGGCTGACACGGCAGATCCGCTATCACACAAACAATTAATGACATTACCTAACATTACTGAAAGTGTCAGTCAGTCAACACTTTAAAATTTTCGTCTACAACCTTATCAAAACCCGTATAAAATAAATCAAATATACCTCTTTTTTTTTAAATCAACTGTCAGTGTCAAAAATTTTGAAATTATGTTGGAACCCTGCCACATTGCCATAGGAACGAAGCCTGGACCACTAATTTTAAATGGAGTTGCCAACGTTGAAACAATTTGACAATTGATTTTTAAAAAAAACCGACTGTACATGATTGTTATCATTGCACGAGTTGTCTAGTGGCATTTGTTCCTCGCGATTGTTACCATCGTTACAATTTAACTCCTCAACTGACGGGTATTTGTTTACAAAATTAACATTTTACGCTGACAATTTTTAGCCGTATGACCGCACCTGTTACATAGCTGACACTTGCTATTTTTGTAGAAGCATTCGCCCCGATGTTTGGCTTTGGCTACGCCACAATGTGGACATTTTGGTCCGGTGCTGTTCCACTTGTTATTTCCTCCATTTTGTGATTGAGAGCTGCTATCGCGGGTGCTTGGTCCTCAATGACGTTAGAATTGTATAGATGAAGCGTTGCGTATCTCGGCTTAACTGAACATTGACTTCGACATGTGAGAGAGATAACATGATGGGGAAATTCACAACAAAGACGGAGAACGCAATAATGAGATCACGTGGGTTTGGTCAATTTCTCATTGCGTTGCATTGGCAACACGTACAAAATTGAAAAAAAAAACGCTTTATACACAACGAATGATTTATTAATTCATGTATTATTGGTAGATTTTAATAGTACAAATAGTACTAGTACAAATAATAATAAGCACTTCTAGCTTTAAAAAAATATTTAAATAAAACAAAAACGTGAATTCTAATTTAAAATTTTATTATTGCGGCATAAACAGTTTAAAGATTACAACAAGGAGAAAAAACGCAAAGTAAACGGCTTTCATTGATTTTTAAATAAAATTAATTTTGAATATTTGTGCAGAATTCTTTCTTTGGTTTCATTGATTGACATATTTTTGTGGTGCAACCGAATCGTAAAAAAAGTTTTTAAAATTAAATTTACAAGTTGCAACAAATGATTGTTCAGAGGATCTTGATCCAGAATGTGGTCATTCAGTTTAACAAATAATTCACAAATTTTCAGTTGTTTTTTTGTTAAATATATTAGCTGTAAAATAACGTTTCCTGATGAGATCATCTCATAATTTCTGAATACATTTTCGGCAGCTCTGCAGATCAAAAAAACATCTGCATAGGGTTTAATCAAACCCCCCTTATTTTTCCTGTTCAAAAATTTATAACAGATCAAATTGTCTTCCAATGCAGAGCAGCATATTTGACAATTAATCTTCTTGTTCAATTTGCGAACAATAAACCCAGAAATGTATCCAATAATGTACTTCAGATGTACTTCAATAATACTTCAGATGCGCCAGTTTCTGATTCTGTCACAACATTGGTCACAACCGTCTCAACCAATGTCTCAACAGAATTACCATCATTTTCAAAGTTTCGGAGCCTAGTGGAGCGTTCCTTGGGTTCCTTCTTTAATAAATGCGATGGAAAATTAAAAATCGTAGGCACTGTGCCCAATTTTAATGTTTTTAAGCCAAAAGTAAAAACAAAGTCTTCCTTTTTGAAATGATCTGAACACAGCTTCGAATATTTTGACGGTTCGAAATGTTCCCTTTTCATGGCAATTACCCATTTTCGTCGCAAACTTTCATCATTTGGAAAACTACGGAGGTTAATTAGATTTTATATGTTTGTTATGCAGTGGTATATCCATAGCATAGTGTAATATAAGTTAATTGCAGCAATCGGTGCCGCATAACCTGAACCTGTGGCATAACATACCTGTGAAAAGAAATGTTCCCCCCTTTTTTATGGCGGTTTGTACAGCCATATGCTGCACAAGTAGCAGGCATTTCGTACACAAGAACACAAAACACAAGTCAGAAACGCAAGTAGGATAATCAAAATCTTGTAAAACGTGGTAAAACGAAAAGCCCCCAGCGCATACAAAATCAGTTACCTAGCTGTCAAACTATCGTGTTTTGACCAAACCCATCTGATCGCATTCGCTATCTCATGCTAGTGTAGTGAACAACGTCTCTCTCTTCACGCTGCATCTACACATTCTCTCACAGATCATTGTTGGTCCTCGTCGAAACTCCGGAATGCCATTCCGGTGATGCGACTGCGCACTTCGCTGACCTCGGTTTTCCCAGTCGTCATTGGCTGATGATGGGTACGGTGACGTCTTGGGCTTCGGCGTGAGATACGAAATGTACTTCGTTGACCATTGTTTCTTTTCTGACTGCTATCTTGCATAATTCTTCCAGATGCACCGATTCTTCCTCTTCACACAGTCTATCCAAGACTTTACCCGGCGACAAGCCTGTTACAAACTTGTCTTTGAGTACTTGTGTGAGATCCGCACCGAAATTACATTTGGCGGCTACTTCCCGAATCTTGGCGTACTAGGAATGGGACATCGAAAGAAAATACATCGATGTTTCACATCGAATAAATTTTTAGACCATAACATCGATGTACGATGTATCGTGCTGATATATCGATGTTTGTAAAACATCGCTTTAAGGATAGTCAAAATAAATTTCTTTTTTTTCGACACTGTCAAAAAATAATTGTCTCGAATTTAAAAGAACAGGCCATATGAATTTTATTGTAAAATAAGTATTTCTAATATTGTTTTTGTAATGATTTACGGTTTTTCTCCTGTGTAAGGAATGACAATTGTTTGGCATTTCTCAATACGAAACGTTTATTCTAAAATTATTCTATTATTATTCTAAAACTGTGTAATAATTTTGCCGTTCCCCGTTCTCATCTGACGGTTCAAGAGTTTCAAGTAACTATAAAGGTATTACTAGTGTTGGGCGATTATGAATGATATAATCGAAATATTTCGATTATGTCTGAATAATCGATCATTCAATTATACTTTAAAAATCATTCATAATCGAAATTCGATTCATTCGTTTCGTTCCGAACACTTGTTTTTCGATTCGATGATATTTCGTTTCTCAAATGATCGAATGAACAAGCTAACGAATAAACGACAATTAATCGTGGTGGTAAACTGGGGAATAATCGAACTTGATAGTGATTTTTTTGTTATTATGTTGGTGGTTCATCGGTTGTTGGAAGTTTGTGAAGTGACACATATGACAGTGAGAGCAAGAAATTTTTTAAAACAAAATTTATTAAAATTTTCGAGCGTTTAATTAAGGGGATAAAATACGTGTAAGACCCAAATGCAATACAACGTTTTATCCACACCACAGTCAGACAATAAAGGCTAAATCAATATTTTAGAAAAATTTTATTTGACGTTTTGAAGTGACTTTTGTCGAATTAATTTTTATTCGGCCAATCACGAGACGATTTTTTCGTAAGACCTATAGGTTTTATTGGTATCATTAAACGTTTCCTAGTAGTGATATTATGACCTAATAAAAGACTGGTTGTGGATAAATAATACTTTTTTATTTAACACATTTTGTGTAATGTTGAAAAATAAAACTATTTATAATTTTAAAATTTATTTATTTATTTACAATGGGTCTTTTTTCAATATTTTCATTCCACTTATTCAAATTTATATTCCAATACTTATTTGTTGACCGCCTTAATTAATAATTTTATATTTCGTGATGACACGCATGCGCACTGGACAATAATCGATCATTCAAATGATCATTCGATTATTTTAAACGATTATTTCGATTCGTTCGATTATTAAAATATATCCATTATGCCCAACACTAGATATTACTTGCATGTGGCTAACGATCCGACCAAACATATTATAAAATAAAGTCCCAAAACATCGAAGTAAAATATATCGATGTGTTTCGATGTTATATATTTTGAAACATCGATGTAATAACATCGAATATTTGACCATTTCATCGATGTTTTTTAAATATCGATATTTTTTTCCCATCCCTATGGCGTACCAAGCCGATACCATAAGGTCGCCTTGAGTTAACTGATAAAACTTTATGCGCTCGCGCCATACACTTTTTACGCTTCCGAACTGAGTTTTTAACAATGCTGATAACTGCCCCCACGTTTTTTCTTTGGGCGGTGTGGGAAAGCACAAGTTCTTTAATAACGAGTACGTGCTCGAACTTACAGAACTTAGGAGCACGGCCACTTTAACATTTTCGTCCGTTATAGCATTAACGACGAAATGCTGTTCTAACCGTTCGGAATAGATTTCCCAATCTTCCGTATCGTGGTGAAACTCGTAGAACTTTGACACTTGCTTCGCCATCCTATGTAATTACTAATGCCACGCGTTTTCACTAACTTTATCCTCGTCGCCACTGTAATAACTTGAGTCTCAGGATGAATTGTTTATTCGCAGTTGTCAGGACCACAGAATAGTGGAAGGCAGAAGTCGCAGCTTGTGTCGGCACCTTTGATGTTGGTGGGGAAAAGTGTAACTCGCGCAGCAGTCTCGCGCAGGCAGTTTAAAACACAGCAAAGCCTATCTGGATTCCTCTATTCTGGGTCAGGACATAGGCCAGTTGTAGACTGGTCCTCGTCACTTGGCGCGCATGCGCCGTTCCCGTACTACAATATTAAAAAGTTCAAACTAGAAAAACATGATGTCTTTCTGATTAGATGATTAGATCTCTCATTGAAAGTATAAATTACATTAGCTATTAAGTTTTTGAAATGTATAAATAATTTATAACAACCAATTTTGAGAGAAAATGCGACGTTGGCGTTTACATAGTTTTGAAACAGCTAATACAGTCATTAGACAGAACAGTGGTGGACAATATAATCGCGTACACCGTATTTTTGCTGGATTGAGTAGGTATTAGCATGACATTTTCGTCAATGTCAAATAGTAAAATTGCCAAAACTTGCTGAACACGACAAAGTTCTTATACTGTCGAAACTGGAGGAGGGTCATAGCATAAGAGCAATTGCGGACCAATACAACAACAAAAGCACAATTTTAAGAGTAAAGAAGTGATGGGAACTAAAAATTTTGGTTCGGGACGAGCATGACTACCAAATCCTGAATAAGGTGAAACTCTTGTTAAATAATAATTAAGGAAATTTAGACCTGAGAACGAAAAGGAACTTGGGGATGGTACTCAAAGCGGTTGAAGGGAGTTAACAAGAATTTTGTCGAGACCTTACTGCATCCATTCCTAACAGATCAAAGAAAGTATCAGCTGCAAATGGAGCCATGAAAAAATATACTTTTGGAATCGTTATCGTATTAATTTTTGTAAATTTGTAAATAAAGTTTCATTCTTACCTTATACTGTTTAAATTAGTGACAATTTGACAATTTCTGATTGCAACGTATAACCTCTTTTCTAAAAATACCTTCAAACTTCAAAAAAGACATGATTACACATTAATAACTTAGAAAAAATGTGTTACTTGATTTTTCGTAGTGTACGCGATTTATTTGTCCACCACTGTACTATTAGGAATTTTATTATCTTTCTTTTTCTCTCTTTTTAAGGAAGCGCTATTAAATTTTTATCTTTTAAACTTTACATAATAATTAGTTAAGATTGTAAAATCACTATTTTTACACATTCCCACCCTCCTTATACACTCCGATTGTTATAAACTGACCATTAAAAGGGTAATTCCGGTTTTAAAGTAATTAGTTTTATGTATGTTAATCTGTTTTATTTAAATATATAAAAACATAACGGATTTTGGTTGTTTTTATTAAAAAGAACAATAAAAAGTAAAAAAATAAATAAATATTTAAATTTCCCGCCAAATGTGTAGGACATACTCCACTACAGCAGATGGCGCTACCGTTTGCGATTCATATCACAGCCACCCCCCACTGACTTACGCATCTAAAGTGCACGCCTGATGGTGTCCGCCATTTGGTCCCAGATGCAACAAAAGTATACAACCAGCAGTACAGGTGAATGTTTTTGTTGCATTACTCGTTAGAAATAAACGTACTCCAACAGCGTAAGGTGCTTAATCTATGCAACCAACAAAACACTTCATACCAACTTTATCTGAAATATTACTAAATGTTTAGGGATTTTTGTTCTTATTGGTACTATTGGCTGTCATTGGGGACCAAATGGCGGACTCAATGAGGCATGCACTTTTATTGGACGTTTTGTATGTGCGTCAGCGTTCTATCTCTTTCTATTTCTGTGGTCACAGCATACTAAGATACCCATCTATACGAAGTATTATTATATTTCACAGAACACTATTAATCCTATGTTCAGTTTAAAAAGATCGTATCAATGCCTTACTAGAGTTCTTAGATGCTTAGATCTTCTGTATTGTATGGTATAAAGTTTGTTATAATATTACATAACACTATTAATTGTATTATCATCCTATGTTTAGCAAAATAAAATTTTCACTGTATATTTGAAATTACAATGGTGTGGCGGGTTTTTAAGTTTTTAAATGTTTTGTTTTTGAAATTAGATTTAATTTTTGGTTTATTTACTTGTGGTCGAGCGGTAAGATCCTCAGAGTAGATAACGAATGAGGGGTAACACAACACAACCTTGACCTTGAGCTTGACCCCGCCCCTTTTCCCTCTCTTTCTTTCATTCTCTCTCTTTCTTTTTCAAGGCCATCTCCTCCCACTTCCCCCATCACTGCAAGGCCAGCCATTATTGGGCCTTGATGTTTTCAAGGTCAATGTTACCCCCCACTTTTGCAAGGCCAACAATTCCCCTCTTTACTTATCATTCAAGGTTACTGTAGCTAATATTTATAGAACTCGATACAAATTCAAAATCAGTATCTAATAAGTATTCCTCAATATTATATTGGTAAAAAAAGATGTGCTATCGTTTTACTTGTGAAGGTGTCATAATAGTGGAAGAAACATGTTTCCATAACCAGTTAGGGCACATATCCTTGGAGGGTGGTTGGGAACGTTTCTTTAATAGAGTGGTTGTGTGTCAACAGTGCAGCACCAAAGACATTTCAATTATTAATCCAGAAGGGTGGAATAATTCTTTGAGTATTGACATTACATGTGATGAAGAAGAATTTAAAGAACTATTAAAAAAATATGCTTTCGTATGTCACAAGTGCAAAATTCCGTGCTACACAGCTAGTGAAGTGGATCCTGAGAATGCCCAAAAAATTATAGCTATATACCACTGATTATTTAAATAACCACAATGGAAGTTGACAATGGTATGTAATATGATATTATATGTATAGAAATTAAGTTTTAAATGTTTTCAGATCCTTACTGCTACATGCTCTTTTGCCTATCTCCTAAGGATTGTAGTAACAGGAAGTTCTTTTGTTTGAAGTGTGTGAAAATTATGGCAGTGAGATTCCACATTTGTCATCTTCATGTGATTTCAGTGTTAAGCTACAAGTGTTTTTGGTGTAATACAGTGATAGGACAGAATTCCCAGTTGTGTGGCAATAATTTCATAAATAGAATGACTGTTAAAATGTGGTATTTTAGTAGAGAGCGACGAATGCTGTTTTATGATTCAGATGACTTTAAATAATCTCAACTCATCAGTCTATTTGTAATCATGGATCGAGAGAGTTGGATAACGTGTCGTAATAATCCAGGACATCGCCTGAAAGTAAAACATCTTCAACGACATTTACGAAGATGTCTTCCACAACGTGAATATTCTTGGAGGAGTTTTGGTTACGGAAATGGGAATTATTTTGATTCATCTTTATCCAATAATACTAATGATTATCAACAATCATCGGGCGGCAACTTTGAAAATATAAACTCATCAAAAAATATTTTTTGTAATGAAATGGAATATTAATTAATTAATTAAATGTACTATTTATAAATAAATGTTATAAGCATATATATTTTTTTCATAATGTTTACCACCCTCTCACACTTTTAATAATCCTTATTCACCACCCAAAAATTCATTTGGATAATTTATTTATAAAAAAAGTTGATTAGGGTGGTGGGTAGGAGTGGTTTTCACCTATTTTATCTAGTTATTTCTATTTTTTTCAATAAATTAAATAGGTGAATCGTGTCCTTGAAAGTGATGCTTGCATTCCATCCTGTCTACATACGGCTTTCTTTTTACTCTTTTTTTCCTTATCTATATGTTGACCTTGATGGTCAATGTACCTAGTTGCAGTAAGTGCATACAAAGAAGTTAACCTTGATGGGGGATGCTAACAGTCAATAAAAATGCAGGGAGTGCATGCAGAAATTCATTCTGTGTTGTGCTGGTAGTGCGATACGCGAAAAATGTGTTCCAATTTCTTTGCCAATTTCAAACCGTGCACCGACCATGGTGACGACGAGTCCCGGTCCCTCAACTAGGACGACTGTAAGTAACCAGTCACCACCGTTATTATTTAAATTATTGAAGGGAAAGTTGTGAATCCCTATAAAAATCGTAGTGGTTTTAATAGGGATGAACCTAGAATCAACATAATTTCTGATGTAATTGTTAGGCCATCTCATTCAAAATTAATCAAAAATGATGATGAGATACAATTTGAACAATTTGCACAATCGTCTTTAAGTCAAGCTTTGAGGGAAGATTGTCTTAAGGATGATTTGATTAATTATAGTTTGTCGAGTTTTTAATTATAGTTTGTCGAGTTTGTTAGATAAGCAATTAGCTGATCACGCTGTTGCAAATAGTAATGTTCAAATTGTTGATGAGGATGATGATTCTATGGTCATTCCTTCATCGCAACCTGATAATGAATTATCGTTTTCATTACCATTTACGCAATACATGGCTCAACGTGGTAATGAAAACAATTATTCGGACGACATCTCGTTGACCTTTATCGAAGAATTTATTATGGAAGAAAACGAGGCGTCGTCCAATCCGGTTGTGGATGAAGGGACTTATCCCATCAATAATTCGGTAACCGATGCATTAAATATACTTGATAATGATATGGTGGTGGAACAACCCCTGGTCTCTCCCAGTCCACCACCACAAAGCCCTATTGTTGAGCCAGAATTTACCCGCCCCGTTACACCCACATCTCCTGTAGTGGCACCCGCGGTGGTATCTCAACCCCATGTGATAATTTCGCAGGACATCATTGAGGCTTTATCGGAGCCTTGGGTTGAGGTGGAAAACATTATCAACGATAACGTTGAACAACCCCCTCAACCCAATTTACCAATTTTTGAGGAAGAAAATGATGTTCTGCCAGAGGAATTGGCGGTGGTAGAGATCGAAAATAACATCATTCGATCACCACTACCATCACCTCCACCGTCACCCATGATATTATCACAGAACGTCAATGACCTACAACCATCAGGATCTGAGGTTGAGGTGGAAAATGTGGAAATTAACATCACTCCACCCCCTCAACCTCCAACACCAATAGATCCGATGAGTTTTATTACTCAAAGCGTCATTGACGCTCTTGCAGAACCATGGGTTGAGGAGAGGGGGCAGGGTGAAGAGATTGATGTTGAAGATGCCATCATTCAACCATCTCAAATTTCACCCATTTTATCTTTTGAGCAGTTTCGAACAAGGGTTGAGCAGAAGGTGGAGGGTGGAGAGGATGATGTCGAAGACGACATTATTCCTCCCACTCCCCCTCTCCAACCCATTCCAAATTTTTCTAAATTTAGAACAAGGGTTGAGCAGAGAGTGGAGGCTGGAGAGGATGATGTCGACATCATTCCTCCCACTCCCTCTCTCCAACCAATTCAAAATTCTAGAGAACGGGTTGAGCAGAGGGTGGAGGATGGAGAGGAAGATGTCGAAGATGACATTATTCCTCCTACTCCCCCTCGCTCACCCACATTACATGAAAGGAGGCGGCGGCGTCGTCGTCGTCGTCATCCAAGAAGGCCCCCTAGACGCCGGCGGAGGTCATATCCTCCATTAATATTAATTATTAATAATTTTATTTTTTTAAATTAATTATTAATAATTAATATTAATAAGAACTATTCCATCCTAAATTCATATCAAGTACATTTAATTCGGACGCGATATTCAAAATTTTAACATCACTCTACCCACAACGCGATGGCAAGCATGCTGCTCCTCCTCGAGGTCTTGCTGGATACCTATCTTTGAATGTAAAAAAATATATAATTATAAAGTATAAATAAAAGTTTTTCAAAGATAGTAACAGAAGGCAGCAAATTTATAATTAAGCTGCATTAGTAACTTGTTTAATTTATTGATTTTTTTTTGATAAGAAAAAGCATCACTGTGAAAATTGTAATAAACAATTTACAACCCGTCAATCACGACTGCGCCACGAAAAGCTCTATTGCCAAGTGGTTAAAAAACAGGAAAACGGACCGGCCGCCAAAAAACAGAAATTATCTGATACAACTGGTAAGTTTTAACTAATACTCTTGGAATGTTTTTTTTTTCAATTTTCTTTTCTAGCTAATAAAAATTACATGTGCGTTATATGTAATCAAGAAATTGCTCCAAAGCTTATTACGGCCCATGAGAGAAGCAGACAGCATAGAAATAATTGTCAAAGTACTCCCTTGGAGGATGGGGTGTTTGCACTCAGCAGTGCATTTAAATCACGAATCGCTTCATATAGGATTTGTGATGAGGGCGATTATATCGATTTAAATGAATTTATGGACAAAATTCGCAATAAATTACTTAGACTTATTGTATTACAAATTGAAAAATTTAGTACAATCAAAATTAATTTGGAATTATTTGGATTATATACCATTGAGTCCAAAAATATATTTGATGTAAAATCTTTCAATACTACTAATAGAATTGTCACTTTAGGTACGAATATTGGGAATATGTTGAATGACTTTCAAGAAGTTATTAGTCAAAAAATGATGGACTTTTTGGAGCGAGATTCTGGTAATTACATATATATTGAAAATATCTTTATATTATAATTATTTTTTATTTCTTTGTTGTAGGGTGGACACTTGTGAAAATCTTGCATTTAGAATTAAATGTAAACTATTACAATACGTTGAAAGCTTCATCATATATCCCACTACCGCCAAGCGTGAAAATGAAGAGGGCAATAGTTAATATTCAAAATCACGATATTCATTGTTTTGGGTGGAGTGTCGTAGCAGCAGTGTGTCTACCTGTGGGACCAGAACACCTACCCAGTTCATATCCACATTGGTCGACACTTTTTAATTTCCAAGGTATTGAATTTCCTGTAAAATTGGATAGTATTGTAAAATTTGAAAGTCAAAATAATGTCTCTGTTAATGTTTACGGACTTGAATTACTTTATGTAAACAATAAGGTAAAATTTGAAATTGTGGGACCATTATATTTCACAAATTGTAAGAAACCGGTACATATAAATTTATTATTGTTGACTGATAGTGATGGTAATCAGCATTACTGTACAATAATTAATTTGCCGCGTCTGGTATCTTCCCAACTCTCAAAACATCGTCATTCAAAATTTTTTTGTGATGGATGCCTGCAATATTTTACAACACAAGCTTTACTGGACAGACATTCTTCGACTGATTGTGGAAAACTTTATGCGAGAATCCCAAATAATGAATTAATAACAAATAGATTTTCTTATAATGTTCCCGCTAATGTATTAGAATTTCAAAATTATCATCATAAAATGACTATTCCATTTGTTGTTTATGCCGATTTCGAATGTTTATTGAAACCTATGAGTACAGTTGCACCAAACCCAAATCAATCATTTACGATGAAAACTTTTCTTCACCAACCGTATTCGTGTGCATATTACATTAAATGTTCATATAATAATCAATTATCCAAATTCCAAAGTTTTCGAGGACAGTCATCAGTTGTTGACTTTATTACAGCATTAGAAACAGATTTGATAGAGATTTATACAAAGTATTTAAGTGTTGTACAACCAATGCTTCCATTAACTATTCAAGAAGAGTTTGATTATCTTATAGCTACGGAATGTCATATTTGTCAAAAAACTTTTCAACAGAATGATATTAAAGTAAAAGATCACTGTCATTTAACAGGTCGTTATAGGTCTGCCGCGCACAGTAATTGTAATTTAAATTTCCAAATCCCAAATTTTATTCCGATAGTATTTCATAATTTAACAAATTATGATAGTCATTTATTCATTAAAGAGTTGGCCGTTGAAGAAAGTGAAATTAATATACTTGGTAAAACTAAAGAGAAATATATTACATTTTCGAAAAAAATTTGTGTAGGCGAATATTTAAATTCAAAGAGTCGAATAGTAAAAGAGTATTTACACTTGCGTTTTATAGATAGTTTTCAGTTTTTGGCATGTTCATTAGAAAAACTGGCAGCAGCCTTGGACGATGCTCAATGTGTGGAAGTAAAACGTTATTTCCCCATCGACAGAGAATTTCAGTTAATTAGACAGAAAGGTGTTTTTCCATATTCATTTATGGATGACTTTTCTAAATTAGATCTCACGGAATTACCGCAAAAAATTGATTTTTACGATAAACTTCGCGATGAGCATATTTCTGAAGATGATTATCAACGAGCAAAGACCGTATGGGATACATTCCAATGTCAGACTCTAGGCGACTATTCTGATCTCTATTTAAAAAGTGATATTTTACTATTGGCTGATGTCTTTGAGAATTTTCGAAACATGTGCCTTAAGCATTATGAACTTGATCCAGCACATTACGTGACGGCACCATCTCTTAGTTGGAATGCTATGCTTAAATTTACCAATGTAAAGTTGGAATTATTAACTGATATAGATATGTTGCATTTTTTCAAAAAAGGGATTCGCGGGGGGGTGAGTACATGCGTTAAACGAGCGGCTCAAGCGAATAATAAATTTCTTCCAAATTATGACCCTTCGAAACCGACATCATATATTTTATATCTCGATGCAACAAATCTCTATGGTTGGGCTATGAGTGAAGTACTTCCTTTAGGTGGATTTACTTGGTTAACCCAAGACGAAACTAATTCACTTAGCATCATGGATTTGACTGATACTGCATCTGAAGGTTATGTCCTTGAAGTAGATATGTCATATCCTGAATATTTGCACTACTCTCATAATGATATGCCTTTTCTACCCGAAAACTTAATTCCACCGAACGGAAAATGTGCTAAACTCATTCCAAATCTATGTTCAAAAACAAACTATATTATACACTATCGAAATTTAAAACAAGCCTTACAAAATGGATTGGAATTGACAAAAATTCATAGAGTACTAAAATTTAAACAATCATCATGGCTCAAACCATATATTGATTTAAATACGAGATTGCGAGATCAGACTAAAAATAAGTTTGAAAAAGATTTATTTAAACTAATGAATAATAGTGTATATGGTAAAACTATGGAAAATGTCGATAATCGTGTAGATATTAAACTGGCTACACATTGGAAAAAAAATGGTCACAAGTATGGAGCAGAGACATGGATAGCCAAACCTCAATTTAAAAATTGTTCCATTTTTACGGAAAATTTGGTTGCAATAGAGATGAATAAAGTTCAAGTGACATATGATAAACCCATTTATGTAGGTTTCAGTATATTGGAAATTTCGAAAACTTTAATGTATGACTTTTTTTATAATTTCCTTAAAGTTAAATATGGAAATAATGTACAGCTTTTGTATACGGATACGGATTCATTAATTTTAGAAATTTATACGGAAAACGTATATGATGACATCAAACAGAATATCGATAGGTTTGATACTTCAAATTATCCGGAGAATAATATTCATGATATTCCCAAAAATGTCTCTGTTATCGGTAAAATGAGAGATGAGTATGCTGGTGTACCAATTGTACTACTTTATGGTACCGGTGCCAAAGCTTATTGTGTACAAACAGTAAATGATGTAATTAAAAAAGCTAAAGGTGTAAGTAAGCACGTAATTGATAAATCTCTAACATTATTACAATATCGGGCAATTGCAACAGATCCTACATCTTCATCAGTTTTTTGTGTTATGAATGTTTTCAAATCGCATTTACATAATATGTATACAGAATTAAAGAATAATATAGCACTATCTAATTTCGATGATAAACGATACATCTTGAGTAATTCAATTGATACATTAGCATGGGGACATTATGATATTGATAGAGATCGAAGTTTAGATTGTCTAATTAGGGAAATGCAAAAATACGTAGATACCACAAATTGAATTTTACCACACTGTAGATATGTAATGATATGTAACTATTTATTTGTAGTATGTAATTATTATTATTATTATTATTATTATTATTATTATTATTATTATTATTATTATTATTATTATTATTATTATTATTATTATTATTATTATTATTATTATTATTATTATTATTATTATTATTATTATTATTATTATTATTATTATTATTATTATTATTATTATTATTATTATTATTATTATTATTATTATTATTATTATTATTATTATGTATTTATAATTGATGTAATGTGTAAAGTATTATTATTTGTATTCTGTATGTCAACAATGAAACTTGTGCAACAAAAAGATTTATTAAAAATTTCTAATCATGACTATTCAGTTTGTGTACCCCATCAACACTTTCCTAAACATAATACATTATTTAATAATAGTGTAAAAAGAGGACTAGTGGTTGGTCGTTCTGGATGTGGAAAAACAAATGTGATATTAAGTCTATTACTACATCCAAATGGATTACGCTTCACAGACATTTACTTATTTTCAAAAACCCTACAACAACCTAAATATCAGTTTTTAAAGTCAGTTTTGGCACCTCTCGATAAAGTCGATTACTACGAATATGAAGATGGTGCCGAAATTCCTCCTCCTAAAGAAATCAAACCCTACTCCATTATAATATTTGATGATGTAGTAACTTGTAATCAAAATATAATACGCGATTATTTTTGCTTTGGTAGACATTACAATATCGATTGTATATTTATTAGCCAAACGTACTCTTCTATTCAGAAACAATTAATTCGTGATAATGCAAATTTCATAATTATCTTTCCTCAGGACGTACTAAATTTAAAACATATTTATAATGACCATGTTGGTACAGATATGTCATTTGAAACCTTTCAGAAAATGTGTTCACAATGTTGGCAAAAACCATACGGATTTGTCACTATTGATAAGGATGCTGAACAAAACAATGGACGTTATCGTAACGGTTTTGATCAATTCATTAAAATATAAATGTAAAGGTTTGACAAAGATATGATTATTAGTCGACAACCGACATGGACAAACGTTTAGCTTTAGAGCTGGACAAGGCAAGACGACATGTTAAACAAAAAGTACGATCATTATCTTCACATATTGCAAGTTCCCAAAGACGTTTTGCAACCCACATACAACCCCTAACCGATCCAATAAAAAGTTTAATTTCTGAAATTAAACATGAACGCGAAGTTGTCCCAAAACAGGAAAGAATATCCATTCATCATGAGGTCAAACAACCGGCGGCGAGGCGACTTTTCGAGTCAACGACTACTAGTCGCAGTACTACATCGCTCGATCCACGATTTAGTTTAATGCGAGAACATGCGGCTGCTAGCACACCTAGAGAGGAAGCGTCAGAGAGGGACGTGAGCGTTGCAGGTCTGCGAGAAACAATAATGAATTTGTCAAAAACCGATGCATTTCGCCAATTTCTTAAACAATGGACCGGTTTACCTCGCCAGTACATTGAAGATATGATTACTGATACAGAAAACAAATTTGATCATCAATATGGTGTAAGACATGGAGTCGATGGAAATAAATTTTTTATTGGCGATTCTGAAATTGATTTCAAAGATGATCATGTAATCGTTCAAAATGTAGCTTATCATGATACACGTGGCTTGTATGAATTATTATTTAAAAAAAAATCTAACTAATTATACTCCATCAGATTTAGAAACTTATCGAAATATTGTCATTCAAACCAATGCAGACAGAAAAAATCTATAAACCAAATGCACAAATTCTGGGAAACGTAGGGAACAAATATAAAACAATTATTCGATATTTCTCGAGACAGCCACAGCCGTTACCACCTCGACCGCACCGTTCATCTCAGTCGTCGCCATTTTACAGTGATACTGAAGAAAGCCTTGAAGCCGATGATCAAGGTCAATCGACTCCAGTCCAGCAACGAACTCGCAGCAGTAGTCTTTCAACCCTCATACCACCACCACGTAAACAGTATCCACGACTTCGGAACATACCTGCAATACAACGACTGCAGGATCAAGGTCAACATTTAACTCCAACAAGTAGTCATCAGCCAGTATCAAAAAAAGTTAAGAAGGGTGGTAGTTTTCTACGCTCATTAGCTTTAACAGATAAAAATTTAGAATTTGTTCCCTACAAAAATCCCAACACACTTGTAAATAGACTACGTCTTTTATTATCATCGACTGTAGCTGGTAATAATAATCATATGAATGAAATCAATTGCATCATAACAGAGTTGCGTGAATCGAAAATAATTCGTTAGTAATTTAGAGACGACTTGTATATATTGCAAATACATGACATATTTTTGTTAGTATTTCTACATACTTTATTCATTCAAGAGACGATAGATAATATGACATTAGATAAATTTGGTGAACACATTAGTGAACATAGAATTCGGACAACTTTACAAAGTGTCAAATCTTTCTCGTATACCACAGTCTCACTCTTTGGGACACTAGATCCAGTCAAAAAACTTTTTGTATTATTTAATATTGGTACGAATTATATTTTCCCATTAAAAGAAGCAACGATTACGTCTGTCAATGGTAGTCCATCGAGCGGATGGATTGCATTAATTAATTCTAAACAAACTATGAATTTAATTGGTCAAACTTTACGTGAAGGTGATAAACTATCATTTAAATATGGACCGAAAACAACAGAAGCTAAACCGATATATATTGAAATTGTTTTAAAAGTACCAATCCATCATGAAGCGTAGTGATTTAAATATTAAGCGTCAAGTTGTTAATGAATTACATGCACCGGCTAGAGTGAACTTTAAAAGAAGACGTGTGATAGTGAAAGGTTTAAATGATTTATTGCAACTCGATCTGGTTGAAATGATACCATATTCACGCGTCAATAAAGGCTTCAAGTATATCCTAATGGTTATCAATGTATTTTCTAAATTTGTATGGGCGGTTCCATTAAAGAATAAGTCGGCTTTAAGTGTCGTAAATGCTATGAGTGAAATTTTAAAAACTCAACGTAACGTTCCCAAAAATATTCAAACAGATAATCGAACAATTAAGGGAATGATGTACAAAGAATTCTCGGTACAAGGTCACTACAACTGGATAAACATTTTACCCGACATAATAAAAAAATACAATAATACCAGACATAGGACTACTGGTTTAAAACCGATTTCAATAAATAAGAAAAACGAACGCAAAGTTTTAGATCAAGTTTATAGTCATCTTAAAACAATGGATATTCATAAACCCAAATTTAAAGTTGGTGATTTTGTTCGAATTAGTAAACATCGGCATCTTTTTAAGAAAGGCTACACCCCAAATTGGAGTAATGAAGTATTTACTGTTTCCAAGATTCAAAATACTAATCCTAGAACTTATTTACTGCAAGATGTTTCTGGAGAAACAATACGAGGCGGTTTCTACACTGAAGAATTACAAAAAGTTAAATATCCAAATGTATATCTCGTTGAGAAGGTTTTACGAAAGAAAGGTGACCGTTTATTCGTCAAGTGGAGTGGAATGGATAAAAGTCACAACTCTTGGATTAATTCATCTGATATTACATAGACAATTATTATTATTTTTATGAATTGTATTTTTTTAATAAAAAATAAACTAAAAGTAATCAATTAAAGAACTTTATTTCATCAATATTATAGGTATTACATAAAAAACCTTAAATCTATTATTATTATTCTACTTCTAACACTTGTAAAATTCTAAACTAATTAAATCAATACATCTCTTGAAACCTTTAAAGATCATTAACTCACTGGCGCGCGCCCGACACTGATCAAGGTTAACAAGTCTGCATCACATTACCTATACCCATAAATGACATATAAATAATATATGAATATAAACATTAAAACTATTACAATACTATTTTTAGTTACTAATTTGAATTTTTCAGTTGTCGTTTTATCCATGGAAAGCAATTTCACATATCCACACTTTGGAGAATGTTTTTTATGTTCCATAAACACATCGTCACTTTTTTCCCATCGTGAAATTATTACTCCACAAACAAAACATTGAGTACAATCAGATATTTGGATATAAAACAATCCCGCTTTTGCTAAACTCCACGGAGATGGGTATGGATGTACCCAACTCTTAAATGATAATAGTCTTTTATCAAAACAGTCGTATAAACTTTTTTCATACTGTTCATCGTCTAGACACATGTTTGTTTTTTTTTAATAAAACTAAAAAACTAAACTAAATAAACTATCACTATCATAAAACGCACACTATTTCACACACACACAAGTTTGCTTTATCTGAGGATTTCGTCCTACTCCTCGGCGCCCTCGTTAACTGTAAATGAAATATACATTTCTATAATTTCATTTCATCCTCCATGTTACATTATGTTCACTCACCTAATAGTTCATCATCAATACGTTGAAACTCAAAGCAATGTGCAGATATCGGCTTTCCAGCATCTTCTTTTCCCAAATATATTAAATATAGTGGACGTGGATCTTGTAATAACTCATCAATTTTCTCCTCGGTCAAATAGTCACTTATTCTTCTCGGTAGAAACACTGCATAATTGTCCAACTCGACAAGCACTGAATTCCCGAACAAAGACTTTGTACGTCTAATATTATGAATGCGGAATCTTGTTTTCAACTCTAGCTCACCAGGTTTTAAAATGGGCTTCTGTCCGCATCGAGCGATACGATTCAACACATCCATGGCCCAACAGCGAATACTCTTAGACATTAACACAGATATATGCACTTATTTATATTCTAATTTTTCAAAGGATTAAATCAGCACTGACTGTTATCAAACTTGAACTAAATTCTTTATATTAACTATCCCCCCACTCTTTAACCTTGAATGAAAATGCACCAATATTGTGGCCTTGAAAAAGTGTGAGAGAGAATGAGATAATGAGATAAAGTGAGATGAAAACATTGGGAATAAGTGACCTTGAAACAGTGAGCGAATGTGTCTGCTTGCAGGTTAAACTTGTATCAGTAGGTTGCGAGAGGCGGAGAGGTGCACATTAAAGCATGATACTTTTTGTACAATTTTTATTTTTTACATATAACTATATTTACATTATACTAATTATACTTATTCTATACTATATTCTAAATGAAGAGGAGAGCCCCGACCCTAAGAAATAATTTCACAAAAAATTACTGTTGAAAAAGGATAAATAAAACTTACTTTTATTAATTTAAAGCACAGTGGTTCTTCTTTGTTCTTAAAAAATCTAGGTAGCTGGGCACGTTGCAATCGTCCCAGCTTTCTTCTTCTTCATCTTCTTCTTCCATCATTAAATCAGGCCATGACGGCTCTTTCTCTTTGCAGGCTGATGTCTCCTTTTCCCTTAATAATTTTTCAGCTTGATGGCACTTCCAGATGTGCCTACCAAGCCGATGCCACAACAATACATGGTTTTGGTTGTATGGGCACACCACAATTTCACACAATTATTTCCAACTAAACTACAAAAAAATTATTAAACTTACCAGGAGTTTTAAAAATAGAATTTTTTTGAAAGATTCCATTTTTCACAATGTACTTAAACACACAAGTGTTACACAATATGTTACACAAGACAGCACTTTAACTTTTATACAGTTTGGGGTAGAAAATGTACAAGGATAATTGTACGGTTCACCTTGATTGAGTGGGGGTTGTTAGCCTTGCAAAAGTGGGGGGTAACATTCATCTTGAAAAGATCAAGGCTCAATAATGGCTGGCCTTGAAGTGGTGGGGGAAGTGGGAGGAGATGGCCTTGAAAAAGAAAGAGAGAGAATGAAAGAAAGAGAGGGAAAAGGGGCGGGGTCAAGCTCAAGGTCAAGGTTGTGTTGTGTTACCCCCCATTCGTTATCTACTCCTCAGCCATGATTTATGAGAACAACTAATTTCTAAACTAATTTAATATAACAAAAGAAGAGTAAATTTACAAATATGAACACGTTGAATATAAAATAAAAGAAAATTAAATAAAATGATTAAATTCTCTGAACAGGTCTAAGTTACGATACTTTTACATTTTTCGTCAAATTTTAAGGTTTATTTGAAAATAACCAAAATCTCCACTATTACAATATTTTTGACAATAACAATATTTCACAATAACTATTCTGAAACAATCTCAAAGGTATTTTATCATTTCCAACAAATATCAGCAACAGTAAGAAAAATAATCATTTTACTCTTATAACAAACAATAACTAAAACATAATGCTTCTTCAGGGAGAGGTTGAGACATAGAGACAGAAATTAGATGTTACAATGATTATCACTTTAAAGTTTAAACCAAATCAAATTTCAAGTTTTAAGTTCCACGAATCATAATCCAAGTTCATCCCAACCGCGTTTCGTTAAATTTACAAATTCATCTTACAATGAATTAAACTAACGTTCCAATTAACGAATAAAATAATTTTGTAACACAATAACCGAAAGAAAGCGTATTTCGTCATCTTGGTGGAGCAGCACGTCTAAAAACAAATCAAAACTTACATTTTTAAGACTGGAGTTCGCAGGCTGTTTCGAACTCAACTGACTGGACAGGCTGTTTCGAACTCAACTGACTGGACTTTATTCTACAGGACTGGCCGGCACATTGGCACACAGAGTACCACTAGATAGTACCGACTAAGCGACTGAAGACTGAATCTTACTGAATCATACTGAATCATACTGAATAATACTGAATAATAATTCTCTGTCCGCTACTGCGGCCCCTTTTTATCAGCTTGGTTAGCCGACCAACAATTAGACGCCATTATGATCTTCAGCCCAGTCACATTCGCAACTTTTCTCACGACCAAAAGATGACTCATGTCTTCGTCTTATCTCCCGGCCGGTTGAAAATGAAAACCATGTAGTTTTATAGCAAAAATAATTAGCTCCCCCATGGAGAATTTTAATACACACTTACTGGCAAACGAAACGATAACAAGCATTTTTCTCGGAATGAAAGTATCTAAATTCTCATACGCAATAACTCCTTAATTTGGTCTCTTTACAATACTAATTAAAAGAATATTTCTTTACAAAAATGACAAGGGCTTTTTACCCCGTCACAATGGTAATCGTGTCCATCTCGAACACCATATACGAGTATATCGTTTCTAAGGTATCATTAGGAATATTAAGCATATTTAGAGTCAAAGGTACAGACCGGGACTTTTCTATTTGGAGGCAAAAAACTCAGTTTGACAGAAATTTATATGTGTGTACGGCGTGTACATGAACAAAAAATGTTCTCTCTCTCATTCGATGGTCCTTGAGCTTTTGTAAGCTTTTTAAGTTGGTAGCATTAGAAAATGGCAGTAAACAGCTGACTGATGTAAACAATAACACAATAACAAAGCAAATATTATAATTTTAACCCTATGTAATCTGCTCTAAAAGTGTCTACTGACGGATAAAGATATGTTTAAGCAAGTGTTTTTGAAGGCAGAAACATGACTTGTCACATAACAATTTCTTAGGTTATGTGATGAGACCAGATGAGACGGGAATGGCACAGCACAGAATTGTGCTGGAGATAGCTGCTGTCACGTACTGACAGTCGCTGGTTGTATGATTTGTGCAATTTGTGCTATAATTTGAGTGAAGAACTGAAAAACAAAGTGCCTAACTGCATAACCTCACTCATCCTAGTTTTGCACATTTTGACGATGGGAATTAGTGTTCAAGTAATCATGAGTTATATTAGCTGTTTCAAAACTATAAAAACGCCAACGTCGCATTTTACCGAATTATTTTTTTAAATAAGATTGATAAAATTGTAAAATAGTTATTAATGATTAGATCTCTCATTGAAAATATAAATTACATTAGCTATTATTTTTTTGAAGTGCATACATATTTTATAACAGCTAGTTTTCAGAGAAAATGCGACGTTGGCGTTTTTATAGTTTTGAAACAGATAAGAGATGGGGCCTACTGTTTACTTGAAAGTAAGTTCACGACGTTTTCAAATACTTTCTTTATGTTTTTTATTTTTTCTTGTGTACAGGGTTAAGTTTTCTGTTTTCATATATCAAATTTAAACCAAGCCAAATCAGAAAGCTTAATATTAACATGTTTATCGTCATTGCACTTGTATTTGTAAACAAAATCTAAAGTAGTTTTTGTATTTGCAGCTGAAGCCTTTTCGGTCCACTTTTTCGTTGTTATTTCATGGTAACCACTCTTGCTTCAAGCAAAATGGGTGTAAAGTTAAAAATAATCCCGTAAATTTGTTAATACCACCCCTTTGAACTGACATGGAGTATTTGAAAACTTACATTTAACAAACACATCATAAGGTCTCTGCCATCGTCGACAAACATGGTAAGGGCTTTATGACAAGAAGCACTTTCTAATTTTACTGTGGACATGTGGAAGAATAGTGTGAAACATTGTGAAAAACCCACCTTTATTCTATTTACATTTTTGTACGTCCCGAGCTGAGAGTAGTCGTTTTGGATAAAAAATATAGCTTACTAATAAAGGAAATTAAAGTGTTTTATTTCTGGGTTGCCCTCAACTCCATTTTGCTCTTATCTGATAAACAAGACCCTGGTATTGAAGTTAGTGTAAATGCATCGAATGCAAGCGTGTTGTGAATAAGTTAAAAGAGAGACAACTGCTTTTTTCAAAAAGGCCACTCCCAATTTATTAAAAATGCACACACCCATTTCAAAGGCCCTATTCACGATAAAATTTGCCTCGCTGCATGTGGCACAACGTAGGTCTCAGAATAGTTTTGCATCTCTGAGATGATGGTCCCACTGGGAGCGACTTCTGCGGTAGGCTGAGACCTACCTGCCTGTCTCGCGAAAATCTCTGCACAACGATTCTAAAAAACGCAGCACATTACAAACTATGATATGAGGCCGTCTCATTGTATGTTTTGTTGTGTACATTCAGACCGTTTATTAAAGGACCCATTCACGAGAGCAGGTCTGCCTCGCTGCGGTCGCTACATGCGGCGCGACAGGTCTCAAAGACCAATCTCAAAAGACACACACACTGGGACGCCCTCAGCTTATGATTTTAAGCACAGAAGATTTTTTAAGCCATTGACTTGTCATGAGGCAGATCTCAGCCTACCACCGAAGTCAGTCTCAGTGAAACCGTCTCAAATTGATCTCAGCGATGCAAAAAACCTCTGATACAAAACCATTCACAGTGAGGTTTATGTCGTGCCGCATGCAGCGAGACATGTCTCATCTAGAATGAGAGGACCTTTTTTGTTGCTTAAAAAAGTGTTTTTTTTAAACATTTGTGACCAATTTTGCTGATGTGGCACAGAGGGGCCATGCAATTGGAACAAGACGATGACTCCCCCAAAAGGTACTTCGAGGCTTATTATGGCCTTTTAATGCAAATTTCAACTTTAAACCTGATAGTCATACCAAGGTCAAACATATAGTCCTATATAGCCTTATATAGTCTAACGACAAGGTATGGACTGTGACGTAGTTCAAATAGATCTGTCCCCAACTGTAACCATATTTTATATGTACAGTCACAATCAAAAAGAATGACATCTCTAGCAACCGGGCGGGATAGCAAAAATCCGACTAAAATCTTTTAGGTCATAAATCTCAACGAACAGGTTAGTTCGCAAACTGTTAATTTACACAATATTTAGCTAGTTTATAAACTAGTTAAACGTACTCATTAACCGTAACATTCTTTCTGATTATTCTTTTTGGTCGTGACTGTACATACAGGGATGTTTTTTTATTAGTATACATTGCCCTATGTATACAGTTAAAAAAACCGAGTCAATTTCATTGTTACTATGACGATTACGATTAGGCCGTAGGTCTAGGTGCAGGCAACCAATATTGCAAAAACTTTAATATCCAAAAATAAAGAATAAACTTTGCAAAACAACAAAATAAATGTAATTAGATGACGCATCAAACCAAGGAAAATATTAAATAATCAAAGAAAGTGCTAAAAAGGCCTTCCTTGCACTTCCAAACAATAGCATTAGTCTGATACTTTGACCAGTTTGACACGAATAATACTTTTAACTTTCTGTAACAACTAGGTACTATCTAGTATAAGTTTACTGACGAAATTTCTAGCCACTATAAAATTTTTACGTCGGTCCCTATTCCCTAATTATTATTTCAACGATGTGCGGTTTATATTTGCTAGATCTTGAGCTGCACTGTTGTGTGGCATTTGAGGCTAATGATTTGGGTTTATTCCATGCAAAAATTTGACCTTAGGGGTGTTATTTGCCAAAGACCTTTTTGCTCTGCGGGAATTGTAATTTTGGTTGCCTGCACCTAGGCTAACCTAGAACTACGGCCCAATTGTAATAGTCATAGTAACAATGAAATTGACTCGGTTTTTTTAACTGTATACATAGGGCAATGTATACTAATAAAAAAACAACCCTGTATAGTGTTCGGGATTGAAATTGATCAGTGATCAGTAAAGCTAGTATTACCACGACCAACTGTATCAATCTCCGCTTGCTTCGCTTCTCTCCGATACGGCCACCAATAAACTGATCAGCCACTTGTTGTCGGTGCCTTTGATGTCGGGGGTATGGTCATTGGCGGCCTTGCTTGGAAATGGACAAACGTGCGCGTAGCCGTAAAAAAAATCTTCCAAACTACCAGCCTTTCCACTGTTGACGCTACAGCTGTAGCCGATAGTGATGCAGCGCGGTAAATTGAAAATAGTGGTTGAGCGCGGTAATTTCTGACTGCTTGACTGTACCACGGATTTACGGATGCTTCTCTCCCACCACTCTTGGGTTCAAATTTTCTAGGGCTCCACTGCTCACTGCAAATAGAGCACCTAGTGAAAAAAGGTGCAGATATATATCTCTGTCCTGTTTATTCTAGTAACTTTTCAAGCTTCCAAGTTTGTTCATTCGTGCTGTCGTGAGTACAGTCAAGCAGTCAGAAATTACCGCGCTCAATCACTATTTTCAATTTACCGCGCTGCATCACTATTGGCTACAGCTGTAGCGTCAACAGTGGAAGGGCTGGTAGTTCGGAAGATTTTTTTTACGGCTACGCGCACGTTTGTCCATTTCCAAGCAAGGCCGCCAATTGCCAAACGCCCGACATCAAAGGCACATTTTCTATTTAATTGAACGATCTCCAATCGACGCCGCTGGCGCTACAATGTACTATTTGGTCCTACCCTTACTGATCACTGATATTTAAAAATATTAAAAAAATAAACATGTACTTCCAAGCTTCCATTTATTTAACTTTGTAATTCCTGACTAGTAAGTACTAATTAGAGTAGGGGGGCGCAATATTTGGTATCTGCACACGGACGGCCAATTGGCTTGGCTCGGCCCTGCGTCTGACAGTCTTTGTGGAAAAGTGAATGGAAAGTGTTGAAAAATTTTAAAATGGTACGAAGGTATTTTATAAAGTCTCATCTTTGTCGATGAGACTCGCTATCGCTCGTTCGTGCTTTAAACAGTTTCGTTTATTAATCGCCTTCATTATCAAAATAGTTTATTAAATAATTATTTTGTAATTTGTCTCCATTTTGATGCCTGAATAGACATAAATTAACTAACGCAACTTCATCATGTGCGATGTCTTAATAATTAAGTATTATTTGACAGAAACATTTGGATAAAACAAAAATTTTACATCAATTTTTCACTTTCAAAATTGAGACATTACCAATCGTCACAAAATTCCTAAATCGATTAAAATACCAATTTTTCTTTAAAAACGACAAAAAGGGGGCAAATTACAAAAAATAGTACGATAAAACTCGTTTCATAAGACACTGAAGCATTCATTCTTTAAATAACTAATCGTAGCAAACCCCACTCGTATTCAACTCGTCTCCATGTCAATCGTGGATGATAAACCACTCGTTATGAGTTATGACTCGTGGTTTAAAAATCCACTCGTGAAATAAAGCGCCTGCTTTACTTCAGACTCGTATTGAATAAATAACTATTCTGACGCTCTGTGCTGAAACCAAATTAGCCATTATTGTAATCACAATTTATTAAAATTTTAATCAAGATATGTATGTTTAATTGGACTATGGACTAGTAACACAACGGTAGTTTTTTTGATCCTGGACAAACGACAGGTTTTATTAGTTTCTAACAATGGTAGTTAAAATTTTGTACAGAATACGTGGGGTAGAGCATATTACACTAACTCGCGTGATTAGTTGATTAATGACTACAGATAAACTTAGATGCAATAAAATTCAAATTTTATACAAAAAATTTATTCAAAAAATACAGTGACTTATATATTAAACATCCCACATACAAACTCATTCATCGCTGCTACTTGAACTTGACGACGAACTTTCCGAATCTGAACTACTATCACTACTGCTATCTGAACTTGAACTACTCTCAGAATCTTTAGACCTTTTCTTTGCCCCACTTTGCATATTATTTTTAGCCGCTGCAGCTTTTTCCTCCACGAGTTTCATACGTTTTTTCAACTGTTGCGTCCTTGAGGACCTGTGCAAGTACTTTCTTTGGCCCTTGCATTCATAAGACCAATGGCCATACTCGAGACATTTCTGGCATCGGACGCCTTGGGGGGGCATCACAGCCTTTCTCCTAAAATCACACCAAATCAAATTTAACTCAGATTTTGGGGTACAAACGTACTTGTTTCCGAGTTTATTTTCACTGTTGATCATTTTTAACTTACGTTATACTTTTCGTGCCCCGGATGCGTAACTATAATAATGAATTATTACGTTGTAAGTATAACTGATTTAGTGCTAACTAACTCACTTTTTGGTAGTTTTCACGAACTGATAAAGTTTTAATTGAAAAATAGCAAGATTGAGGTTAGGTACAAATGAAATCGTGTGAAGACAGCTCCGCGACCTAGCTCCCTTAATTTCCGAGAATACCCGAGCTTCAAGCCACTTTCACACGAGCAAAATAGGAATCAATTTTGTAAGTATATGACTGGTTGCCTACTTTGAAGACGTTTCATGAAGTGAAAAATTCAAAAAAACCCAAAACGCCGTTTCAAATATGAGATTTTAAAAGAGAGAAAAATTTGTTAATGGTGAAAAAATCCGTTATCGAAACAATGTTAAAAAAAATAAAATTTTCTAGCTCCAAAAATGCATTACCCCTGTTTTTATTCTATATCATCCCGAAATCGGTCTTGTCACACAATGCCCTTTTGGCCATTGATACAGCAATAAAAGAGACATTTATTACAAAAATTTCATAACAAAATTGTTGTCGGAACAATGTTAAAAAAAATTAAATTTTCTAGCACCAAAAATGCATTATCCCTGTTTTTATCCTATTTCATCCCGAAATCGGTCTTGTCACACAATGCCCTTTTGGCCATTGATACAGCATTAAAAGAGATATTTATTACAAAAAATTTCACAACAAAATTGTTGTCGGAACAATGTTAAAAAAAAAAAAATTTTCTAGCTCCAAAAATGCATTATCCCTGATTTTATCCTATTTCATTCCGAAAGCGGTCTTGTCACATCTCATCTAAGTATCTGTACTAAACAATTTCAGATTTTTTACAGTACATGAGTATCTGTTCTGTACTAAACTATTTTAGGTTTTTACTGTACAGGGTGGTGCATTTTGGATGTCCGAAAAGGGGATCTCCGAAACTAAGAGGTTTAGAGAAAAACGAGTGACACAGTCTCGGGTCCGTTTTTTGAGAAAATAAATTTGGTCAAAACCGCATCCCGCTATCGTCTTTTGTTTTCAACTTATAAACAAAAGTTGACATTTTAGCGAAATCTTAAAAAATTCATATCTTCCTTATTATAAAAGATACACGTTTGAAACAGATATTATACAGGCACTTTTTTACAAAGAATTTAATAGTGTTATCAGCGATTTTTTTTAATCATTTGTTTAGCTGTAATAACATAAAGTTTTATTTTTTTAAATAGGAATCATAATTGGCTATGACATTTTCGAAAAGTTTATTTTTTTCTGAACTGAAAACAATATAAATACAGTTTGATATTATTATTAGCTGTTTCAAAACTATAAAAACGCCATCGTCGCATTTTCTCTCAAAATTAGCTGTTACAAATTATTCACGCACTTCAAAAAAATAATAGCTAATGTAATTTATACTTTCAATTAGAGATCTAATCATTAATAAGTATTTTACAATTTTATCAATCATATTTAAAAAAATAATTCGGTAAAATGCGACGTTGGCGTTTTTATAGTTTTGAAACAGCTAATATATACTTTTAATAAAAATATAATTAAAATATTTAAAAGTAGTTGGCCATGGAAAAATTATTTCACATAAAAGGTGTGATTAATCTAGAAATTTGGTGAACGTTTATTAAAGTAAAAAATGTGAAATTATAAAAATAAGCTATATGTTAAAGTTATTTTCAATTGAACAAATATACGATCGTTGCAGATTTTAATTACATAAAAAATGTGCAGAAAATTGAAAACGATGTGTCACTACCATTATACTACCATGATACCTAACACTTTTTTATGATTTAGTAAAATGCAATAAAGGTAACGTTGATAATTTTATGTTTTTTTTTTTTACCGCAGATAGGATTTGATTTTGGTGTTTAGATTGTCATTTTTTGTAAAATAAAATTTTATTGACAGGCAATCATACAATTAATAAGATTTTTTTTTCCACCGATATCTCATGTTTAATTAGAAAATAGAATGCCAATGTAAGCTTAACATTTTAAATCTAAAAACAAATAATTTTTATTAATCGCAAAACTTTGACCTAATAATAATTTATTATGCTGAAATCATTAAATTATAAATACTTGTTGGGTAATATATTTTTCATAGTTTTAATTGAAAATCCAAAAATTTTTCATGGCCTACTATAAAGAAAAGCGAAATGTTATTTTTTTTTAAATATTTGAAAATAATGTATTACACAAATAGACATATCAAATCAGAAAAAATAAGCTTTTCAAAAATATCACAGCCACCTATGATTCCTATTTAAAAAAATACAATTTTATGTTATTACAGCTATTAAAAAAAATCGCTGATAACACTATTAAATTCTTTGTAAAAAAGTGCCTGTATAATGTCTCAAATGTTTCAAATGTGTATCTTTTATAATAAGGAAGATAAATATGATTTTTTTTTAATTTCGCTAAAATGTCAACTTTTGTTTATAAGTCGAAAACAAAAGATGATAGCGGAATGCGGCTTTGACCAAAATTATTTTCTCAAAAAACGGACCCGAGAATGTGTCACTCGTTTTTATCTAAACATCTTAGTTTCCGGGGTCCCTTATTCGGACATCCAAAATGCACCACCCTGTACATGAGTATCTGTCCTGTACTAATAACCATTTTTAGGTTTTCTACTGTACAGGGTTCTTCAAGTTTTATCCCCAGTCATTCAACAACTCTTAAAGTAAAAAAGAAAAAGATGAAACGTATATCTTGCACTAAATTATTATGGAACCTTGCTAGAAACCTTGTCATATTAATTTATTTGTTCAGTTTAACAACAACAACAAAAGCGTTTTGGCGGAAAAATGGCATTATTAGCCGTTTTTTATATTAGCAGGTCGAAAATGAGTAATATAGTTAGTCTGCAAAAATTTTAATAAAAAACCTCTTAGAAATTTATTAAAATTTATTTTTACATTATTTATCAGAAATTGTCTAATTATTATATCGGACAATTTGGTTTAGAAATAAATCTCCAACTCAAAAGAACCTAAGACCGCAATAACCCTAAAATTTTCAGAACCAACCGGGATGTCGGTTTTAGATCAAAGCAAATTACTAACATGTGCATGTTCAACCATTTACGCCAAATTTACAGTTAAATAAGAAAGAGGTGCTTTATGGGGTGAGGATAAAACTTTACGATCATGAGTACCCATCTGTTCCTTTTAACATGCGGTGGCGTTTTTAAGTTTGTATTGACGCCAATGGAGGAAATACCCTGTGCTTACTAGTGACCATTTTTTGGATTTATTCAGTACATGTTAAACATGCACTTTTGTATCAGAATATTTTCTCGCAGAGAAAATTTTTCTTATTTTGAATAATATTTTCTAACATATAAGTGACACACATTTATTGGTGACCAGGGAGCACAACGACATTTGTATATGAGTAGAGCTCGGAAAATATGCAAAATGCATATAAAGTGCATATTTTGATAAAATTCTATAAAAGCATATGCATTTATGAAATATGCATATTTTTAAAGTATTTCGGCAAGAAATTGCAAAAACTATTTTAGTTGAACTACAAATAGTCTGTCTAAGCAGATAAGATCGTAACCAGAACCATGTTTCGACAACAATTTTGTTATGAAATTTTTTATAATAGATGTCTCTTTTATTGCTGTATCAATGGCCAAAAGGGCATTGTATGACAAGACCGATTTCGGGATAAAATAGGATAAAAACTGGGATAATGTGTTTTTGGAGCTAGAAAAGGTTATTTTTTTCACCATTGTTCCGACAACAATTTTGTTATGAAATTTTTTGTAATAAGTGTCTTTTTTAATGCTATATTAATGGCCAAAAGGGCATTGTGTGACAAGACCGATTTCGGGATGAAATAGGATAAAAACAGGGATAATGCATTTTTGGAGGTAGAAAAGTTTATTTTTTTAACATTGTTCCGACAACAATTTTGTTATGAAATTTTTTGTAAGAAGTGTCTTTTGTAATGCTGTGTCAATGGCCAAAAGGGCATTGTGTGACAAGACCGATTTCGGGATAAAATAGGATAAAAACACGGATAATGCATTTTTGGAGCTAGAAAAGTTTATTTTTTTTAACATTGTTCCGACAACAATTTTGTTATGATTTTTTTTTGTGATAAATATCTCGTTTAATTCTTTATCAATTACCAAAAGGGCATTGTGTGACAAGACCGATTTCGTGATGAAATAGGATAAAAACAGGAATAATGCATTTTTGGAACTAGAAAAGTTTATTTTTTTAACATTGTTTCGACAACAATTTTGTTATAATTTTTTTGTAATAAATATCTCTTTTAATTCTTTATCAATTGCCAAAAGGGCATTGTGTGACAAGACCGATTTCGGGATGAAATAGGATAAAAACAGGGATAATGCATTTTTGGAACTAGAAAAGTTTATTTTTTTTAACATTGTTTCGACAACAATTTGTTTATGAAATTTTTTTGCTGTGTCAATAGCCAAAAAAGCTTTGTGTGACACAACTGATTTCAGGGTGATAATAACTAGGATAATACATTTCTAGGCCCAGTAAAATTTCTGTTTTTTAATATTGTTCCGACAACAATTTTTTTATGATAAAATTTTATGTAAAAATATGAATGAATAATGAAATATGAATTTCATTAAATTAAAATTTAACAATTTTCAATTCAACAAAAGTCAATTGTCAAAAGGCCATTGTGTGACAAAACTCATTTCGAGGTAAAATGGGATGGGAACCCAGTCTCCATAGTATAAAACTTGCTTTCTTTAAAAAATGAATGGCAATTTGTGGTAAATAATAGATTCGTTTACAATTAACAAATTTTTCCCTCTTTTAAAATGCCATATTTGAGAGAACGTTTTGTATTTTTTTTAGTTTTTCACTTTATTAAACGTCTTTAGTGGGCAACCAAACATACATTTACATAATTGAAGCTTATTTTGTTGGTGTGAAAGTGGTTCGTGTTCGGGTATTTTCGGAAATTGAAGGAGCTAACTCGCGGAGCTGTCTTCACACAAGTTACAAATGACAAGTAACATTTGTGACAGTTTAAAATCTAAAAAAAATTAGTACAAAAAAATCTTGTTAGACCAAAAAATGTGTCGAAATCGGTGAACCGTTCCCAAAACAGTAAAATTGTCAAACTGTGTAATTAATTAATTATTTTCGCTCATTTTGTCACAAAGGGAGGGGGGGGGTTGAAGTTTCGAACCTAACCTCACTTTTTCTAAACTAAACAACAGTTTTTCTGTGCGTAATTTCTTAAATGTGATCCTATATCCATTCAAAATGAATGACAATTTCATCTCTGAGCTGGAATCAGCCGCTGCTATCATCATGGTGAGATTTTGGGTGTCCCCCCAATTTTCGTTATTTAGAGTTTTTCAGGCGCCCCCGAACCTCGTGAGCAACGAACAGCGACACAACGCCGAAGCAATTTTTCTAAATTTTCGCAAATGTAAAACTCCCTTTGTGATGTGCCGTGAAATTTTGGACAAGTGCCAAGTCTATTATGTGCTTTTTGAAGCTGCTGAAACCATCAAAAGTGCCCTTATTAGAGAGTGGTCGTTCTTGTCCGATTCGGATAAATACTCGTTGAGGCAGTATTTGATGCATTATATTTCGGCGAAGCAAGTGCCCTCTTTTGTGCGAGACAGGATCATACAAGTTATTGCAATTATGGTCAAAAGGGCGAGTGTGGACGATGGGGGGCGCGAAAGGGGCACCATTTTGCAAGAAGTTGAAAGTATCATTCTCAACGCGGAGCCTGAAAAAGTTTGTGTTTTTTATAATTTTTTCTTGAAGTTTTTGGATGAAGGGGGCTGTGAGTTGTTTTTAATTGTTTTTTATAGCAGATGTTAAACTATTTCTTTATCAATTCTTTTGAGTAGATAAAATAGCACTTTAAAATTTACAAATTTCAACATATTAATTTGAAAAAATGTATTATATACGACGATAAAGATTGGTTATCTACTCGTGAAGTAAGTCCACTCGTGACTTTGTTACTCTCGAACTTAACCTTTTCATTTGTAGATAAACAATCTCTTTTGTATCGTCTTGTATAATAAATAACTATTAAACAAAATTAAATTTAACAAGTTTAGATCAATATACAGAGAAGATTTTATTTTGCTGAACATATTAGCCGTTTAAAAACTATAAAAACGCCAACGTCGCATTTTACCAAATTATTTTTTTAAATAAGGTTGGTAAAAATGTAAAATAGTTATTAATTATTAGATCTGCTATTGAAACTATAAATTACATTAGCTATTAATTTTTTGAAGTGCACAAATAATTTATAACAACTAATTTTGAGAGAAAATGCGACGTTGGCGTTTTTATAGTTTTGAAACAGTTAATAGGTGTTTCTATGGAACTGTTTGCAATGCATTGACATGGACTTTTTAAAACTGAACAGAGGATAATACAATTAATACTATTATGTGTGTTATGCAATGTTCAGCGAAATAAATTCATCACCATATAATATAGAAGATCTAAGAATTCTAATAATTCTAATAATGCATTGATTAGAATCTTTTATAATTGAACATAGAATTAATAGTGTTATGTGTGTTACGCTATGTTCAGTAAAATAAAAACCTCAGGGTCGGTTTCACCAACGATAAATAAATCGTCAGTTAGTTACTTGGCCAATAATTTTTATCACCGCCTCCTTAATGAAATGTATCAATATCCCGCCTGGGCATTTCGTAAAAAATGCATTGAAACTGTGATTCCATAATTCCGCGCGTTGCTATGTGTAGTGCGTCAACTTCTATCGTCAACTGCTAAGGGTGTTGTTACGACTTCGTATTTCGTGCATTATATATTTCTGGCTCCTCCATGTCGCTTCTGGGCTACCAGAAACATATGTGGGCGAAACCGCCCTTAACTTGACTTCTCCTTTGACCACAAGACAGTTCGGTTGTGTGTGAACCTGTGTGTGTCAACAATAATCTCATAATAATTCCCGTGGCCCATATTACTATTGAGAAGCCCCACCATCGGACTAAAGGCAAGTCCTAAAGTAATTGGAGGTAGCCCGGGTAATCCGTTTGTTCGCGATAGGCGCGAATAATCAATTTATTTGTCTGTTACTCGAGGAGTAACAGGTGTCAAGTTATTAATGAGCTGTCAACAATGACAATTTTTAAACGCAAGAACAACGAAACACGAACCAACTAAATAAATAAAGAAAAACTCAAGCAACAAAAGCTCGACAGAAAGGATACAACAAAACACCATACAGGGATGTTTTTTTATTAGTATACATTGCCCTATGTATACAGTTAAAAAAACCGAGTCAATTTCATTGTTACTATGACTATTACTATTGGGCGGTAGTTCTAGGTTAGCCTAGGTGCAGGCAACCAAAATTACAATTCACACAGAGCAAAAAGGTCTTTGGCAAATAACACCCCTAAGGTCAAATTTTTGCATGGAATAAACCCAAATCATTAGCCTCAAATAACACAAAAGTGCAGCTCAAGATCTAGCAAATATAAACCGCACATCGTTGAAATAATAATTAGGGACCGACGTAAAAATTTTATGGTGGCTAGAAATTTTGTCAGTAAACTTATACTAGATAGTACCTAGATGTTACTGAAAGTTAAAAGTATTATTCCTGCCAACCTGGTCAAAGTATCAGACTAGAGCTATTGTTTGGAAGTGCAAAGAAGGCCTTTTTAGCACTTTCTTTGATTATTTAATATTTTCCTTGGGTTGATGCGTCATCTAATTACATTTATTTTGTTGTTTTGCAAAGTTTATTCTTTATTTTTGGATATTAAAGTTTTTGTAATATTGGTTGCCTGCACCTAGACCTACGGCCTAATCGTAATCGTCATAGTAACAATGAAATTGACTCGGTTTTTTTAACTGTATACATAGGGCAATGTATACTAATAAAAAAACATCCCTATATGTAAGAGATATTTTGAAGTTTTGAAAAACAATTTACCGTCAAGTGCAGGGTGTGTCAAATATTCCGCGCAAACTGTAGCGATGACGAGAATCACTTGAACTTGAGTAATGCCCAGGCGAGATAAAGTGTCATTCTATACAGACGGCGATGGTTTTTATTTATTAGTTAAATAAAAAATTGTTTCATCAAACTTCTGTTCGTTATTATCCATTTAGATAGCTGAATACGATGTTTTTAGTAGTGACAGTACAAGAAGTGTTAAATTTTGGATTTGTGCGTGTTAATTTGTTAAGAAGGATAATTCAATTGAGCTAGATCAGCAAAAGAAGAAGAAATTTTTGTAATTCTAAAATAAAAATGTCAAAATTGACAACCGAATAAAATTTAACTGCTCAATTTTGTCCAGTTAGTTTATCTGATGAATAAGTTCTAACTGAAATCGGTGAAACAGTAATAGTCTGAGATCCGAACTAAGGTCATCCTGGACCGATCTGCTTGCCGGATGAAACTTACTTTTTATCAAATATCGTGCGTTCATTTAAAAATCTTGGCCCAGTTGGCAGTGCTTTAAATTTGAACATGGGAACAGTGTAACCGGATCCGGCAATAGTTGTTTGCAATCATTTATCGTTTATGAAATGTCAAAAAGATTTGGGGTTAGATATTTTCCCACCCAAAATTTTGATTTTATGGCTGCTTTGGGTCACTGCGCATTTCTGCTGTGGCTATTACTCTGTACTGTGGCGCTTGTTTTAACTTTTAGCAGGTTTTTAAGTGAAGTCAAAGGAGATTTTCGCTTGACAATATTGACATTTCGTAATGTCAAATTCTACGCTGGAAAATTAAAAAACAAAAGAGGATTCCACAGCCTCCTGAGCTCAGGTTTTTATTTGAACGCTCGATATAATATCCAAAGGAATGTATCGCGAATGGGTTGCCTAAAGAAATATGGTCAAGACTATGATTAAGGGGGCTAAAAAGAGTCGAATTTTAGCCATTTTCCGCAGTGTTTTACAGCCGTTGTAAGTAACATTTTTGAAACTGCTTTACAGGATACATTCTTCTACTTGGGCTGTAGGTGAGAAAATCTTTTAAAATGCTATCAGTGCTTTATTTAATTTAGAAAACAATTTTGAAAACTGAAAAAAATCTAATAAAAATCTAGTATTCTTTGAAAAATTTTTCCCATCAACAATAAGAATCATTCTTTATTCCCACTACATGGCCAAAAATATTTTATTTTTCCTTTAACACATTGTTGATGAGAAGATTTTTTTTCAGTTTTCAAAATTATTTTCTGAATTAATTTGAAAATACGATGACAGATTTAGATTCGTTGTAAAAAAGGGCCTGAAGAAGGTCCTAGTGACAAACGTCTAGTTCTTTTGGTTTTCGCTTGAAAAAATAAAAACAAAAACTACAAATTTCCGTTTTTTTCCAATTATTCAAAATTTAAAAATGACACATTAAATTTTCTTTCAGATAATTGTTCAGCATAAAAATGCGCAACTTTTCCCTAATTTAACCGACCTCGTATCTCTTATAATAACCGAGATCCCCATGGTGGAGCTCGAAAAACGGACACCCTGTATACAAGGAAAATTTTCAAGGTCAAAAAGCCGATGTCATTGTCAAAACCATATGATGGTAGTACCTCTGTCCATGACAGCATCTAGTAACATGTGTTCAATATTAGATCAGCCTGGTCGTGGTTAGCTGTGGTTTTCTCTTTCTACCATGAACGTAGGTTGCGTGATAAGTTCATATGGTTTGCTATCAACTGTCTAAATGTTGTCTTATTTTTGAATTTAGGAGTTTTTGATAAAAATCACATTCTAAATCATGATAATTGTATGGAGACGTTCAAGAATTTACTCTGCAAGCGTTATCTCAGTTGAACGTGTGAATTTTTGGCCGCCTTTTCGTATGTGCAGTATGTGGCCTGCACCTAACCTCTTTTCGTGCCTGTTTTAAAACTCAAAATATACAAACACTGGTAGGTAAATGAATAAATTTTATTATAAAAGATGTTGAACATGTCATGTCCACCTCCTACTTCAATGCACTTTGAAACCCTTTTTCTTACAGAATTGCACACATTTTGTTTACACATTTTTGCCGTCCACAATTTCATCGGGGAATTGCTCCAGATAATCATTGAGAGCTGCTTGATTTGAATAAGTCCACACCCCACCAACTTTTGTGCCATTTCTTAAATAGGCTTCCACCATAAATTGTTTTTGTTCCAAGGTAAAAACCATTGCGGAATTCACGTGAAAAGTCCAGAAAAGAAGAGCGGGTCCAAGCCGGGCGAAAACAAAGTCGCCAACAAAAAAAAAACGCACGTGGGGCAAAAAACACAGCGAAAACACTTGCAAGTTGATTTTAATTTAGAGGAAGACACAGAAACTCGAAAAGTATACAAGAGGTTAAAAAGCGGAGCACTGACAGCTGTCATGTGTCACTGTTTCCGAGACATACGTTTTTTGTGATAATTGCCACACATAGGCGATCTGACCAGAAATAATATTGAACACTTGTTACCTTAGTTGAAACTAGTCTTATTTACTAGTTTTTAAGTGATTAAGCATTAAATTATTATCAAGTTTTGCAAGAAATTTCCTAAATCAGGTCGAAAAATTGTTAAATTAAATCGAGAGACTATTTTTGTTTTTTTTTGACCGTTTAGGCAAGTCTTTGAACTATACTTAATTTTTTGAAAATATTGAGGAACCTGTTTGTAAAGTCACAATTAATGAAAGAATTTTTGTTTTTTTCGAGTATTTTTACTTGTCTTTGAGCTAAAATCAATTTTTTTGTGAGATTTTACTAGATCGAAGCGAAAAATCTACATTTTCATGGAAATGTTAATATGTCTACGTTTTTTAATCGTTTTAGCGCGGTTTTTACATGGAAATGCAATTATTTTGGAAATTGTCTAAAAAAAATCATTTAAGCAAGTTTTTGTAATCTACAAAGACAATTGTTTTGCAAAATTTTATTAAAAAGTAGCCTCATAGTCATAGAATTAAGTTTAAACTACTTGTCTTGACGTTTTTATTTAGAAAAATCTCGTCAAAAATAAAAAAAATTATTAAATCGTTAAGTAGAATTTGGCGTGTACTTGAGATGTAACTAGAAAAAAGTTCTGTTTTTTAGATGGTTTGGCAAGTGTTTTAGGTGAAAAATTCTATAATTTAGCAAAATTTCGTCAAAAATCATCCGCCATCATTTAATTGTGTTGGCCAGTTGGCCGCGTGTTGTTAGTTGTCTATGGTTGTGTCAGTTCTGTCATTCTGTGCAACGAATTTTGCACAAATAAGTTTCAAGTGAATTTCTTAAAAGAATTGGTGTAGAAATTGGTTAGCGATAACGAAGACGGTGACTTACAGCTCACACACCTCCATCAGTGGTTAAAACGGTCAGTTCTGAAGTAAATTGTCTTGATAAATTTTGTAAAACTCATATCATGCACCGTGCATGAAAATAGTACAATGGGTGATATTCATAAACAGTAGTATATGCTTATACTTATATTTTTTAAGTAGATGCCTACATCCATATTCATAAAATTATAAGTATTTACTTTTGTAGTAAGAAGTAGGTGCTAATACTTATGTAGTATTAGCATAAGCTTATAAAATCATAGAAACATAAGTATCTACTGCTGTCCATATTTATAAAACATAGTAGTTACTAACAAATATTAGTATGTACTTATGAAATTACTAGTCTGCTATTCGTTAAACTTATGTTTTTGCAGAAAAATCTATTTACTAAAAGACGCTGTATTTGCCGTACCAAGAACTTCAAGAAACTTTAAAATTAAGCAAGAAAGTGCGGCCGATCATAATTTCATATAAATGTAGCGGTTTTCAGCAAAAAGTGTGCAACAGTTAATGATCTCGATGGACACACAAAAGCCGATTTACCATTTTAAATTTTTTTATCGAAATCGCCAAACCAATTTTTGTATTACGTTAATAGTCGGAAAATTGTCGGTTGTAAGTAACAGAGTTTGGTAGGTTCAGATTTTTCAGGTGATTTTTCGTCGATCTTAGTGCGTTTTGGCTGACTCCGGGCTCATCATAGTCAAACGATATTTGGAAATCTTTTTTTAGAACTATGAAAAACCCGACTAAATAGTGTTACAGATTCGCCTGCAGATACAAAAAATTATTATTACAATATTTTATTAGAGAAAATATTACTCTGAATATTTATCAGCTTTAAATAAAAACTCAACTTTAGATGTTCAGAGTCTCCAAACGATTCTGTTTAGAATTTTTTCAATTACGGAATATTCTTGGGATTTCAAGCTACTTCCAAAATTCCGTCCACGAGGGCTAAACAAACTTTCTGTAGATGTTAATAACTCGAAAACTGTGGCTGTTAGCTAATAATCCTAAGCTTGTTCGAATTTTTTAGACGATTGTTAGCCGATTTCGGCGCATTTTGGGTGACTCGGGGTCAAAAAGTCGAAATAAAATTTGAAAAATTTTGGCCGGAAACGCTTAGAAAATCATAAAACGGTTATGTTTCTGTTTCCAAGCTGGGCGACCTGGCACTCCAAAAATCTAGCTAAGAACTCCACAATGAGGCTGATTTATATTTTGAACGTCAAACTAAAAATAATTGTCGATATTTGACAAATCTGGCGGTAACCAAGCAAGCATATTAGTAGATACTTATATGATGTAAGTATCTGCTCATAAGAATATAAGCATCTTTTTATGAATATGGATGCAAGTATTTACTTTTAGGTTCAACTGATACTTATAAGTAAATGCTAATACTTATAAGTATTTGCTTATAAGTAGATACTAATTTTTATGAATATGACCAAATATGTCTTCAAAAATGGTTGTTCATCAAGTTAAATTAAGTTAAAATTCTTAAAAATTAAAATTTTTAACCACAGCTTGTTCAAAAACATCGTGAACAGATTTATTATTTTTTTGAATTGTTTAAGAAATAAACTGTTGTAGAAAATTTTGGGTTTCAACATAATCGCAAATTTGATGCAAGAATATGCAAGCACGGTGAAATCAACCGACGTAGGGTTACCTTGGGAGGTGCATTTCAAAGCCAAAAAACAGTTTGAATCAACTGACTTGAAACGAATTTTTCAATTTTGTGTCCAATTGTTATCTGAAGTTGTGAAAAACGACCCCCCGTATCCTGATAACGTGTTGGAATTGACGAGGCATATTTTAAAAGTTACGGAAAGTGTGCTCACATGGGGGTACATGTCACCACTCTATATCCTTTCATTTATGAGTCTTTTTAATATTTTTTTTATTCGTGTGTTAATTTTCCTTAACTAGAATTACTTCCAAAACGATTAATTGGCATCTACGAGTCCGTTTATGAGGCTGATCATGCTCCATCGTTGAAATTGTCGGACAATTGGAGCGAAATTATTTTGTCGCCTCAATTGTTACCTCTCATGTTTCAAATTTTTTGGAAAGTGAGAGAATACGACGGTTTGTCTCATCATGCGTTGACGTGTCTTGTGCAGTTGGCTTCGTTAAATGGTGGAGTTTTGTCGTCAGATGCCGTCAGATTGGAGTATTTGAAGTCTTATATGGTTAATTTTACAAATCTTGTCTCTAGGTAAGTTTAAATTTTTTCTTTTTTTTCCACTATAACTCTTTACTAAAAACTTTTCACTATATGGCAGTTTTGAATTTAAATATAATTATTTATATTTCTTAGTTTTTATTCACACATATTAGTTGTTTCAAAACAATAAAAACGCCAACGTCGCATTTTCTCTCAAAATTAGTTGTTATAAATTATTCATGCACTTCAAAAAATTAATAGCTAATGTAATTTATAGTTTCATTGAGAGCTCTAACCATTAATAACTATTTTAGATTTTTATCAACCTTATTTTAAAAAATAATTACGTAAAATGCGACGTTGGCGTTTTTATAGTTTTGAAATAGCTAATAGGTATAAATAAAATATTTAAGTAGACCAAAATCTCTTAGAGATATCCTTCATTTAAACAGAACTGTTAATGTTCTAAAACAGTTACATTTACAACTAATAATTTTTAATTTGTATAAGACTGTAAAATTTTACAGGTATTTTATAAAAGTCCGTAAAATATTACAGGTCTTTCCTCAATTTATCGTTTATTTGGTTTTATAAACAACAATTATCTTGTGAAACATCACTTACCAAGAAAGTGGAAATAAAGCACTAAAAAATGTGATCATTTCTTAAGAATTTTTCGAAATTCCTTTTTTTAATGACAACCTACTTTGCCAGTTTTCTTGGTCAAAGATTGTGAACTGAAGATTATAAGCCAACTGACTGAATAAAATTATTTTTGGACGCTTAGTTTTTTTATTATACTGGCTGAGTTTAAAGTAACGCATAAAATGCGTATCTTTGTTATGGGTCATTTCGCAAAAAAATCGTCGAATAGGTCGATTTTATTTTTATAAATTTTACATTTTGACATCAATGACGTCATTTTTTTTTATATGACAACCAACATTCTTGTTTACTGTTTTTAATAGTTCGTTTTTATATCCCCGTCACGTATTGTTCTCGTTTGTTGTTCAAAGTTGCCTGTTTTCGTAACTAGGTTACATATTAGAAAAAATCACAAAAAATCAGAAATATTAAAAAAGTGTAATTACAAATCTGTGGGGCTGATTTCAAGTTTGGTCGCAAAGTTGCGCGGGTCGCAGTTGCATAGTAGCAACGAATGACATTGCTAGATTTGCGTCGTTGCTATGTCAATCATGATTTGCGCCGCTTGTAACTCAACTTGAAATTAGGCCCTATGGGGCTGATTCCAAGTTGAGTTACGACCGACGCAAATCGTGATTGACATAGCAACGACGCAAATCTAGCAATGTCATTGGTTGCTGCTATGCAACTGCGACTCACGCAACTTTGCGACCCAACCTGAAATCAGCCCCTAAGGGTCTAATTTCAAAGTTTGGTCGCAAAGTTGCGCGGGTCGCAGTTGCATAGCAGCACCGAATGACATTGCTAGATTTGCGTCGTTGCTATGTCAATCCCGATTTGCGCCGGTCGTAACTCAACTTGAAATCAGGCCCTAAGAATCGATCTTAATGAAGTTGCTGTTGTCGCTTCTCAGAGTTTCCTGCCTATTCCTGAGTACGAGGCTGAGTAGGAGTTGGAAAAATTGAACTAAAAAATTATCAGCTTTTTTAAAAATAAAGTCGATGTGATTCATGTGTCTTTCTGAATCATCACTAGTTAGGGCCATAATGATTTTTTTTGTGTCTCTTGTTGGTATTGGCTCGTTTATAGACGAATTATCTGTAAATTGTTTCGATTTAAAAAAAAATAAAGTTTGTCATGAGACTTATAAGGGTCTTCGATAATTAAAAAAATATTGAACCACAACAAATCACAAACAAATTTATAATTATTAGTGTTTTTGAATCAAGTTATAATTGAGTAATGTAATAGTATTCGTCAGGGTCGTAAAGTTATGTGAATCACCCTGTAATTTTTAGGTTGGATCCATTTTAGACGAATCATCCATAATTTTTGTCAGAAAGCAACGCTTCTAAACATCTTTCAACTATAAAAAATAGTGACTTGAAAATCTTTTCTTTTAATATATAATTCTCTAATCTTTTCTTTTAATATATAATTCTCTTCGTTTTTTCAAAATATTTTGGCATTGACTTCAAATCCATAAAATTTCCAGACTTGTGTTAAAATCAATGCTTATTGCTTATTAACAGGGCCATCTTCGGACTATAACAATTTTTTTGGTTTTCTCAAAATATTGTGGTCTTAGCTAGCATCTAGCACTTTTTTAGTAGACTGTTGAAATTAGATAATTTCAGTTTAATGTTGCTTCGTTAGATAATTCAATTTTCAGACAAATTGTATTGTCAGATGAATGATGATGCATGTTTTTCGTTGTCATTTTATAATTACTTTATTGTTACTTATGTTAGGTTGGTCGATTGATTTGTTTGATGTTTAAGTTTAAATAGGTGCTAGTAGTTTTAGCAAAACTGTGTTTGTTTTTAAAAATCCTTCTAAATTAAGGAAGACATTTACCATAATTTTGAGATGTCAAAAAATGTGACGAATAGAAAAAAAACTTTGTATCTGATTGTTACTCTATTTTTTCTAGTGTCACAATAAAAAACAAAGAATCGCTAGGCATATCCAACATCGTCAAGAAACTAATCCTTTTTTTCATCGGCGACATTCAAAAATTAACATCACAGCTTCAAGACTCGTATTTAGACGAACTAACACGATTGACGTGCTCGTTTTGTAAAGGTGCAGCTTTAGAAGATATGGTAAGTAAGGATTTTTCTATAATCTAGAATTTCTTGACATCGTTTTGTTTTATTTCTTAGTCTTCCGACGAGGAAAAATACTACAACGATTCTTTCGACAATATGATGGAAGCTTGGACAAACATTTTGCAAGAATATGGTGTAAATGCCAACGGAAGTATTCAAGAATGTGCAGTAGAAATTTTTAATACTTATATCCAATATCATTTGGGACCACCAGATGGCGCACGACAAAATCACGATGTCCATGAAATTGAAGACAACGAAGATATTGATAGAATCTCTTTCAAGGACCAGTTGCAGACGATTGGGATGTTTGGAAGGATTGTACCGGGACATGCGTTGCCTATTATATACAAGTAAGATTATAAATATTTAGTTTTAGGTTCTAGGTGACACACAAAGGTGACTAAAAAGTTTCGGATAAAAATCTGTTTTTCTGTCTTAAACTTTTTTAACTTTTTTGGACGGATGAACAATCTACAGAAGACTAATCAATTTTTTTAAATTTGTAATCGAGTTTCGCATTGGAATATGCATTGTTGATTGCATTTTACAGGCGCAAAACTTGTAAAATTATAATTATATTATAACACTAGAGATTAACGTTTTTTTTATAAAATAATCTTATTCTTAAATTTTATTTTTTTTTTGGTTTTGTTTTTTTCCTTAATTTTATTTTTTAGTGAATCACTTTAAGAAAAACATAACATTATTGTATTGTCATCTTCAACAATAACACAGAATAAATGATAAAATTTAACGCAACTTTGACGTCATTTCTTAAGGAGTGTAGAAGTTCAGTTAATTTATGTGCAATTAAACACAAAATAAGTAATATTTAAAATTCTAAAAAATTTAAATAAATTCAAATCAATGAATTAAAACAGTCAAACAATTAAATTAAAAACCCTAATAAGGATTTGACCTGAAGTGCATTTTAAATTCAAAAGTCTAAAGTTTTACAAAATCAAACACATGTAGTAAATAAAATGGGACAAAGGAGATGGCGCGTCGCTTATGGAAAATTGGCGACGCTCGGATCAGATTCAAATTTTCACAGCAGCTAGTTCTCGAAAAATCAAGCAGTTTATATCATCGCGTCAATGTGGTGGGATTTGTAGTTTAGCCGCAATTAATTATTGAAAATCGCCAGTTTTAATCAGATTCTCATTAAAATTCATGTTTTCGACCGTCTAGCGTTCCCTGAGGATTACCACCCGTAGAGAGGTCGGTGCAAGAAGGTTTGCATCTTCCACAATATGATTGCAGTGTACTTAAGTACTTCGAGTTTTCTATTTTGAATTTACTTTAAATGTAAATGTTGTTGGAACACTCAAATTGCCTGCAATGAGCCCTCTTGACGGGTGTTCACCGCAAGGGTGAGTTGTAAATTATTTTGACAGTCGAAAATACGATTTTTCATAAGAATCTGGTTAAAATTGTCAATTTTCAACAATTAATTGCGGCTAAACTATAAATCCCACATTGCACCACATTGGCGCAATGATATGAATTGTTTGTTTTTTCAAGGGCTATCTGTTGTGAAAATTTGAGTTTGATCCGAGCGTCGCTAATTTTCCATAAAGGACGTGCCATCTCCTTTGGCAAATAATTACGATTTTTGCACTAATTTCGTAGATTTACAATTTTTAAATTTGAAAAAATCTCGATTATTTTTACATGTAGTGGCACAGTTTTTTGTATGTTTTCCACAAATGAAAACCAATTTCAGACTATTGGAAGTCAACACCGAAAAACTAAAAATCAGTCTACAACTGATGGAGTCTCGCGCAATGAACATGAACGAATCGTCCAACTTGGACAACCTCTTCGAGGACATCCATTGGGTGATTCTTATCGCTGGCCACATCCTGTGTATGGATAGCGACGGCGAAACCCCAATGATTCCATCCGAAATGATGCAATACTCCATCGAACAACTCCGCCAAAATCACAGCACTCTCGAATCAAGTCTTATCGTTTTGGCTTCAGCCCATCAAATAACCAATGTCCCGACGGACGTCGATCGCTGTGATCACATCATACGCATCATTTCTGATGTTTTGAAACTATGTGTAGTGGAAAATTCGGCGGCCGAAGCCAAGTTAGGACATTTTATGAGTCCCGAAGTGAGTTCGACGATTATGTGGTTTCTGAAACGGTGGTGTTTGTCGTACCTTTTACCGGTGGAGAATTATTATCAAGAGGTGAACGGTTTTAGAGATTCGGCGATGAGAGGGTTTAAATATGGCTGTTTTAGATGAGTCCGGTTTTGATCGGTGCTGTGGGTAAGGATACAGAAGGGGCGATTTTTGTGGTGAATTTTATTCTGGACAAGATTTATTCGAACATTTGTCATTTCAATTCGGAGCCTATTTTATTGAGGGATACAGTGGATTTGCTGACGGCGCTTGTTTGCATCAAACAAAAACAGTAAGTACTTAAATGTCATTTATTTATTATAGTCCGGGAGCAGGCACATCATAAGTCGTTTATTTAAGAAGTTGGTCCGGACTCGACTGCACACGATTACTGAAAACTGATTCTTATGTAAAATTTTCTGCTGAATTCGAATCTGTAGGTCGCTTTTCGATTTGGAATTGCCTTCACTATGAAAAAGACGTTTTTCTGAAAATTTTTGAAAAACTAAAATTGCGCAAATTTTGTCTTTACATCGTTATATTTTTCTTTCTGAATAAAGCTAGAAACTTCATTTTTTTTACACTAGATTTCGCAATAAATGTAAAATCTAACGTATATACACAAACTTTACTTTTTACAAAAGAAAACTAAGAAAATTACAATTTTCTTGTAACGTGTCATTTTTGTGTAGTGAAATTTTCGAGATGTGAGAATTTTTTTTATTTTAAAAGATAGACTCCTATATAATCGAGATGAAATGATGCCAATAGTTCAAATAAGTTTTTGGTGCCAGAATCATTTCGATATCTGTAATACTTACCAAGTTATTGCATTTTAAAGTTACTGCAATATGCTCGCCAGGTGGAGATCGCGGTATATGTCCCTTTGTGTGACTACGACCAACCTCGCTCAGTCAGCGTCACGCTGTACCGTTCGACTTCCCTTAGTTTTTAGTCCATTTGTTTCAATTACAAACATTTCAACGTTCGAAAAACTGCAAATAATCAAATAATAAATAATTTTCACGTCAAACAACAGTTTATTTACTAAATAAATCCCTTGAAATTGGTTAAAATTACGCAATTTGGTCCTAATTTCTTACTTTTTTGACCTTTTAAATACAGCAGCTAACCGATTTAACGATGTTTTGTCTATAAAACCATTCCTAATAATTAATAAATCAATCATTGCATGATGGTAAATTGAAAATTCTTTAATAATAATCTTAAGTATCGTAATTCACGAATTCACAAAAGTGCTCGAAAAAAAAATGTATTACTTATTAACTGAAAAGCACTTACGTAATTTCAGGCATTTTTGAGTAATTTAGCTCATTCTTGAGCTATAAAGTCACATATTTCAAAAAATTTCGACCAAAAAAGTTATAAAATTGATGAATAAGTACTAAATTACGTAATTTTAACCAATTTCAAGGGTTTTAGTTAGTAAATAAATTGTTGTTTGATGTGAAAATTATTAATTATTTGATTATTTACAGTTTTTCGGTCGTTGAAATGTTTGTAATTGAAAAAAATGGACTAAAAACTAAGAGAAGTCGAACGGTATCTACAGCGTGACGCTGACTGAGCGAGCTTGGTCGTAGTCACTACAAAGGGACATATGCCGCGATCTCTACATCGCGCGATCTCCACATCGCGCGCATATTGCAGTAATTTTAAATTGCAATAACTTGGTAAGTATTACAGATATCGAAATGATTCTGGCATCAAAAACTTATTTGAACTATTGGCATTATTTCATCACGATTATATAGGGGTTATATAGGGGGATTTTAAAATGAAAAAAATCTCGCATCTCGAAAATTTCACTACACAAAAATGACACGTATTGTAATTTTCTTAGTTTTGTTTTGTAAAAAATAAAGTTTGTGTATATACGTTGGAATCTACATTTATTTGGAAATCTAGTGCAAAAAAAATTAAGTCTCTAGCTTTATTCAGAAGAAAAATATGAGGATGTAAAGACAAAATTTGCGCAATTTTAATTTTTCAAAATTTTTCAGAAAAACGTCTTCGTAATGAAGGCAATTCCAAATCAAAGAGCGATCTACTGATTTGAATTCAGCAGAAAATTTTACATGAGAATCAGTTTTCAGTAATCGTGTGCAATCGAGTCCGGACGATCATGTTGGATTCGGGAGCTTGCTCCCGAACTATTAGGTCACGGTTACATGATGTCATGGTTACATGATATGTAATAGATAGTTTATTCGTTTATTGTCTTAAAACTGCTGTAATTTGTGAAATTTTTTTGGTAGTGCCCTTGTTGCGTTTAGGTTTTGATGCTGATTTCATTTTTATTCAAATAGTTTTCTTATTATTACGTTCTGTTGTGCCTCGAAAATAATGAAAAATAATTCAGGAAAACCTAGGTGTTCGGGGTTGCGTTTGTAACATAGAATACACAAGTTTTAAACTAACTAAACTATGTAAATAAGAGAGAAACACAGAAGAAGGTAAAATAACTGAAGTAAAAAGTGTTCAAATCAAATAAGTAAAAATATAAAATAAAAATTAAGTCAAATATTGAGTAAATAGAAAATTGAGGCGCTGATACATCACTTACAAATAATGAACAACTTTTCTTTACTTTGTGTGATAAACTACTAGTTTTTCAACGTGGACTGGTGCATTTTCGTTATAGTTATTTATGTATTAAGGGCGTAAAGAAGCTTTTATGGTCTGAAGCCTTATTTCTGACCTGAAGCGTATCCTACCATATATACAATACTTTTTGCACATATTGAGTTTTTTTAATCCAATATCAAAGATTCGGCGACTAAAACTGTCCATCAAGTCCACGATCATAAAATGGCAGGTCTGGAAACTAAGTACGTTACGAAAATGAAGCATTTTTCCTGGGAGGAGTCAATTTTTGACATCCTTCGTTAAAATAGCGTATTCGCAATTTAACGAATGACTTGTAACGATGACATCTAAAAACTACAATTTTTGACCTCCTTCGTTGGTCGTTCGGTGATCGTTCGTTAAATAGCGAATGCCAGATTTGACAACATCGCATTATGTGTCAAATAAATTCAAATCAATGTTTGAAATATTGTTCTACAAGCAAGATCTACAAAAACTTTAGAAGAAGAGAAATGCTTGTTAATCAAACATGTTAAACACATGCCAATACTTATAAGTAGCAAGTTTGAGCCTTCTTTTACCCAAAATACGCTGAGAGAAAATGGTAAAAAATTCATTAAGTCTTAGCAGCACGAAAGAGGCAGAAATAAAACTAGAAAGAGAAAGCTACTTATATTTTATGAAGTTGATACAAAAAATAATTAAACAGTGTTAGATTGTAGATGAGAGTCTCACATCTAAAAGCAAATCCAAAACTAACAGCAATCGATGTAAGACAAAACAGGAAAATGTTTTTTCTACTTTTGCTTCGTACTGAGATCATTACGATACGCCATTTGGGTTTCATAATATCCAACGGAGTGCTCTAATAATTACACTAAAAACCAGGGTAATTTAGTTGGAAAATGATGGCAACCTAGTCTTTTGACAATTATCTGAGAGAAGTGTCAGTGTCAATCGGCACCCGTTTCAAGTGATAATTTAATCAAATGAATCATTTCGAACCTTTAGAGGCTTTTGTACCAACCCTGTTACGTAGTCCCTTCGAACACCTTTCGAGTAGGGGTGAGTGGGCCACAATGAGACAAAAATCACATTGTATTAAATAAAAAATTGAATTTTAAATTTTTTACCAAAAAATGTGGATTGAGACATAACTTGATGTTATAGAAGTGTGCTACATTAATACAGATGTCAATTTATGACGAAGGGACATAAAATAGAATAAAAATAAAAAATATGTTTTTGTCTTATTGTGCCCCAACGTATGGGGTAGTATGAGACAGCATAACAATTGTAATTAGATAATTTTAATGAAGAAAATAAACGAGTATAAAACTTTAATATCAAATAAACACATATGGAAATTGTCTTATCGAACGTCTAAAGTATCAAACTTGACGGAAAATTTCAAGAAACTATTTTGTCGCTTTGTAGTTCCTACCGGTTTTGGAACTGGAAGAATTTTTTTGATGTCAGGTAAAATCACCGTTGCTTCATCGGGAATCAGTGGAAAAACAAAGGCATCATGATATTTTTCGCTCTTTCGTAGGTATGTGATTTGAATATTGTCTTTGTTGTTAATAATTTTAGCGACGTAATAGATCTTTTTGCCATTTTTAGAAAATTCAACCAGAACAAAATTTCCTACTTCGGGATTTGTATTCAATGACTCGAACTCAACATCGTCTTCTGAGTCTGAAATGTTGTCATCGTCATCATCTTTTTCACTCTGATAATCTTCTTCCTCGCTGTCTGACGATGATAACAGTTCTTTTAATCTTGTTTCTTTCCTAGACTTGAATCTACTTTTTTGCAGTGATTTTTTTCGTTCTTTCTCCAAAGTTTTCATCTCTAAAGCCAATTTCTCCGGGGTGTCTGTCAGTATGGAACTCTTTCCTCGTGCACGTGTCTTCCTATCCACCTTTAATTCTTTTGCTTTAGGAAAACCTATCAGCTCTTCCGGTGGAACAAAGGAGTTTCTTTTGGGAGATTGTTTTGCAGGAATAGAAGTTGTATCTTGAAAATCCTTATCATTTTCGATTTCTGAAGCACGACTCGTCCCTGCGACTGATTGATCATCCTTAGACAACAAAGCAAAATCCCGATTTGTAACTTGACTGACTAGAAAGTCGATTTCTGTGAAAATATTCTGATCAAATGGGTAGATTCCTGTTTTCTGAAAACCAGCTGTAATATTTACTGGAGTCATAGATTTTTCAAAAGCTTGGCCAACACAACCAGCTATACCGTAGATGTTTAAAGGAACACCGGGATGCGTTAAAAGCCAACTATCAACGGCAGCATTATAGAATGATTTAAAAGAGAAAAACACAGAAACATCGAGAGGTTGAAGCTTGTTTGAGCACTGCGGTGGTAAAGTAACAATTGTCACACCATTCGCCTTTGCCAAATCCAATACTTTCACAGAAATATGGCTCTCATGATTATCCATAATCAACACGGAAGGATTCTCTTTTGAACTAGAACTAAATTTGACAAAATGTTTAAAAGTTTCAACAAAACAATCGGTATTCATCCATCCAGATGGATTTGCTAACCCTAAGGTACCAGGTGGAGCGCCGATCAACATGTGCTCTTTGAATTTCTTCCTTGGGAAGATCATTACAGGAGGAATAGTGTTCCCGGTTGCACTAATGATGCAACAAGTTGTAACTAGCGTTCCTCGCTCTCCGCTAGTTGCTTTACTAACCTGTTTTGTACCCTTTCCGGCGACAATTTTTTTGGCTTATGAACAGTGGTGGTCGCAGTTTCGTCCAAATTGAAAATCCTCGCAGGATTTGCGAGTTTTTCTGACCTGCTTAAAACTGAACGAAGATTATCAAAGAAGAGGGATACATTATGTTTATTGAATGAAGTCGCCCTTGACAGACTACAACCCTCTGGAGTTCTGATACTAAGTCTAGGGTGGCGTTTCATAAATGATTGAAACCAATCAATTCCAGCTCGCTTGTTCAAATGCCAATTTTATGGCACAATTTTAGAATTTTTTATTGCTAACTCGTAGGCTATTTCACGAATATTTTTTGTACTTTTACCATAGCACATTTTTGCACACTCCAAGATATATTTGCTTAAACTCTCTTCTTCTTCCTCTGTAAATATCTGTCGGCAACCGTAATTTGGGACCATTCGGATTGTTTCGTTCATTGGGTGATTCTTTCTCTTTGCAACGTAACGTGATAAAGTTTGGAATTTAACACCATTTCGGTCTGCAGCCTCACGAAGTGATAATTTCTCCACTATGACTTGCTTGACGGCATTTTCCATCTGCGTGGCAATAAAATTTCCCTTGTTGGTTTTTCTCTTCCTCCCTCTAGACATCTTACTTTCCTGCAAGTTATAAACAGCTTCATCTTAAGTCTAAACAGCAACAGAACAATTTAATGGCATCGGGCCACAATGAGACGCGTCTCACTGTGGCCCTTTATTCACTGTCTCATTGTGGCCCAAAACAGTCTAGATACTATTTGCGTCATAAGTTTTAATACATCCAAGAAAGCAAATAACCTAACTTATTATAAGAAAGGCTAAATGTGTGTTAACTTCTAAATCAAACAGCGGTCAAGGATTATAATCCACACTAAAGTTGTTACACATCAAATCCAATACAGCAAAAAAAATTACATACCCGAAAATGTTGTTGGCATAAAAAGCGCAAGAACCTGAAAGCAGCGCTACAACTTCGTTACTAACTTTATCCCGACTGAGTTATTCACAATGTGAAGAACACTGTGGAAAATATATTTATTACATTTGTCTCACTGTACCCCGCGTCTCATTGTGGCCCACTCTCCCCTAGTGTACAAACATAACTTTAAAAGCCAGTGCAAGTAAGTAATTTGAGATTCCATTCTCCTTAGGCCAGTTTTCAAATTCCGCGTATTTGCCACAAAAGCCCGTATTCGGTGAGGGGTAGATACATTGCAAAACATCTTGGACACTTTCAGCATACATTTTACGAATAAACTAATGACGATCCACATTATTAATTTAATTTCATGACCCACGCAATGCTGTCACCTGCCACAAAATTCCCTAAGTTTCGAAATTTAATTTTTTTGTTAAAAAAGGTGCAAAGTAGAAAAAATAGTGTATGATACCTCGTTTATAAGGCATTTTGTCGCACTGACTCCATTATGGCACTCCTCGCTGCGCTCGTCGTGCCCCAATTCCGTGCGTGCGACAACATGCGTCTTATAAAACTCGTATCATAATATACTATTATGCAAAGAAGAAATTGAATCATTTTAGGCTTATTTAAGAGATATTTAATTATGCAAATTGAAAATAATTACAATAGTATTTTACTCTAATAGATGTTTATCTTTTTATCTGTAGAGCAACCTCCTTCAAGAAAACCAACAAATCTTTTTTTACCTCAATTATGTCCCAATAATGTAAAATCTAAATAAACATAAATACATTGTAAATCAATTTATAAATTAATGTGCAACAATATTTTTTTTATAAATGTGTACTCTTTTATTCAAGTTTGAACGTTTCTCTTACAGATAAGCTCAGAGATTTGTCTTTACAAATCTAAAGGTTCATTAATAAATAAGTAGCCAAAAGTTTCGTTAAACAAAACATTTTTATTAAGATTTGTTTTTGGCGATTAAATCAAACGGATTTTTTGCGTCTCTAATATTATTTTGTAATTTTGCTGTTAAATTCTTTCATATTTTCAAGCACTATAACCACTATAAAATCACACAAAACACCATTTTAATATAACACGTCGATGTGTCGTCGTCCGCTCGCATTTTAGCGAATGATCCATTGCGAATACATTAAATAACGAAGGGTCAAAAATTGACAAATTCAGATTTTCATTCGAATTCGCTATTTAGCGAATGCGTTATAAAATAGCGAAGGGTCAAAAATTGACCCCCTGGATCACAATAGCTATGGAGGGCAATTATACCCGTGGCGCCCTCACACAGTAATTTATATAAGTCTCCAATTTGGAATCAAATTCTTTATTATTCCAATAATTTTTTGGATAATTCTTATCACAAAACTCTGTCATTGTGTTCTTGTGACCTTTATTTCTGTGTTACTTACTTGCTTTTGGATATTTATCCCGTTTTTTGTCTACTTTACGTGATAACGTCTGGGACTTGATTACCTCTTTTAAACTGTTATTTTATATTAAAAAAGGTAAGTTATTAATATCTACATTACTGCACGGAAAGCATTTTTGAAAGGAAAATGCAAATACACACTTTCGAACGTCTCACGCAGCCCTCCTTGCAGTTGTAAAAATCAGTTTCTTTTGATAGAGACTTTCGTTATATAGCACCAATTCTAGACGTAATATTCGAGTTTCTCCAATCATCTACCTCAAAAATTTGCTTTTGTTGAGTTTGGCTCATATTTAGAGTAAAATAAAGGCAAAAGGACCGATAAGGTTATGTTCCTACCTAAATGTTTCAGTAAGCAAATGGCTCAGGAACGTAAATAAACCCAACGAAAACCTGTCTACCACATTCATTACCACCGTTAAGCACAATTTGATTCCCATTTTGGGCTTTTCTGATTACCATTGATATCCGTCAAAATAATTTGGCATTTGTCAAATATTAGGCTAATTTCTCGTTTTTTCATTCATAAAAACCCAGTTTCATCGTAGTATCCGCCAGAGGCGCTACGGGTATAGTGGCCCAAACAGCCACCCACGATCCAAGAAAAAAAACTCATTTTTGAGACATGAGTTTCCAGACCTGCCAATTCTAAAACCGTGATCAAGTCGCACTAATGTCAGTCAATCTGACTTAGGGTGGATTTTACAATCGTAGGATAAACCCCGGATAAATGCGGCTGAAGACGAGTGCGATCCCCATTCCTACTTTTACCACGACCAACTGTATCAATCTCCGCTTGCTTCGCTTCTCTCGCTTCTCTTCGATACGGCCATACCGCTCGGTTAAAAAACTGTTCCGATCTAGTAACCGAGATGGCGTTCGGCACGTGCTGCCCCCAAATTATTTGAACTTGTCAAATTTGAAGGTGTCAAATTCAAAAAAAAAAAAATTCGAATTAGATGACACTAATGACACTAACAAGACAGGTAAATTATAACCTCGAAGCACCACTCTGACTTCTGACCTGACGTCTGACATCATTTTAATTCACATACTTGTCACTTGGGTGCTCTACCTGCCGAACTTTCGTTTCCAAGGTCAAGAATTTGGTTTCTTATGGACAAATCGACAAGCGGTATGGCCGTATCGGAAAGAAGCGAAGCAAGCAGAGATTGATACAGTTGGTCGTGCTTTTACCTACGCTATTTGGTACTTTTCTCGCCGCAGATTAATTATTAGTTACTACTGTGGTTACAATTGTTACAACAATGTATTTTTCAAAATTTAACCCTAGGATAAAATTGTCCGGCGATTGTGAAATCCATCCTTAGAATACAGGGTGATTCAGATAAGATAATGAGCCCGACATTCCGGCGATGCAACCCAAAAAACAAATTTCATTTACGTCTTGATCTAATTTTAATTACGATTTGCATTTGCAATCCAAGTTATCTGATGTTGCTCTGACAGTGCTTGACAAGCTTTGACATCAGTGCTAGTTATTATTGTCACATTGTACCCTGCATTGCTGTTGAGAGGGAATTTAGAAGAAATTAGCCTCTTTGTAAAAGAAAGAAACGCACTGCAGGTCTCTGGAAAATTCAGTTCGTGTAATAGCTTCCATGACATAGAACCAACAAAATCAGCCAGACTTTTGTCGTACAATGGCGGACAAAAGTCTTCATACATCAATGTCATGATGATGACATAAATGTGTGAAATGGCTTTATAAAAATAACCACACTTTTGATTTGATGTTTAAAGACTTTTGTCCGCCATGGTACTCTGAGGGAAAATAAAATTCATCCATATCTTGTGCAGCTAGTACACGTTAGTACAAGAACTTAGGAAAACTGATTTTGAACACAGATTAGATTTTTGTCTCTTTATCAGAACTCAAATGCAACTTGACAATAACTTTATTCAGAAAATTTTATTCAGTGATGAAGCAAAATTTTCTAACAATGAAAATCCACTGTGGATACGTGAAACACATTTCCAACGAATTGCTTTGGCGAACGTTTGAAGTGGAATCTTCAATAATTGGGCCTTTTTTCTTCCAAGAAAAACGAGCAGGAGGTCAGCATTTTAAACACCTTTTTCGCTAAAAATCATTTTCTTGTCTCCCTGCTTATCCTTGCAAAACTGTTTGCCTACTTTAAATGTTTAATTCTTTCATACATTTTGTTTTGGAGGTTACACCGAAAAGACTTCTCTAATTTCTCTATCATTCCGCGAGAATTGAATGACACTATCGTTCTCTGCGTTGGTGTTGGAGTGACATAAGATGGTAACTTGGATTCAACTTGCTAATTCTAATGTAAATTGAATCAATGGCGTAAATGAAATGTGTTTTATTGGTTGCATCGCCAGATCGTCAGGCTCATTTTCTTGTCTGAATCCCTGTATTTCGAAATGAGTTTGAACTATTGTTTCTTAAATTAAGAAAATTTGATGGATAACAAATTATTAACGATATTAACGAAATTGCTTGAGACAGCAAGAATCTGTGGCTTGATGTGTGAAAAATTCAACTTAATTTATGAGAAAACCTACTGTGAGTGCAAGAAACATCTTTAACGTTTTGTTATTGCCCCTGGCCTTGAACATGTCCTAGGGGGGCATAAAGAAAAGTTTATGTTCAGGTAAAGGACCACCTTTACCTGAAGATAAACATAAAAATAAATAAATAAATATGCGTATGGTGGTAATGCCTTCACCCAAGTGCCAGAGTTTTCAGGTCGCATCTACAGCCTCTGACCTGACCTAACGACCACTAACTAATAGTAGTGACCGGGACCGACGGCTTAACGTCTCCTCCGAAAGACGAGTTAGTTGCGATGTTTTTGGCATTACATTATCCGGTCACCCATCCAAGGAGTGACCGGGGTCAGTGCTGCTTAACTTCATAAACTAATGAAAACCTATGAAATCAGCTAGTCTATGCAACTAACATAAACATAATCAGACATAATGGTCTCATTATGATATATCTGTGCATGCCGTTTTCTGACTTATCTCTCAAAAGAATTATTAATTTGCGGATTTTTGACCGAACTCTTTTAAGTTGTCGTCTTTAGCCTAATAAGCTCTGGTTTAAATTTTGTAGTTTTACTTATAAATTTCATCATCTACAAATTATGTGTATTATTTCGCCTACCGACACACTATCGCAATTTTCGTAAGAGTGATGAGTAAAATTTTTGTCAGTCATTAGGTCATTACTCCCACTAAAAACAAGCTGCGGTGACGTACGGGGACGTAGAGAATGTTATTGATAATTCGACTATTCCATTGCCAATCAACGAAGGCTTGAATTGCGATTGTTTCCTGTGGTGATTACTTTATCATTATTCATTCGCAATTCGAACTGGATCGGTAACCCGTTCAATGAAAGTTAGAAGTCGGTGGTACCTAATAATTAATAATAGTTTATTAATATACGCGTAAAATGGTACAAAAGATACTTTCAATTCATATTTAACAAAGTTTGCACCAATGATGAATGAGGGTTGAAGTCAACTTCTAAAGTTGCTTTTTAATAAAAGATTCTTAAAAGCACATGTTTTTATCTCTGAGGCATTTTTGCATTCTTGTTTAGGTAATGCTCTTGGTAGTTTTTTAAATCTGACTGAATGGTAAACGCAAAGGGGAGTAAGTTGTTTTTTGCATTTCCGCGACTAAAGTCCCTGTTTACATGTATGTATGTATCCAGTGAAAAGCCCTAGATAATGTTGCTTTTGGATTATATTCCGCCCAGAAATGAAGAGAACACGTGAGAGGAAATATGCATCGTTCTCACACTGATTTATTATCCACCTGCAAATTTCTTGCCTAATGGGATAATCTTCTGGCTTCTGGCCTCCAGTAGGTCTTGCAGTATAATGATGTGTATGTCGATGATTTTCTTTAAAATGCGCTGCACTGAGGCTGTCGAAATTTCCATTTCCCGCGCAGTTACTCTTATGCTTCGTGTAAAATCCGTCTATATTTGGTGAATTTTATGATTTTAACTTTCCAAACCATTTTATGAGGGATATAATGAGGATGGTCGTAAAGCTATTGTTACCAAAGCGACCAGATGGTAAGCGACCCTGGAATCCTGTCCCATAACACGCGCCAGTAATTTACAATACACTTACAATTGAGGGGCTGGGGTTTCTTTATAGCTTAAATCCTAAAAAGTTAATTATTTGTATTGCACCATAAAATTCAATAAAATATAGACGGACTATACCATCTGTCAAAGGCCTCTAAGAGTGCTTCTTTGTTTTTCGCTAGCAACACCTCCTTTCGACAATGTGATTTATTTTTATTTAAATTTTTTAAATTTAATGTCAAATAATTTCGAATACAAAGATCCACTTCTGGAGGTATCGAACAAAACCAAATACTGCACTTGAGAGTTAGAGCTGGGAAAAGTATCGATTCTTTTATAAAGTATCGATATCTGACCAAGTATCGGGTGTCGATACCGACTAAAATCAGGTATCGAAGTATCGATACCTCCGATATCTATCGTGGTATCGGCGGTATCGATACTCGATACCTCGATACCACGATACTCGCGATACCTCAATACCACAATTCATTTGATACCACTATTCTTGCAAAACTATCAATACTTCACTGCCATGACAATTACTGCGATCTGTCGACTCTCTGGTTATGTATTAGATCCAAGAAATTTAAAACTGAATTTAACTAAAACTTTTGTATTCAACGACTAATTTAAAAGTCGATTTTACGGTTGCCATAATTCAAGAAGAGACTATTTTCCGAAATTATTAATTATTACTTCTTCAACAATTACTTATATCATCAGTATTACTAAAAAAAGGCTGACACTTCAATAATTCAGTAACACAGTTTTTCGATTAAGTGATACCACAGCTGTAGTGCTGACACCATACAGAAATTTACAAAAATTGTAAAATGAAAAAAAAACAAGACGTAACATATTATAATTTTTATCCACAATCACATTATAATTGGAGTTTTACCCACACTTATGAAGCACATAAAGTGACGTATTATTATAAATTATAAATTATATATAATTAATGAAGTGAAGAAATGAAGATCAGACTTATATCAATCAAATTTTATTCACTTATTAATATTAATATTAACATTTATGTTCATGGAAAGTTCATTCTTGCCTTATAAAGCCTGCCAAGTTTCATTTTACGAATACGAATATTTTTAATTTAACTTAATTTAATTTAACTTCGATTAATTCTATGTTGTTAATGTGGTGATTGTGGATAAAACGTTGTATTGCTGACGCCCTCGTGTTTAAACATTCTTGCATGGATAAAATGCTTTCTAAAACACTTACAATACAATACTCTCAATAAATAACTATTAATTTGTTTTATCAATTATTTATTATAATAGTGGTTTATTGTTACGTTTTTATACCAGTGCATAGTCTTAGACTTGGTGTGCTGTTTCATCTAATGTCGATCGTAGTAAAGAATCGTTGCCTTGAAATTCTTGTGAATTCGCCAACTATAATGCATCTTACAAAAGCCCTACGCTAATTCAATTGGATTATACAGCGTGTACCAGAACTCGCTCCCTACCGGAAAGGTGTTAGTGGTAACAGCAATGAGGATGGCAAAAATACAAAAAAAGTAGGTCTTTTATACTTCGTTTGGGAGATACAGAGGTTTCAAAGTGACCAATCCCAGAAGCTCTCTCCTAGGTGTATTGCATACAGTACATCCGTTACTAAGGAATGAAAAATAATAATTCAAGTGCCCACTTTTATTGTCCGTTCCACATATTTTTGATTTCTTAGCAACGTGTTTTGTTCCCTTAGTCCTCCAGAGGCGGTGCTCCAGAGCAAGGTCTTTTGTGATTGGCTATTTTCAAACGTTCTTATCTCCCAAACGCAGAGAGTTAGAATTTTTTTGTAAAGGAACTTTAGCTTCAGAATTGCCTAAACTATACGCACCTTTCCAGTGGGGAGGGAGTTCTGGTACACGCTGTATTGGCAATTGTAGGATGGCAGCCTTAATACTTCGTGTCCTTCACAACATCAATCTTGTATTTCTTAAAATGTGGATTTGTTGAAAATGACCCAATATGTTCTAATAGTTGTTTCTTGGTTGAATGTTCATCAAAAGTTACATTATGTTCAATCAACTATTGTCTTATGTCTTGAAGATGTAGTTAGTAACTTGTCTAATTGCACGGAATGGTACTGTATATTATCCATTATAATGACACACTTGTTTTTAGGTAAGATTGTCCATAACTGAAGACTGATTTTAGTTTTTTTTAGGTTTTAATAAAAAACGCGCCAGCGGAAGACTTTCCCTGAATGTCTTTTAATCCTTAATTACGCGATTAAAGGATTCCAGAAAACAAAGAAAATAACTCAGCGAAATTATTTAGAAACGTTTGAAGAACTGAACATTCACAACAATGCCTCTTCAAATGTATAATAATTTACAGTATAACTAAGTAATGGTAGAATTATTCAAATTTCGCGATTTTATTCTGCTATTCTGCCCTGCAGAGAATCCTACGTGCCGGCTGCTTCAAGGCCTTCTGATCTGAATCAGAATTTCGGGGCCAGTGAGAAGGCCATATGAGTGAAGCTAAATGTAATTTTCGTCGGCCACGGTAAAATCGTTTTAATATTAATTATTGCGAATAGAATTATAAATTTAATAGATTTATTCAATGGTAATGGGGAAGGCGCAACACTTCATAGCCCTTTGTCAGCAAAATTTCGTCGATTTTGTACTTTTTGTTGCATTTCATAGCATCCAAGTATGGTTTAGTTTGATCCTATGGTTTGATCGTAGAGGATCTAGTGCTGGAATTAACTGATTTGTAACTCATCCTTTCAAGACTTTTTCGTTCATCGATCGGTGTTCGACTTTACTGTCCAAGAGAAAATCGCAATCTTCTAAAAAACCATCAATACAACTAGCATGTAGTATAGTAAACCTTTTTCCTTCAGTAGTGATTTTTGATGGATTTGCCTTTGCATCACCATCTCGAACCCACTGACGCACTTGCCTCCCGTTCTGATAAATCCAGGTCTCATCGAGGTAGATAAATTTAACATCTAATTCTAAATACTGCAAATATTTTTTCAAAAAGCCAATTTTCTTTGATTTGAGGTAACTACTTTCAATCAAAATTTTTCGTTCATCTACTTTTTTGTATTTAAATCCCATGGATTTAATGATTTTGTAAAAGTAGTGCGACCCCCAGAATACTCAAGGTTCTAATAATTGGCCTTTTTGTCGTGGCTTGTTCATTGAACTTGTAATTTTTTGACCATTCACGTGCGTTTTTAAAATATTCCTTACCATTTTTGTCGAAACCTAGGGAGAAACAGGATTTGGTACTTTGTAATGGGTTAATTTATTACGCGTGTTAGATACCGAAAAGATGTTGGAAAGTTTTTCTATGATGGTGTTGGAAGAGGAGTCTGGATAGGCAATTTTAAGATCGGCATTACATTTAATGAGGGCTTTTTTTTTATCTGCTGTCAATAAAACCTTTCATTTCATCAATAACTTGATATCCTTAGTTATGTTTAATTAGCATGAAATCCGGACACCCCTGATTTCAGTGACAATTATACTTTACATTTCTTTTTCAAACATTTTTGTTAATCAAAGTGTGTTTAAATGACGAAAGTTCGACATGATATTGATTTATGGTGAGTGGCAAAGGCATGCAGTAAGTAGCAGCCGAAAATTTGTACCGATGCCGGTATCTGAATCCTAGCATTCGACAGAGACATATAAGACCGAATCAACTGCAACTAACTCATCTTACGGAGGAGAGATTAAACCGTCTGTTCCGGTCACAGTGGCCGTTAGGTCAAGGCAGAGGCTGTAGACGCGACCTGAAAACTCTAACACCTGGGTTTTGGCATTACCACCATACGCAAATTTATTTATTTTTAGACAACTGGAATTTGAATTGCCCCTAAATTGACCAAAAGATAAACGCCAGAGAGTGCAGTAAACCTTGATAATAAAATAAGAGTTATGGAATAACCCACATGTCAGCTACAGACAAACTGGGATTAGCCAGTCATCGGTTAACCGGATTCTAAAATTACCATGTCACATTGGTCCAAGCGTTAAGTTGATTATGAAAGCGAATACTCAGTTGTTACTTTATTAAGAATAAACACGGATTTTTTAAGGTTTGTTAGGGATATACAAATCTCAAACAAGTTTTTAATTATTTATGTTTTTGAATCAAGTTACAATTGAGAAATGTATTACTGGCTGCATTTAAAATTCGTCAGGGTCGTAAAGTTATGTGAATCACCCTGTATTTTGTTGGAAAAATCAGTTTTCCTTTATTTGGAAATTTGGATTTGCGTTATATCCCTCCAGGTCTTCCTCTATTGTTATCTAATTACTAATTAGGTTAACATAAAATGGATTGTCAACCAAAGGAACTACGAGGGTGGGATGATTAACTCGTGGCCTAACAAGGAAAATAACAATTTAGACAAAAAAAATATTTTTCAACATAATGTTGAATGCACTTGGTCCAACGATATTCCAAACTCCTTATCCGTTCCTGTAGGCCGATTCCTTTAACTCTGCAAAATAGCTGATTGTTGCTGTAATTACTTCAAAATCGGACTCATACAGGATGTATTAGAACTCGCTCCCCACCGGAAAGGTGCATATAGCTTAGGTAATTCTGAAGTTAAAGTTCTTTTACAAAAAAATTCTAACTCTCTGCGTTTGGGAGATAAGAACGTTTGAAAATAGCCAATCACAAAAGACCTTGCTCCGGAGGACTAGGGGAACATAACACGTTGCTAGGAAATCAAAAACATGTGGAACGGACAATAAAAGTGTGCTCTAGAGTTATTTTTTATTCCTTAGTAACGGATCTACTGTACGCAATACACCTAGGAGAGAGCTTCTGGGATTCGCCACTTTCAGACTTCTGTATCTCACAAACGAAGAATTAAAGACCATCTTTTTTTTGCATTTTTGCCACCCCCATTGCTGTTACCACTAGCACCTTTCCGGTGGGGAGCGTGTTCTGGTACACGGTGTATTTCTTCCCAGCGTGAATTTTTTTTTAAGTTAGGAAATAGGCTGAAGTCCGACGGGGCTAAGTCAAGTGAGTAAGGTGCATGGGGTACCGGTTCCAAGCCTAATTGATTAATTTTTGCCATCGCGATAACAGATTTGTGGCATGGTGCATTATCCTACATGGAACAAGATTTTCTTCCTGGCTAATCCGGGTCTTTTTTCTTCAATTTTTTCATGTAGCTGGTCTAGTAGGCTAGCGTAGAATTCGCTATTTGTTGTTTTTCCTTTTTCAAAGTAGTCAACCAAAAGAATCCCTTTGGCATCCCAAAATACAGTCGCCATAACCTTTCCTGCTGAAGGAACTGTCTTTGCCTTCTTCGGGACAGGTTCACCCTTTTCTGTCCACTGTTTTGATTGCTGTTTCGTTTCTGGCGTATAGTGGTGTATCTACGTTTCATCTACAGTTACGAATCGACGCACAAAATCAGTTGGATTACGCTGAAACTACTATTTCTATGAGAAACTAGCAGTTGCCCACGGCTTCGCATGCATGTCCACAACCACTTTGAAACACAGAAAAACAATGCAAAACTTAGTATAACAAAAAGTAGAAACACAAAATTTTATTGTGAACTTTAAAACCGTGACCCAATGCGAACCCGAGTAAATTTTGCTTGTTCTCAACTCATTCCCTGTTTAACCTTTTGTGGATGTAATTTTCAAAAATCCTGAAACACATCTTCTTTATTTTTAACGGAAGTCCAAATGCCAATTTTCTTGGATATGACTTCAAAAATGCAGGAGTTTTGCGTTGAACTCTTTTGGGGGTGGAATTTCTAAAAATCCTGAAATATACGTCTCTTCCTTTTTAACCGGATGTCTAAGATATCAATTGATAACTTCAACAATAAAGAAATTTTTATATGTATAACTTCAACAATGAAGTATTTTTTGTTTAACCCCCTTGGAGTGGAATTTTCAACAAACCTGAAACACGCGTTTTTTATATTTAGACGGATGCCCAAATACCAATTCTCTTGGTTATATACTTCGAAAATGACATATTTTTATATTCAACCCTCTTGGGGGTGGAACTTTCAAAATCCAGAAACACGTCTTTTTTTCATTTTTAACCGAAAGATCAAATACCATTTTTCATTAATATAGCTTCACAAAAATGACGATTTTTTATGTTTAACCCTCTTTGGGGGTGGAATTTCTAAAAATAATAAAATACCTGTTCCTTTATTTTTCACCGAATGCCCAAATACCAATTTTTATAAATATACATTCAAAAATTACGGATTTTTATATTTAACCCCCTTAGGGGTTGAAATTCCAAATGTTCTTAAACACACGTTTTTCATCTTTAACCGAAAGCTCAAGTACCATTTGCATGGATACAAATTAAAAATTACGGATTTTTATACAAATTCTAACCCGTGTTCAACCCCCTTGGGGTTGGTATTTCCAACTAAAACACGTGTTTCTTCACTTTTCACTGAAAGCTCATATACTAGCTTCAATTAATGTAAATTCAAAAGTTACAAATATTTATACAAATTTTATTATTTTATAACACCCTATTTAACCCTCTTATGGGGTGATTTTAGAAAAATCCTTTCTTAGTACACCCCTACGTTACAAAAGCTATCTACTGTAAAAATTTCAAGTTTCTATCCTTAGCCGTCTAGGCTGTGCAACGCTTGGTCAGTCAGGCCAAGCAATTTTACTTATATACAGGGACATTTTTTTAACTCTGAATCTGAAAAAAATCATATCAAAGCATTGACCTAATTTACGTTACCAACGATACGTAAAGGTAATTATTTGATGTCGAGTTATTGGAACCAATTTGATGAAGTGATTCCTAATATTTGTTAAAGTAATTTATCATTCCTTACATGTTACTATTACCTGATGATTAATAAATTTCATCAAAATTAATCTTTCTTTACTTGAATCATCTTGGAAGATTTAATTGACAGGTTGAAATTTTTGACAGCGCGTAGAATAATTAGTTGCATAGCCAATACTCGCAATGCTTTGATCTGTTTTTTTTTCAGATTGAACATAGGGCTACGTTCAGAGTTAAAAAAATGTCCCTGTAAAAAATATTCACTAAAAATCCACAACGATTTGAAAAGAACCATCTACGTCGAAAAAAAATAGAGCAACAATTGATACGGCTGCTAAGGAAAATAATATTTATAAAATTAAATTGCTTGGAAAAAATTTGCTTTCATGCTTTTTTTTTGTAATGGTTTCAAGAGTTGGTCTGACACTTTTAAATGACTATAATTCAAATTTACTTTTAAAACTTCTCTTTCTTTGAAAAGTTTCTTCCGACAACTTTTTTGATTTTGGTCATAGAAGAAAGAGTTGTACAATAGCGAGCGAAAAATTTCGGACACTTTTGTCATTTCATTGTCAAAAAGGATAGGGAATTACACACGATTATGTCAGCGAAATGTCAAAGGTGTCCGAAATTTTTTGCCCGCCATTGTATAATTGTAGCTACTTCAATTGTAGCTACGTGATATCGCTGATTTCTTCTGTTACTATCAGCGTTTTTCTCTAACTTCATTATTTTTATCTTCGGCGTCTGAGCTTGAGTCAGTTTAAAGATTCGGCCTCCTTTGTTTGATTTTTCCTTGACATATCCGCCAGTGTTATATCTTTCGACAAGTTATCATAATGTGACTGGTGCACAGAAGGCAATAGTAAAAAACAGGAGCTTTTTTTAAGGTTTTATTTAAGTAATAAACTAACGCTAATGATGTAAGGGCGTACTTACAATAAAGTTACTAAGCCCTTCATATGTCACTCGCACTTCACTGGTCGACTGATGATCAGCGTTGCCACACCACTTGAAAATAATGTACTCATGCGTCGAAAGAAAAAGTACTGACTCTCCGAAAAACGTATTGACCATGGTCATATTTAAGAAACTTATTTTGATTTCGTCTAGATGTGAATGTTTATATCTGCTGTTTTTATAATTATAAAAACATTTAATTTTATTAACAACTTTAAACATAAATAAAATTGAGGCTTTACTAAATCGAATGGCTCGCTCATGCGCGGTATAACAGTATGGTCATGGTGGGAAAAAAATAAAATTTGATTTAAATATAAGAATGTTTCATTCATTAGAAATGAATAAATATAAACTATCTTCAAAAAACAAATACAAACAATAAATGCACGTGACACAAGTACATAGTAACGGCTACATTCTACTAATTACTTATGTTTCGTATTTCGAGAAAGTAATGAAGGGGTAGGTGTCCATTTAAAACAAGGATTTTGATCTAAAACCTCCTTTCCTTGTAACAAATTGTTACACGTTTTTGGTAACAATCTATTACGGTTTTTTGTTTTAATATTAGTTAGATCTGAAAAAATTCGCTCAGCAGCAGCACTGCTGTGAGGTAAGCTTAAAATATAAAAAACAAATTCACACAATTTTTTATAGCAGCGTTGGCCTTCCGAATTTTTGAGGTCATACAAATTAAACCAGAAATTTGTTGACTGAGTTGTTAGTGTATCTTTAATTCTATTATCTAAATTACAAACTTCACGATATTCGGAACTTATTTCTTCTTTATCCTCATCCTGGACTAAGTATGAAAACCTAGACAATAAATCAACAATGGACGATTCATTGTTTAGAACAGATATGGGATCTAAACATGAAAAACATTTATAAGTCTCCAAATTTGTAAACCTTTTTTTCATTTGACTAAATAGCTCAATATAGTAATCTAAACATTTTAGTTTAAATTCGTGGATTTTTGCTCGGATTTCTTGATTACTTTGATCTAGACTGGATATTATTTCTGAAACTTTAAATCCTAAATACATTTCATCTAACTGTTTGTATTCCCTGGCGTTTTTTTCATCAATGTGAAAAATAAAGATTTTGTTCCTATTAACAGTTTGGTCAACAAATTCAGATTTCATAAAATTGTTTAGGATAGTTTTTGCTATTGTTTCAATGCGACTGTATACTACATACAATTTGGAATCTTCCGACTGAAACTCATAATTCATTTTCGTAACAAAAGTCAAAATATATCCCAAAAATGTTAAATATAATTTATATGTAAAGTCATTCAGTCTGTTGCTTATCACTACAGCTGCCTCCAATTGGTCATCTAGCACAGCACCATTAAAAAATAGCTGTAGGGCAGGCACTCCACTGTTCTAGAGTTCGTCTTACTACCATCTGAAACAAAAAAAAAATATATTAAATCAAAAGAACGTTTATTATGTACGTAGTGATTACTTACCTCCAAAGATAGCCAACGTGTTTGACTGGGGCGCAAAATTTTATGTGGTTTTATGGCAACAAACTCTTGGAAGTCTCTGAATTCTTTTAACCGTTTTGCACTTGCAGTTCAAGTAGTTGTATAAGTCTCTAACAAAATCTTCAACTCCATTTGGTAATTTTTTTGCAGCAGCTGAAGCAGCAAGATGCAGAGAGTGGCAAATGCATCCTAATACAAATATATTTTCATTTATTTGTTTCAGTCTTACTTGAACTCCGTTAAACTTTCCCATCATCACATTAACATTATCTGCTGCAAAGCCTATCATGTTTTCAAGTGGTATATTTAAATTAGAGACCGCATTTACAATTTCTTGTAAAATTCCTTCCGCGTTTGAATTCGTCATTTCCACGAAAGCCAGAAGCCGATCCCGTACTTTTGAAATATTGAGGTCAGTATATCGCACAAGAATAGCCAAACATTTTTGAACAGCAATATCCGTCGTTTCGTCCACAATAAGGGAATATTTTGTATTTTTCAAAACGTTGGAAATATTATCTTCGCTTTCTTCTTTGAAAAGCTCAATCAATTCCGTAGTTTTAGTTCTAGCGCAATTTACCGACTTTAAAATTTCTGAGTCTGGTGCTGCAGATACCAACAGTTGCGGAAGATGATCCATAATTCGCATTGGTAAGTTGTGTTCAATAACAAAAGCAGCTAGTTTTAATTCGCATTCCTTCACCTTTTTATTAAAAACTTTACACTCATCTGTTTTCTTCTGAAATAATCTTAAATCTACTGTTTTTTCAATTGATTTCAATTTTTTTTATGCAGTGAAGACTGCTGATGTCTTTTCATGTGAGTAAAGCTTCCTTTTATGGTTCTCTGGCAGTATTTGCAAAAACTTTCCCCTTCTACATTTGTTATCCATTCAATCTGCTTTTCCCAAGTTTCACAACATTTTTGCACAAACGGTTTTCGCTTATTTTTCTTATTTATCTGTTAGTAAATGTTATTATTTATAATGTCGACTTAACTAATAATTTATAATAACTTACAAATGGTTGAGCTTTTGTTTTATGTGGATTTATGTTTCGTCCTTGCGACCTACTCTTTCTTTTTCGTTTGTTCGGTGTTGAGTTGATGCTGTTGTCAGAAGCAGATGAACTATCATCAGAACCCTGTTCAGAATCATCAGTGATGGTCTCATGAGCTTCATCAGTATCTTCACTGTCACTTCTTGAAGACCTTTTTGGATTCTTTAAAAAATATAGTCAAAAGTTAAACCCTCGTTTGCGTTGATATAAAAAAACATACTTTAGAGTTATCAGTTTCTTGAAAAATTACCCCAGAAGTCGAAGGTGAATCTTGCTCTTCAATTTTATCAGTCCCTGTCACATTTTTATGGAAAAAACTAAAAAAAACATCTTTTCGTATAGCAAGAAAATCATAATAGCCTGCATAAATAATATATACCACGTAATTTCCGATTGCTTGGCCATGCTGGAAAGGTAGGACTATAGGTACTAGGTAGGTTGAATAAAGAATCAACATGCATGTATGGGTAATATAACCACCACCAGATGTGTACCCCAATGCCAATTAAAATTTCTGTGAATGCAAAAATTAAGGTAGGTGTTAAAAAAATAACAAAATTAGTTTAGTTATTTAAAATTTAAAGTCAGTATATCAATGCTAAAGTTTATAAAGCCGGCTTGCAAAAAATTTAAAATAATGGTAAATACTTACCCACTTATAATTAAAAAAATTACGTCACATAGGTATTTCACATTGCACTGCTTACAGTCGCACCTGTATTCTGTAACCACCTGCTAAATGTTAACAGTGTGGACAGTGTGTAACAATCAGGCATAGATCAATCAGGAATCAGGTTATAATAACCAATAAGTGCCAAAAAAGCGAGGGAAACGCAATGCATCGCGTTGTGTCATTTGTCGGTGAATTAGACATTACAACCTGCAAGGGAATATTTTGTGTTGCCTAATTTCTAATTAATAAGTTAAAAAGGAAAATTTAAAGAAACCTAAATTTATATAAGTAAATTTCTAAAAGAACTGACTTTTGCAAAATAGTACTGATTTTGTGAAAGTAGCACTGTCCGTTTCTGTTCGGCGAGCCCGTAGTTCGAACCACCGGAAGGCTGACTTAGCTATTGCTCATTGGTATTCGCAAATTCCGATATCAGAGCAATAGCTTGCAACCTCGCTAGGGTGTTCGGCCTAAGAGGAAGCTAAACTTCCCGTTGATGATAATACCCATTTTCGGTTGCGGTTGCACTCTATGGGCAGTAACAAGTGCCGAGAATTGCCAGTTTCCGTGTAATGAGCTCCAGACTCAACTTTTGATTGATTCCCAGTCGTTCGAAATAGTCGAATACCACTGCGGGGTCCCATGTTAGGTCAAACTTTTCGTTTTGGGGGTTTTGTTCTGTAAACCCCTCTCAGAAAACGCTTTTTATAAGAAGTGATGTAAAAGTTGGAAATCAAGGTTGTGTTGTGCTATGTCAGAAACAATTTTATGTAGACAACGCGCTATTGGTTCTCTAGTAGTATCTCCGAGGCAGACCCTTCGAATTTAAATGATGTTGGTTTTATCCGCTCGCTGAGATTATCACCAAAGAGCCCACCGTCGCACAGTGGGCCAAAATACTCATCTACCGGGACAACATTTTTTTATATGCCAGTCTTACAGTAAATTGTACGCTGATTAAAAAGTTGTCCATAGTTTACCGTGTAAAATGTTTCCTTCTCGAAATACAGCGGAAAAATTTGAAACATTTTAAATGTAAATGTAATGCAAAAGGTTTATTCACCAATATTGTAGAGTGAACAGGATGATTAAACAATTTCTTGAGTGGTGATATAGGAAATATAGGTTTAGATCATGCATTCTTAAATTTGGTTAACGTAACCAGCAGAGTTTGCTTCATTAAATAGATATAACCTGTTCATGTTAAAAAAAATGGTTCTTGGGGTATACAATAAATAAAATTAGATATGAGTGCCACATAACATTTAATCCGTCGTCAACGAAAACAGAAGAGCAACACTTAAAACGGTTGGTAAAGACAACAAATTTAAAAAATAATTAAAACTTCCAAATTAAATCAAAACGGATTAAATGAAATTACCTACATTGAAATAAAACAAAAATTTGGCTTTTCTTGACCTTCAAAATAACTTCAAAACAAAACGGTTTAACGTCCAGGACCAGAAAAAGTTGAAAAAATCTCTTCTTCGAGTCGAAGGGAAAATTCCAAGTCAGATTTATGTAGTCATGAATCATATTTCACCAAAAAAAGTCTTTTACGCGGGAACTAGCTTGCCATCCATTGTTTATTTTTTTTTGAAATATCTGTAATTTGTGTTTTCCACCACTTTAACACCCCTTCTGGAGCACTATCAATATTAAACTTTTCGATTACACAATTTAACATCGATCATTTTGATTCGCTGGTCCCCCTTCTGCCCATACCGTACAAAATTCTTGTCTTGAAATCTTGTAGCTTATTGCTTAATACAAAATAACCACTTACTAGCACAAACTAGCACACTGTTGATTGTTATTTTAAACGAGGGTATATTCGTTCACATAACCATATAGTAACAAATTCTTTGGCCCCCGTTGGCCTTATGTGACTTTTTCCCTTACGAAGTTTACGTTTAATAAGTATTTTTTTTTGTTACAAACTTTTCAACCTACCCTTCTCTTATAAAAGTTGACCACACTGCTTCTTTCTTTTCCCATATACAAAGCTAATCGGCAACAGTACGCAACGCAAAACGAGTGTAATGAGGGTTGAAGTACGTAATGCGTGCTCTCTCTTTAACAATTCAAAAGAGACCTTTGCATCTATATCCCTATAACCAGCCTTTGTCTACCTGCTAGCTATCTAAGACTAGGAATTAATGATTATTAGCATAAAATTGCAACTTCGTCCCTGTAGATCAGTCATTTAGCCCACTGTGCGTCGACTAGTGATTCGGTCAGGGTTGACTTAAATGTTTTGTTAATACCTGCCGAGGCCAGGATTCTACGTGATTGAAACTCAGCGAAATGCACAGAGGCGAAGAGTTTCCAATAACTCGATTAACTGTGATGCGGTCTCTCCTTCGTCTTTAAAACAATAAGTGAGTGCGATTCCAACAGCCCCTATTGCGGCGCCAATTTGGGTTTGCAGGCGAGCAAGTTTGTCGTCGCGTTCCAAATGCCGCTGCGTTATGGTCTTTTGCACTTCCAAATTCAATTTTGGGGCTTGCACCAACCTACAATTGGCAATTGGAGGGTATTTTTGTAGCAGGTCTTTAATTTCCTCCGCTTCCTATCCTTGTTGTAAAGCTCCCAAACTTGCGCCACTTCTTCATGAATGGGCTCTCCCGTTATTTCTGCCGGGGGGGCTTGAGATCCCAGCATCTCTGGCGATAGTTTTTTGGGGTTTCTTTGATCATTCCCTGGAAGAGGACAAAATTTTTTAGGTTAGCTCTCGAGCAAATGAGCTCGAAATAAATTATTTCACCCCACTTACATTATTTTATGTTTTTTAATCAAGCACAAAAATACAATGTGTTCAAAAATGGTTGTTTATCAAGTCGAATTCAAATTCATAATGCCGTTTCGTCCAAATGACTAAATTTGTAGTTTCTGTTTAAGTAAAACCTTTGAATGAGGCTTACACAATTTAAATTAAGCGGCAAATTACGTTCAAATTTCATAGGTGACTTGATGAACTTTTCATTTTGCATTATATAATACTTGCAAGGAGCACAACATTCCTAACTACAATGAGGAGGAAGATAATTTATACTATTCTGATGGAATATTTGAAGCGCGTGGACACGTGAATTCAGAGCTGATACAAGGACGTATGGTTTGAGATGCACTCAGTGCAAGAAGATTTGCACAGAGACGTTGAGAGTTTTGTGTGCAACTACCTACAATGTAATGGTAAGAATTCACATCTCTGAAGAGTTGATCTGGATGTGTATTCTTGGCGCCTTACATTAGTAAACAAATTGAAGATTAGTAGTACTTTCTAAAGAGCTTAGATTATTACAGGAAAATAACCATAATAATAATAACTACTTATTACTTAATAAAATGTACCTAACAAAGATATAAATTTTCATGATTAATACATCTCGTATTTTCTTTTTTGAATCTGGAACAGTTCCAGATTTATTTGATACTGCGTCTCAGCTATAGCCATTTGTTTTTTCAACATTTTCAATTTGACATCATAATAATTTTCTTTCAATTCTAATTTTTTTCTAAATAATTTGTATATGCTTTCCTGGAATCCTACGCTTTTCGTTTTCACGTTTTTTTTTGGGGGAGGGGATACATGCTTAGCATGGGGTATTGAAGGAACGAGATCAATCACAATTTCTGCACTTTCAATTAGTTCACGTTCACTATTGACGGGGAAAGATATCATTTAGCAAGTAATTACTTTGTGGCGTCGTTTCGAGTGTCTCCTCATCAATGTCCCAAAGGCTTTTGCGAACCTCAGGATCACCTTCTACCGCAATAGATTTTATAAAATTTTCAAGTTTTTCATCAAATTTTGAAAATGTTTCTTCTTGAGGGGGCTCACCACCCGTTTGTTTTTGCGATATCGTGCGTTGGCACTAGCTTTGACTTTTACACTGCCCTGGATATCATGCCATGTTATGTCTAATAATGAGAATGATAATCGTTAACCAATAATTAGTTAATTTTTTTATTTTAACTGCACTATTATACAGGATGTAAGCGAAATAAGTACATTAACTTTAACCAGTGGTAGAACTCATCAAGACAAACACTTTTTCTATGTACCATTTTTTCAAAATCGCATTTTTTAAAATCATTTTTTCCCCCTACAAATTGACGAGCCTTTTATGAAGTGCTCCAACAAAGAAAAGTAACAATAAATAATAGCTGCAACCAAGGTAACCGTTTCAAACTTTGCTTCCAGTGGTGTGTAAGAAAATTGTGCAAGATTTTAAAATAATTTTAACTCAAAAACTAAAGCGTTTTGAAAAAAAAGTTATTAGGAAAAATTGTTTGTCTTGACGAGTTCTATTACCAGTTAAAATTAATGTACTTATTTCATTTACAGCCTGTATAAATCAGTTGCATAGACTAGCTGATTTCATAGATTATAATTAATCTACGAAGTTAAGCAGCACTGACCCCGGTCATTCCATGGATAGGTGATCGGATAATGTAATGCCAAAAACATCACAACTAACTCGTCTTTCGGAGGAGACGTTAAGCCGTCGCCGAAGGTCCCGGTCACTACAAGTTGTCGTTAGGTCAGGTCAGAGGCTGTAGATGCGACTTAAAAACTCTCACACTTGGGTGATGGCATTACCACCATACGCATATTTATTTTTATCATACCTTTCGTTTCTCTAATAAATTCAAAGGCAATAATAAAAAAATATTGCAAGGAAGTATCGTGGTATAGCCCCTGATCGCATTGGTCGATTCCAGTAAATTGTTGGCGATTCGAATTTGCTGATGACAGACATAAATCTGGGGTACTGACCTAATTTGGTGTCAGGATGAACGTGATCAACTACAAGAAGTGAGTTTGAAAAAAGTTCCTATTGAAAATTGCTCATCAGTACTACACAGTAAATAGTATACAGCGTGATTCTTAAATAGACCGACAAAATTCTATCCATGGTAGTATCAAATGAGTACATGCTGGGAAAAATAGTAAAAAAATTCCTTGTATAATCGATTTTGAAATAAATTTTTTTACAGTTATGTTGGAGATAAAGCGTACGCCACTGATGTGTTCGTAAGTAGTATTAGCACAGTTAGAGGAAAGCATGATAATCATCTGATGACAATGTACTTGATCAATGCAACAATGATCACTGTTTATTATTCATATTTACGATGAGAACGAGCACATTTTTTCCAAAAAACTTAATGTGAACTCATGAGCGTTGTAAGTGGCACGGATTAAGGGGTTTCTACCCCTATGAAATAAAAACGTAAAAATGGTGCAGATCGATTCTGCTTACCCTTGGAAAGCGGTGATAAAATTTTGTCGGTCTATTTAAGAATCACTCTGTATTACATAACGAGTGTGGAAAGTGAGCGATATTGTGCGAGTGAGAATCTTGACGCAACGATAGACACTTTTCAGCCAGTTTTGTACACTATTTTTCCTACGACACTGAAGAAAAGCCATTTATTGAAAAAAGATTTTGATGAACCGCATTTAAAATTTTATTTGCAACTTGCATTGTATTGGTAACTGATTCATCAGTATATTCTCCGCGACAGCAGTAGATTTCCATCCACCGTGGCGCTTAAGAGTTGTGATTTCGGCGGACCCCGAAAACAGTGTTCTGTGTATTAAAGTTCTGGATTTTTATGGTTTAAATAAATGGCTATTCGTTTAAGAAAGCTGCAAAGTTTGTTACGTTTGTTCATACCTACCATTTGTCTTGCTTCGGAGCTCTCCTTGCAGATAAACAGAATAGCAACATACTTGATAATGGCAAACAATTAAGTTAGAACTGTACAACATCATAACGCACAGGATTTTGACAAATGTATGAAATTGTCAACTATCGGGCCTACTAAATTGTGTGAAATTGACTTTCGAATAGTGTCGTAGGAAAAAATATTTTTAGTTTGTGGACTTTTAAGTCGATCTATCGGATAATGAAAACGGCATGGCAATCTTTCAAATAGCAAAAAAGTTATAGACCGATTACGCACCCCTGGGTCAGCCTGTATGAAATCTTGGAATCGCTTCCTTCAGGAAACTTTCTGTACCAACATCTGCAGTTGGTATTGTCTGCAGGTTGACTATCTAATGTGGCACATAAGCTACGATTTGCTTCTTTTGCATAGTGCTTCTGTATGAACTTGTGAAAAATAAGATTTGCAGGTTTTTTTGATTTTTGGCCAAACCGCACTTAGTACCTCGAGTTCTTACATTAACAGGAACAATAATCGAAACGTGTGAAATTTGTCTTGTTATTATCAATTTAGAGGTCTTTTTGATCCCCTGAACATAAAACTGGCAAAACTTTCCTACCTAATACATGTAAATGTCAAATATGACATTTTGCTGTACTATATTCCATTTCATTTCATAGTAGAATATTTTTGACAGCGCATTTGAATTTTTTAGAGCGAAATAAAGCACAAATTGAGAGTTTCTGTATAAGAAAAGAACTCTGTGAATTCCAGCGACAAATTGTGAGCCAAGAAAACCCACGCGAAACTCCAAAAAATGCAAATGCGTTGTTGCAAAATTCTACAATAAACTGAAACAGGATATAATTTGATATGAATTCGACCGTAAGTTGGTAGGACGCGGAAAGTCAATAATCGGGCCCAGTGGCGTACTGAGCAGGGTTCCGTGGGTTCCGCGGAACACGGGCCCGGGCCCCCAATTACAAATTACAATTAGGAACAAATTTTAAAAAGTCAAGAAAGCACCATGACTTGTCCACTTGTACCGAAAACATAATCACTAATCAGAAATGTTGGATTTTCTTTATGCTACATATGAATTATATTCTTAATGTAGTTTCAAAACGAATTTATTGGAATGTGTAGTATCGTCTGAACTGTGCGCAATTATTGTGTGTGTACTTGCTATACATATTTCCCACAATATTAATTATGTTTTTGTTGAAAGGATCTATACCTATTTTGGAGTAGAAAAAGTTTGTTATAATAAGACATTGAAGACATCTAATTTAAAAAAAAACTTGTCCCTACTTAGCGGTCTTCTGGAATATAATAGTACATTAAAAAACAAGTTTCATAAGACTAGTCTTGAAGCACGAATTCAATTTCAAAAAAAATTTGCTTCCTACCAACCTGAAATGTTCCGTCAAATAATGACTATTATAACATCGCACTTGATGACCTTGCGTGCTTTAATATGTCTATTAAGTACTATTAACACATTCGCTGCCACAGCGATCACCAGTGTCCGCTCAGTACTTTGATTGAGGCGCCACAGCGGACACTGGTGTCCGCCAGACACTTTGCCTGTTTACACCAAGCAGACACATATTCTTTCCTAATATCACACACTAATGTCCGCTGTAGCATACTGTGAATCACATCTTAGCTATAGTTTGGCGCTGCAGCCCGTCTTTGTTTGTAAAATCAAGTGGCCGCTAGGAGTGTTCGCTTTGGCGTGTTAACTTGTTAAAGCATTATTGATATAATGTACTGCGCCAAGCGGACACAATATTACATACACAAAAAACGGATGTGTCCGCTGCATTAGATGTGTCCGTTTTGGCGTGTAATGGTAATTATTACATAAACAAAATATTTTCAATTTAAAAATTTTAAATGTACTCATGTTTTATTAAATTGCCATTTGGGGCAAGATGTTAGGATGGCCCGTGTTGAGATGATCGAACACAGGCCCGTTAAGGGTTCACTACGCCACTGATCGGGCCCACCTTTCGGGAACCGGGCCTGACACCGTTTGTGTCAATTTGGTAACCGAGGTATTCGAATTTCGTAAATAAAAACCCGCACTTTGATACTTTTAACGTTAGTCCTAAGTCTCTTATTATTCCTAGAACTAGTTCTAGTTTTTCGAGTCCTTCACAAATCGTTTTGCTGGGAATTAAAATATTGTTCGTGTAGATCATAACAATATCAAGTCCAATTTTCTTGTGGGTTCTGGTTTCCTTAGATTAATATTTGGATGTCTTTTAAGAAATCCTCGGTGCCATGATTTACCAGCGCAGCGGCCTGAAAATGAACCAAAAATGGATGTGGCAAATGATTTTTATTTGCGTAATTTAAAGCACACCTTTTAATTTTTGTTGGTGATAATCCATAAAATAATTTCGACAGTTTCGCAATTTGCCCCACAAGAAGAGCTTCTTCCTTTGCAGAACACAATGGAGGAAGGCACCACTTTTTACTACCTTGTGTAATAGAAATTTTTATTGGGGCGTTTTAATTACATTGTCAAAATAATTCAAATCACAAGTCAGGAGGTTCTTTCGTCAGGCCGTTCCAGCGGACAGACCAACCAGCTCAGACTTCATTCTGTAATGAAGTAAAAAGGGTTGTTGAGTATTTATGTCAACAACTACAAACACAACTAAGTTAAATTAATATTAACTCTCAAGAACCATGTATAGCCAGATCTCTCACACTAAGGTCATTATAAACGGATGACCACCGAATCTACAAATCGTGCAATGGTCAGCCCGCTAACACCCACCTGGTTAGCCTCCACGCTGACCTGATCTTGTAGTTCCTTCAATACTCAATCGTGCAATAGGGTGGAGTCCACCATCCTGTCATTAGTATTGGATAACCTCCACCGGATTGTGCAATAGGTCAACTTAACAGTCTCCCTAATCCTGGTCTTCGGATGGCAGTCGTGCAATGTGACGTTGGTACCTTAACTACCCTAACTGACTCCATCCGGGACACACGTCTTCATTACAACCAGATCGTGCAATAGGTTGGACTACACCAACCTGACCCTGGCCTAATGGCATCTCTAATATCTCTCTGCCAGATTGTACAATAGGGGTTGGACGCTACCATCCCTAATCCTGGTTTACACACTACGTGATCGGAGTTCATGATACATGGCATAACAAGAACTACTCTTTCTACTTTAATTAATATCGACTATAAATACTCTGAAAACCACGCTCACCAAATTTACGGCTTCGCTCTGGTTTTCGTTAACAGGATTGAAGTTCGTTAATTTGTTTTTCTACTTTTGTTTCGTACTGAGGTCATTACGATACGCCATTTGGGTTTCGTAAGATCCAACGGAGTGCTATAATAATTACACTAAAAACCAGGGTAATTTAGTTGGAAAATGATGGCAACCTAGTTTTTTGACAATTATCTGAGAGAAGTGTTCAGTGTCAATCGTCACCTGTTTCAAGTGATAATTTAATGAAATGAATCAATTTCGAACCTTTAGAGGTTTTTGTACCAACCCTGATACGTAGTCCCTTCGAACACCTTTCGAGTAGTGTACAAACATGACTTCAAAAGCCAGTGCAAGTGAGTAATTTGAGATCCCATTCTCCTTAGGCCAATGTTCAAATTCCGCGTATTTGCCACAAAAGCCCGTATTCGTTGAGGGGCAGATAGATTGCAAAACGTCTTATACACTTTCAGAATACATTTTACGAATAAACTAATGACGATCGAAATTATTAATTTAATTTCATGATCCACGCAAATGCTGTCAATTGCCACAAAATTCCCTAAATTTCGAAATTGATTTTTTTCGTTAAAAGAGGTGCATATCTCGTTTATAAGGCATTTTGTCGCATTTACGAATTCCGTGCGTGCGACAAAATGCGTCTTATAAAACTCGTATCATAATATACTATTTTGTAATTTGTCGTCATTTGGATGCTTTAATGGGCTCCTAAAAACACGCAACGTTATCAAGTGCGATGTCATAATAGCCATCATTTTACGGAACATTTTACGAAAATTTTTAGATTGGCAGGAATCGAATTTGCCACTGTATTTTTGCCAATTTCACAAATTTCAGGGGGCGTACAGGCAAGATTACCTTCATTATCATTCATACTCGTGTTTTTGACAAAATTTGGATAAAACAAAAATTTTAAATCAATTTTTCACTTTCAAAATTGACAGTTTACCAACCGTCACAAAAATCCCCAAAACGACAAAAATAACAATTTTTATTTAAAATCGGCAGGCAGAAAAAGGGCAAATTACAAAAAATAGTATAAAAAAACTCGTTTCATAAGACCTTGAAGCACTCATTTTTTCAAAAAACTCGTGGCTAACGCCACTCGTTGTTGAAACTGAATTCGTGCTTCAAGAGTAGTCTTATGAAACTTGTTTTTTAATATACTATTATAATTAAGGTCACTCATCCGGTTAGCTAAAGCTAAAGCTAACCGGAGGAGTGACCTTAATTATAATAATTTTACATAGTTACGCACAAACTAATGTGATGCATCTTGATTTAATAAATTTATTTCAAATTATAAAAATACCAAAATATTTACTTTTATTACACTTGTAAGGTACTTATCGAAATATTATATGATTGGGATACTTCCCTGATACTTCTGCCTCCATGGATAGCATTTAATGCAGTTTTTATAAAAAGATTCCGGACACCTCCAAAATTTCTGTTGTGGTACATGAAAAATTATGAAATTTTAAAATTATGTTTTACCAAGAAACTGCATCTTAGCAGTGAGAAAACAAAATGAAACAACAAGAAGTTAACAAAACAATAAGATATTTAAGAAATTTACATTCAAAACACCGTAAAAGAAAATTACTAATTTAAGATTATTAACGGGTGTTGCAACTAAGAGCTCTTATAACGTCTATTAAACGATGTGGCTTGCTTTGGATAGGTGTGGTAATGTATTCTTGCGAAATTTGACCATTCTTCCTCCAGTGCCACTCTTGCGTTATTCAACGCCCCCGGTAGGGGTTGGCGACATTTCACTCTTCTACCAAGAAAATCTCAAAACTGCTCTACTGGATTCAAGTCGAAACTATTGGCTGACCACGAAAAACGTCATATATTAACTTGTTCCAATATCAGACCACAATGTGATGATGACGAGCATTCTCGACAATGAATGGCGCATAGGAAACCAAATGTGATTCTATACATTCGAGGATGTACCTGCGGTTCATTTTTTTAAATAATCAACTGTCAGTGTTAAAATTCTGATAAAGACCATACAGTATCACCCTAAGAGTTCATGTTCAACTACTTTCAAAACTAGCTGTATACGGTATATGACATTTTGCACAGCAGATTTGACAATCGGGACGTAAGTTTTAGGTTGGGTTACGCACCTAAAACTTACGTCCCGATTGTCAAATCTGCTGTGCAAAATGTAATGGGTTACGAAGTCACTGAAATTTGGATTCGTAAATCGCTGAATTAAATCCATGTGTTGTACGTATTGTAACTTAAAGACTTTAACAATTTGTAAAGATTTTTAAACTGAATTTGCCAGGTAAAAAAGTGTACCAACTTTAACTCAAAAAAATTACTATTTATGGAAATGCCAACCTGACGAGTCTTTGACAGTTGATTATAAAAAAAAACGACTATATGTGGTGTTATTGTCCAGTTTTCAACAAACACCAAATCGGTATGGGCTTCTAAAGATATACCAGCCCAGATCATTATATTATACTGCCACATTATTGCCTTATTAAATCCAGTTCCGGATGATATGCAGCATTGACTGAATCGCCCGTTTGGCCTTTGCCACACTTTTTCCCGACCGTCTGGTTATATTGGACTAAATTTAGACTCATCTGCAAAGAATACGTTCTTACATTTGTAGTTGTTTCAACTCACATACTGTTGTGCAAATTTAAGCCGTACTGTTTGATGTGCTACCGTTAATTTAGGGTCTTCATCTGGTCTTTTTGCAAACAGACCTGCATCCTTGAGTCTCCTGCAAACTATTTGAGGTAAAATTTTTACTTTACGAACGTCAGTTAATCGTCCAGCAAGGATAGTTGATGATAATCCACTATCTCACAAAACAGGAAGACCCAGAAAACGGTCATCTCGAGTAGTTGTTGAGGTCCCACGACCAGATCCGGCCCTTTTTATGAATCCCTATGTTTTACAAAACCGTAAGTGTACGTCTTGCACACTTCTTCGCAGTATTATGGTGTTGTGCATGCAGTATATCGAACACTTCGGCCATCATTGTTTAAAGCAACAATTTTTAAAGAAATTTCTGGTAGCATCCTTTACAAATGAGTCAAATTGTTATCTGATAAGCAGTTTTGAATAACATATTACAATTTAATTGTGTATCTTATCCCAAAGTACAAAAAAACGATTTAACGCTGATGTTACCCCAGAAAGTACAATATAATCATTAAGATTTCTTCCAAACCCCATTAACACACTAGTTAATTGATTGAATGAGTAAAATTCACACAAAAAATAAATTAAGAACTTTAAAGTTTAAAAAATTAAAGTGTCCGGAATTTTTTGAGCGCCAGTGTATATCGCGGGAACTTCAATGGCTCGTTTCATACAAATTACAAGTTGATTTTTACAAGTGACAAGTTTATTGTTTACATTACATTACTGTAGAAAAAGTATACTAGTGATAAGTTAATCATTTGTAATAATTATTTATTCCATCCTTCATTTACTTCATGGTAAAATGATATTTTATCGTCAAGAGAAATAAATATACCGACTGATCCAGAAATACTGAGTCTGTTGGCAACACTGGAGTTAAATTTTAAAGGATACCAATGGAGTACGCTTTCAGTTAACAACAAATCAACAATCTTGTGGGGTTGTACGTCAAGTAAATGTCAAAAAAAATCGAGTTCGGTTGCAGTGTTGCAAATTCCGAACAAAAATACTTTCAAATCTGTTGCCAACAGACTCAGTATTTCTGGATCAGTCTGTAGTATATTATTTACCGAATTTGAGTGTAAATCGGACGTTTACTTGCTGAATGGATTTTTAAACGTCGAGTGATATCAAGAGGTTTATCATCCACGAGGTGAAATAAATGAACCGATTTACTCGAAAACGAGGTCAATACAACATTTTATTCTTCGAATTAGACTCAACAAGGCTTAAAACTGCTTTAAATCTGTTAAAAATAATCTGACCTTTCGTATTGAGAAATCCCAAACAGTTGTCAAAACTTCCTTATACAGGAGAAAAAACGTAAATTTTGACAGTGTTGAAGAATAATAGTAGATTATACCACGAGTCAATAATGATGGATATTATTTCCGAGAAATTTTTACGAAGCGAGCGCGTAGCGCTAATAAATTTTCAACAACAGACCTAGCTTCTATAATAATATCTTCAGGAACACTTTGTGTGTAAAGAGTGAGAAAGGACAGGTTCTTTTTGATCTTGACAAAGGGAGTAATCTAGCGTCGAATACGCAGTTATAAGGGGTACTGCGATTTGAATTTGACATTGTTGTTTTTGAAATATTATGTGTATCTTAAAGTCTGAATACCACTTAATAAATTTACAATTATTGTATGCTTTGTTACAGCGTGGGAACCTTTGTGTTTAGATAATATCGTTAGCTATCGTGCAGGTACCTTTTGGAGACAACAATTCGCATAAGTTAAAATCTGACAGTTATAGAATTGATATTGCAGACTAAGTACAAATAACAGTTTGTATGTAGATAATGTCAAGGTTCGTTTCATTATGCATTTCAGTAATATGTACTTATTTTTTTTATTTCTTAACCATTATGTTTAAAGCTTGGTTTTTTATTATTACTTTTTAGCTCATAACGTCAAATTTTTTAAATCTTATTTGTATGTGGATGTAAACTAGAAATTAGTAAGTAGTTGTATGTATTTTATTTTTTCTTACAAATCTTAATTTTCATTTAACTTGGATTACGCTTATTGGAAAATTCGTTGCTAATATTTGAATTTAACTCTCTTCGAGTAATGTATACGAGTACGCGTAATGTCATTTTTTGAGTGAAGACGCAATCTTTAAGTTAACAGTGTGTTCTTTACTTTTGATTTTCTTAACTATTGTTATATAAATGTGTGACTGACATTTTACTATGACTATTACAAACATTACATTCATTATTTTCTTTACAACAATTTTATATCCGCCAAGTTTTTTTAAATTAGATAAAATGTTCCCGCTTACTAAATCCCAAATATATTAACTAACAAAATTAAGATTTGTAATAAAAATAAAATATTTTTAGCGACTAATTTGTAACTTGTAACCATATAAACAAATAATGATGGTAAAGAAGTTGGCGTTTTGAGCTAAAAAGGTATAATTGAAAAACGACCTTTGAAAGTTATGTCAGGAATATTCGCGATTAATTAATAAATAAAAAAAAACAGAAATACTTAAACTATACCATAACAATTTTAATTACAATTACAATTACTGGTTGCATTTAAAATTCGTCAAGGTCGTAAAATTATGTGAATCATCCTGTATTTGTAATGTACTGTTTGCAATTAAATTGTTATCATTAATATGGTTATAATTTTTATTATCTCAAAAAGGTTCAATAGCTTGAATCCATTACAGACGAGTCTATGATTTGCAAGGAATTTGGAATAGGGGTCTACATGAATTGCCACACATAAAACATGAATAATTAATTTTGAAGCTTTGGAAGTAATTTTTTTGATCTAAATCAATTTGAGTTTATCGCTACTACGGTAACAAAACTAGAAACTATCGAGAGATGGCGACACTTCATCAGGGCTTCCCAGCATTCGCAGCATCGAATACATGGCCCAAAAAGATGAAGGTTTGAATTGCTTGCTCATTTCGCCAAAATAGGCTAACAACACATTTTCCGAAAAAGACTAAACGCCATTCCAGAATTTACCGTAAAAAACTTCGTAACGCACTTTGGATTTTTCCGGGAGAAGATCCGCTGTGGTATTTTCTGCAGTTGCCTAATTTCTGGCGGAGTTCCAACACTTTTTTCTGTGAAGTCACTTTCACTCATTTAAACAATGAATAAATTAATTAGTAATAGTAATTAAACCAAAATTGGCCTTGCCAATTTGCCAAAAATGTGGGACCGAGAAAGCATTCTGGGAAGCCCTGATGAAGTGTCGCCATCTCTCGATAGTTTCAAGTTTTGTTACCGTAGTAGCGATAGTTTCAAGTTTTGTTACCGTAGTAGCGATAAACTCAAATTGATTTAGATCAAAAAAATTACTTCCAAAGCTTCAAAATTAATTATTCATGTTTTATGTGTGGCAATTCATGTAGACCCCTATTCCAAATTCCTTGCAAATCATAGACTCGTCTGTAATGGATTCAAGCTATTGAACCTTTTTGAGATAATAAAAATTATAACAATATTAATGATAACAATTTAATTGCAAACAGTACATTACAAATACAGGATGATTCACATAACTTTACGACCTTGACGAATTTTAAATGCAACCAGTAATTGTAATTGTAATTAAAAGTGTAATTGTCATTGATGTCAGGGGTATCCGGACTTCATTCTAATTCAACATAACTAAGGATATCAAGTTATAAATGAATAATGTAGAATGGGTTGCATTTAAAGTTCGTCAGCCTAACGTTTTCAAAAGTTGGTATTGTTTTATTTAATGTTTAATGGAGTGTTATACTCAAAAGTAAAAGTTTTTGGAAATTACTGATTTTGAAAGTAGACCTTAAATTATGTCTAGTAATATCGGTCCGAGATTTTTTAAATCGGTACTTTTCTAGTAATAATACAAAATTTGCGCTGTAACGTAAGCAATCCAATGTCTCGACTCGTGATTCGTTAAGCAACATTTCCAACCACTTCAACATTGGCACAATTCGTTGGCTGAGCAAAAATTGCGTGTTAGACATATGAATTTGTACACTTGCATTTCCAATGCCAATTTCGCCTCGGCACACTTCGTTGTCTACTTCAGCTTTGAATTGAAAGTTTGCAAATCGCCAATTCGTCTTCTAAGTGCAACACAAATTACGAACAAGTGTCAATTTTTTGACATTTAGTTGTAAAATTTTAATTTTGTGCGTTGAAATTGCCAAGCGGAGTGTTTTTTTTTTGAAGTAGCAGTATGTGCTGAAGGTAATTCATATTCCTTTTGTTGAAAAAATTTATTAACTTCTAGATAAATCCATCACGAAAAATTCAGTATAAAATTGCATTGTAAATGGTTGCTTCCACATTGTGGCAGAATTTGCAATTAGCCACAAAATTGTGCCAGTGTTGAAGTGGTTGGAAATGAAGCTTTAGTCGCTCGCTGCATGCAGCTAAAATGACGACCTACTAGTGGAGTAAAATCGCCCTCGTATCTTGCTTATTTCTCACAATTTTTTTTTAAGGTATAACCAAATGAGACCTCTACAGTCTTATAGAGCATCATTTTGGCTATCTGAAATCGATATCTACAACTTTTTTTAATAGTACCGAATTTTGTTATTTTTTATTATTTATGTAAAAGTTACATTTCAGAAAATCGTGTTTTTTGAAACATACATTGTCTTCGTAAATTAACTATTGAAGCTATAATTTCGAAATTTGGTTTAACCACGTAGAAAACCAGAGCGCATCCAACAGCAGTAGCAGATTTAAAAAAAAATAATTATTTTTGAGAAAAGTGCCTCTAAAGTCAATAGTTACAAAATTGTGCGGTGAAAATTTCACCATGTGGGTAGCTACATGAATTATTCAACAATTTACCAAATTATGTATGTTGGGGGCTTTAGAAAACTATAGAAAAGTTTTTAGTGAAAAAATCAGATCAATACATCGAATCGTTTCTAAAATATTAATTTTTTAATACAACGCTCCGGAGACCGCGCGGCAGTCGCAACGCCACTCGCCAAGAATACGAGACGCCACGCGCAGTTGTATACGTAACAATGCGTAACATTATTTATTTGAGGGTTAATAAACAAACTAAAACCAGTACAAAATGTTTTATTAAATATTATAAAAAAATAAAAATTTTCTTCATCGAAACAATCTACTTCATCGTCTACTTTTTCAGTGTTAGCACACTGAGTGCACGAGCACTCATTGCGGCATTTTAATCCCTCCTTCAAGCAAATGCATTTTGAAGTTTTGCATGTTTTGTCCTTACAAAATATTGTGAGAAGTTTTTGTAGTTCTGCAGGTACAGCAGGTTGTACATTGAAAACAGGTTCAAAATCGCCATTAATTTTTGACCATCCAAATTGTGTGGCCTCTAATTCAGGCATGTTTGGCATATGACTTGCCATCCAAATTTTTAATTGATAAATACTTCTGAAAAACTAAAAACCCAGTGAAACTTTTTTTGGTTTAAAAACGTGTAACTTTACCTTAAAACATGTTGTTGGAAAGAATCGTCCGTTGGTGGCAATTCTGAAGCCGATTTGTGTGATTTGAGGCCTATATGGTATCTCAGGTCATTTAAAGATTTTATTTCCCTGTTTTTATTTTTGTACAAAGCTAATACAAATTTTGTAGCTACTTCAAAGCTTTCTTTTGTAGGGAGGCTAGCAATATCTTGCAAATTACCGAAATGGTCAACATTTTTTAATAAAGTTTCGAAAGCTGTTTTTTTACCAATCTTATAAAATGAGTTAGTGGTATCACATCCAGTTAAAGCGTGAAGCGCCAAGAGGTTTCTACAAATTTTGTCTCCAAAATGATTTACTATGTTTGATATTGAAATAAATTTGTTCTAAATACATGTCCCAAATCAATAAAAAGTGATGTTTGTTCTAAATCAGTTTTAAAATCACAACGATTATAATAATAAACCAAAAGAACGAATACATCTGTATCTACAGATTTTACTAAAATTTTATTTTGTTTCTTTTGCTCATATAGCATATGCAAAATTAACCGTGTATCGGCTTCATCGTGATTGCTATTGAGTTCTTCCAGTTTTGTGATACCACTGCATTTGTTAATCGAAAAAGATAAATTATTATTTTCAAATCCACCAGCTATAATAAGTGTCTCATTATTTGATATGAAATTTATAGAATTTTCTAAAATATAATTTGATAAAAATTTTAAGAGCGACCTTTTGTTTTGTGATAATTGCAAAAACTCCTTAAATTTTGCAACTTTTCTAGGGCCAGTAACGTCGTATGTACGTGCCTCTTTACAATTACCTCTGCGACGTCGTTCCTGTGATTTTACGGAATCATTCTCGTATGAATCAAAAATAATTGTAATTCTAGATGCTTTATATTGTCTACATAAAGAAACAATTTTTTGAAGAAACATTTCAGCAAGATCATTAAATGTGTTAAAATTCAATTAAAACTGAATTTACTAGATCAACAGACGTCGCTAAGCCAAATGGCTCAAATTTTGAGATTAAATCAGACTTTGCGGTCTTCTTCATAACCCCATCTTCATGGAATAAAGATAATAGAACTGATGTTAATTCATAACATAAAATATCATTTAAACTTAACGATTGAAATTTTGCAGCCGCAACTATTCTGCGAAACATACTTTCAGACCCAATGACTTTTTTTGTTGAAGAAAGGGGTAACTTTGTTTTTGTTTCACTAAATGTCAAAATTTTTTCCTTTTTTACTGGTTTCCAAAAACTTTTATTACGTTCTATTAAAACATCTTTTATAAATGTATCACTTTTCATTTTTGACATTACAACCAAAATTTTCAAGACTTTTTTGTACGTCATTTGAAGCAATACGGCCTGAACAAATATTTATTAATGTGGTGGGAACTTCGTTTAAACAAAACGGATTACTACATTCGGTTTTAATATAGGAGGTAATCTTTAAAACATCGTTTTCATTTCTATTTGCCAAAGTTCCAGTTTGACTTTATAGGATAGGTCTCGTGGATAAAAATATATCTAAAAATTTTAAACCATTCGGACTATTAATTGCATAATATTTTATAATTTTCTTACCTTCAAAACGATTGCAGTATGTATGTTTCAAAAAACACGATTTTCTGAAATGTAACTTTTACATAAATAATCAACAATAACAAAATTCGGTACTATTAAAAAAAGTTGTAGATATCCATTTCAGATAGCCAAAATGATGCTCTATAAGACTGTAAAGGTCCCATTTAGTTATACCTTAAGGTTGAACAATACTGGGAAGTATTGTGTTTCTGGCTCACAGGATGGCGCAGTATTTAGCGCCGTATTAGATAACCCATCATACGCTTACACTTGCCCATTTTTGGCCAAATAGTTTGGGTTCGTTTCTTCGTTCCTTGGTTATTTAGAAGCCTTCCCTATTTCTATTAGTCACTAGAGGGCTCTTTTCCGACTTTGAACTTTAGGTAAACACATCTGGCCGATCTACTGAAGCCGACCGACCGTTAGCCTCAGGCAAAAAGCACCCAAAGCACTAATAAACTGATGAGCCACTTGTTGTTGGTGCCTTTGATGTCGGGCGCTTGGCAATTGGCGGCCTTGCTTCGAAATGGACAAACGTGCGCGTAGCCGTAAAAAAAATCTTCCGAACTACCAGCCCTTTCACTGTTGACGCTACAGCTGTAGCCAATAGTGATGCAGCGCGGTAAATTGAAAATAGTGATTGAGCGCGGTAATTTTTGACTGCTTGACTGTACTCACGACAGCACGAATGAACAAACTTGGAAGCTTGAAAAGTTACTAGAATAAACAGGACAGAGATATATATCTGCACCTTTTTTTCACTAGGTGCTCTATTTGCAGTGCGCAGTAGGGCCCTAGAAAATTTGAACCCAAGAGTGGGGGGAGTGAACCATCCGTAAATCCGTGCCCAAAGGTTCTTACCGACAATATGACTATAAAAATTCTTACACTTAGGCACAATTGCGCACATGAATATCTACATTATGATTATGCTGAAACACTGATTTCTTTCTAACATTTTAAACAAGGAGATATTAGACCCAACAAATATATCTGAAATTAATCTGATAAATTCAGAACTTCAATTGGAAAAGGTGTGGATTCAAATACTGAATAATACTACAAGTAGAAATGTAATTAAACCAAAGTAAAAAAAGATATATTTTAAGCATAAATTAATGTTCATTGGAATGTTTTTATACGATATACAAGTACAACTAAAAAAAACAATTTACAAATGAATATAATATATTTATTAGGTACACATAATTATAAATATTATAACAAAACATTTTTGTTATTACAATAAACCAAATTACAAAACAAACGTATTTTTTATAACTTCTATAAATATAAATTGATGTAAACGTAAAACAATGAAAAACGATTATTAAACAATAAGAATAGTAGTTTAAGTAATGAAAAGTTGTTCATTATCTGTGTCAGAAAAGAATCACGAGCAGATAATGCCAACTTTTCTTTACGTGTGTACTACAACGATTTCTCTTATAGGTACACTGATAAATTTTTGTTAAATTTTTTCACCGATAGAATAAAAAAATCACCAATACAATAAAAAAATAACCAAATAGATTTAAAAAAACACCAAATGACCACCTACATTCATTCTGTCGAGTAAGATAAAAAAATAACTAAATCAAATAATGTACCATAGTAACCACTTGTAGAATAAAGGTGTACCACCTCTACTCGTATACCAACAAGATTATTAAATAAGAGAAAATAGTATTTTTTAAAAAAAAATTTTCTCAAATAGAGCAGTAAACCAAATCCATAGTAGATACAAATTTCCGGCTCAAAACCAGGTAGTTGGGATGAAACAACTGTATTCCGTTTAGATAAGGAGAAAATCCATTTATTCAATGATACTATTTTCAGCTTGGCTAAAGGTTTCATTCTAGTTTATGATTTAATCGACAATTTTTTTTAATTTGAAACGTGTCATTTCCTCTCATTCAACAATTAATCCAAATTTCACATCGACTATTTCATTCATTAATATTTCGACCAATAGCACACTCTCGTTCAACAATTACTCCAAATTTCAAATCGACAAAATCCAATCCTGCAATTTTTTTCGGCTTTTCGGCGATGACGTGCGGAGTATCCGATTTGAACCTGTTCGCACCAGGGAATTTTGATAATCCCCTGCAAGCTTATAGCGCCGTCAACTATTCCACACGTTTTTTTTCGCGCTTAGTTATTTCAGTGGTGAAGTTGTGTTTTCGAAGTTTTTTTCAAATTACTTTTAAATTATTTTTTCTACTAAGTTACTCAACTTATTTAATACTATTATTTAACGCCTCTAAATATTTGGTCCTTTTTTTAGGTTCTGGGTGCGATTTCATTTGGTTATAATGTTGAAAACAGTACTTGATGAAAAAACTTTAGCAGAACACTGTTTTTTAATTTATGCCACACAAAACTTAATTTTTTTATGATTAATAACAATAACCGTTTTTTTACGATAATTCCTCTTACATTTGGTACCATTTTCGAGTACTTAATGCAAAAAATAAAAATGTTAAAAATAATGATTATGCGGTCATTTTAGTACCTAGCAGCTTATTTTCAACAATCACCTAATTGAATCTCAACTTCTTCACCCCGTGTCAAAAATTTTACTTAACAGTTTTGGAAACTTTAGCTAGGTATCGAATTTTCAGTCCAACTCGATCTCTTTAGAAGATAATCATACAAGGGACCGCTTAATTACAGTTTGATGGTTGGGGATTATGATACCCCCAGTACCCGGCCCAACTCCGATGCGTCCAAAATTTGTATGGAGAACAAATAAAATGAAAATCAAAATTACAGTTTCTCAAAAACTATTTATTCTACTGTTACGTAGATGGCACTTTTATCGTGCAACGCCGTTTCCAAAATTTTCTACCTCAAGAATTTGTCGCCAGCTGCCAGTGTACGCTGAGAAAGAGGCTGTCGGGCGAATCTTCAAATGAGCAAGATTGAAATTCAATTTAAACCAAAAAAACAGTAATCGAAATGGTTTTTTACAGTCGTATCTTGCTCCTGAATTAAATCATTACCTCATAGGTTGGTTATTATTTAAATTTAAATGTTTGTAACGAATTGGAAAATTCAAAAGTTTTAATTTTTTTATGAAAAAACCTTACGTTCAAATCACGTGAAAAAAATACAGTAACATGAATACGTTATCTACTATCCCCCAAAAATTCATTAAACAAAAACTTAGTAAAGTTTTTTAATAAAAAAATAAAAACGTCAAAAATAGAGGTTTTTTTCATTTTATTTTTAAAAGACACTATCAATTGCTTTAAAATTTATATATGTTGTTACTAAGGCCATCATAAGATTATGGTATTTTTTTCATAATTTTTGAACGACGAATATTTTTTTCATTCAGTACAGTTCAACCTTAATTTCAAAAACAGGCATAATTTTTGGTCGATTTTACTCCACTATACGTATGGGCTCCCAAACGTCAAATCAAAAAGTCAAAACCACGGTCTTAAAATGGCAGGTCTGGGGACTCATGTGGATGTTCCCGTCAACGTGTTTGAGATTGCTGCCGCGCATGACGTCACTCATCGAGTAATAGTCGCTTGTGTATGTGTTGAAAAGATTTAAAATCGACCATAATAAAGAAATCCACAGTTTTGCTTAATTATTTTTGAAGATATTATTAACTTAATGTCGCACAAAATGTTTTGGTACACTAAACTTGATCTTTCATTAAGAAAACCACAGATTACGTTCAGATGGCCAACTCAATGTAAATTTTTTATCCCCAAAGCTTCGGAACTATTCTGGTTTCTCCGTTGAAAGTAAACCGGTATTCAGATGGCGCTACGGATAGTGGCGGCAAATTTAAATTTAGTTTTAGAGCCTATTCGTATTTTTTTTGTTCAAAAATAAAATAATGCATCTGAGCAATTTCATTTTATTATGAAAATTATAAATACAATTAAAACATAAATATAAGTGCCAAATATAAAAATTAGACAACTTACAACACACGTAAAGTTTTAGACACAATAAGTTATCTTTTTAGACGGTTCTGGATGATACAACAAAGAATATTAGAATCCAAATACTGGAAATTCTTTTTTGTGTCTACTAATCTTCATCACTTCCGCTTCGGCTCAAAATTGATTTGCTCTTTGAATTTTTGATTTCAGGTTTTATTTAGTGGTGCTTACATTAAAGGATTATTGTAAATTGAGATAATGTTTGAACTGTATCCGATCTTTACCTCTACTAAGACGAATTTCAGCAAATCCTTAACTTTTACGTTGCTTACTCACAATTCTGAGGTGTGAGGAGAGTTAGTGAACCAATGTTTTGCAATTAGTGGAACACTGATATCTTCATGATCAAATCTTGGTATAAGATGCACGTTGATGCAAATTCTAACATAAATTTATTCCACATACTGACAAATACTGACGTGTCTAGGTACAGATTTATTTCTGAAAGGTTCGGTCCTGGTTCGGTTTCCACCGTCGGTTTTTAGAAGCGTCTTTAATTTTATTCCCAATTATATTATGAGTAGAAAGACCTACGTTTTGAGTTTTCTTTTTACTTGGACTCGTCTGACACCGCTGAGGACGCTTGGTCTCTTCAGATCAACATTGTTCTGAACAATTTGTTTATGTCTATTGAACGGGACAAATTAAAAATAGTTGTCTCTCAAAATACGAAGAAGTACTTACAGTGGTTTCATTATATGAAACAAAACGTGAAAATAAATTTTGGACAACGAAAAATAAAAACTTCAACTTCAACAAATTTTCAAATTTGACAGAAAAAAATTTTTAGCTACTAGTGACCTCTAAATACAAATATCATAATGTTCGTTACAGTTTTATGTTTTATCGACATTTTTAATGTCCGACAGTAAGGACACCTGAATAGGGGTTTACAACAAATGACGAAGATAGAGCTATATTAGTATATTATGATACGAGTTTTATAAGACGCATTTTGTCGCACGTACGGAATTGTGGCACGACGAGCGCAGCGAGGAGTGTCATAATGGAGTAAGTGCGACAAAATGCCTTATAAACGAGATATCACACACTATTTTTTCTACTTTGCACTTTTTTTGACAAAAAAATTCAATTTCGAAATTTAGGGAATTTTGTGGCAGTTGACAGCATTTGCGTGGGTCATGAAATTAAATTAATAATATGGATCGTCATTAGTTTATTCGTAAAATGTATTCTGAAAGTGTCCAAACCTTTTGCAATGTATCTACCCCTCAACGAATACGGGCTTTTGTGGCAAATACGCGGAATTTGAAAATTGGCCTAAGGAGAATGGAATCTCAAATTACTTGCACTGGCTATTGAAGTCATGTTTGTACACTACTCGAAAGGTGTTCGAAGGGACTACGTATCAGGGACGGTAGAAAAGCCTCTAAAGGTCCGAATTTGATTCATTTGATTAAATTATCACTTGAAGCAGGTGCAGATTGACACTGACAGTTCTCTCAGATAATTGTCAAAAAACTAAATTGCCATCATTTTCCAACTAAATTACCCTGGTTTTTAGTGTAATTATTATAGCACTCCGTTGGATATTACGAAACCCAAATGGCGTATCGTAATGACCTCAGTACGAAACAAAAGTAGAAAAAAATTATAATACAAAAGAGTGAGAGAGATAGTGTGGATAACTTTTCATATGGAGTCGGCCGTCTGTATTAGTCTGTGACAAAACTAAAAAAAGGGGAAATAAACTCACCTGTTTGAGTAGATTTTAAAATTTATAAGCAAAACAAATGGACAATTTTATATATTTTTTGTGTGTTTTAATTTGTAAAATGCAAGGTGCTGCATTGCTATCGCGAATTCAATAATTATAATAATTTATTAGATATACAGGGTGATTCAAAAGTAACGGACAATCTCTTGGTTGCTCATAAAGGACGTCAAACTGAATTAAAAGTTCCTATGACAAAAAATTGTTTGAGCCTTTTTTCACGAAATATAGCTCTTCAAAGTTAAATTTTTAAGTTAAGTTTGTGGTGCTTCTGAACATATTTTTTTGACATTAGTTAGCGGAAGCGACAGCTCTTGCAACATTAAACAAATACCTGTTGAAAAAAACAACAATTAGTTTCTTATGATGTACAAAACGAAAAATATATCAAAATTAAGTTGCTTGAAAAAAAATCTGACTTCATTTTTGAGCTTAACTGAACGTCTTTTATCACCATACGAGAGTTTGTCACTGTATTTACATATTAAATAAAAATTAACAATTTGATGAAAAATTGCATGACAAAAAATTTTTCCACTTCCTTTTGCTGGATTTTTGTTCTTTAATTTGCTTATTTAAGTCCTTTTAGGTTCGGAAAAACATTTTTGATCTAAAAAAAAAGACATTTTGCTTTTTCCTGGTTAATATACAGGCTGTAAATGAAATAAGTACATTAATTTTAACTGGTAATAGAACTCGCCAAGACCAACAATTTTTCCTAATAACTTTTTTCCAAAACGTTTTATTTTTTGAGTTAAAATTATTTTAAAATCTTACACAATTTTCTTACACGCCACTGGAAACAAAGTTACCTAGTCGATAAGATTATCGTTTCCAAGCAAGTTCATGAAAATTAAATTAAATTTATTATTACTTTTCTTTGTTGGAGCATTTCATGAATGGTTCGTCAATTTGTAGGAGGAAAAAATGATTTTCAAAAATGCGATTTTGAAAAAATGGTACATAGAAAAAGTGTTTGTCTTGCTGAGTTCTACCACTGGTTAAAATTAATGTACTTATTTCGCTTACATCCTGTATATTTAACGCCAAACCGACGTTTCAGGTCTTCGTGTAACATCTTCAAGGCTTCAATAGAGATGAGAATACCTATACATTAATTCATATTATTGTTATTAGGAGCAATATTTGAAACATCACCTTTTTGAAATGGTAATTGGCTTCGGCTGCCGATTACTTTCATTTGAGAAATTTGTTCTGACATTTTGTTCAAAATTCTATTCTGTTCTTCAAGCGCACACCCATAAGCTGTGTTCCTGGGTCGCGAGTCTTTCAGAGGGGTGCCAACATTAAAAATATCAAACCAATCGTTAACCTGTAAACAAAATGGATTTTACGAATCTTGACTACATTTAGTAAGATGTTTAAGTTACCAATTTAAAAAACTCTGCACACTCAATCCAATTTTCAGTAGACAAAAGTCCAAATGACCCACATCTGGATATAGCACACGACATCGTATGTGAAAAAAGTTTTGCTGCAAATTTAACCCTTTGTCTTTGTGGCCCAGAACAGTTTAGTTTTTCGATCGTCATTTTATGTGTGATTTTTAAATCTGACACGTTGGTCGAAGTTAACACTTGTTCAACAATCTCCTTTTTAATTATTTTGTCGCCAATTAAAAAGCCATGATCCACAAAATTGTTACGAATTAATTTTAGCAGATGTGGGACATCCGCGAAGACAAAAATCTTTTCATTTGTAGAGGGATTCTGGAAATATGGTTTTGACTCCGATATTTTTAGATCTTTATGGAGCCCTCTATTCCCGCCACCTAAATCCGACACCATTGCAACGATATGAAAACCTGGAATATGTGGCATTTATGTGATTATTTAATAAGAACAAGTAAATATTCACCAGAATCTTCTGCAAATTTAATAATTTCCATTAATATTGCTGAAGTCATTTTGCAATCAAAATCAAAAAAAGAGGTTGTTTCCATGCCTTAAATAAATCATAACCACCTGAACATAATCGTCTTGTCTTTTTGTCGCACGTAACCACTGCTTGCACAAATCAGTGTTTTTAGGAAAATGATGGAATTTAACATTTTTGTCACAAGGATTTTTCTTGGACTGGTTGTCCGAATTGCATCCGAAGACGGCACACCGCATTTTATTAAATGTAAAAGTCTAAATACCAACAAAACCAAATTACATATAAAAGTAACAAGAGGACAACGTTGCACAAATATGCACCTGCTTTAAAATAGCTCGATGAGTGACGTCTTTCGCGCCAAAATTGACTCCACCCATTATGCGCAATATCCTATCTTCAGTTGAGTATATCGTGTAAGATACCCATCTATACGAAGTATTATTATATTATCTATGACTCATGTCTCAAAAATGAGGTTTTTTCCTGGATCGTGGGTGGCTATTTGTTGGGCCACTATACCCGTAGCGCCCCTGGCGGATACTACGATGAAACTGGGTTTTTATAAATGACAAAAACGAGAAATTTGCGTAATATTTGACAAATGTCAAATTAATTTGACGGATATGAACTGTAATCAGAAATGCCCAAAATGGGAGTCAAATTGTGCTTAACGGTGGTAATGAATGTGGTGGATAGGTTTTGGTTGGGTTTATTTACGTTCCTGAGCCATTTTCGTACTGAAACATTTAGGTAGGAACATGACCTTATTTGTGCATTAGCCGGTCTTTTGGTCTTTATTTTACTATAAATATGAGCCAAACTCAACAAAAGCAAATTTTTGGGATAGATGATTGGACAAACTCGAATATTACGTCTAGAATTGGCGCCATATAACGAAAGTCTCTATCAAAAGAAACTGATTTTTACAACTGCAAGGAGGGCTACGTGAGACGTTCGCAAGTGTGTATTTGCATTTTCCTTTTAAAAATACTTTCTGTGCAGTAATGTAGATATTAATAACTTACCTTTTTTAATATAAAATAACATTTTAAAAGAAGTCATCAAGTCCCAAAGGTTATCACGTAAAGTAGACAAAAAACGGGATAAATATCCAAAAGCAAGTGAGTAACACAGAAATAAAGGTCACATGAACAAAATGACAGAATTTTATGATGAGAATTATCCAAAAAACTATTGGAATAATAAAAAAATTCGATTCCAAATTGGAGACATATAAATTAGCGTGTAAGGGCGCCACTTTAAAAACAGCTCTAATAATACCTAATAATATTATAAATAAAAAATAACTAAGATAAGATGAAGATAAATACTTACCATTTTATTTAATATTCTAATATTCTAATCCAAACTACTACTAACTCGCCAAAAAGAAATTTGACCCACACACGTTTAAAAAAAAATTGAAACTTCGCACTAAAAGCAATATGTACTGTACGAGTGTACGAACAGGAATAAATATTTCTATAAATTCAATGATTTTTATCGAGTTTTTACTGGCTGGCATTATCCTAAGAATCGTCATTCAGAAATTACAGGAAAATATTAAGACGGCTGGGCGGCCCGTGGTAAGTGGTTGTGCGGACACAGACAATCGCGCTTCCTAGAAGCCTTGAATTCCTTAAATGGCTTAAATCAAAAGGAACAAAATTTATTTAGAAATTTTAATCTAATGTATATTTTTTGTGCGTAATCAATGATTAAAAGCTTAAAATTTTAATTTTGTGTACATGCAGTTAATTTTTTTTCTTATTTTTTTTTTTAACTACAGTGGCCATTTGCCGCCCCTTGGAGATGCCGCCCGCGTGCATTGCGCGCTTTGCACACGTGCTTGCGTGCTGTGTTGGCACATCTACAAATTGTGATTTTTTTGATGAATTTTAATTTTTTTAAATTCAAAAAACTGCTAAAGTCTGATAGTAAATTTAAAAATAATTATTCATCGTTTTGTTAGAGAACGATTACTTGGTGTGACACATAAAAACATTAAAAAGTAATGAAAACTGAAGAAGTTAACAAAATACATTTGAAGCTTCAGATTTTTTTAAATATGACTAGGATTTTTTTCAAGATTTTTCCCGTAATCTACACATGTTTCTCAATAACGTACGACTGAGTTGGTGCGCCAGTTTTTGAGCACCCTGTAGATATTGGGTAGTATGAATAAAATGTAGTAAAAGCTTTTACTATAGTTTTATTTCTTTCTCTCTCATAAGATATAAATTACGTCTATCTTTTACTATTACTATTACCATTTACTTCACTTTATTCATACGGCCCAATATCAATAAGACCCACTAGTTTTCAGAGCTGTGCCAGCTTCATCTTCAGTGCTGATTGCATAAATTATTGAAGAACAAAATTAATACAGTGAATTGTCAAAAATTGACAATCACTGGATGTTAAAAAATAAACGTTAAATTATGCAAATTACATTATAAAATTATAAACAAGTTAAAGAGAAACGCCTCGTGAAGTTGGCCATACGATCGGCAATCATACAGGGTGGTCCACGAGTAATAAAGAGCCTGAAAAAAATTTTGATGCAACCAACATTACATTAACGTGTATAAAAAAATTTGGTTTTAATTAAGTAAACATGGTAATCATAGTATCATTTTTGACAAATTTGTATCAGTCATACTGACATTACTCCAGTTTTAAAATTTTATTTAATTTAAATACAAATAAATTGATTTACATTCAAAATAATCAAACGTAATCTAAAAGGTGTTCAAAGTGCTGACCACGGTTTCTACCGCAGGCATCAATTCTTCTTAAGAACGATCTCCGCGCCCTTGCAAGTGTTCTAGACACAATTTTCGCAGAATCTTCAACAATTCTGTTTTCTAAATGGTCCCGATCAAAATTAGGCGCACTATAAAACTGTACTTTCGGCACTCCCCACAAGATAATTTCGAGGTGTCACATCAGGACTTCTAGAGGGCAACAGATCCACGAAACCTCTTCCTATCCATCTATTTTCATAAATGTCCAAATGCTCGCATTCATCTTTATGAAAATGAGGGACGGACCGTCCTGTTGAAACCACTTTATACCTAATGTTTAAGTCTTCTGGTAATTAGGATTTTCATTACTGCAACTGCAACTGCAACAACTGCAGCTTCGTTTCTAGCCGATGTTGCTACTCTTCGATTTCATTTAATTGGAGGTCACTTTCTTGCAATTTATTTTCAACACTTTTTAAAACTGTATCAGTCCGTCGTCTATTTGGATATCGCACTCCATAGGTGGTGTATAAACGTGCAGCCTCTGAAGCGTTTTGTAAACATTCTTCATAAATAAGAATCATGTCGGTCTTTTGTCATTGCAAAACATTTTAGTACATAAAACTCACTAATTTCAATTACAAATTTAACAAGGTTTGACATCTATGAAATGTAATGTTGGTTGCTTCACAAAAATTTTCAGGCTCTTTATTACTCGTGGACCACTCTGTATAAATGTATGAGGCAAACTACTTTTTCAAAGTATCATCGTAACTGTATCCACCTGGTTTGTTTTTGGAATAATAAATAAACGGACATTTCTATCAACGTAGATATCAGGGAATAACATTCTGCATTTTTTTATATCTGTTCTCTTAATGGCTTCATCACCTTTTTTTGGTTTTAAAGGTTTGCTGACGCAAATTACTTTCTTTGCTTTTTCTTAATAATTGGCCCAGTTTTCTAAAACAGGGAAGTAAGAAGAATTTTTTTCTGTAGTGATGCTTTTTAGACGTTTTTTTGCGTAGCTTAACACGTCTACTTTTCGGGTCTTTTCTCACACTTTTTGTGTTAAGGATACAAACTGTAGCATCAACAGAAGATGTTGAGGTCATAAATATAGGCTCACCACGATTGACCTCTAATACGTTTTGAGCTGTTTTCCCCCGAATTTTTATCCCGAGTTTCCTCCGTTGAAAGATTACTCTCACTGCTGTACACTTCTGTTCACTGAAAATGCGTACAAGGGGTGAAAGCCAATTTTGCAATTTTTAATCTATGTGGAACTGGATTTTAATTATTGCTACTACGTTGCCACGCAAACGGTACTTTAGACTGTGATGTCTGATTTCTAAACATATTTACACTTCAAACTGCCACCCACCGTTGGATTGACCACAATTTGTGTTTTTTGAATATTGGTCAATTGAGAGAGCCTTCTGAGTTCTGACTCCAAAAATGACTGTTCAACTTCAAAATCAAATCATATTTTGTTACATTGACAGTACTGACAATTTTTTGTCAAATCAACCATTGAAGATTAAATTACACAACACAAATGAAGGTGTACGCTTTTTCAATGAACATAAGTGTAAGTGATACTTCGCGGGCGCGGCTTTGACTCCAATTGGGAGTAGAAACTAATGCAGAAGAATTTTTTTGGGCGTGTAACGACCCGATTTCATTCGAACACTTTTCTTGCTCCGGCATCAAAGTTAAATTTTTTATTATCTTCATTCATTTGTGAAGGCAGATCATTTCTTGCAAATTCTTCCATTTTAAAGTATCTTGGAATTTCAACGCCAATTTCACGAAAATTGTTTCCCAGATACGATTAGCGGCGATATCCTTGTCGATGTTTTTCCACCAACAATAACGCGTGGCTAGCTGTTTCATTTTAACTATTCTTGCATGGATGTGATGTAAGGTAAAGTGAAATAACTGGGACCTAGTTTTACAATTTTTAAAATATAATCTCTCCTGGTTGATCAATTTTGGATATCAATACTAACAAATTAGTAGGTAGGGTAAAGTGCATAGTTATTGGACAGTTAGGTGAAAATCTAAATACAAGAAATCATTACCACCTTCACAATGACGATATAGATAATTGCGCGATTTCCAACTAAACATTGAGATGTGTACAAGATCCTAATTATTATACACAGTTATAATTTTATCATGTGATCCCAAAAATGAGACTAAATAACAGAGTCCATTCAAAAGGAGGCAGTACTTCATACACTTTGGTAATATCATCCCTACAAAGAACAATAGTCACCTAAGTATTCATAAGAACTTATTATGGTTCTATTCTACAACTTATTGAATGGTAACGAGTTGAACTAGTACCTACTCGTATACTTAGGGCCGATTTACAGCACATTTCAATAATATTGCAACCAAATTTTAATGCGAGATCAAGTTGATATTTGTCAACATTCACAAGTATCAACTTAATGTCGAATTATTTAATTTTAATTTCGCTTTTTGTAGAACCGACCCTTAAACTTGTATTAGTTGTTTCAAAACTATGTAAACGCCAACGAAGCATTTTATCAAATAATTTTTTTAATAAGTTAATCGCTATTATAAAAATAATAAAAAAATTAAATAATACAATAAATCAAACAATACAATACAAACAATAATACAACTTGGATAAGCAATAATTTTAAGTGTTTCAAACTTTGAATTCGTTACCAATTAATTGAAATGCTGTTTACCGTTTGTAGCTTTTAGACAAAGGCTTAATTTTTTTCCATGTGTCTTCAAAGCGTTACTAATATCGGATCAAATGCTGTTTGAAGGAAATTCAGTACGTCCATTTTTTTGAATTAAAACGTCTTTGTTTTGAAACAGTATTTTTTAATGGTTGTGTGTTTATCATTTAGCTGTTCACCTTTAAAAAATATGCTTTTTATAATTATTTATTGACTACTGTTTTACTTACATTGAGTATCCATCATTAGTTATTAAAAATACATGTGTTTAATATCAACCACAATTGTTAATCATGAGATTTATTCAAGTGCAAGCTAAAGGATTTTTCATTACAGAAATGCCAACTTGAAACAAATTTAAAATGATCACGTACTCTGTCTAATTATGTACTGGAAATAACACGATGTTTTGTTGAACCAAAATAAAAATACTAAAAATATTTTTTTGCTATACCTAAATTGTACTTAACTATGTGACAAGATACTATTAAATAAGGCATCTTTTATAAGAAGGTATCATTAAAATATGTAAATTACTTTGAAATGGTTACCAAAGTAATGAAAATCGTTAAAGTTTAAATTTTTTGCATTTGCAATTTTCGGAACAATTAAACGCAATCTTGATTGGAAACGAGCCAATACCTATTATAATATAGGTATCCCACAGCCTATACTGTCTTTTCAGGATTTCTTTTTGAATTTTTTTTTACTGGGTTACACAAGAATCCAAAAATTTCAAAAAAAACTTTAATAAAAAGTACTTAATAATTTGTTTACTTTCTTTTAATGCATAAGTTTTGGAAGTATAAAACCAACGTTTTTGTTTCTGTTAAAAAAAGTTGGTTTTCTATTTTAACCACTAATGAATCAAAAAAATCTAAAAAGACTTAGTATGGGTGGGTTTTACAATCGTCAGATAAACTCTGGACAAGTTATTTGTGGTATAATTACTTTGGTAACAATTGTTTGAACAATGTATTTTTCAAAAGTTATCGCACGAAAAAAAATTATCCGACGATTGTAAAAGCGTACGTAAACAGTGCATATTCCAATACAAACTCGATAACAAATTTTGAAATTTTGAAAGGGATAGTCTTGTTTAGTTTGTTCACCTTTTCAAAAAATTGTAACGTTTCTAATTAGTCAGCGATTAAATTTGATAGATTAGAATCATATTCATTCCGTCTCTTGATGGAGCACATGAAAATTGTTTTTGAAAAACAGCAAATTATGGTTATTAATGAAACAGTAATTATTATGCCAACTACTGTCATGAGTTTCTAAAAATTAAATAATATGTATTTTTTGTATACAGCGTGTTAGGGAATGGTTTAGCATAAATTGAAAGATAGATAGAGAATGGCAAAATGAATCGATTAAGTAAAATTTTTGTCAATCGAAAATGCATAGTTTTCTCAAAAAATCATTCTGAAATTGAAGTCCCACATTTTGAGAACCGGTGAACTAGAATGATAAAAATTAGCGTAAATTTTAATATTATTGACAAAACAGCAGAGGTAAATTAACTTCTGAGTCCACTCCGTAATTCTTCTTTTTCAATTTGTATTTTGTGATCGAAATTTCTAAAAAAAAAACAAAAAGAAATTTATACCAGAACTGGGGTTCGAACCTCCCACACAAATGACCATGCTATCTACAGTTTTGAAAAATTCTTAAAATGTCCATGCGCCACTATGTCCACTTTGTTTAACGAAAAAATTAACTGCTAATAAACTACCATATACGATACAGTGGCTCTCAATAGGTGGATTACTTCTTGTTGGATTTCCTTGGCGTGGAATGGTTAACAAAAACAACGATTAAAATCCCTTCACACCAAACGTTTATATGCAACACGACGCGTTTCAACCACAAAGTGGTCATCCTCAGGTGAGAATCTAAAGATCTAAGTTTAGATTCTCACCTGAGGATGACCACTTTGTGGTTGAAACGCGTCGTGTTGCAAATAAACGTTTGGTGTGAAGGGATTTTAATCGTTGTTTTTGTTAATAGGTGGATTAATAAATTTTTTAAAGAAAGTATGCACTTTTTGGAAAAATGGTATAAGGCTTTCTAACTCGTCTGACCATGATAAATTCACATACGAAATATTGCTAAACCATTCCCTAATACCCTGTATAATGTTTTGTGACTGGTATATCTGGGTGCGTAAGTTAGGCGCAGGACTTGTAAAGTTGTGTGAAACACCCTGTATTTGGGTGCGCACATTAGACGCAGGCCTTGTAAAGTTATGTGAAATACCATATATTATTCGAAACATATTCCCGGAACAAAATCCAACAATTGTAACGCGTTAAACACATTTAACAAGTAGCTGTCATTAGTTATTATTTATTAATTACACATTACTATTTCGAAGTTTTCTAAGCCTAATAAATTCTGAATTAAAAGTAACCGTTGTTTTCCCAGCTCTTTTTATTTGAAGTACAGCCTTTGCCAGTACTTTTGAAAACGTTTTATTTCATAAAAATGAATCGTAGAGCACTCGGTTGTAAGGTTGGACTGTCCGGCCAGAGTTAAGTTAGCCCACCAATTTTCGCTAATAAAAACCAGTGTTATTTTCTTAGCACTTTTTGAATAAAGTACAGCACTCGCCATCATTTTTAAGGTCTTTTAGTTGACATAAAAATCTCGTAGGCACTCGGTGTGGTTGGGCTGTCGTTAAGTTAGCCCAACCATTATTTAAATAAAAAAACTTGGTTATTTTCCCAGCACTTTTTATTTGAAGTACAGCATTCGCCAGCATTTTTCAAGGTCTTTTAGTTAATATAAAGAAATCGTTCAGCACATGAATGGTTGGGCTGTCGTTAAGTTAGCCCAACCATTATTTAAATTTTAAAAACTCCGTTATTTTCCTAGCACTTTTTATTTAAAGTACGGCATTCACCAGCATTTTTAAAAGACTTTTAATGATATAAACAAATCGTCCAGCACATAAAATGGTTGGGCCACCGTTAAGTTAGCTCAACCAAAGAAAGTACAAAAAATCTCTAAAACTAACGTAGCATTTTTTAAATAAATAGCAGCATTCTTCAGCACTTTCCGAGCACTTTTGAATGCCGTATGTGCATTTTGAAAATTTGAAAGTGGTTGGGCCAACTTAACGCACATCATAAACACATGAGTTTAAAAAACTTAATCTTTGTACTTTGGTTTCACAAATTGTTCATTGTGTAACCGAAAGTAGTTTCACAAAGAGAATTTTTCTGCAACTCCTTTTAGTAAATTTTTAGGAGTTGTATTGGCAGTGCTGGGCTGGGTGCCATCAGTCATCAATGTGACTCATCAGTCATCAGCATCACTCATCACTGTGATTTAGTGGGTGATCTCAGATCTGTCAACAGCATCAGGTCGTTTATTGATAAAGCCGGAATAATTAACAAAATTAAGAGGAAATAGTTTTAATAGATTTTGAACAACAAAAATAGAAAGTACAAATAATGGTATATTACACTCCTTAAGATTTAATTGTGGCACTTATTCCTTAGTCGTGCTCCAAAACCATTCGTGCCACAATATAACGTCTTATAAAACGCGTATAATAATATATTATTATTTTCCACTTATTATGAATTTTTTTTTCAAAAATTTTATATATATATGTTTTAGTCTTTCGACCGAGAAACCCTCCATATCTCGGCCATTTGAAGTCGGATCGCGGTGAAACTCGTACTATGCCGAGCACGGAATTTCGGACTATTGTTATTTCTGTTATCAAAAGGTATGAAGTATTCCATACATTTTATGTCAGCGAATTGTCAAAGGTGTTCGAATTTCCGTGCTCACCACTGTACCAATCGATTCTACGTTGAAAAAAAAATAAGTGAAATTTTATCGTGTCCGTCGATTGTTCTGTCCGGTTCTTCTGCGAACCGCAATAAGTCTTCACAGAGTTAAGAGTTTTCGATGAAATTTAGCCAGTAGGTGCCCCTCAGCCGTATTAAGAACCCTACTGTTTTTGGGGCTGATCGGTCGCCGAAAACGCCTGTTCTCACCCAAAATGTGAAAACCTTCCAAGAGCGATCTTGCATCAACGGTTTACTAACTGTCGAGTGAATAGTCATCTTGTAGTTCCTTGGGAGGGCTCTTAACGGCTCAAATTTGGGCGTCGGCGCTTGTACCGTTTTCATGTTATCAAATAAAAACCGCATTTTCGGTCAAAAATCGTAGTAGACGATGCAAATGTCTATGTTATATAATTTACTATTACTATTACTATTATGGGTGTCGCGATCGAGCAGAGGCCGAAGCCTGTTATGCCCGCGCTAACAATCATACCGTACTACGTTAATAAATATGATAAGGGAATCGTATTTGGCCTTGAACTGAGTAATATTATCACACAAAACTACATCCTCCGGTAAGAGGTTCCATAGATGGAAGACCCTATTTGTTATAGAAACTTGCCTTTCGCTAGTCCGGAATTTATCCTTAACTAGTTTAAAAGAATGCCCTCTGGTACGTTTGTCAGGATGTAAAGGGAAGAGGTGTCTTATAGGCGAATCGACATTTTTCGTAGCACAGAAGGCTGTTATCAAATCACCTCTTCTACGTCTTGCCAATAAGGTTGGTAACTTCATAATTTGGAGCCTTCTGTCATAAGGTGGTTTCGTGAGACGACCAAAGGGCATTCTTGTGGCACGGCGTTGCACGGCTTCCAAAGAATCTATCTCTTTGAAGCATTGGAGTCCATGCACTATTTGCATATTCCAAAATCGGCCTTACATATGTCTTATAAAGTTTAGCAATTACTACAGGTTTCGAACCGTAAAACATTCTACCAAGAAAGTAAACCATTTTGTTAGCCTTTCTGACAACGTTAGCAACGTGCACAGACCAGGAAAGGGTGGAAGTAATTGTAACACCCAAGTCGGTAATCGAGTCTACCTGAGACAATTGATTGTTAGCCATAAAATAAGCATACTTTGGATTATTAGGCCCCAAATATAAAACAGAACATTTTTTAATGTTCAGCGGAAGCCTCCATGTGTCAGACCATTGACACATAGCCGAGATATCTGCTGCCATAGGGAATGGTTATCAGCGTACATTACACAATGAGATGACAAAACATTTTTTAAGTCGGCAGTAAACACGTTAAACAGAAGCGGACCTAGCACGGAACCTTGGGGAACCCCACTCGAAACCGGGACGGAACCACTGAGCGTGTTGGCTACCCTAACTTTAAAGGTCCGGTCTGACAAAAAGGCGTTTATCCATAAAAGAAGTTGACCATTTATACCACAATGTTCCAATTTATGCAACAAACGATTTTTTGGAACTCTATCAAATGCCTTTGAAAAGTCAAGATAGACAACATCCACACTGTTTCTGTTATCTAACTCCTTTGTCCAGTCGTTAAGGCTGCATAAAAGATTTGTAGAAGTTGATCTCCCAGAAACAAAACCGTGCTGTTCCAACGGTATTATTTTACATCGAGTGAGGAACTCAATCATTACATCATAAACTATAGATTCCATCGCTTTAACAACTAAGCTAGTTAGACTAACTGGCCGATAGTTCTCCGCATCAAATTTATCCCCTTTTTTGAAAATTGGCGTAACTAGCGCTGTTTTCCAATCATTCGGTAGTTTACCGGCAATAAAAGATTGATTCATGAGAATGCATAAGGGTTTACATATAGAATTTGCGCAGTTTTTTAACAAACTAGCTGTTATATTATCCGGGCCTGGAGATTTTGTGACCTTTATCTTTTTTAATTTGTCAAAGACAATTTCCTCGGTAAAGTTAATTATATTGAGCTGTTCTGTCTTCGAGTTACTACTTAGTTTTGGCAACGTTGTGTGAGGCTCCTCAATAAAAACTCTGGAAAAAGTTTCTGCAAAAACTTTTGCGCACTCAGAATCATCATTGGTAATCTGTCCACTATCATCCTTAACCTGCAGAGTTTTGACTGGACCCGATAACTTAGTGCGAATGTACTTAAACAAAGCCTTGGGATTTTTTGAATCAGCGATGTGAGTTTCGTACTTAGTCTTAGCCACTTGGATAATGGAAGACAGCCTGTTGGAAAAAGTTCGATGGGCCGCATAATCCTCAGAATGATTTGTGCGTTTATAGACTTTCCATAGCGCTCTCTTTTTTCTGATTTGCCGCAGAATGTAGCTATTAATCCAAGGCTTTTTTGACGATCTTTTCACCGTTTTGGTTGATGTATTGGAAGCTGCTAAATCATTCAGTTCGTTTTTGAAAATATCCCAATTATGTTCTACTGACTATCCCAATCAATTTCCCTAGGCTTTGAATTTAGAGTGTTGTAATCCGTAACTGTTTTCAGGAAACTAATTGTTCTACCCGTAGAAACAAAACAAATCTGAAGATTAATTTTCAACACTACGATGGGATCGAAAAACTCTAAGTTCACAAGAGAAGTAGTATCTGTGGTAATAATAAGATCCAAAATTGACGCCTGTTGTCCAAATCTATATCGAGTTGGTTCAGTCCAGTTCAGTTCAGTGATTTAATTTATCAGATGAACAATCCACAAGTTAATTTAAAGTTGAATTACCAAAATATTGTAAAAATGGATTGAATATTGTCCAGTGAAAAAAAAATTTCATTCCCCCTTTTCTAATCGAGCAAATGCAAATTAACAACCCAATTCAGATATCAATTTCCGCAAAAATTCAAGCAAATTAAAAGGTAACAAATAGTAATCAGTAATAATAATTTGTATGGAGTTCTCTGGTTCCCCTTCGTTTATTTTTTCGTTTTTTGGTGTTTATTGAGTGTTTTAATTGCTAAAATTAATTGAACATCTACTTAAATGTATGATGAATCATTTAAAACGACAAAATCGAGGTATTATTTTGTGTTAAGTGTACTTTCTGGCCGTTATTCGGACGTTGTCAGTGCTTGTGTTGCTTTTTTATATTAGGTTTAAGTTATTAAAGAATTGTATGCTGATTTATAAATAAAACGATTAAATTATGATATTTTTTATTTTAGAATGGATAATTTTAGACTATAAAGAGGCATTCGTTTTAATAATGCACGAATTTGAAGTAGTAAGTACCTATTAGCTGTTTAAAAACTATGTAAACGCCAACGTCGCATTTCCCAAATTATTGATATTGATAAAAATGTATCTCATTTCAGTTTATAGTTATATACTTATATAGAATTTTGCAACAGCGCATTTGAATTTTTTGGAGTAAAATAAAGCACAAATGGAGAGTTTCTGTATAAGAAAAGGATTCTGTGTTAAACTAGATCCCAGCGACAAATTTTGAGCAAAGAAAACTCACCAGAAACTCACTTTGTGCTCCATTTCACTCCAAAAAATGCAAATGCGGTGTTGCAAAATTCTATTATGAACTGAAATGGGATATAAAATAGTTATTAATGATTAGATCCCTCATTGAAACTATAAATTACATTCATTATCTATTAATTTTTTGAAGTGCATAAATAATTTATAACAACTAATTTTAAGACAAAATGCGACGTTGACGTTTACATAGTTTTGAAGCAGCTAATATACACTACCCACAAATGAATAGGTATATTGTGATTAGTTTAACTGTTAGTTAAAGCTACGATCCTATTTTTTATTTAAAGAATGAATTGCATCAAAGCATTACAAATGAATGCATTCTGCAACCATAAGAAAAAAAATGTAAAAAAAATTAAACTCTACAATGCGTACAGCGTGTGATATTGCTAAACAGCAATATCCCTATTCGCTCATTGTGCGTAGTTTATACTTTATTTCAAAAACTAATAATCATATAGAAGTTAGCGTTTGCTGTTAAGTACTTTTTTTTTCTCTGTGTATGAGAATTTTTTCAGAATTTTTTTACAATTTCTTATAATAAATATTAATAAAATTTAATTTTAAGAAAATTGTTAATAAATATGACTCATAAGTTAATTTTCTTTAGCGCAAATAATTTTGCAGGATTAAAACAGTACGAATTTATCTATTGAATCATTTCTCCGCAGCCCAAAACTCACTTTTGAATTAAATGAATTGATTATAGATACAAGAGAACCATTTTGTAACGTAAAAACTCAGATAACTCTATAGATTTATTTAGAAATTAACATGAATTAATAAATAATTTAATTATTTATTATTAACTTAAAACTAATGAAAGAACCCAACACAACAAGCACTGACAGCCTCCGAACAACGGCCGGAAAATACACATAACACAAAATATTACCGTGATTTTGCCACTTTAAATGATTCATTATACGTTTAAGTAGATGTCCAATTAATTTTATCAATTAAAACATTCAATAACCACCAAAAAACGAAAAAATAAACGAAGCGAACCAGAACTCCATACAAATTATATGGAACATCTGATTTTGTTGGTCCATGGCAATCAAAGGGCGTACCGTATTTAGGGCCTACATGAATTCAGTAAAAATAAATAATCTTCCAAATAAGAGTCTTTGCTTTCTAACCATTTTTGAATATCGTTCTTTGCTACATCCGTAAATTTAGATAATTTATTTACACCAGAAAAACTAAGTGGATCAGCTGGTGTTGAATATCGCTTTTGTAAATCATCCATTTTTTTTTATTTATTATTGTTATTTATTGCATAGACTAGCTGATTTCATAGGTTTTCATTAGTTTATGAAGTTAAGCAGCACTGACCCCGGTCATTTCTTGGATGGGTGACCGGATAATGTAATGCCTAAAACATCGCAACTATAACTCGTCTTTCGGAGGAGACGTTAAGACGTCGGTCCCGGTCACTACTAGTTAGTGGTCGTCAGGTCAGGTCAGAGGCTGTAGATGCGACCTGAAAACTCTGGCACTTGGGTGATGGGCATTACCACCATACGCATATTTATTTATTTAATGTCAAATTCTGATTTCTGTGTGATTATTAATTTCTGAGTTACAGTAAAAAATACTTTTAGCAGATTCACCTTTTGTATGCAAGTTTTCTGAATCTTTATTGCTTTTACAGTTTTTTTTCTATACTGTTCGAAATCAAAATCTCACACTTTCGAAAAATGATAAAAATAAATTGTGTTGGTTCATTTATTCAATACACGTGCTAGTGCAATACACCGGAGCGTTGGATTAAAAAATTAGTAATTCAGAAACCATTTTATAAGATCTAACAATTAATAAACTATTGTTTTCTGTAAAAAATGATTCATAGTTTTGTGAAATCAATAATCTAACAAACATTGTCAAGTTGTATAATTTACGCCGCTCTCCGGATGCTGAAAATTTCAATGCACAATTTCGTAACTTGAAGACTTTTTTCTTAAAAAGAATTTTTTTAATCTGCTACTGCTCTTAGATGCGCTATGGTTTTCTACATAAATGAGTCGAATTGCAAAATTATTGGTTAAATAGTTAATTAAAAAATACGGTTTCAGAAATGTTGATCCAATATGAAAAATTTTAATTAAACGGGGTTGCCATAGATTAAAAACAAATTTACTGTCACTGTAAGATGTCTCAAACAAACTTTTATCATAAATTCAGCCCATTATCTAAATTTTCTATTTAACTGGCTGGCGCGACAATGTACTATTTGGTCCTACCTTTAATTATTACTAAAAAAGTACCGATTTAAAAAATCTCGGACCGATATTACTAGACATAATTTAATATCTACTTTCAGAATATGTAATTTCCAAAAACTTTTACTTTTGAGTATAACATTCCATGGTACTTAGTTACCCTAAAAAATGGAATGTACCTACAAGGAGGTTAGAATTACAGGAGGGAACACTTGAACACTTGAAAAAGACGGTATTGCCGCGTAAATGCGCAGTGCTATAAAGTGGTACTAACAAAGAACGCAACATGTGCGTTTCCACTGGCGTACCAAAATTATTTTAACTTTTTCTTCCTTGCCAACCAATTGCCAACATTTTTTTAAATTCATTATTTAATTGGTTGTAAGTTGCGAATTATGTACTACACACACCAGAAAAGTCTAGGGATATTAGGAATTTTTCTAAATAATTATGTAATAAATGAAATTTTTGGCATTCTTTTTAAACGAATTGTTATTTATTAATGTAAATTTCAAAGATTTCATGAAAATGACTTGGTTTGTCATTGTTACAATTGAAAAAAAAATTTTAAAAAACTGTTGTTTGTAACTTGATCTTGTGTGACGTTTTTACAATTAAAAAAAAACAAAAATAAAATAATATTTCTGGCAACTAATGCAGAGTGCGACCTCCCCTACTGGTTACTACAGCTCAGCATCGCCGTGGCAGAGTTGTTATCTTTTCTTGAAAGATTTCTCTCCACACTGCACGTAAGGCTCCGACGACCTCCTAGCATTTATTCACAAAACTCTTCTTTGGAGTGTTTCCTAGACGACTTGAATGAGGATCAAATCAGAAGCTTGTTCTGGCCACAGTAAAACAGAAATTTCGTTACCTTCCTAAAAATTCCTTAACCACTTGAAGTTTGCGGTTGGCAATATTTTGCATAAAAATTAAACTATCACCGTAATTTTTGGTGTAAGGCAAGACAAAAAGTTAACGAACAAGATCCTTGCATCATATTGTCATTAAAAATGGTTTAGCCAAAACGCGTAGCCAGATTTTCATGCATTCAGGAATTTGTTGCTTGCAATTTGCAACAGTGAGCTAATGTTTTATTTACTGATGAATCCCGATTTGGAATCTACCCGGATTAAACAAGAAAGCGTATTTGAAGAGAATCTAGCAAAGAAAATCTTTTCCAACATGTCCAAGAGTAGGTATATCCTTACTTCAGTGAAGCAATCATGGTGTAGGGTGGAATAGAAACCGGACGAAAAACCAATCTCGTTTTGATTAAACCATTTATAACTGCAATTCGGTAAGGGATCTTATTATAGAGTTTGCGCATCACAAACGTTATAAACTTCTTCGTTACATTATAAGCTTCGTACTCGATTTCGTATTGGCTAAATGAACAAGTTGCAAAGAGAAAAAAGTTGTAACGTACGGTATAAACATAAAAAACGTTTTGCGCAAACTCTATATTCTTGTTTTGCCTTACACCAAAAATTACAGTGATGGTTTTATTTTTAGGCATGATATTGCCAACCGCCAGTGTTGGGCAAAATGTAATCTGATTAATAATTAATAATTACAATTAACCTGTAATTTGTAATTCAATTACTTTGTAACAGATTACTCAAGTAATTATCATTCATAATTACTCAATGTAATCAATTAATAAGTAACTAATTGCAGAGTAATCTAATTACAAAGTAGTCTGATTACTTTATTCAATTACATTATACATAATAGTAATTACTTTTTTATTAAATACGTATATCCGTCATATGCTGAAAAATGAAGAAACACGTGTTTTAGGTTTTTTTAAAATTTCACCCTCAAGGGAGGAGGGTGGTTACATAAAGGTTAAATTTTTTTTAAAACTGCAATTTTTTTAAATTACATTTATAAAAATTTGTATCTGGGGTTTGGTTAAGGGTAAAAACGCATATGGTGGGATTTTTGGAAATTCCACCCCTAATGGGGTGTAAAATAAATATCCGTCATTTTTAAAGTTACACCATGAAAATTGGTATCTAGGCTTTCGCCAAAAAATTAAGAAACGTGTGATTCATACTTTTCAAAAATTTCACCCCCAAGGGGGTTAAAATATAAATATCCGTAATTTTTGAACTTATATTTATGAAAATTGGTATTTGGGCCTTTGCTGAAAAGTAAAAAAGCACATGTTTCATTTTTTTTTAGTTTCACCCTCTAGGGAAGGGGGTTAAAGTTTCTATAAAAAAAGTGTAATTTTTGTAATTATACATATTTATAAAACTTGGTATTTGGAGTTTCGGTTAAAGAATGCATGTTTTGAGCTTTTTGGAAATTCCACCCCCAGGGGGGTGCACGATAAAATTCTGTCATTTTTTAAGTTACATCTATGAAAATTGGTATCTAGGCTTTCAGGATCTTTATATTTCTATCCCCTTGGGGGTAACATTTTTAACAAAAATAAAACTGATGTTTCTTATTTTTTACTGAAAGCCTAGATACCAATTTTCATAGATGTAAAACTTTAAAAATGATGGAATTTTATCAGGGGTACCTTAGGGGTGGAATTTCCAAAAAGCCCAAAACATGCATTTTGTATCTTTAACCGAAACCCCAAATACCAATTTTTATAAATATAATTACAAAAATTAGTTTTTATAGAAATTTTAACTCCTGCTTAACCACATCCCCCCTTGAGGGTGGAATGTAAAAAAAACTAAAAGACGTGCTTCTTTATTTTTCAGCAAAGGTCCAAATACCAATTTTTATGGTGCAACTTTAAAAATGACGGATATTCATATTTTAATCCCCTTGGGGGTGAAATTTTTGAAAAGTATGAATCACACGTTTCTTAATTTTTTGGCGAAAGCCTAGATACTAATTTTCATGGATCTAACTTAAAAATGACGGATTTTTATTTTGCACCCCCTTAGGGATGGAATATCCAAAACGCCCAAAACATGCGTTTTTTATCTTTAACCGAAACCTCAAATACCAATTTTTATAAATATACCTAATTTAAAACAACTACAATTTTTAACCCCTGTTTAACCCCCTTGGGGGTGAAATTTTTGAAACGCATTAATCACACGTATACCATCACCATCCATGTAACTATCATGTACTTGATTGTAAATATAATTATCACAATTAATCACATCTTCAGGTTTCTTTTCCAAATAAGTGACAATGACATTTAAAATATGTATTTCTCTTATAGGTATTAATAATGTTGTTGCTTATTCTATCTATCTATTTCTATGTGGTTACTATGGTACATTATTTGATTTAGTTATTTTTTATCTTACTGTATAGAATAAAGTGGCCATTTGGTGATTTTTTTATTCTATCATTGAAAACATTTAACAAAAATTTCCTTAAGACCTTAAGAAAAAACGTTGTATTATACACGTAAAGAAATTTGGCATTATCTGCTCGTGATTCATTACTCACGGATAATGAACAACTTTTCTTTACGTATATAATAACCTACTATTACTCTAAAGGAATACAATTTCCAATTCCACCGTCCTTAATTTCACCATGAACTAAAAATGTTTTGTGTGCACCTCGAAATTGACATGTTGGGTTATCATTATTACCACCTTGTGCTGATACAAGAAAATAACCCTTCTAAGTGATCTTGACTTCACTTATTAGTTGGTAAAAATTTCAAACGGTATTGCAGTTTGTGCAAGAATAAATAAATTATAAATATGAACGACTGACTCCAAACTAAAATAAAACCTACAAACCTTGTTCTTTTCTTTGAATTAACAACAAATTCGTTGTTTGTAAAATTTTTTTAATATAGTCAACAAATTTTTCTTTAAAAATTATTTTAAAATTATGATATTTTTATGGCAAACTGGAATTTTTAACATTCATCTACGACTAATATACCGTGTTACCATAAAAATATTCTGAATTAGAGCAAGCTGTGTCTGAACTTTAGCAACATTTAGCCATTTATTTACACTTTAGCCACATTTTAGCCGTTTATTTACGGCCGCACTTTTGAAGTTATGTTGTCTTTTGCTGATTTTACACAGCATAAGATGTGGCTAAAGCTACACTTCACTTCACTTCACATTCATTATATTTTCGATCTCATGTTATAATGGAAGTATTATATTTGTGGTTTTTGAATTATAATGCCATATTATAATATTCCCTTACGCAATAATAACCAGGGAATAATAGTCATTATTCCCTCTTGCTCACCAATTACAAAATTTCGCAAATAATACCATAGCAACAAAATACACAAACTCAAAAGTGTCATTTTTAAACGCGTAGTGTTTGTGAATTTGTACAAATCTCTTAGTCGTAGATAAAGGAGAGTATACTACTCGCAATAATGGCTATTATTTCCGAGGAATATTTACGAAGCGACCGCGTAGTGCGTTATTGACTCGCGGTATAATCTACTATTATTCTTTAAAATTTCATGAATTTAAAATATCGAAGGCATCATTAAATAACAAATTAAATTTGCAGTAGGTTCGCATTTGTTGAATTCTGGTAACTTTAAAATGTTTTTGCAAAGTAATAACGATTCTGCAACTGACGAGCTTAATGCGTTATAAGTTTTACTTCAATTGAATGTAATATTAGCAACAATCACTCCACAATGTTAATTAAATTTAAACGTTGCATGATAAGTGTATTTGTAAAAGAATATCCCAATCGATGTTTCCAGTTGCCATTAATAGCAACAAGTACAGCGTGTTCGTGAAGTTGAGATGTTCCTTTTAACAGGTATTAGCATACATTGTTCTTAAGTGTTTTAGTCTAAAACACTCCAGTAAAATATTGATGTAACGAAGATACAATAACTTTTTTTATTTTGAAAGCCAATCTGTTGAGATTAAAAAAATAACAAAGGCCCATTGGCATGTATCAACATAAACTCTTGTTATCTCATAGTCATAGGGTGCTATTCTCTAAATTAACAAGATATTCGTTTTTCATTTTTTCGATTTTCATTGGTGCAGCCATTAAGAGGGTGGTGTTAGATGGTATGGTGATCCAACTCCCTTCATTTGTTTTAAACTGGAACGAACTAACAAGGTCGGGAACTATTTCACATATTGGCCATTAGATAGCGCTTTTCGCAAATCTGATACAAGGGAATCTTCATTACCTACCACATTTTGAACTTCAAATTTGACTTCTGTCACAGTAACATTTAGACAGATAAGATTTATTGTATTGAAAAAAGAAAGATATTGACTCTTTTACTGGTCTTCGCTAGTGTAATAAACATTTCACGGACAGATCAAACTTCTATCTTGTGATTGTTCATGTTTTTAGCGTGATTTACTGATTTTCACGTGCTGTGAATTCGGAACTTTGTGAAGCACTATTGAAGATAATTGACTTATTTATTAATTAATACGTTCTACTAGTTGTAGTACACTGCAATTCATTCGTCTGGTCGCTCTGAGTAGTCTGACAAGTTATTTCTAAAATTCGCTAATTGCATTTTTAGGTTCAAAAACTGTACAAAAAAGAATTTGTGTGTTACATCAGGACTCTAGTAACAAACAAACAAATGTGAAGAGCCAAACAGAGAACATTCCGCTATACATTCGTTGTTCAAAATAGTTGTCACCATCTAACAAATTCACTTCAATAACATCGCAACTAACTCGTCTTTCGGAGGAGACGTTAAGCCGTCGGTCCCGGTTAGGTCAGGTCAGAGGCTGTAGATGCGACCGGAATACTCTGGTACTTGGGTGATGGCATTACCACCATACGCATATTTATATGTATTAAGGTCCGCTTCTGACGGTATAATTCAACCAACATTAAATATTCTTTGTGCAATGTGGGTATGTTCGATGTAATGTTATAGAGTATGGCACGCGTGGGTGGTTACATGTTACCCACTTAAGAGAGCACAGCAGCACTCGACATGCGTCTGGTGCGCATGGGTAACTTCATCTTCACCCAATTGTACCATAAATAACTATTTTTACAAGATATATTAATTTTGATGCGATTTTTATTTCCCTTCACTGCAGGTCCTTATGCATCGTCAAGAGCAAAAGCCTCTGGAACCTCATAACCCTCCAAGAGAAGCTCACACCAGGTCGTCTCCCCTCCACCATCCGTCGCGAACTATTCAAAAGTTTCATCTTAGCTGGCGTGGCTCTACGCGACATGCAAGAACTCAACGGCTACTTTGACCAAATCCTGCGCCCCCTTCACACCCGATTCGACCGTTTTATCAACCAAGAGGACAACTTCCGCGCCAACTACCACAAAGAGGAAGTCCAAAAGGAAATCATCGATATTTTGGAAAGCTTCATCGGAATCGCCAAAGGCTCGCACATGTCCACCGTCCAGATCCTCTTCCAATTTATGGCCCCACGGTTGGCAGAACTGCCGAAAATCCTAACGTTTTACAACAACTATCAAGTGATCGTGCAACTGATTTTGGAGTTGTTTGGACAGTGTGCTAAGAACATGTTGTGTTATTTGTGCCAACTTGATAGTAAGAAGTTGTACGAGAGTACGTTGGCAACGGTGCAAGCCTACGCTAAATGTAATGGGAATAAGTTCACTGGTGAGAGTTTAGCTGAAGAAAATAGTTTCCAAGATTTAGCACTGATTTTAGACTTGTTGACTTTTATTTTATCAAAAGATTGCATTGATTTGTGTCCGAATGACGAGGAAGTGGTTACAGTGACAGCGTCTGATGTTTCTTTATTCGGTTTGAATTTTATTATGCCTTTGATGACTTTAGATTTGCTCAAATATCCAAGTCTTTGTTCGCAATATTACAGATTGTTGGTTTTGATCAACGATATTTATCCGGAGAAGATTTGTAATCTCCCGCCGACTTTGTTTCAACAACTGTTGAGCTCAATCGAGTTGGGTTTGACTCAGTTTGGCTCGGATATTGCCCAAGCCTGCCTTGATTTCATCCAAGGAATGACTTGGTACTTCTTCAGAAATTCGCTTCAGCAAAATCCGTTTTGTCAAGCGATGAAACCGTTCCTTAAAATGTTGCTGGATCTCACTTTGTCGCATCAAATCAATTCGGATTTGATGAGTTCGGCCAGTACTTGTATCTACGCTCTGATTTGTTGCTACGAGGAAGAGTACAAGATTTTAGTCGATGGTTTGATTAAGTCGCAAGCAGATCCGTTAATTGCCGATAGGTTGGCAGCAGCGTTTCATAATTTGACGTTGAACGTTGTCATGAATGGCGGAAGACAACCCAAGTTGAAATTTCGAGATAATTTCGATAAGTTCATCGCAAATGTTCAAGGATTTTTGCTGGTGAAATAGCCGAGAGTTGAATTGGCTTCAGGTCAAATGATTCGATGATGATTTTGGTTTTAGAAAAAATTTTTGTTTGCGATTATTTATCATCTTGTAGTAAATGTTCACCGTTTTGTGACGTCTGATTAACTTACAAAAACTTGTAACTATATTTTTATACATTGTAACCATGTCTGTTATGCACTTTATAAATGCAATAATGAATTACATGAGTTTTGTATTATTATTTATTTAGATTTTCCTCTCGTAATTTAATAAAATCCAATGTACTGAGATCAATTACAAAGGACTATAACTTATGAGACGAAACGAGATACAAAATGGAAGGATTTGCTGAACTCAAAAAAATAGTACGGTAGAGGAACAATGAGGGCGCATCGAGCGTTATACCGTCTCGGCGCCAAATCGTTTTAAATTAAAGACATTGGCAACTTCAAAAACAACTTTATCTTAAGTGATAGTACTGAAAGCGCTTATTACAGTAGTAAAAACCGTTTCTCTGTATCTGCTCTCTAACTCAAGTTATTTCGATTTAAAGTTGGAATTATGACGTCATAACCGCCTTTCGAGCATTTGATCCAATTCTAAGATATAAAAAGTAGTTAATTTTTGATTTTGTGGAAGATGAATGAAAAATATTCGAATATCTCTTAGGTTTTTAGTGACTGAGAAGATTCAGTGATAAGAGGATTCTGTGACGAGAGGCGGTTGTGACGTCACAATTTCTTTCTTCCGAAGCGATTATCTCGCTTATTATTCATCGCAGGAAATTTTGGAAAAGACCTACCGACATAAGATGAACCACATTTTCAATTTCCGTTAAAACATAAAACACGTAAAACAAGTTGCCAATGCCTTTAATTTAAATTCAACCAATTTACTACTTAGTTGGAAAAAAATACAGAAATGTTAAGCTCTGCATTCTCAACACACTGATGAGAAAAACGACTAAAATTTTTATGAAGTTTTTGGTGCTTTAGATCATATTTTTTGACTTTACAATTGTCCCCGAAATTTTAAATACTTGTAATTAAAATTAAAATATTTTTATCGGTTGTTGGTTAGGGGGAAGCTGCAGTATGGTATGCCCAACACCGACACCACTTACTCTAACCCGAGACAGGTAGTCAGAGTGAGTAAGACAGATAATCTGCATTGTCGGGAGCGAGGACTTTCCCTACATTAACTAAAATTATTTCTGAGAAAAAATATTTTTCACTCTCACTGTCATTAAGAGATTAAGAGATTAATTATTGCCAATAATACGAACAGGAACCCAGGTCATCCAGGATTACATTAATAAGAGGGATACTACCAAAAAGTAAGGGTAAATTCCAAAGTTGAGTTTGACGTGAAGTAAAATCATGACAAACGAAGTTATGACGTAGTAGGCAAAATATTGAGACCAGATTCTGTTACCCGAGACTTTCAGCTGTTTTTCTGTGACCTTCAATAATGAAGCATCATTAATTCAATCCCCAATTAAAGCTGGATTTATAGATTGGGTACCGCACCCGCATTGGTACCGTGGACCGCACCGTAGAAATATAAAATATTGAATTCTTATGGCACTATTTATAAATCCCATACCGTAGTCGATAAACGCACCGTATCCGTAGAAAGATATTCATATTTTTCTTTATACGGTACGGATTTTGCGGCTGACCAATAAAAAAATTTACAAAAGTGAAGTTTTGTGTGTCAAATTTGTCAAAAAAAATTTAGACAAAAATAATAATAAAGTGTGATTTGAATATGGGTAAGTACTTCTCAACTAAAATACATAGAATAGGTAAGTACCTACTAATTTTTTGCAGCTGACTTAGGACTGCTAATCACTTTAATTGAAACATACCCTCAACTATATGACAAGACAAATAAATTGTTTAAAAATAATATTTGTAAAGAAAATGCGTGGTCCGAAATAAGTACCATAATGAAACTGCCTCGTAAGAACGTTTTCTAGATTATATTTATCTTGAATATAAATTTTTATTACAGCTTCAGAGTGTCAACGCTTATGGAGGAATTTACGGGACAAATATTCCCGGGAGAAAAGAGTGCTGCATTCTGGAGCTGCAGCTCCAAGCACTAGCTCCAGTTGGGAGTATTTGTCGGCGATGGCTTTTATAGAGCGGCACGTAAAACCCCGAAAGTAACAACAAATACTGGTTATTTTGTTTGTAGAAACTTATTTGTTTTCAGGACATTTTCATCTTGCAAAAACTTTGCTTCCTCTTCTTCATTGCAATCCACTCAGGAGCAACAACTGGGTCAAGAGTTTGAATTATCAGACGAAATGAATTTGACCCAGGAGTTGCTCTTAAACCAAGAGGAAAATACAAATGGAGAAGAGGAAGCCAGAGACCCCACACCACTGACAACAGGTAAATATTATGAACGCTGGCCACAATATACAAAGCGTTAGTATTATTAATGACTGAACGTTATAATTTTCATAGCAAGTACCAACCGTGCAGCAAAAAGGAAAGGGAGGTGAGCTAAGGAGTATTTTGGGAGTTGCCGAAAATTTGGCCACAGCAGTTTCACAACGTTCCAGTAAATATCTCGTCGGACGACGCTTTTGGAGCCTATGTTGCCCAGCGTCTGAAAGAGATTCAAAATAAACGTCGAAAAATTCAAGTTAGACGAGAAATCTTTCAGGCGCTGGACGACGCAGATTCAGACTAAATTTATCGTTTATTAATATTATTATGCGTAAAATCACCACGGTTTGCATGTGGGGATGAGCTTCTTCTCTTTGTTATTCATGCCATAATGACTATTTAGTTATGTATGTAAACAAATTGTACTATTAGGGTCTATCAGAAGATAATATTCCGAAATACTACATTGCATCTGCCATAGCATTGTAAAAAATGTTTAAAATACCCCGCAAACCGTTGTAAATTTACCCATAATTAAAATTATTTGAAAAATAATCCACCTACTTCTTAAGTTCAAAAAATTAAAATAAAGTATTAAATTCTACAAATATAACTGTTTATTAAATTGTTTAAAATACAAGTTCAAGTTCATTTTCCTACTATTCTACGTCTACAGGGTGATTCAAAAGCACCGAACAATCTCTCGGGTGCTGATAAAAGACATCAAACTGAATTAAAGGTTCCTATGACAAAAAATTGTTTGAGCCTTTTTTCACGAGATATAGCACTTCAAAGTTAAATTCCTTAGTTAAGTTTTTGCAGCTTCAGATCATATTTTTTTGACTTTATTTAGCGGAAACGACAGCTCTTGGAACATTAAACAAATACCTGTTGAAAAAATTAACAATTAATGTCTTATAATGTACAAAACAATTAAAAAACTAGCAAATTCGATAATAAATTGAATTCGACATCACAGGAAACAAAAGAGCAAAAATATATCAAAATTAAGTTTCTTGAAAAAAAAGTCTGACTTAATTTTTGTACTTAAGTAAACGTCTAATATCACCATACGAGAGCTTGTCCGTCACTTTTAAATAACTCTGTATAACTGACATACCTACTATACCTACCTATTAGCTGTTTCAAAACTGTGTTGAGTTTTACCAAATTATTTTTTTAAATAAGGTTGATAAAAATATAAAATAGTTATTAATGATTAAATCTCTCATTGAACCTATAACTTACTTTAGCTATTAATTTTTTGAAGTACATATATAATTTATAACAACTAATTTTGAGAGAAAATGCGACGTTGGCGTTTACATAGATTTGAAACCGCTAATATATATCTCGGAAGTTTTCTACTGCCAAACCACAAACATCGCAACCCAATACTTATGTTCGATTAAACTGTCTTCCTCTTGTGACAAGTTCTTCTTGCCATGGAAGACTACCTTCTGCCATAAAATAATCGGCTAATGTATCTCGAAGTTCATAAACTTGGCGAGGTGAATAGTTGGATGATAACCGTCCAACAGAGGGTAAACTGTTTACTTCTTGTCGCCATCTACCATTGTCTTCATCTCCAATATCCGCAAAACCATATGGACAATACGTGCTTGACGTATGTGTTTTACAAAAATTATGTAAAACAACTACCGCTTTAATAATGTGATCAATATTATTTACATCGGCTAGAATTGTATTTTTCAAAATTCTCCAACGCGCCACCAAAATTCCAAATGCATTTTCGATACAACGACGGGCGCGCGAAAGTCGATAGTTAAAGATTTTTTTAGTTAAGGGAAGAAACTTTCCTGGATAGGGACGCATTATGTAACTTTTTGATGGAAAGGCTTCGTCAGCTACGAGCACATGGGGCATTTTTATATTTGTGTTTGGGAGGTAGGTATCTTCAGGTATTTGAAGGGTGCCATTTTCTAATCTTTGTCCAAATATACTATTTTTAAAAACCCCTCCATCACTTTGACACCCATAAGCGCCAATATCAACAAGCGTGAACATATAGTCAGCATCACAACAAGCGAGTAAGATAACACTAAAATTTTTTTTGTAGTTGTAAAACAATGATCCGCTTTTTGGAGGAGCTTGAATATTAATATGTTTCCCATCCAAAGCGCCTACACAATTTGGAAAATTCCATTTATTTTTATAATTTTGAGCGATTTTGAACCAATCTCGTTTTGTTGGCTGGGCTAAGTACTGAGGGGCTAGCACGTCCCACAACACTTTACACATTTTATGCACAATCCAGTGGACGGTGGTAAGGCCCATTTTGTGTGACCATGCCAAACTTTGCATGCTAACACCTTGTGACAAGTATCTAAAAATTGATTAATAAAAATATAAAATGTTCTAATCTTTTTTGTGTATTTTACTGTAGTGTAATTTCTAGTTTTTCTTCAGGGGAAATACCGTCTGTTATGCGCCGTGTAGCGACCTTCTGATGCACTTGATTTAAGAGTGGTATGGTCATTCTGGTGTACTTTAAAAACTGCACGGGATCATGTTGCTTCATTGGTACAAATGTCGCATTATAAAATCCTTTTTCTTTTCTATCTCTGTTTATGAATCGAGTTTTAAAACGTCGGTTTCTTCGTCTGGTACTTCTGGTAGTATGTACTATCTTAGCTGCTGCTCCTAACAAGAGAAACATTCCTGTCGCCGCTAAAATACTGACTTCTTCGTCGTTCAACATTTCAAAAACTCCCACACGACTAATAAACAGCGTAATTATAATTATTACAGTTATACTTATATAATTTCAAGCACAATTACTTAGTGTTTTAGTTCATGCAACAAAATGAAAATGAATGTCAGGTGTCATTAATAATATGGCATTGCGTACGTCTCGATCTTCGTTACGGTTTCTATAAATTGCCACTCTTTCGTACCTACGGTCCGACTACGGAACCAATACGGTACCAATCTGGATGCGGTACGGTACCCAATCTATAAATCTAGCTTAAATCCCATTACTTAAATGGGATTAATATAATTAATGGGATTAATTAATTACATTAAGTTACATACATTAATTAAATGCCTGATTAACTGATCATGTGACCAAATTGGACCAATATGATTGGTTAATCCGCGTTATTAACGGAGCCTTCTATTAATCAGCCTTAATAAGTATTTAAATACTTTTAAATACATTGCTAATGTAATTGTATTTGCAATTAAATACATTTTGAAAAATTGTATTTGAAATACATTTAATTTCTTTGCCGAAAAAGTATTTGTATTTGTATTTATAAATACTTTTAAAAATGTATTTTTAACAACACTGCTGATGAATCAGTTACCAATACAATGCAAATTGCAGATAAAATTTTAATTGCGGTTTATCGAAATCTTTTTTCAATAAATGGCTTTTCTTCAGTGTCGTAGGAAAAATAGTGTACAAAACTCGCTGGAAAGTGTCTATCGTTGCTCGTGAGCTTTCCGCACTCGGCTGGCGCCTCGTGTGTCAAGATTCTCACTCGCACGATATTACTCACTTTCCACACTCGTTATGTAATATAATATTATTCCACGTTGAAATAATGAAAAAATTAAAATTTAACTTCGATCAATTCCATTTTGTTAATCTGGTAATTGTGGATAAAACTGCATTCGTGTTTTAGTCGCATTCTATCCACTTAAGAATGTTAAACACTCGGGCTGACGCCCTCGTGTGTAAACATTTTTGCGTAGGTAAAATGCTTTCTAAAACACTTATAAAAATAATAGTATATTATTTAACGAGTTTTAGTGTAAATCGGACGCTTTATTTCACGAGTGGATTTTTAAACGTCGAGTGATAGCGAGAGGTTTATCATCCACGAGGTGAAATAAATGAACCGATTTACACGAAAACGAGTTGAATACAACATTTTATTCTTCGAATTAGACTCAACAAGGCCTAAAATTGCTTTAAATCTGTTAAAAATAATCTGACGTTTCGTATTGAGAAACGCCAAACAGTTGTCAAAACTTCCTTACACAGGCGAAAAACCGTAAATTATGACATTGAGAATAAATAACTATTATTCTTCGACAATGTCAAAATTTACAGTTTTTCTCCTGTGTAATGAAAGTTTTGGCAACTGTTTGGCATTTCTCAATACGAAACGTCAGATTTAAAACAATTTTAAGCCTTGTTGAGTCTAATTCGAAGAATAAAATGTTGTTTCCAACTCGTTTTCGTGTAAATCGGTTATCGTGGATGATAAACGTCACGTTAACACTCGACGTTTAAAAATCCACTCGTGAAATAAAGCGTCCGATTTACACTCAAACTCATCGAATAAATAACTATTAACAAAGAAACAGTGAGGCAAGTAAAACAACAAGTGAAACAAATAACAGTTGACAAATGACAATGAGTAAATCGAAATTCCTACGCCAGTGCGCCTAATAACTCAGCCCTAAGTGTGGCGGGTGTGGATATACAGGCTGATTCTTAAGTAGACCGACAAAATTTTATCACACTTTTACAAGGATAAGTAAAGACGAGCTGTACCAAACTAACGTTTTTATTTTGTAATCCGTGCCACTTACGGCGCCCATGACTTTAAATTAGTTGTACAGGGTGTTTCAAGTTTTAGGTCCAGTCAAAAAATAAATATTTCTAGTATTCCAAAATAAAAAATATATATCGCAAACGATAGAGTTTCTAACACGCTTCAATTTGATGCTTTGCTGATATCCCAAATTTTCATGATATAAGCGTAAAATGCAAAAAACTACATTAAAAATTTTTTTTTTTCAAATTATTCCAATAATAAAATTCCTCCTATTTTTTAAGTAAGACTTCCGAAACTGAAACAGTAAAAAACCCAAGGCGTATTGAGCAATTGAAATTTTAATTTGCAAAAAATCAAATAAATGTTTTATCTTAGTCACCTTTGAAAAAACAGAGCTTGTGTCTTTGCTTGATTCACAAAAAATTGAAACGTCATTACCTGTCAGACTAAAATTTGACTTGTCAATTAAAAAATGCTCTCCATTGAAGAAAAACTCGAAAATGATGTTAATCTAGGGGGAACAGTTCGGTTAACAAGCACAACTTTCATTATTGGGCCGTCGAGAAGAGCCATGCAAAATCAGTGGTCTATTAATGTGTGATTGGAGGGCAAGTAATTGACCATGTTTTGAAGCCATTTCCACAGGACAAATTTAAGCAAATTTCGTAACAAATAACTTGCAAGATCTGTTGGAAGGTATTCCATTACAGAGGATAAGAAACTTCCAGCAGGACGGGGCCTCGCCACACTAGTCTTAAAGTAAACGGAAATTTTGGTTATTTCTGGTGATCTCACACTTCACAAGGTTCCCTCCAACTTTTACAGCCACATTAAAAAATCAATAAATGTTGTCAGTTGTGCAAAAAAAACAAATTTAATAACGAAAATGAATCTAAAACGAGTAAATACACTTAAAAAACGTAAATTGTCAAATAAACCATGATGAAACTAACATGAAATGAATAAATGAAACTACAATAAATGTTCAAAATGATGGCCATTAACTTCAATGCATTTTTGTATCCGTTTTTTAAAACTTTCAGGAACTGAAGCAGCACGATTTAGTCTATTAATGTCATCAAATGCATTTCTAATACGATTTCGCATGTCTTCTGGTGTTGTTGGTGGTTCCCTATACACCATCTCTTTTATAGTACCCCATAAAAAGAAGTCAGGTGCAGTCAGATCCGGTGACCTGGCAGGCCAGTTAACGGGGCCGCCGCGACTTATGAAATGTTGACCAAACTGTCGGTTTAATTCCGCCCTTGCAACACGGCTGAAGTGTGGTGGGGCCCCGTCCTGCTGGAACCATAAGTTCCTCATCCTGTGTAATGGAATATCTTCCAATAGATCTTGCAGATTATTTGATATAAAATTTGCGTAGATTTCTCCCGTGAGAATACCTTCGAAAAAAAAGGACCAATTACTTGTCCTCCAATCACACCTCCCCAAACATTAATGGACCAGTGATTCTGCATAGCTCTTTCTTGCATCCAATGCGGGTTCTCAACGGCCCAATAATGCAGATTGTGTTTATTAACCGCACCGTTATTTTTGAAATTACATTCGTCGGTAAAAAGGACACTTTTGAAACAATCTGGATTTTACCTTATCCTTTCTTGAGCCCACTCACAGAAAGCTACACGCCTTTCAAAATCCTCTCCGTGTAATTCCTGGTGCACCTCAATGTGATACGGATGGTACCTGTGCCGTTTCAGAATTCTGTGCACACTAGTTCGGCTAATACCTGTGGCATTGTGAATTTCATTGATACTTAAATTTGGATTGTTGGTGACGAGATTTGCAACTAACGCTTGATTTAGTTCATGAGTCACAGGAGGATTTTCGTAAATTTTTTTTCTTGGGGGCAAAATTTCCATTAACTCTAAGACTCGTAACAAGTTTTTGAAATAATTTCCGACTTGGATGTTCCTGGTTCGGGAATAGTTCTGCATACTGCTGAGCAACTTGGGTCGCATTTCTGCCACACTCCCCATAGATTAAAACCATTTCGAGTTTGTCTTCAAAAGAGTATTGAAAGGGCATTTTTTAATTGACAAGTAAAATTTTAGTCTGACAGTTAATGACGTTTCAATTTTTTGTGAATCAAGCAAAGACACGAGCTCTGTTTTTTCAAAGGTGACTAAGATAAAACATTTATTTGATCTTTTGCAAATTGAAATTTCAATTGCTCAATACACCTTGGGTTTTTTACTGTTTCAGTTTCGGAAGTCTCACTTAAAAAATAGGAGGAATTTTATTATGAGAAAACGATTGCAATAATTTGGAAACAAAAAATTTTTTATCTAGTTTTTCACAATTCACGCTCATACCATGAAAATTTCGTATAACATTAAAGCATCAAATTGAAGCGTGTTAGAAACTCTATCGTTTGAGATATATTTTTTTTCTTTTGGACAACTAGAAGTATTTATTTTTTGACTGGACCTAAAACTTGAAACACCCTGTATTGGAAAAATGTGCTCGTTTTGATCATGAATATCGATAATACACAGTCATCATTGTTGCATTGATCAAGTACATTGCCATCAAATGATTATCATGCTTTCTACTAACTGTGCTAACACTATTTACGAACGCGTACGCTTTATCTCTCTCATAACTTTAAAAAATGTTTTTTCGAAAACGGTTATACAAAGAATTTTTTTACCATTTTTCCCAGCATGTACTCTTTTGATACTACCATGGGTAGAACTTTGTCGGTCTATTTAAGAATCACACTGTATATGGAGCCATTTGCGTATCGTAATATCCAACGGAGTGCTATAATAATTACACTAAAAACCAGGGTAATTTAGTTGGAAAATGATGGCAATCTAGTTTTTTGACAATTATCTGAGAGAATTGTCAGTGTCAATCTGCACCTGCTTCAAGTGATAATTTAATCAAATGAATCAAATTCGAACCTTTAGAGGCTTTTGTACTATCCCTGATACGTAGTCCCTTCGAACACTTTTCGAGTAATAAAAAAACATAACTTCAAAAGCCAGTGCAAGTAAGTAATTTGAGATCCCATTCTCCTTAGGCCAATTTTCAAACTCCGCGTATTTGCCACAAAAGTCCGTATTCGTTGAGGGGTAGATACATTGCAAAACGTCTTGGACACTTCCCGAATACATTATGCGAATAAACTAATGATGATCCAAATTATTAATTTAATTTCATGACCCACGCAAATGATGTCAACTGCCACAAAATTCCTTAAATTTCGAAATTGAATTTTTTTGTTAAAAAAGGTGCAAAGTAGAAAAAATACTGTATGATATCTCGTTTATAAGGCATTTTGTCGCATTTACTTCATTATGGCACTCCTCGCTGCGCTCGTCGTGCCCCAACTCCGTGCGTGCGACAAAATGCATCTTATAAAACTCGTATCATAATATACTATTACGAACCAAGTGCGAGAAGACATTTTTCGCGCATGAGCGCATAATTTGAGGAACGAGTGAGGAACGAACGAGTTCTTCATTTGCGCGAATGCGCCGAATACGTCTTCACGCACAGAGATTCGTACAATGGCGAGCAAAAAATTCGGACACTTTTGTCATTTCATTGTCAAAAAGGTTAAGGAATTACACACGATTATGTCAGCGAAATGTCAAAGGTGTCCGAAATTTTTTGCTCGCCACCGTACTACAATATTTTTTGAAACGAAACATTAATTATTTTTTAGCAATACCTGCTCTGTAAGTCATCATTCACTGACAAATATCTCTCATTGTAAGCGGCACTTTTTATTCAGGTGCAAGTTTCCATGGTTACTGTGCAATAATATTTTACTTACAGCCCGTGGTCTGTAAGTAAATATTACATAACAACGTATGCCATTCGTGTTCCATGAAAAATGACGCACAAGCAAACCTTGCAGCTTCTTCAATATCATCCATTTTTCTATTTTCACTTGAAATACATTCAGAACAGTATTGAAGCGTTGATTTTGCAACAAATGTTGATTTAAAGTGATGTTTTTTTTGTTTTGTATCCCTAACACGAATCGAACGTCACACACATTTTTAATTTGACAACAATCTGACGTTTATTGATTTTTCATAAAAATACATTCAGAAAATGTTTTACTTTTGCTTATTTGTGCAGGTATTTCTAAAAATAGCTTACTAACCTCAAACTGTAAGTTCTTCTTTTGGTCTCGAACGCTTAGGAAACCTCGGTACCCTCGGTTTCCCAATATTGCATTCTCGACCAAAAAAATTGCACTTACAGTTTGGCGCGAAATCAACGTTCGCGGTTAACTGTTGCGTTCGCGAAATGTCATTTTGACGGTAGTGAGTTCAAAAATAATTATGTGGGAAAGATTGAGGCAGTTAAATCAAAGAAGTATTGACTAAGAGATAATTTAATAAACATACTTAAAAGGTACGCGTACTTGTTAACTGTACTTGTTACGCGTCCTCCGAGAATGATGTTTTGAGTACGGAAAACTCTGACTCCACCAGGAGTCGACCCACCAGAAAACGTCCTGATGTTAAGCCCCTCTATGGAAAACGTTCCGCAGTCTTTGTCCACTTTAATTGAATTTCAAAAATTTTACCTTTACATTGTCAATATCTGGTTTATCCGAACGATAGACACAATTTAAATGTTTTCGGCTAGCTGCGAAATTGAGTGCCTAACAGCTTCTACCGCACATTTTAATTTTAATCACTTCACTTGCACCTTGTCAAAAAATTTGACGTCACCGCTTCAATACCATTGGCCACCGCTTATCCCGTTCCCGCCAGCATTTACAGTCACCAGACGACGGAAGCGTATCGCGGCATTTCATTGGATGATTTAAGTTGACTGCGCCCCGCGATCTTCAGCGCGCCTAACGGCTTAGAGAGTGCATGTTGGCAGTTTTCTAGAGATGCGTTTAATGTACGAATGTCGCTGAATGACCTTACTTTAAGAAACTTAAACAATAATCAAACCAGCGGTCAAACAAAAGCAAAACAAACCTATTAGGTTTGTGTTTTGTAGGTATAACTTTCAACATATCTGCACGATTGTACTTTTTTAATATACTGTTGTTGTAAACTACAGAGTAGTATTTTTGTATGGAAATTCAATACATATGTCCAGTTGCGGCCCTTGAAAACTAAGACGCTTTTGGTAAACTGTTTGCTATTTAAAACATTAATAAAGTTTAAATTAATTTAAATCAAAAATGACAATGTTAATTTAAATTGTTCGGATTCGGATGGTGCTGCTATGGGCAAATTCACGAAGGTTTGCGTCTGGGGATGAGCTTTTTCCCTTTGCAGTTCATGCCCCAATGACTAAAAGATCAGCTTTAAGTGTATAAACAAATACTTTTATGATGTACTAGCAGTTGCCCACGGCTTCGCCCGCATGTCCACAACCATTTTGAAACACAGAAAATCAATGCAAAAGTTAGTATAACAAAAAGGAGAAACACATAATTTATTAATTATTAAGTTATTTTAATTTAAAACCGTGACCCAATGCGAGTAAATTTTGCTTGTTTTCAACTCATTCCCTGTTTAACCCTCTTCTGGATGTTATTTTTAAATTTTCCTGAAACACAGGAATTTTGCGTTTAATTCCCTTGTGGGTAGAATTTCTAAAAATCTTGAAATATACGCTTTTTCTTTTTTTATACGTTTTTTTTTCTTCCTTTTTAAACAAATGTCTAAGATATTATTTGATATGTATAACTTCAACAATAAGGATTTTTTATATGTGTAACTTCAACAATGAAAGATTTTTTTGTTTAACTCCCTTGGACTGGAATTTTCAACAAAACTGAAACACGCGTTTTTTATTTTTAGACGAACGCCCAAATACCAATTTTTTTGGTTATAAATTCGAAAATGACAGATTTTTATATTCAACCCTCTTGGGGGTGGAACTTCCAAAATCCTGAAAAACGTCTTTTTTCATTTTTAACCAAATGATCAATGATTTTTCATGAATATAGCTTCCAAAATGACGATTTTTTATGTTTAACCCTCTTTGGGGGTGGAATTTCTAAAAATAATGAAATACCTGTTTCTTTATTTTTCACCGAATGCTCAAATACCAATATAACTTAAAAAATGACGTCGTATTTTTATATTTAACCCCCTTAGGGGTGAAAATTCCAAATGTTCTTAAACACACGTTTTTCAACTAAACGAAAGCTCAAGTACCAATTGCATGGATACAAATAAAAAATTACGGATTTTTATACAAATTTCAACCCCTGTTCAACCCCCTGGGGTTGGAATATCCAACTAAAACACGTGTTTCTTTACTTTTCACTGAAAGCCCAACTACCAGTTTTAATTAATGTAAATTCAAATGTCACGAATTTTTATACAAATTTTATTACGCTATTTAACCCTCCTAAGGGTTGATTTTTCGAAAATCCTGAAACACATGTTTCTTTGTTTTTAACCAAAAGCCCAAATACTAATTTTCAAGAATGTAAGTTCAATGTAACTTTAAAAATGACGGATTATCTAAATTCTAATTCTAAATCCAACTCCCCATTTTAACCCCTTTAGCGGTTGATTTTCCAAAAATCCTGAAACACGTCTTTCGTTATTTTTGACCGAAAGCCCAAATACTAATTTTCAGAGATATATCTTAAAAAATGACGGATTTTTATTCAAATTTTAACACCCTATTTAACCCCCTTAGGGGGTGATTTTCCAAAAATCCTTTCTTAGTACACGCCTACGTTTTAAAAGCTATCTGCTGTGAAAATTTCAGGTTTCTATCCTGAGCCGTCCAGACTGTGCGTTGATAGGTCAGTCAGTAAGGACAAGCAATTTTATACAGGCTGATTCTTTTAGGGCCTACATTAGAAACTTTTTAACTTCTAATATAGCTAGAGCTTTAAAATTTTGTGTACGATCTAAACCGACCATTCTGAATTCAATTAAATTATTTTCAAAATGGCTGAACTTCCGGAACTACGAGAAATGGGCGCCAACTTTGAAATTTTAAATAGTAACCCCACATTTTTATTGCATTTTTGAATTCACCTTCTCAAACTGACTAAAATGTACCTTAGTTGTTGGTACTTATCTGTCATACTTTTTGACATTTGTCAATTTTTTTGTTAAAATTTTCACTTGCAGGAGTTTATTTAAAATGTGACAGCCCTTCAATCCTTTGCGATAAGTGAATAATTTTTTTTGTATTCGATAACGGAAGGTTTGAAAAGCCTTCTAGAATTTTCAAAATTGTCATCTGTCAAAATTCAAGGGTAGTGTGATTTTTTCAAAATGGTTATCAAAAAACGGCTATAACTCAGTTTTTTCAAATGGAACGACACTATTTTCTTAACGGCAATTGAAAGAACATCGACATTTATGGTGACTTTTATGTACATTTCCTATACCTATCTCGTACAGTTTTTGAAAAAAATCACAAAAAACGAATTTTACTTTGTAATTTTCATCGTTAATCAAGTAGGTCTTGTAAAATGGTCAACAGTTGTCAAACTTCAACATTTTATTTAGTTTTTAGATAGTTCATAATCATAAGCAGTAAAACAATAATATTTAATTATGGTTTATTATAACTTAGTGAATTATGTAAAGTAACTCAGTCAGTATGCCATCGAATTTTGAACTTCTTGAATGAAAATGGTAGACAAATCAAACATTTCTTTTAATTAATAGCACAACTTTATCGCATTTTTTGAAAGTTTACTGGATTAAAAATGAAAATAATGATCTAAAATTCAGTTTTTTGCGATTATTTCAAAAACTGTAAGAGATAGATATAGAAGATGTTGATAAAAGTCTCCATAAAAATCGATGTTCTTTTGATTGCCATTGAAAAAACAGGATCATTCCATTTGAAAAAACTGAATTATAATTATTTCTTGATCATCATTTTCAAAAAATCATAGTAGCCTTGCAATTTGACAGTTCAAAATTCTGAAGATTTTAGAAGATCCTTCAAACCTTTGGTTATCAAATGCAAAAAGAATTATTCACTTACTGTAAAGGGTTCAAGAGTTGTGATATTTTAAATAAACCCCGGTAAATGAAAATTTGCAAAAAAAAATTGACATACGTCAAAAACTATGACAGATAAGTACTAACAACTAGGGTACATTTTAGTCAGTTTCAAAAGGCGAATTCAAAAATGTAATAAAAATAGGTGGTTACTATTTAAAATTTCAAAGTTGGCGCCAATTTTTCTACGTTCCGGAAGTTCAGCCATTTTGAAAATAATTTAGTTGAACTCAGAATGGTCGATTTGGATCGTATACTAAATTTTAAACTTCTATCTATACTAGAAGTTAAAAAGTTTCTAATGTAGGCCCTAAAAGAATCACCCTGTATATATATATAAGTCAAGTTTTCTAGTCAACGACACTGACTCGTAATTATTTTTTTCTACTTTTGTTTCGTACTGAGGTCATTACGATACGCCATTTGGGTTTCGTAATATCCAACATAGTGCTATAGTAATTACACTAAAAACCAGGGTAATTTAGTTGGAAAATGATGGCAACCTAGTTTTTTGACAATTATCTGAGAGAAGTGTCAGTGTCAATCGGCACCTGTTTCAAGTGATAATTTAATCAAATGAATCAATTTCGAAACTTTAGAGGCTTTTGTACCAACCCTGATACGTAGTCCCTTCGAACACCTTTCGAGTAGTGTACAAACATGACTTCAAAAGCCAGTGCAAGTGAGTAATTTGAGATCCCATTCTCCTTAGGCCAATGTTCAAATTCCGTGTATTTGCCACAAAAGCCTGTATTCGTTGAGGGGCAGATAGATTGCAAAACGTCTTGGACACTTTCAGAATATATTTTACGAATAAACTAATGACGATCCAAATTATTAATTTAATTTCATGATCCACGCAAATGCTGTCAACTGCCACAAAATTTCCTAAATTTCGAAATTGATTTTTTTTGTTAAAAAAGGTGCAAAGTAGAAAAAATACTGTATGATATCTCGTTTATAAGGCATTTTGTCGCACTTACTCCATTATGGCACTCCTCGCTGCGCTCGTCGTGCCCCAATTCCGTGCGTGCGACAAAATGCGTCTTATAAAACTCGTATCATAATATACTATAATGACATTTTAGAAATTTCAAGCATTTTATAATTACGAAATTTAGGATTTGTCAAAGTGTCTTAATTTTCAACGGTCGCAACTGTACAGTGTAATGGGGTATTTGACTATTTATCTTATACATTTCTGAAAATATGAAAATTGCTATTTAATTTACTTTTATTAAAATCAACGACAAAGTTAATAAACTATCCGTGATTTGAAGTGTATCCATCGTTTTGGAATTGTAAACAAATAACAACCAAAAATCGAACAGTTTTCACTTCGCTGTCACTGCTGTCACTTAGTGTGGATCACTTGATATTCGACTAAGCGCGCTCGTTGCGCGGTCAACTTAAATCATCCAATGAAATGCCGCGATACGCTTCCGTCGTCTGGTGACTGTAAAGAATGTGTAAATGCTTCCCGCCAGGGGGGGTGCACTTTAATAGGAGTGGCCGTGACAACGAAATTAGTATATACTCCACTCCAGTAGAGGCGCCACTCTCATTTTTTTTACAGTTTTCTTTACCGACATTTACAAAAATTTAAATGAAAATGCCAAGAAAGCTATTTATGACAGTGAAAATTCTGTCAAAAATATGTTAACTTGGTGTCTTTTCACGTTTTTTGTATTTGTTTCTTGTATTTTCAGACATTTTCTCTTCTTCTTTATTAATATCACCACTATCAGTGTTTCCGTCGGATTACTTTACTTTCGGGTGTGTAATCACTGCAAGGAGCGGAATCTTTATGGGAGAAGGTCAGTGCATGGGCGTGCGCTAGCATAGTCCAGTCAAATAAGCCTTTATATCGAAATGTTGTGAAAAAGCTTGCATTTTCGATATAAGTCATTGAATAGTATTTAAAAATGTTTAGTCAAAAAATTTTTGTTCCAACCCCCGAGAAGGGGTGAAAAAAGACGATTTAACTAAAAATTTGCAATCACCTAAAATTGGACCAGTTTTGCGTTTACATCCTCGTATCTTCCTTCTGGATAAAGCTAGAAACTTCATTTTTTTGCAAAAGATTCCTCAATAAATGCAGATATTTACGTAGTTACACAAAGTTGAGTTTTGGTAAAGGGAAACTAAAAAAATTACACTTTCTTGTAACGTTGCATATTGGTGTAGTGAAATTTTCGAGATGCGAGAAAGTTTTTTATTTTAAAAAATAGACTCCTACATAATCGAGATAAAATGAAGCTAATACTTTAAATAAGTTTTTGGTGCAAGAATCATTTCGATATCTGTAACAGTCCCAAGTTATTGCAATTTACAATTTCTTCAAAATGCGCTCGAGGTGAAATCGCACCGTATTTCCCTCTGCAGCGTGGTCACCGCCTTTCAAAACATTTCGAGGGCTAAAAATCGTAAATAATTAGACAAATAATTAATGTCACTTATCAATTAATATTATTCCTTTACTGTGTAGTCCGGTCAAAATAAACAAAAATATAGTGGTAAGCTTGCAAAAATTCGCATAGAACTGAAAATTGGTACAGATCTTAAGTACACTATTACAAATAAATTGTCAAAAGTCCCAACCGATCCCACATGTGCTAAAAAAGTTATTCAATGTCAAAGATCAAAAATATCGATTTTTTGTCATTTTTCTCGTAAGCGGTAAGTCTTATCATCGAAATGTTTAAAGAAAAGTTGTAGATCTTGCAATTATCTGTAAAAATTGTCCTTTTATTTTTTTTCCTACGAATCACCATTCCTGAGATATCACCATCGGCAAATAGACTACCTCACAGGTGGTGGGGATATGTGTTCATATTATGCACACGGCTTCTTTAGCTTTTGAAATCGTGATATCTCAGAAATGGTGACTCGTAGGAAAAAAAGTATAGAAACAATTTTTATAGACAATTGCAAGATCTACAACTTTTGTTTGAACATTTTCATGATAAGAGTTACCGTTTACAAGAAAAATTCAAAAAATCGATACTTTTGACTTTTGACATTGAATAACTTTTTTAGCACACGTGGGATCGGTTGGGACTTTTGACAATTTATTTGTGATTGTGTACTTAAGATCTGTACCAATTTTCAGCTCTATGCGAATTTTATAAATTGAAATGTCTATTTTGACCGGACTTGTGTTAATTTTATAATATCTAAAAAATCAACAGAAGATTGTTATCTCCTGTATTTATTTAAAAAGCCTAAAAGTGTCTCAATAGAACTAAATAACGAAATTTTAATTCATTTCAAACTATTCTTTGGCCTGACGTTAATTATTTTTTTAATTATTTACCATTTTTAGCCCTTGAAATGTTTTCAAAGGCGGCGACCACGTTTTACAGGGAAATACGCTGCGATTTCACCTCGAGCACATTTTGTAAATTGCAATGACTTGGTGAGTGTTACAGATATCGAAATGATTCTTGCACCAACAACTTACTTGAATCCTTAGCTTAAGTTCATCTCGGTTATGTAGGTGTTTATATATTTAAATAAAAAACTTTCTCGCATCTCGAAGATTTCACTACACAAATACGCAACGTTACATGAAAATTTAATTTTTTCGGTGAAAATCTGCATTTATTGAGAAAGCTTTTGCAAAAAATATGAAGTTTCTAGCTCTACTAGAAGGAAGATACGAGGATGTAAACGCAAAATTTGTTCATTTTTCGATTTTTGTAGGCGACCGTAATATTAATTGTATAGATCCCCACGCCAATGAACCTGCTGCAACCGACCAATTGTAGATAAATACTGAACGTCGCGAGAGCGCTGCGACGAGTCAGCTTGTCGACTGTACCGTCAAGGCCTCCCCATTAAATTTCCGCACATTGGTAATCAGAATGTGATTGTGTTTTTTTAAAACGACCGTTTAGACTACGTTACGCCTACGGCACAGGTAGGGTAGAGTTGGGGAATGCCGGCCCCCTAAGCCATTTTGTCAATATTATCTTTATTGTTATAACGGGATTAATAATAATTGGCAAAATAAAAGCTTTGTACCTAACGAATAAAATATTATATTAGAAAATTTAGAAAACTTCAAAATAAAAAAAATACAAATATTTTTTTAAACTCCTTCTGTGGCCGCCATTACCCGCCACAATAAGGTAATGGCGGCCTAGGACGCTATTACCCGCCACTGTGCCTTTTTTCTCTTTTAAAGGCAGAAATCACACACAAAGAATCCACGTTCAGTGTCCGCACATGCCTCATGGGCCCACTGGCTACACTTATAACATTGCAGCCACATCTCCCTATGCTTTCCAATATCACCACATATGATACATATGTCTTCGTTTACTTCTTTGTCACTTGAATCTTCATCGTCTTCCTCTTCTGGCGAACGCTCTTCAGTTACCGTCACTGACTTTTTGCAGTTTCTTTTAATACTTCCTCTAATCTCAGTAGTCTTACTTTTATCTTGTTCTTCTACATCATCTTCCTCGAAAACTTTTCGTTTTGTGCCTTTACTTTTTGCGTCTTTAATTTTTTTCTTTTGCAGCTGGAGTTGTTTCTTTTCTTCTTTTTCGTCTAAAACTGCTTTCATAGGTGTGGATGTAAAAATCTCTGAATGCTGCTTTCTGTTGGATTGTTTTTGCTTTGTTGAGTTTATTCCTGATGGCCCAGGTAATGGCATCAATTCAAAAAAGGACACTGTAACCGATTCCCGAATATTATTTTCACCTTTCGTAGTAGTCCCGTGCAATTCTGCTATTATGTATCTCATTTTCGACCTCTGCTTGATCACTGTTGTTTTCTATGCTACCTGTTTCTATATTGGGTTCACGAAGAGTTTCAACGAGATCAGCTGGCTCTGCAGGAGTAAAAGCAACTGCACCAGCAAAATCTTCTTCTGTGAAAAATTGGGATTCAAGGGAAATATTCCCGTTTCTTGGAAGCCTTTTATCGCTTTTTCTGGTGTGGCAACTCGACCGTAGGCCTTATTAAATATCTCAGCTATTTCGTTTGTAGTTATTCTTTCGCCTACGTAACTCCTTAAATAGCTAGAACACTCGAAATTGTAAGCAGTTTTTAATGCAAAGTAAAACGAGACGTCTAAAGGTTGAAGTCTGTGTGACGTGTGTGGTGGTAGAGTAACGATAACAATCCCATTTTCTTTACAAAAGGTGTAGGCTTCTAGCGTACAGTGAGTAGCGTGGTTATCAATCAGCAGTAACACAGGATCTTCTTTAGTTGACTTAACGAATTTCTGAAACTGATTTAGCCATTGTACGAACACTTTTTCGCTCATCCAGCCATTGTCTGTGCAGCAATACAGTGCACCAGGCGGACCGTTTCGTTTTAGTTGAATATTCATCCTTTTACGTGCATAAATAAATAAGGGAGGAACATAAATGCCTGAAGCGCTAATTGCACACATTATAGTTGTAGTTTTTCCTCTCTCGGCGCTAGTTATGAAACCTATTCTTCGTTGTCCTTTTTCTGCGTGTATTTTGCCCGGTTTTTGAACCGTTGTAATGCCGGTTTCATCGGCGTTGAAGATTTTTGTTGGTGAAAACTGATATTTGCCTATCACAGTGGTCAGATTTTTGTAAAACCGAGACACCTCCTCCCTATTGAAGGCAGTGATTCTGTTAATACTAGTTGCTTCAGGCTTTCTCAAACTAATGTTTGGATTTCTCCTAAGAAAACCTTTAAGCCATGCCTTTCCAGCAGACTGTTTGTCTGACGAAAATGGACTCTGTATATTATTTTCTTTTGCATAGGCAAACGTGCATCGTTTAACCTCCGTAGGTGATATTCCATAAAATACTTTGGAAAGCTTGATGACTTGATTTGTCAGCAATGCTTCGTCCTCCTTGGTAAATACCGGATGACGCCCCATCGAAGGCCCCGAGGTGTTATCCCTTTTCAGTCTACCTTGCAAAGTGCTCCTAGCAATACCAAATGTTCTTGAAACTTCTCTGATTTTTCTACCGTTGTGAATGGGATTTAATGCTGCTTCCATTTGACCAGCAGACCAGGAGGCTTTTGCTGTTGTTCTAACATATTTACTCGGCATCTGTAATTCAAATATTCCCAATTATACAACGCACAAAATATGCGTTTGATTTCCAAAAATATGTATAACATAGAAGGGAAATGACGGCCGGCCGGCATTTCCCGCGTACCTCTGGCCGGCAATACCCGAAATTAACCTATAATATGTTTTCTGACTCTATACACTATAAATTGAAATTATGACTCCAATGTAGTATATCAACATGAAGCTAATAAAGTTTACATAATATATATATACAGGGTGGGGCACGAGTGGGGTATTTCTGAAATGTTTATGTCTGCAACTTTTAAAACATCTTTCGTCGCTCTCAATGCTTTAGTATTATTATAAATTAAAATTTGAGTCAAAGGATGCTTTATCTCAATAACGTCAAAAAAATTTATAATAATTGTCAGTTTCACTCTGATTTTAAATGCTCAAGAAAACTGACGATGAATTTGTGAAACTCACTTCCAAACTGTTTTTTTAACTATTAGGTATGTTGCAGTCTTTAATGAGCCCGTAATTGGACCCCATTTCTTTGATGGAAACCCAATGGGAAAGTGTTTCTCCACTTCTTACAAATGGAATTGTCCTTACTGTTAGAGAATTTAGATCCTGCGGCAACGTTTGTGGTTCCAACAAGATGGTGTGCTGTTGTTACAGATCATTTAAATAAAAATTATGAAGATCGTTGGATATAGGACGAGAATCCATTGGATTTGGCCCCCAAAAATTCAAATTCAAATTCAAAATTCAATAAAACACTGCTGGACTTTTTTTGTGGTGTCTAGTAATATAAAGAATGCAGAACTAATACAACTTTACGACGCGTCCGTCAATCGACTCTGAACACTTTTTGCAATAAATAAATAAATAATTCGTTTAATTGGCCTAATTTGAATAACTGTCATCCACTGTCATCATGAAGCTTTCAGTTACATACTTTGATTACTAGTTTGAATTAAATTGAATATTGTATCAAGTGTTTAATGTTTCCTGTATATTTGGTTGCATTTTTAAATGTTTCAGAAGTACCCCAATCGTGCCCAACCCTGTATATATATACTTACCGTGATTATATTGTCAAAATCAAATCGCCGTACGAATTTTTTAAAACTTCTTCCCGCTATAATCACTGACGTCAAATGTTGTTTAGTCATGTGGCAAACCACAAATGCAGTTTACCAGCGCGAAATTTTAACCACATATTTAGTGATGTTTCAACATATGGATCCACATGTTTCAGCGGGAGAAGATTGGTTTACAATGGAAAAATTAAGTGGTCGGTATTACCCTCCTGGCCGGCATTCCCCAACCTTACCCTACTCACAACAAAATTAATTTTTCCAGTTTGCGATGTTTGCTTTGTAGTTGTTACAGTGCCAATTAAGTGCTCGATTCTGAATTACAAAAACAAACATTAAATAACATCGTTTTCGTAAGTTTCAAAAATTGAAACATTTTCCAAAATGATTGCTTTTGTGGTGTGGACACAAAGTCCTGTGCTAAAGAAGTCATCATCAGATACGAGTATATGGAACAAATGGTATTAAGGGCAATTTGTCATAAGAATTTAAGAATGAAGATTATGCATCCAAGATGTTTCTTCAGAAATACGCAAATATTTCTACCTTTATCTCTTGCAAATTCCACAGTAAAAGATACAAAAGGTACCTGCTTAATCATGGTAAACTTTATACCTGGTACAATACTTTGTTTAAACTCCGTGTCTAGGAATTGAGTTTTGGAGTACGCATTATTTGACATACGAAATTCCTTTTTTAACTAATTAAACTACCTAAAAGAAAAATGAGAAGAGACGAGATGATAGATTGGGTAACAGAGCAAAGTGAGACTGAAAGCGTATGTACTGCTGGATTTGACATAGCTTGTGAGGAAATGTATCCAGGATCTTGGTAGAAACGACATTTTAAACTTATTGGAAGAAAAAAGGATTAAAGCTGACTTCAGACGACATGTTGCTGGCAGGTAGAAAAAATCTACGTAGAAATTTAACGTGCCTAAGTTGAAAGTGTCTTCGTGATAATATACCTACTAAAATTTCATGGACCAATGCATGACACTCACAGAGCTTGTGGCGAGAACTGCGTTTTATAATTGATATTTTGTATTTTGAACAGGTACTTAAATTCTTTGTGAAATTGCAAGATTGCAGTTAAATGGCAGATTATGTGTCATGCGGGGAGTAAAGATTATTTTTTACATTTGAGGATGAAGGATGGTCGAGTGTGACTGTAGCAAGGACATTCTATTCTAGTTGGTCTATTCTACCTTCATGGACCGTAGTTAAACAAAAATATTACTATTACCGTCCGCGAGCCGATTGCAATATTACATGTATTATAGGGTTAAAAAATGAGCTTCGTTTAAAATTATGGAAATAAAACTGGTGAATTAAACATTAGCTTTGATGGCCTTACTTCAGCGTGTTTGGAACCCCACAAAACAGACCACCTCTGCTGCGGTTTTGGAACTTTTTTCAATATGTAACCCATTAAAGTATAAAATTACTATAAAATGATAGGGTTTTGTGTTGTATCAAAATGTGGTAAGTCGTGGTCCTCGTTCTTACCAGTCCTTATCCCAATTGGTCTTTTATATAAAATTTTCCAATTTGTTCTTGGCTGTGTTAATGATGCCGTCATTGAGGTGGCCAATTAAAACAAAACAAGTTCACTTCTAGTTGAAAAGATTTAATTCGGCAATCAAACCCATTTTGATACCACTTATGAGACCTTATCATTTGATGGTCATTTTATGATTTACAAGGTGCTATAACAAAAAACTAACGGTGGACTGTTGCCACAAGGCGACGAAGGCGCGCTTAATTCACCATATTTTTTTACCATCAGTTTCAATATCGCTCACTTTTATCTTACGGTCGGCTTTCGAACTTTTATTTAATACATTCCTGTACATCGACGATTGTAAATCAATGTATACTCCAAGTTTATGTTCACTCTAATTATGGATTTTTTAACTATATATTTCGTATTTGCTTTCTTTGAAATTTTGGTTAGATTTAATCAGTGGCGGCTCCTCCGGGTAGGCAAGGTAGGCGCCGCCTACCCGGAGTAAATTCAAGTATTTATTTGTATCAAATTATAATTTGCCATTTATTTGCTTATTCGTTATTTTAGATTCATTCAGATACTCAGATAGCAAAATAATTTCTAAAAAAAATGTACACTATAAAGTGCGATTGGAAGTCGAGGTATTATATGGGCGCCTCGACCAGCGCTTGAGATTGAGCAGGGCTTGTGTAAGGCGAATCTACAGTTCGCCTGGAATAGGAGACAACCATATCAATATGTCTCTCGCTTTCTCACACTATTCGTGTAGAAAAAATACCTGGGACTATAAGATTTCTGTCGCATATGAATAGACTCATATAGGCGACAACTTCGGCCGCCTCCGATTGTCGTCGGAATGTCGAATACCCCACTCATCTATGTCCCACTCTCCACTGATTTGACGTGGATTTGATTTCTTCAAATTAGTGCATTCTGCAATCTGCACTGTTTTGTTGTTTTGTCTTCGGAGCGGGTAATAGGAGCTGCTAGGTAATTTGGTTGGTCTATGGTCTCGTAGAAAAGCCCATTTCTCAGCGAGAAATTGTTTTGATGGGACGGCCTTTAGCAAAAATTTCAATTTTATCAAATGACAAAAAACGTGGTCAAACGTTTTCTCGATCGCTTAAATATACCCACTTGGTACAAAAATTATAAATGGCTGTGCGGTAGTTTCTTTAAAAATAATATATACGTGCTAATTTATAGAAAAAATAATTTCGTGTCTACTCTACTTTGGGAAGATTTTTTCATTTTACAGGTTTCCATGTAGATTATTATTATATTATTGTGTATCTGATATAATATTAGTAAATACGAAATTAGTAACAGTACCAAGCGACTTCATCGAGATCGCCTACCTTTCAATTCAGGGCACGAGCCGCCACTGGATTTAATTTAAAATCGTCGATATCCTGTTTTGTGTTAATAATACTAAATAGTTCAGACTAGAAAGACAGGATTTCACCGTGTTACATATTTCTATTCTACAGAATAACACATTCAAAACAAATTTTTATTGAATGTGTTATGCTTAATTAAAGTCACATGCAGTCATTAGACAGTACTATTAGAAATTTTATTACCTTTTTTTTCTCTCTTTTTAAAGAAGCGGTGTTGAATCTTGATCTTTTAAACTTTACATATTAATTACTTAAGATTGTGAAATCACTATTTATACACATTCCGACCCCCTCCTTACACATTCCGATAAGTGGTACTGGCATGTATGTTCTGGACCACTGATTGAGGCGTTGGGCGGAGCCAAAGTGTGGTGGGGATGGGATGTGGGCGTGGTCTCCAATGTGTTTTGACCAATGGGAAGCCATGTCGTGTGTGGTGGGGGTCAAAGATGGCGTCTTTTGTGGTGTTGGGGGGCCAATCAGCGCTGTTTGTGGGCTTGTTTGAGCTCTGCGCAGGCGCGAAATTATGTGAGGCTCGCTCTCGACCAATGAGATTTCGCTGAATTTTAGTGAGGCTCAAAGACGTTATGCAGGCCACGCCCCTCGACCAATGCGAATTCGCGCAATTTCTGTGAGGCTCAAAAGGAGGCGTGTCTTTGCCTGTCGACCAATGAGATTTCTCGAAATTATGGTTTTTGGTAGGAGAAGTGTAGACCAATGAGATAATGAGTTTGTGTTGATTAATTTATATTCTAAAAAGCTATTAGTTTAAACTAAGATCTCTAAGTGCACAGTTGAGGTTTTTTCTTGATCTTGATATTGAAATAATCATGCGTTATTTCCGTTTCACTGTTTCGGGCAAAAGTGTTTTTGTGGAAACAGTTTACAACAATCAGTTGGGAAACCTTGACTTCGATGGAGAACATATAAGATTTCTTTATAAATATAATTATGGTGACGAGTGCTACGAAATGGCATTACTGATGCAACATCCGTATACACCGATTAATAATCAAGAGGACGAAGAAGAAACTCCCCTTCAATTAAACACCAGTTTTAAGATTGATACCGTGTGCGATGAGAATGAATTAGTTGATTTAATAGATAAATTTGGTAAACCATGTGAAAAGTGTAGAAAGATTTATTTTCATGTTGTACAGTTTAATCCTGTTTATGCTAACTTATTTATTAGAAATTCTGTGTAATATTTATAACAACTGAATAAATATTTTTTTACTAAACCTGTTGCATTTTTTTTACTCTTTTTTCTCTTTCTTTAGGAGGGAATAGGGAATGGGAATACAATCTTGTTGAAATTAAAGTCAAGAGTTACTTCTTTTTAATTTATTTAACAATTGTTAAAAAGTACAATCTTTTAAATTCTTCTATTCTTAAATATTAATATATTTAAGATATTTAAGATTATTTAATAATAATCTTATAAATATACATACCATACAAATAGGTACATAAACGAATCCTGAAAGAAATATTTCAAGTACACAGTTTTGACCTTTGTTTCCGTATTGCGTGATAGTTTGATTTAGAACATGTTTCCACTCACTTTCCCAATAACTTTGATCGTAATATATGTATTTTACCTTATATTTAATAATCGAATTATTAGTTTTGACGTTATCTTCACATTTATAAATTGGTATATCGTTTTGGTGTTGAGCAACGAGTTGTGTCCACTGACTAGGCCATGTGTCGTTATATTCGTTGAAACACACAAAAGCTTCTATTACTTCTGGTTGTCGATAAATGAGGAAACTATTATTCATAATACAGCCAAAACAAGAATACTTTCGCTATTTGCAAACATCTTCACTAGAATAAAGCTTTAATTTCGAGCTGATCTTTTTTATAGCTAAAACACCAATAAAAAAGGAGAGGGGACGTATTATAAATATCAAAAGAAAGTAAACATCAAATAGAGGAAAACATTTTTATTTGCTTTTTATTTATTTATTTATTTATTTATTTATCTTAAGTAATAGTCATCGAATACGTCTGTTTTACATTCTGTACATTGATGTATTCGGGTACATAATGTAAAGCTGACGATTCGATTTCTCCATTACTCAAAATACGCTCACTTCCTAAATCACGATATTCATAACAGTCAATTTGTAATAACCGTTCGCTAAACGTTGCTGTATAAGTGCAACGAATAGGCAATATGACACCATCTGCATATTCTAACCGAAAATGTCTATAAAAAGGATAATCACTCTCTATAATTCCTGCAATATCCATTTCCTTTTTTATCAAATTTTTCCTGAACTTCTCAATTGATTCTTTTAGAGTCATTAACTCTGATGATTCCTTTAAATTTAAAGTTGGCGGTAGTGGGTTTTTGGAAACTACTTCAAAGTAGGTCTCTTCAGTGGCTTGCAGAGTTGTCGTCTCGTTTGTTAAAGAATCTTCTGATTTGGAGCCGGGGGTTGTAGCCCATATTGTGGTCGTTTCAGAATCTTCAGACAGACGAAAGATTGTAGTAATCTCTGCGGTGGTTGTTTCAAGCAAAGATTCGTCTGATGCTGATATGAGTTTGAAATTTTCAAAAAGTTCACCTGATGTAAAGTTGAAGAACGTAGTCTGCGGTGTGGTTGCGTTTTCGGTAATGCTTGTTGTTGTTATGGAGCGAAGAGTCTTATAGGAAGGTAGCACTTGGCTTGGAAGTAGTAATTTAAAGGAGAGACGAATTTGAACCGTCTCATTTGTCGGAAGCATCAAGTTGAACTTCATTCTGGCGGTTTTGTCGAAGTCATTTAATTGAATCGGGATGGGCGCACTTTGTATATTACTCAAAAAAGTTTTGAGAATATAATAAAAAAAGTAATAGAACGTAACATGTTCATTGTTCATTGTGTTTAGATAACTAACTGTTGAATTCAATTTAGGGTTTATATATGATACAAGAAACACATGATTATTGACCTGTGAACCATAAAATATACGTAAGCAGGATATGGAAATTTCGGAATGTTCTTTATTACTTTAGATATGTAAATGACCTTTACAGGTCAAGGAATGAAGCAATAATGACTTTTAGATAATTTCAGATTTATCAACCCAGGAATTATGCTTGTCAGAAAAGCCTAACCATTTCACATACACATTGTTCCCTTTACGTCGTAAGACTTTTTGAACGAGATAAACATTAGTTTGTTTAGCTTTTATTAATTCATATTCGTAAAAAGATCCTCGAATTTCTTTATTTTGATAATCTTTGAGAACATACGTAACAGGATTTGTATGTTTAATTTTCACAATCGTAAATATTTCGGTTGTCCAATTCGGCGTATAGCCTTTATCAAACACATGTTTATATTTACTTATACGTACCTTCTCGCCAACACTAAATTTAGGTTGCGGAAAAGTTTTAATTTTGTTATAAACTGTTTGCAACAATTTCTTTTCGTTAGTATAATTTACATCTTGTGGTCTCATTTTAATTGTTCTATGAAAGGTCGAGTTATATTTATCAACTAAATCTCGAATAATATCTATCCAAGTATAAGATCCCCTTAAACTAAACTTTTTCCACATACAATTCTTTATTCTTTTAAATATTTATTATAAAATTCTGTTCCATTATCGGTTTGTAAATTTTGAGGAGATTGTTTATTTAAAAGACTTTCCATCGTTTGAGTTATTTCTAAGCCTGATTTAGTTTTAACAGGAAAAGCCCAAGCATATTTTGAAAACGCGTCCATTACAGTTAATATATAGCGGTAACCGTTATTTGAATTTATGTAAGCACCCATATCAACTAAATCTGCTTGCCACAGATCATTAATTCCTTTTAGGATAACCGTTCGTCGTTTAAAATTTCGTCGTGCAGGTTTATGTAATTCATCTACAAGTTGTTGTTTACTCATTCTATTTTCATTTGCTTATTCTTTGGCTGAGTTGGCAACGATGGTTTTGGTCTCTCTCTTTTTGGTAACTGAGGTTTGTTTAATGTAGAAGGAGGCTTTTGTACTTGTGGTGAAGCAATTATAATGGTTTTGTTTAACAACTCTGGAGGAAGTTTTCTATATAACTCTTGAAACTGACCTTCTAATTTCTTTAAAGCGTTGCTGATCCCTAGAATTTTTTGTCGAAATCCGTTTCTTAAAGGTTGTAGTTTTCATCAACATACAGGGTTATTCGTATTTATGCGACAATAAATGAACCTCAAAAAGGACCTATAAAATGGGATTATAACTCGTGTCCTATCGAAACTAATAAGAATTTTACAGCCCTGGGAAGTAGGGGTATGGAAACACGTTTTTGCACCATAACTTTGGAACTATTTGACCAAATATTACAAAACTTTGTAGACTTACTAAAGAGAACATGCCTTTTAATCTGGTAATTACGAAAACCGGATACATCCACCCAGTTTCCGGTTGCAGCTTTTCCGGATCACATTTTTTGTGTTTTTTTAATTTTTTGCCCTTTTAACACTATTTTTTTATTGCATAAATCGATAGAGTAATCTATTGCGAATATGAAAGGTATAACCTTCTACACCCCTAAAATGCACCGTTTAAAAATTATTTTAATTTAAACAGAGGCTTGCACCTGACCAAAAAAGTATGAATTTTGAGTAGACAATATCCGTAGCAACGAAAGTGCATCTGCACTCAAACCCCTGTCAAGTCCTGTCAGACAGTTGTCAACTATAACTTTGGACGATAATGGTAAAAGGACAGTGTTTCAACTCAGGTAACGATCCTGAAATGCTGCAACCGGAAACTGGGTAGATGTATCCGGTTTTCGTAATTACCAGATTAAAAGGCATGTTTTCTTTAGTAAGTCTACCAAGTTTTGTAATATTTAGTCAAATGATTACAAAGTTATGGTGCAAAAACGTGTTTCCATACCGCTACTTCCCAGGGCTGTAAAATTCTTATCAGTTTCGATAGGACACGAGTTATAATCTCAATTGGCATCATTTTATAGGTCCTTTTTGAGGTTCATTTATTGTCGCATAAATACGAATAACCCTGTATAACTTATTCGCTGCTTCGTCAGGATTTGTAGGTCTACGTAAATTGCATATTCGTTTACGTTGAACATCTAAGTCACCAACATCATTTAAAAGAAACGGTCCCGTTTGATTAGTATATTTAGATGAGGATGAGGAACGTCCGAATTTGTCGATACCCATTTGTAGAATGCAGTCAGAGAGAGAATGGATTATATAATAATATTAGCTTCTCTTAATTCTTCAAAGATGAAATAATTTCATTATTTAGTATGACCTGCTTGTTGTGATGCTAAAAAAGTTTAAGTCTATCAACTAACTCATTTGGATCATTCCAATAAATATAATCTTTTTTCTTTGTAGAAAAGTTCATTAAACCAGAACCTTTCTTTATTACAACTTTTTTTGATAGTTTATTTATAAGTTTGTATTTATGACCTTTATTTCCAGCAACCTGTTGTGTGTTATCATAATTTCGATGTAGTAAATTGGTGTCTCTTACAATTTCCAAATAATTCAATACATCATTTTCAGTAAATTGTGACGGTTTTTTCAAAAAGATGAGTTGTTTTAAACCAGGAGTTATTTCATACACTTTATCATTTATAAAAAGATGTTGATTATTTAATGTAAACGGTGAACTACCTATTTTCCACGTATTTTCGTTTGTATAATAATAAGGTCCGTACGTATAATCACGATTTTTACTATCTATGTTCAAGGAATCGATAAACTTTTGAGTTGATCGTGACATTTCTTCCCGTTGTACGTACTCTAAGTCATCATCAGTTAAAGTTGACATTTCTACTTCATCATCTAAATTTTGATCAGATGTAGACACTAAATTGGATTCATTTGTTAATAAATCACCAAATTTGGGTTTATGTAAAAATTGTTCTGACACTGGCGTACTACTTCTTTCAAGAAGACTAAATTTTGATTTAGGTTTAATTTCATTATCAGGTTTAATTTCTTTATCTGATGATTTATTCGCTAGTTTCTTTGAATCACTTGCGAACACTAATTCTTTTAAAGGAGTCGTAATCGGTTGAAAAATACTTTCGAAATTAGATGCATCGTTTAGTTTATTATATTTTAACGTTTTATATTTTTTGCGAATCGTATTTCGCGTACTAATGATATCTTTAACTAATTTCTCATTCATATTATTTTAATATATTCTTTTTTATCAACTATCTATAATACACAGTTTCCAAACACCGACAGTATTTTTGATAACTGATAAACAGCAACAAGTATAACAGCTCACTGTTGATACTGATGAACAGGAACTGATGAACAGCAACAGGAATAACAGTATGAACAGCTTGCTGTTCAAACATCAAATGCTGTTGAAACCTGTTGACTACTGTTATTTATAATAATATAAATGTATCAAATCCTTTTCTATAACGTCCCATTTCTATTGAACAGTCTTTGTTAATACATAAAAATCCATAATTGTCTTTCCAACATTCACTACACATTTCAAGAAACTGTTTGAAACACATATCTGTAGTAACATGATCATCATATATGTGTTTTAAATTTAAGTTGTCTTGTTTAAAGACAATAATAAAGTTAGCTTTATCACGAATTAAATGTTTTGGAATGTGAGTATACGTTTGACTTAAATAAAAACTGTCGATCTCTTTATGGCGTCCCATACAAAAGTATAATCTAATATTGTTTTGTTTTTCACAAGTAACGTCGTCAAAGATAAACACTGAATTTGGTTTTGCATCATTCGGAGATAGTACGGTCTCATTTTCACAAAACGTGTTATAACCAATACCTTTAATACCAGTAAGCAGTTTCTTAAGATATTCGTATTTTGGTTGATATAATGATTTAGAATAAACGTAAACATTTTCAAATTTTAATCCATTAGGATGTTCAATTAATGTTATAAGTAGATTTGTCTTTCCACAGTTTGATGGTCCTACAATAATTGCTCGTATACTGTTGGGTAGTAGCTTGCTATGTTTGAAATAAGTTGTGTTACTTTGATTTATAGCCACATTTCGCATAGTCAATTTTGCATGTTGTCGTATCAAACGCATTTTACTAACTGACCAAAAGCATATATGTGTTAGGTTATTTAACACTCAAACAGTCTATGTGTACTAATCGTATACATAACATCTATCTAGATATAAATGATTGATCAGAGAACACCCCATCGTAATCGTCATCTGACCATCGTTGGGAGAGGTTTAGTAAATACCTTAATTGATAAGTTACCGTTTGAATTACATCTCCATGGATATCAGAACTGTGGTCCTGGCACAAAGTTACGTGAACGATTAGCTAGAGGAGATCCTGGTATAAATCCTTTAGATCAAGCTTGTAAATAGCATGATATTGCATATTCCAAATCTAAAGAAACATCAGTAAGAAATCAAGCCGTTCTTCTGCTTGCAGAAAGAGCTTGGCAAAGAGTTAAAGCAAGATACGCTAAACTAGGAGAAAGAATAAACGCATGGTTTATAACTAATGCTATGAAAGGAAAGACAAAGTTTGGAATGCGATTAAAAAAGACACAAGTAACACAAAGAAGAAGAAGAGAAAACAAGCTAAAAGGAAAAAGGATCGCAAGTTTAAAAAACCTACCAATTTAAGAAACGCGATTAAAGTTGCTTTAGCAGCAGCTAAAGATAACGTGAAATCAAATAGAATCAAATTACCTCGCACACGAGTGATACCTATTCCAAAAGTAGGAGGTCTTTTTCCTTTGTTACCAATATTTGCAGGATTGTCTGCACTAGGTGCATTGTCAGGAGGAGCAGCTGGAATTGCAAAAGCTATAAATGATGCAAAACAAGCTCGAAAATAATTATCTAAAAGCGAACGACACAACAGACAAATGGAAGCGATTGCGATAGGAAAAGGACTATTTCTGAAACCATTTCGGAAAGGACTTGGTCTCTACTTAAATCCAAAAAACTTTTAAATATGCTACCAGCGAGACCTCTTAACGAAATCGATTTATATAAATTTACAAGACACATACCACATTTTAGAGGTGTTTTTATGTTAAATAAATTACCATTGATACCACATTATGTAGAATGTGGAATTGTAAATTTAGATCGATCAGATGGAGTTGGAACTCACTGGGTAGCATATTATAAAAAAGGAGATCAAACCGATTATTTCGATAGCTTCTTCAACCACCTCGCGAAATCGTTAATTATTTAGGAAAAAACATTACTTACATATAACTATCAGAGATTTCAGAAATTTAATTCAATAAATTGTGGTCATTTACAATATTTGTATGAAAAAAGTCTATAAATAAATTAGATTTTAATCATTTAAGTTAGTTTCATTTCAACCATTGTCATGTCACTAATTCTCAATTTTTCTGGTAATAGTTCTGTTTTAACAGCAGACTATTTTCCTCCCATCGAGTTACCATCGACGTATGAGTGCGGTTTAGTTAGTTTATATACTTACAATTCTATTTCTAATATCAATAAAAACAATAACTTGTTTCATATTGGTAGAGAAATAGTTGAAATACCAGAAGGAGCATATGAGATTACAGACATTGCTAATTATATTACAGCAAAGCTGAAGAATTCTCGTACAAAAACCTGTAATTACTTTAAAAGCTAACACTAACACACTTCAAACAGAAATTAAAGCAACAGAACCAGTTTTCTTTAATAAGGAACGAACAGTTGGAGGATTATTAGGATTTACACGACGTGAACTCAAACCCAATACAACACATACATCAGATTTACCTGTTAACATAAACAGAGTAAATTCTATTCGTGTTGAGTGTAATATAGTGACAGGTTCCTACGTAAACAGCAAACCAGTTCATACAATACATGAATTTGCTCCTGATGTTTTACCTGGATATAAAATAAACGAAGTTCTTTCCAAGATTATTTATCTACCCGTAAATGTGAATACTATAAGATCAGTTGTGATACATTTAGTTGATCAAGATGGAAACCTGTTAGATTTTCGTGAAGAAGCAATTACAATAAGACTACATTTACAACCAAGTCTTTGAGGCAGTATACCAATGTAGATACTATAAAACCATGGATTTCTAAAAGGAATCTATCACTTGCTGAGTGAATATCCAACGATTAATATCCCATCTCAAAAGATGCTAATTTTTAATAGTGGTGTTACAGTAAATAAATATCCTTGCACGATGTGCAAAAACTCAGTGTTGTCGTGCATCCGAAAGAAGCAACAGCAAAGCATACAAACTCTTTCCACCGTTCCAAAAAGCGTTCTCTACAGTTAAGCGAACAGAACAGACAGTTTTTGAAGTCATTAGGATTAACTTTAAGAAATGAGTAATTTGTTAGAAATTTCTGCAAGTCCTCAGTATGATGAATCGATAACAAGAAAGACATATCATACATATTCACCATTTACAGAATCGTATAATGTTAGTGATACAATTCGTATTGCAGTACAAAATCAAGATCTAATTTTACTACCATCTCAAAGTTTTCTATATACTGAAGGTACATTATTAAAAAAAGATGGTACTTTTGTTGACACATTACAATTAAATAACAATTGTGTAACTTTTATGTTTAATGAAATATATTATGAACTAAATGGTGTCGAAATTGACCGTTCGCGAAATTTAGGAATAACTTCATCTTTAAAAAACTACATTTCCTGTGGAAAAAATGAAAGTGACAAACTACGGAATGCTGGTTGGGAAGTAGAAGAAAACGGAGCTATAAAACTTACAAACGGAAACTTTAATTTTTGTGTCCCACTGAATATGTTATTAGGATTTGCTCAAGATTATACGAAGATAATTCCAAATGCAAAGCATGAATTGATTTTAATTCGAGCAAATTCAAACAATAATGCTGTACGAACAACTATTAATGACTATGAGTTTAATATTAAAAAGATTTCCTGGAAAGTACCGCATATTTTACTTAATGATCCTGAGCGTTTGAAGTTATATCAAACAATTAAAAGTGGTCGACCTCTTCAAATGAGTTTTCGCAGTTGGGATTTGTACGAATATCCCACTCTACCTAAATCCACTCACAACGTTTGGAGAATAAAAACATGCAATCAACTAGAGAAGCCTAGATTTGTAATTTTTGCTCCACAAACAAAGAAAGGATCCAAGCCAGAAGAAGATGCAAGCAAATTTGATCACTGTAAACTTACTAGTGTGCAAGTACACTTAAATTCTGAAACCTACCCATCAGAGAAATTTTATTCATCATATGACGAAAATCGTTTTGCTCTTCTATATGAAATGTATGCAAGATTTCAAGAATCATATTATGGATTTTAATCATCTCCACTCCTAGACGTCAATAACTTCAAATCTGTTGCACCGATTGCGGTCATTGACTGCTCTCAGCAAAACGAAGTAATTAAAACTGGTCCTGTGGATGTTACGATTGAATTTGAAACCAACGTTGGTGGAATAAATACTAATACCTCAGCATTTTGTTTACTCCTACATGATAGAATAATTGAATATACTCCATTAAGTGGTGACACCCGGAAACTGGTGTAATCTATAGTTAGAATGTATTGGAGAAGGATAGGTTAGGATAGATATATTATATGTATATGTGAAAAATAAATAAAACACTTATTTAGCATTTTCATTCGTTTATTTTATTCTTTTCCTTACATTTTTCCAATAAAACAATTTTGTAATGTCCCCATGCATAAGTACCTACACCATCTTCTAATATAAATCTTTTATCGTCTTTATAATTTAATGATACCTTATTTATATTTTGCGTATAAATATTATGCAGTTGTGATCTAAAAACTAACATACTACTATAAAAGATTTGTTTCTTATATAAACAATCTCTATAATTATCTAAAGTTAAACAATCTACAGCTGTCTTTTTAACTCCTTTAGCTTTTTTAACAAGTTTCCTATCAATAACATCTACCGACTACATTTTCGATCTTAAACCTATAAATTCTCTCATAATATTTCCTTTATTCTCATCCTTCATTTAACCTACCTTTTTCTTATTTACAAGAGGAATGTGGAATGGATTATCGGTATGATATTCAGAGGTGTCAAAACGTTCATTAACATCATCTTTTATGTCTGCATAGAAATCTGTTGTATGAATTGTATAAATGAATGAATCAGTGTCCATGTAATTTAATTTTACATTTTGTTTAAATTTTGGCAACATGTAACTATAATGGAAATCATACATTAACCATTTAGATAATTCTAACACTACGAATCCAAAAAATATGGGTTCATCATATAAGATCTTTGTGACATCTAATTGTACTGCAATCATATTTGGGGTGAACTGAGTAGCACTATGGAAATTAGGTTTACTAATCAGCTCTCGAGCTCCCAGGTATTTTCTGCTTTTCCAATGACTAGCAATTCTAACATCTTTTCGTTTATCTACGTTCTTCATTGTTTTACCGTAAACAGCATTATTCATTAATTAAAAAAACTCTTTTTCAAAATCACTGACTGCTTGAGTACGATAATGAGTATTTAGATCTATGTATTGTTTGAACCAAGGTGCTTGTTGAAATTTTAATACTAGATGAATTTTTACTAATTTCAAACCATGTTGCAAACATTGTTGAAGATTTCTATAATGAATTACATAGTTTTCTTTATCGGTAAAGTCGGCTATTAATTTTGGAAATTTAGAATTTGGACTACATTTATTTTCAGCACAAAACGGTAGATCATTATGAATATCATGTAATTCCTTAGGATATTTTAAAGTAACTTTAAATATATAACCAACACTTGCGTCTGCTGCAATATTCATAATATCAATCTTTGCGATCTCTTCTTCTCCGCTTACCCACTGAATATCACCAAACGGAAGGTATTGTGACATTGCCCAACCATACAAATTATTTATATCTAAATAAGTTAAGTAACTTGAAGGTTTACTTTCTTCATAGTCAGCCATATATTTGTTATTTGCTACAGAATGTCTATGAGAACATTGTGTGATTCCACCTCTGATACCTTGTTTAATGAAGTTATACATATTAATATCAGTTAAAAGCTCTAGCTTAATGTTTGTACATTTTAACATAGCATCCCATGCTAAACCAGGTGCTGTGTAATAATGAGCAGGATCAAGATGATATATTCGATAACAAAGATTTCTAAAACTTTCAAATACATCAGCTAACAATAATACATCAGTAATTAAATAAATTTTTTCTATTTCGCATACACAAAATGCAATTTTGTGCAACTGTTGTCATGGGATACAGTTAGACAAAATGAAATTTTGTCTCATTGAAATAGTAACTTCTTTGTTCATGATTGGTATTATTGGTAATGAATTTCTGTCAGTTCTGTCAAACCTCAAACCTCCCAATTTTTATATTCAATGTCGTACAACAGAAATGCTACAGAATTTGGTCGGATTGAACGTAAGTATTAGATAGTTAACTTGGTTATCTTGTGTTTGGCCCAAAAGGATATCCCTTTGGTTACTGAATGCGATCGCGTGACTGTCGTCATCGTCAAACCCACAGCGAAGCCGGGTCAACTGCACTTCGTCGGGAACAATTTACTCACAGCTAGTGTTGGGCATAATCGATATATTTTAATAATCGAATGAATCGAAATAATCGTTTAAAATAATCGAATGATCATTCGAATGATCGATTATTGTCCAGTGCGCATGCGTGTCATCACGAAATATAAAATTATTAATTAAGGCGGTCAACAAATAAGTATTGGAATATAAATTTGAATAAGTGGAATGAAAATATTGAAAAAAGACCCATTGTAAATAAATAAATAAATTTAAAAATTATAAATAGTTTTATTTTCCAACATTACACAAAATATGTTAAACAAAAAAGTATTATTTATCCACAACCAGTCTTTTATTAGGTCATAATATCACTACTAGGAAACGTTTAATGATACCAATAAAACCTATAGGTCTTACGAAAAAATCGTCTCGTGATTGGCCGAATAAAAATTAATTCGACAAAAGTCACTTCAAAACTTCAAATAAAACTTTTCTAAAATATTGATTTAGCGTTTATTGTCTGACTGTGGTGTGGATAAAACGTTGTATTGCATTTGGGTCTTACACGTATTTTATCCCCTTAATTAAACGCTCGAAAATTTTAATAAATTTTGTTTTAAAAAATTTCTTGCTCTCACTGTCATATGTGTCACTTCACAAACTTCAAACAACCGATGAACCACCAACATAATAACAAAAAAATCACTATCAAGTTCGATTATTCCCCAGTTTACCACCACGATTAATTGTCGTTTATTCGTTAGCTTGTTCATTCGATCATTTGAGAAACGAAATATCATCGAATCGAAAAACAAGTGTTCGGAACGAAACGAATGAATCGAATTTTGATTATGAATCATTTTTAAAGTATAATCGAATGATCGATTATTCAGACATAATCGAAATATTTCGATTATATCATTCATAATCGCCCAACACTACTCACAGCAGTGTTTGCGATGTCTCTCAGCTCGGAAGGAGTGCACAACATCCATCAGAATCCATATTTAAGTAACGAGAAAACTATCAAATATGCAGTAACAATGCAATAAGATTTGAAATTTGTAATTTATTTTCAATAAACTGTCATTTCATCCCATACGTCATTAGCAACCCAAAATCTCAAAAATTACTAGGTCATTATTTAAATGATTTTAAACAAAAAATTTCAATAAATAAAGGCGAAATAGAAAAAATAGCATATTACACTCGTTGTACAAGACATCTTGTCGAACTCGTTCCTTTGGAACACTCCTCGCTCGTCGTGTTCCAAACCCTCTCGTTCGACAATGGATTGTCTTGTACAACTCGTATAATAATATACTATTTAGATACTGCCAAATATTCTTACAATTAAACTTTTGCCAGACTTTTATTGCATGATTGTAATCTTCATCCGTACAACGTGTATTTGTTAATTTGTTATCAAAATCTTTTTGTGATGGTAATGTCGTTTCTTCCAAAGTCTCCCACGAATTTAAATATTCGTAAGGAAGCACCCCTTTTCGTGTAACCAATTCAAATTGCTTATTATCTTTAAAGATAGATTTTATGCTATGAAAATCTGCAGTTGATAAATTTTGAGCTAATTTTTCTAAACTACTCTGCATAAACCTTTCAGAGTCAAGAAAACGTAATTCTACTGATTCGAAATCTTGGGGATGTCTATTAAGATATACTCGTTTAGATAATGATATATATAATTCTTTGTTTATAGGAATAATTTTAATTCCTCCTCTAATGTCACTAAATGCTTTGATAAATAAATGACAATCATATCCAGAAAAGTTATGGAAAAAAATTGGAAAAAATTTTGCAATTTGATATTGTAAGTTACATTCATTATGTGCTGATCCTCTATAATTTCCTGTAAGATGACAATGATCTGCAACTTTATCATCTTTTTTTATTTGTTTTTTACAAATATGACATTCGTCACTTTCAAAGTGTCTTTTTATGTCTGCGCTAGTTAAAGTATTCATTGGTTTTGGACACATGATAACATTATTGTATAAATGTTTTACATCTTTTATTAAATTGTCAACAAACTTTTCTGCTGCATCATGTCCCTTATAAACTTTTAATTGATTTAACTTTTCATCATGTCCCTTATAAACTTTTAATTCATTTAACTTTTCATCAAACGAACATTTAATGTAATACGCGAATGCACATGGAACATGTTGTTGTATTGGAGTGGTGGAAGACGCTGATTGATGTGGTATACACGTGTCGATATTTTGTAAAATACATTCAAAATCTGCATATATTGCAAACGGTACAGTAAGTTCTCTTTTAATAGCTTTATATTCAATTATTTGTTCGGTAAGACCTGGCATTCTAGTCACAATTTTATTACATTCATTTCGGTGTACAGTAAGTTGATCCATTGTTGAAAAATGAATTAAACACGAATTACATAAATATACCTGAACAGATTTGTACCTAAATCTGTGAGTTGTGACTTCACGTCACGATTTAGGGAAAGACGAAATGAGTAGAGCCACGGTTGGTGCTAAACTGATTTTATTTTACAAATTAAACCTAAACTGTACAAAATTATTTACATACATTGCATTTTAATTATAAAATTTCCAAATACAAAAGATTGCGGTCAGCAACTCAGCACTTTGACAGTCGTTGCTCCGAACGTCAACGACTGCAAAGTGCAGTCCACTCAATTGCTTAATTTTGGCAATAAAGAAATTTCCACATCAGGAAATGAAACTTTGAAATCCCGCCAGAAGTCGTCGACCACAACTTGCAACATTGGCAATATTCCTGACCTGAATATTGCCTTATGTGGTCAATTTAAATTTAAAAAAAAAAAGATGTTTAATCGAGATTAAACATTATGGCGGGACTCGGGCGAAGAGTGAACTGATTGGGTTGTTGTTCGGTCCTCTTTGTCTCGTCTTGTTGTCGGTACTTATGAGCTGTTGATCAGGGGACTGGTGGAGTATTTTCCTGCAGGTCTTGGTGCCTCGGCAGGACGTTTGATTATATGAGCATATGGAATTAGCTCATGTAAGTTGCCGCGGCGGAATGTCCTGGGTAATAAAGTCTGGGAAATAACCAAATTGTAGGTATTAATTTGGTTATTGTCGATATCTTCATTTTTCGGTCTGGTGGTACTTTGTTTCTGCCTAAGCTTGGACCGAGTTCTTCTCTGTCGTTGACCGCGGCCATTTTCTCGGATGGAGTGTCGAGCTGAGTCGACAATACTATTTTCATTGTTATGAAATTTAAATCTTCGATGTTTACTTGTGGTTTTCGACCCATGTCAACTGTGTGGGACATTGGTCGAGGATTAGACAATGTAATTTCTTCAATTCAATAGTTTGTTAAGTTTGGGTAAGTCCTCTTCATATGGACTTATCATACTAATGATTTTTGGGGATTTCTCGTCGAGTTGTTTAATGCTACCCGACAAAATCCGACCAGTGTTTGAATTTCGACTCAGAAGATTGGTTTTAGTTTTTTGGAGACCTACTTCTTCTGTTGCGACAATGGGCTCGGGTGAGTCGAATGTTGGATCCGTTAGCATTTGACTTTGCCATGCGGTGAGGATTTTATTGTCGATCACGACTGGTTCTGGGGTTTGTGTGACTTCGCAATCGTCACACAATCGTTGCAACTGAAATTCTGGAACATCTGCGGTCACCGGAGCTGTTGTGTCCGTTTGCGAAATTTCGTAGTCCTCGTATAGTTGTTCCAATTGAAACTCAGGTTCTGGTGTCATTGTCTCCGAAATTGTGACCTCCAGCTTCATTATGACGTCTTCATATTGGGCTTCTCCCACCCAGAAAACGTCGTCAGTAAAGTACGAATCTGAGCCGTACTGGTAGACCAACAAATCTTCGTGGAGTTCTTGTATTAAACTCCACTGTACGGTGATTTTCTTTAAGAGGGACTCATACCTGCTTCGTGGTTTCGTTTCTTCGATCTCGACAATTATTTGTTTAATTGCCCGATCTAAAATGTTGATATTTTCTGTTTGTTGTTGTAAACGCCAAACGCCAAACGCCTCGAAGGACCATGAACAGATTTGTACCTAAATCTGTGAGTTGTGACTTCACGTCACGATTTAGGGAAAGACGAAATGAGTAGAGCCACGGTTGGTGCTAAACTGATTTTATTTTACAAATTAAACCTAAACTGTACAAAATTATTTACATACATTGCATTTTAATTATAAAATTTCCAAATACAAAAGATTGCGGTCAGCAACTCAGCACTTTGACAGTCGTTGCTCCGAACGTCAACGACTGCAAAGTGCAGTCCAATCAATTGCTTAATTTTGGCAATAAAGAAATTTCCACATCAGGAAATGAAACTTTGAAATCCCGCCAGAAGTCGTCGACCACAACTTGCAACATTGGCAATATTCCTGACCTGAATATTGCCTTATGTGGTCAATTTAAATTTGAAAAAAAAAAGATGTTTAATCGAGATTAAACAATACCTGACGACAGTTTTGTGTAATTTGATTTCTAACCATCCTACAAATATTTTTAATAAAAACGTAAAGACTTTTTTGTTCATCTTGTAACAGTAAAAGGTTAATATGTGTTTGTTTTTCTTTTATTGTATAATGAAACGGTCCAATAATATCTTTTTCATCAAGTCCAAACACATTAACACTGAAGTCATTCATTGCTTTAAATTTTGCAAGATCTACAATTTTCATTGGAAACTCAAGATTACCGAAGTGAATGTTTTTATTATTTTTTAAAGTAATAACATTGTCACTAATATTTTGTACTAAATAGGACGACATTCGATCAGAATGATCTTCGACAGGATATAAAGCTGAAATTAATGCCCACTCAAAACAATAAATATCGTCATTTTTTATGTTGATACAAGCTTTTTTATGAAGTATTTTAATTGGTAAAGGAATGCAACTTGAACCTTGAAGTGGTGTGTATTTATTTATATTCATTTCTACATGATGAATTATAATCAAAGTCCATCCACTATCTCTTTCTTGAAATTCATCCATTTTAGTTACAATTTGATTTCTCATTCGGTGGAAAGCGTTTTCTATGTGTGATGTATTTATAATATAACATTCAATTTGGTTTGAAATGATTTTATCGAAAATTCTTCTAATTCTGTATCTAACTTCTTTACATATTCAGCAAAAAACTCTAAATTAAACTTATAAGCTGTATGTTTAATCAACTGTTGTTCTAATTCTGGTATAGCAATCACTTTAACCGATTTAAGAAATTTTAGTGGATCTAAACACGATTGATCTTGATTTCGTAATACTAAAGTTTCTATTCTTCCTTTAAAACAACTTTTCACAACCTGTAAAAAACAGAGAAAAAAGCTAGATTTGATAAATAATATTTTAAATACCTTAAATTTTTCGTCGATTGTAACCGAGCTACACACTTTCATCTTGTGTACGATCGATCTAACATGATGTCGCCATTTGTTATGTGGAACTTCTAGTTCGCAAACATTACAAAACTGTGGTTGATTTTGTTGTTGTAGTCGACTCCTTTTCTGTTTCAGCCGAACAGTTACTTGTTGTCTAATTGATTTGTTTCCTTAAACAAAAACAAATTCCAACCATTACTTATTATTATAAATATGCAATAGCTATTTACCCTTCTTCTTATGAGTTGTCTTTTTATGCGTTTGAAATTCTTTCTTTGTCGAAAAAGACGTTCCATAGTTCGCAGAGAATTATTCGTGGTTCTTGATTATGACGTTTCAAATGTCTTTTCAAATTGTCCTGTCTCATTGACTTTCCACAATGCACGCACACACCTTGCTTCACTTTTTCATGCACAGTTTTTTCATGTCTAAGCAATTCACTGCCACGTGCGAAACACTTATCGCACTTGTTACATTGAAACATTTTGAAGCTATTGATGGTTGAGGATACGCTTAATTAGTCTGCTTTTATACTCTATACAGGAAGAGAGAGGAGAGAGAGGAAGTACATCTGCATATCAGTTGATGACATTTTTTTAGGAGGGGGGTTTCAACAAGACAACAACTTTAAATCTTAAGAAATTTTTATTATTCAATTTAAGGCATTATGGTTTACTTTCGTTTTAAGGTATTCCAACTATGAGGGATAATTGTCATCATCCCAATTTTCCTCCTCCACCTGGATGCAGACACTCAGGTTATTTCTTCTTTCTTTCTTTTTTTTTCTGATTCTTTTTTTTTGCTTTGATTCTCAGCACTCAACCGGACCTAAACATATAACGAATAATTGTTTAAGTAAACCACTAAACGTTAATCACACTTACCACAATAATTTTATCCAAAGGTTTGTATTCGATATCTATTATATTACCCATAGCTTACTGTGGATAGATCTAACTTCACTCTACTTGAATTTTGCTTTTTATAAGGGATTGCATCAGGTCAAAAGTCTGGGAAAAAAACTATGCGAATCACTAACATTCTTTACATCCGTGAACCATCGATAAAAGAAGATCAAATTTTGTTTTTTTTGGCTTTCCTAATTAAAAACATCTGTTGCGTTAGTTCCAAATCCTGTTTGTTTATTTCAATTACCGTCTTTTCATAAAAAAACTTTAATTTATTTTAGTGATAAATTTTTTTATTTAAATTTTATACAGGATATGTGAAAGGCTAATGGACACACACACCTGCCTGTTGCGTAAGTATACACTGCTTAGTAACAAATTTATTCATTATCATTTGGAAATTTTTTTGGGTTCCCGGATTAAAGCTGTCTGTTGTGTTGAATCATAATTCAATTAGTTTAGCGATGATTGGAATGTTTTTCTTAACTGGTCTGGACATGTAAAAGATATTCACACACCTGCCTGTTGCGTAAGAACATAGTGCTTAGTAACAAATTTATTTCATTATCATTTGTTTCTTAATTCGGAATTTTTATTGCATATCTCGTTTCATTCAAAAGCAAAAACCCACTCCTTTCAGTCGTTTCACATCCTGGTGATGAGATATAAATAAGCTCAGCTTAATCTAGACTTCAGTTCATTCTTCAGTGTTTCCCTGCGCAACAACACCATCACCAATAAGCCTTCATCATGAACACTCCAACCAAAACCGTTATCAAGAAGAAGAAGACAGGTAAGTACCTGGTTGCGAAATTCAACTCCCTGGGAGCTTTTGCTTGGATAAATTTAACCACCATGATCAAGGACCAAGCTTATTTGATTACGGGGATTCGTCGACATCAGACGAAGATCGGTTATTAGTGGAATTAGTCGGTGTTTCCAAATTGTACCTTCCCGAGAGGTACAACTCCTTTACGGATCGACAATTAACCGAACTGAGTAATTCGACGTATTATCTAATCAACAAGGGACAGGAAGGAGGTAATGGTGATAATAATACAATTAGTTAAAATAATTTTATTATTATTATTATTGTTATTATTAGCACCATTACCCTTTATTAACAGGTAAAGCGTTTAAGCTAGAAGTAAAGTCAGCAACGACTATCTCGTCAATAGCTGATGATGATGAAACGTCGGCTCAGCAATCCTCATCGCAAGAACCACAAGTTTTTGAAGAAGAAGAATCTTCAGAACTGGAAGAAGACGGAACGCTAGTGTTCGAGTCTCTCAGTTTCTATACGCAAAAACATACGAATACACTGTAAGTAGACAAAGACTTTTTCTTTTTATTAAATTTATTTCATACTATTAAACATTCTTAAATACAATTTCATTAATTTTTTAATTTTTTCTTCAGCTAAAGCATTTAACGCACACGCACATGTATCCGGACCATCTCTTTGCTCGCCCTCCTTCATGTAAAACCATAGACATCCAACGTAATGCAAACCAACAGATGTTAACTTTGCTTCTGTACAGCTCTCTTGTTGTAATCGCTGTTGAAATTGAAGAAATTCATCTCGGTGAGCAGGCAAGATTACATCTCCATAAAGAGACAGAAATTCTTTGACATGCATCTTTGAAGAATGACGAGAGAAGAATAACTAACTGAATACATATGTGTATGTGAATTATATAGATAATAGAGTTATGTATCACTCATTATATAAATATATGTATCAGTTAAATGTTTTTTTCACTCTGATTGATCAATTGATTACAAAACCCACTCACCCACTTTTTCCCACCAACACAATGATTGCGCGAAATTTCATTGGTCGACAGGCAAAGACACGCCTCCTTTTGAGCCTCACAGAAATTGCGCGAATTCGCATTGGTCGAGGGGCGTGGCCTGCATAACGTCTTTGAGCCTCACTAAACTTCAGCGAAATCTCATTGGTCGAGAGCGAGCCTCACATAATTTCGCGCCTGCGCAGAGCTCAAACAAGCCCACAAACAGCGCTGATTGGCCCCCCAACATCACAAAAGACGCCATTTTTGACCCCCACCACACACGACATGGCGTCCCATTGGTCAAAACACTGTAGTGTAATGACCTAAGTTCATTGTATAGGAAATGTCGAAATTACTTTGTCAAACATATTTCAATAAAAATGTGTAATTAATTAGGTTTTGGCATGTAAGTAATTTCGACACATCGAGTGCAATGTCTCGACCGGCCACTGTACGTCAATTGCTGACGGTAGTGTAACCGAGGTATTAAATACCCAATCTAGTCATAAGATCGACAGTGATTGTATTCCTTACTATTCATAATTATCTCCAAGTTCAACGCCAGATTTTGGTATTATGTATTCTTAACATCAAATAAACTAGAGTTAGATGAAGTAGTGTGGCTCTTAATTACGGAAGAACTCCCATCACATTACATGGCGACCCTGCCAGGATAGCCAAGTGGATTAAAAAAAAAAAATAATAATAAATAATAAAAATTTTGACTGCAAAATAAATAACCTAATTGGTTCAAAAGAGTTGCAACTTATTTGTTTAAAACAGGATCCTCGATCAACGCTAGCATTAGGTGCACCGTTGAGAGACCTGAAAAGTATGTGTGAAAAATATAATAATCCGGATTTAGTAATTATAAAACATAATAATGATGATAAGCAGTCATTGTCTTCAGTGTTACTAGAGAATGTGATAAAATTTAATAAAGAGATTAAAAGAAAAGGTTTAAAGATGTCTGTCATCAAAGAAGTTCGTACAGTAAATGATTTGGAAACGAGACAAATTATATTGAACGATTTTCATGTTTTACCAACAAGAGGTCACGCTGGCATACATAGAATGTACAACAATATAAAACGGTATTTATTTTTGGAGTAATTTGTATAAAGATGTCGAAAATTTTGTAAAGAAATGTGATGATTGTCAGCGATACAAACACTCAAGGCCAGTAAAAGATCCAATGGTAATTACGACAACAGCAACTTCTGCATTTCAAAAAATTTATTTAGATCTTGTAGGACCAATAGAAACAGATTACGAAGACAATAAATATATCTTAACTTTGCAGTGCGAGCTCAGCAAATTCGTAGAAGGTTATCCTTTACCAAATAAAGAAGCGACAACAGTTGCTAAAAGTTTTGCTGAAAATTTTATTTTACGATATGGAATTCCGGAAGAAATTGTTACCGACAAGGGTACTGAATTTTTGGCTTCTGTATTGATCGAGACTTGTAAACTTTTGGGCATAAAACAACTTAATTCTACTGCTTACCACCATGAAACATTAGGAGCTTTAGAAAATTCGCATAAATGTTTAGGAGCGTATTTGAGAATGCAAGTGGCGAAACATCCAAATTCATGGAGCTGCTCTTGGGTACCATATTGGTGTTTTGCCTATAACAATACTGTTCATTCGGAAACAAAGTATACTCCATTCGAGTTAGTTTTTGGGAAAACTGTCAATTTACCTTCTAATATTTCAATGTCAAAAGATCCATTGTACAATTTTGAAGATTACCCTCTTGAATTAAAATATCGGTTACAAGAAGTAAATAGTGATGCTCGTAACAATTTGATGAAGTCAAAAGTTGCACGTAAAACTCGATATGACGAAAGTAGCGTAAATACAAAATATAAATTAGGAGAATTAGTTTTAATTAAGAACAATATTCAGAATAAATTACAACCTTTCTTTAAAGGACCCTACACTGTTGTAGAAGATAAGAACTCAAATATAGTTATTAAGGTAGATAATAAGGAAGTGACAGTGCATAAAAACAGAGTGAAACCGTATCACACGTGAGTGACGTGACCTATGACAATAAAACGCATAGTGTGTCAAAACAGACTATCATCAGCACTTCTATAAACAGTTTTTCGTGTACTACTATGTTATTAGAGTCGACGATTTAATTACAGTGATAGTTATTAATAAATTTATTAATAGTGTAATGTATTTTTATAATTGAAATTAGTATGTAAGTTAGCTTAATTTGGAAAAAAAAATTTTTTTGAAAAAAATCGAAAAAAAAAATTCGTCTAACAAAAATTTTTTTTTCTCTTTTTGGGTGAGCGTGTAGTGTAATGACCTAAGTTCATTGTATAGGAAATGTCGAAATTACTTTGTCAAACATATTTCAATAAAAATGTGTAATTAATTAGGTTTTGGCATGTAAGTAATTTCGACACATCGAGTGCAATGTCTCGACCGGCCACTGTACGTCAATTGCTGACGGTAGTGTAACCGAGGTATTAAATACCCAATCTAGTCATAAGATCGACAGTGATTGTATTCCTTACTATTCGTAATTATCTCCAAGTTCAACGCCAGATTTTGGTATTATGTATTCTTAACACCAAATAAACTAGAGTTAGATGAAGTAGTGTGGCTCTTAATTACCACGCCCACATCCCATCCCCATTACACTTTGGCTCCGCCCAACGCCTCAATCAGTGGTCCAGAACATACATGCCAGTACTACTCCGATAGTTATAAACTGACTATTAAAAGGATAATTCGGGTTCTATAGTAATTAGTTTTATGTATGTGTAATCTCTTTTATTTAAATATATAAAAATATATTATTAAATAATCAGAGGTATGAATATAAGTAACACAAAGTAAATAAATGATTGTTAAATTCTTTGTTAAAAAAATTTGAAAAAAAAGTGTTTCGCACTGGGATTTGAACCACGTTCCTACGAAGTATTTCTCCGCCAGCAACTCCAGATAGGCTTTGCTGTGTTTTAAACTGCCTGCTCGAGACTGCTGCGCGAGTTACACTTTTTCCCACCAACATCAAAGGTGCCGACACAACTGCGACTTCTGACTTCCACTATTCTGTGTCACAGCATACTATACTACTATATAGATACCCATCTATACGAAGTATTATTATACAAAGCGATCAAAAAGTTCTTCTATCAAGTAAGCATAGAAATTAAAGACGTATGTCCGCGAAACTCAAGCCTAATGTCAAAGGAAAAATGTCAAAAAAATTAAACAAATTAAATTATTGTTGGAATCCAGTTTTGCCCCATTGACACCATTTACAGGTCGTTTAGCGTTCGGGTGTTATTTGTGTGATGGACTCATGATATCTAACTGTTTACGTTTGATATAGTTTCAGATTAAATTTTGACAGCAAGCTGAACTAATAAACGACACTGGACACACGTTCTAAAGTAATACACCTACTTCATAGAAGGACTTTTTGATCGCTTTGTATTATCTATGGTTCCCGCAACGCAACGCAAAATTTGGATCATGGGCATCTGTTGCGTAAACGGGTCCATTAGTGGGAACGTAGCGGGATTTTATAAACGTCGTCGTATGAAATAGCATCTTGATCTTTTGCAATAGCGGGAACGTCAGCGTCACGTAGACAGAACGGGAATTTATAAATCAGGCTTTATTGTTTGCGAGATTATCATCATTTTCTACGACGAGATGAAACTTCATTAGTGACATTTTGGTGACATTTTCCCTTTGACGTCTTCTTGTGGCTTTCTGGCGCGTTTAATTGGGATTATTCTTCGTTAAGAATGAAACACAGGCAGTACGTAGGCTTTATTGACGAATTTCTTACAGGTATTTATTGTTTTATAATATGTTTCAGACATTTTAGGAATAAACAATTTCCCCAACAAAATTTGTTACATATTCCATATTACATATGTTACATATGAGATTTATAAGATTTTATTTAACAGAAAATACAAGTTACTTGAAAGACGATACAAAGTTATCTTTTTAAACGAAACTAAACTTAATACAAAACTTATTTTAAACTGTTAAACTCTTTAACAGGTGGGATTTGAATCCACCGCATCTTCCCTTTTTGTACTACCAAGACTTTTATGCTTTTGGTAGTATTCTACCATGACAATTGTAAAAATTCTTTAAAATCTTCGTCTTGTGAATGTCTTCAAATGACCAAAAACAAATCCACTAAGAACAATAAATATTTACTAGAACATAAACGAAGAACGATTATTAATACTTTACAAACGTCGTTAAACTAAATTATTCCTAAATCTTTAGCACACCACGTTTTGAATTCGAATTCTTCTAACAAAATTGGCAAAGTGTTTTGCAGAAAATTCAAATATTTATCCCCAATTAAATTATTTATTTTATTTTTTTTATTAAATGACGACCCACACGTTAATGGATATCAATGGATTGTTGGAAGCGAGTGTGTCTGATCCAGCGAGGATTTTCCAATGAGCAGTGGTGACAGTTATAACAGTTATGACTGCCCCGTTATTGCAAAATTTGGCCTCGTCACTTAACATTACACGTTTTAAAAAATCCTCTTCTTGGACAGTCTTGTTTTGCATAAAATGACAAAATTCTATTCGGCGAGTAAAATCCGTGTGTTTCAGTCCTTGCATAAAGGACAAATGTTATCTATGGATGAAATTGATTTGTTTTAATAATTCGACAAACTGATGAAAGACTGATACCAGTCTGCCGAGATATTTTCCGTTGGCTAATGTGAGGAGTGTCATCGATCATTTCTATGACTTGAACCTCATTTTCCACAGTGGTTGCTGTCCTGGTTTTTTCTGAATAAGGCGGTTTTCTCTCAACTCTCTTTCCAACTGCCTAAACCTGTTGGCAGTTGGTTGTCGACGACCTGGATAATGCTATCGGTAAAAATGGGCAGCTTGAACAGCATTTTTTTGGCACTCTCTCTAAACCAGGATCACATCCATTCGTTCGTTTTTTGTATACATGATAGAAAAATCAAATTTATGACTATCAACACATCAATGAAATACGACAAATTAAATATTTAATTTGGCAACCAGTGTCTAGGGTTTCCAAAAATTCAAGAATTACTGTAACGAATCCGCGAGTCTGCTACGCCAATGGAACTAACGTCACCAGGTACGAGGGATGTGCGCACGCATCTGTCACGTTGTGCGCGGGAGACCAGCAGAAGTTAGTCGGGCGTTGGCTGTGACGCGGAAGGCATTAATTATTATAATCATCAATCGTTAATAAAGTGTTAAGTTGGGTGCTGTGATTTTATTCTCTATATTAAATGGTTTTTTATGTATCTAGTGTTTTGTGACTATTGTTATTGGGCTGCAAACATTAGGTGCAGCTCTCGTAAAGTTATGTGAAACAGCCTGTATATGATGCTAATTTTTTCTAGTAACTACTATGTTCTATGGCCCTAATCCCCTAATTTCAAATTGAGTTGCAACTGGCGCAAGTCGGTATTATTATAGCAATGGCGCAAATCTAGCAATGTAATTGGTTGCTGCTATGCAACTACGTACGACCCGTGCAAGTGTACAACCAAACTTGAAATCAGCCTTTACGAATATAGACATCAGTAGATACTTATGTTTCTATGACTTTATAAGCATATGCTAATACTGCATGAGTACCATGCGATCATTTGAATTTATAATTAAAATCGGCGGGTTTGTGTCTTTGTAATTGAAAAACTTAGGCAAACTGAGAGAAAAAATATATTATAATTGAATATTATCGTTTAAAGCATTATTATTTGACTCTTTAGCTTGATTAATTATCACAATCGGCTTTTTCATCCAAGTTAAAAAACTGACAAAGCCTACTTTAATTACACTGCCGCTCAAAAAATTTCGGACACCTCCAAAATTTCTGTTGTAGTGCATGAAAAATTATGAAATTTTAAAATTATGTTTTACCAAGAAATAGCATCTTAGCAGTGAGAAAACAAAATGAAACAATAAGAAGTTAACAAAACAATAAGATATTTAAAAAATTAACACTCAATAAAACCGTAAAAGAAAATTACTAATTGAAGATTATTAACGGGTGTTGCAACTAAGAGCTCTTATAACGTCTATTAAACGATATGGCTTGCTTTGAATGGGTGTGGTAATGTATTCTTGAGAAATTTTAACATTCTTTCTTTAGTGCCACTCTTGAGTTATTCAACGTCGTCAGTATGGGTTGCCGACGTTCCAGTCTTTTACCAAGAAAATCTCAAACCTGCTCTATTGGATTCAAGTCGAAACTATTGGCTGACCACGAAAAACGTCGTATATTAACTTGTTCCAGTATCAGACAACAATGTGATGACAAGCATTATTACCCAAAAAAAGAAAATTCTCGACAATGAATGGTACATAGGAGACCAAATGTGATTCTATCCATTCGAGGATGTACCTATGTGCTGTTATTGGCTAGTTTTCGACAAACACCAAATCGGTATGGGCTGCCAAAGATATACCAGCCTAGATCATTATACTGCCACATTATTGCCTTATTAAATCCAGCTCCGGGTGATATTAGTCCGGGAGCAGGCATCTGAAAAGTCGCTTATTTAAGAAGTTGGTCCGGACTCGATTGCACACGGTTACTGAAAACTGGTTCTTATGTAAAATTTTCTGCTGAATTCGAATTTGTAGGTCGCTTTTCGATTTGGAGTAGCCTTCATTATGAAAATGACGTTTTTCTGAAAAATTTTGAAAATCTAAAATTGCGCAAATCGTCATATCTTTCTTCTGAATAAAGCTAGAAACTTTATTTTTTTGCACTAGATTTCCCAATAAATATAGATTCCAACGAATATAGATAAACTTTACCTTTTGTAAAAGAAAACTAAGAAAATTACAGTTTTCTTGTAACGTGTCATTTTTGTGTAGTGAAATTATAGAGATGCGAGAAATTTTTTTATTTTAAAAGATAGACCCCTACATAAGCGAGATGAAATGATGCCAAGAGTTCAAGTAAGTTTTTGGTGCAAGAATCGTTTCGATATCTGTAATATTCATGAAGTTATCAATTTAAAGTTACTGCTATATGCGCGCGAGGTGGAGATCGCGCATATCTCCCTTTGTTAGTGACCAGGACGAAGCTAGCTAGCTCAGCGTCGCCCTCTACCGTTCGACTTCTCTTAAATTTTAGTCTTTTTTTTTAATTACAAACATTTCAAGGTTTAAAAAACGGTAAATAATAAAATAATCAATAAGTTTCACTTCAAAAATCAGTTTATTTACCAACTAAATCTCTTGAAATTGCTTAAAATTACGCAATTTAGTCCTAATTCCTTACTTTTTTGACCTTACAGCAGCTAATCGATTTAACGATGTTTTGTTTATAAAACGAAGCCCCGCAATTGCTTTCGTTTTCTTATCGCAACCATCCCTAATAAATCAATCATTGCATGACGGTAAATTGAAAATTCTTTAATAATAATCTTAAGTATCGTAATTTACGTATTCACAAAAGTGATCGTATAAAAAAATTTATTACGCATTAACTGAAAACTCTTTCGTGATTTCAAGCATTTTTGAGTAATTTAGCTCATTCTTGAATTATAAAGTCACATATTTTAAAAAATTTGGACGAAAAAAGTTAAAAAGTGATGAATAAGAACGAAATTGAGTAAATTCAACCATTTTCAAGGGAATTAGTTAGTAAATAAACTGTCCTTCGACGTGAAAATTATTGATTTTTTGATTATTTACAGTTTTTCGATTGTTGAAATATTTGTAATTGAAAGAAATTGACTAAAAACTAAGAGATGGCGAACGGCAGAGCGCGAAGCTGACCTAGCGAACTTGGTCGTAGGACTACAAAGGGACA